>JBBGZY010001032.1:1417500-1600000 GCA_037952925.1 Lithobates clamitans | reverse complement strand
CCTTTCGCGCGTGTCGTACGTACGTTCTGTGCGTCAAATTAGGGGGCGGAGAACATGAGTTCATTTCGAACGTCAGGGGCGGGCGACGCAGGCGGAGTTTTACACATGCGTAGTGTATAAAGGAGGGCCTTTCGCGCGTGTCGTACGTACGTTCTGTGCGTAGGTGATAGTGGACCAGGACGTTCCAAAACGAAGGTAATTTGAGATATATATATTTTTTTTGGGGGGGGTTTATGGTCATGACTTTGTAGCAAGCGGCCTATATGGCTTGATAGATTGATGAGGCCTACATAGGGAGAAGATGATGAGGGGTTAGCAGAAACATATAATAAGTTTTTTTGGTCTTGTGACTTTCTCTTTTCCAGATATAATGAATCCCCTATTGAAGGATCCAGAGTTCCTTACTTCTTTTATTTCAAAGTATCGAGAGATGAGGAATTTGTGGGAGGTGAAACACCCTCAGTATTATGCCAAGCATGTGAGGAAGTCAACGCTGGAGAGACTTCTGTCCTTTGTCCAGGAGACCATCCCGGGAGCAACAATGGAGACAGTGCTCAAGAAAATTGGGGTCTTGAGGAACATGTATAAAAGGGAGCATAGGAAGATCCAGGAATCAAGGAGATCAGGAGCATCAGCAGATGATGTTTATGTACCCAGGCTGTGGTACTACAATCAACTCCGTTTTCTTGATGACCAGAATGAAGCCAGGGCATCACTTTCAACCCTTCCCTCCACCCTTCCCTCCACCCTTCCCTCCACCCCAGCAGAGGCTGATGAGGAGCAAGCTGGGTCTTCCATCCTGGATGAACCGGATATGACCATCTGGAGTCAGGTAAATTATTTTAACAAATATTTACTGTACTAATATTAATGATGTTAACTGGATGTTATAATTGTCTCAAATAATTTAGCACTCCAAATTGTGTATACATATCAAATGATAGTAGTGACTAAATATGTTTGGCACCTGCTTGAAATAATTAGGGTGTCTGATTAGACTCTTTTATTAAAGAGATGTATTCACATTGAATTTGCTAGTCATGAGAAGCAAACTGTGTGTCATTGATGAACCCAAAAAAAGAAACTAAAACTATTGTCCTTTTTTTATACACAGGATGAGTCCATCCAGGAGGAATGTGGGGAAAGTGGCAGGCAGGAGGAGACCGGGCCCATGGACAGCCTGGAGGAGGCCGGATTCACCATCATCCTGGAGGAGGCTGGGCCCAGTGTCAGGCAGGAGGTGGCTGCTCCCAGTGAGGTGGCTGGGCCAAGTGAGGTGGCTGGGCCAAGTGAGGTGGCTGGGCCAAGTGAGGTGGCTGGGCCCAGTAGGAGCCTCACCCAATCCCAAGTGCCTCCCCTCCACCTTCCCAAAAAAAGGGCCAGGAAGGGGATGGTCACACAGGACGCGTCCCTGCGCCTCATGCAACAGGCCACCCGTTTTTTAACAAGCCCCCCCGAAGCGGAAGAAGCCTATGGCTGCTACTTAGCCAGCAGGCTTCTTCAGATGGATTGGGAGCAGCGCCTCATTTGTGAGCGCCTATTTGGGGAAACAATCCATAAGGGGCTGCAGGGCACGCTAACCAAAAACACCCAACTACATGAGGCAGCCCCCCCCCTCCTCCTCCTCCTCCTCCCCCTCCTCCTCCTCCTGCCACAACTGAAACACCAGAGCCACAGCCTCAAAAGAAGGCTACAGGGAAGGCTACAGGGAAGGCTGCAGGGAAGGCTGCAGGGAAGGCTGCAGGGCAGCGTGGAGGAAAGGCTGCAGGGAAGAGAAGAAAGTGATGACCTGGGTTCAGTCTGGTCTGACAGAAGACGCAGGCTGTTGTAGGACCACAGTCTGGGGACATCTAGATCATCTGCTGGTGCTGTTGATCTCTGGGATTCTTGGACCAGATTGTGCTCCCTCTTATATGGACTCCTCAAGATCCCAATTTTCTTGTACACCGACTTTTTCCAGCGTTGACTTCCTCTTTATTTTATTTTGACCATGAATAAATGGATCTTTTTTGAGTTTAGCAAAAGACTTTATGTGTTTCCTTTTAAATCATTGATTTTACACACAATGTTAAATTAACAAGGGACAACAATCTCATTGAGTTTTAAAAAAACACACCAAAAATACATTACTAATGTTAATAATGTTCAAGTGGTAAGTCTTGAAAATAAAAAAATATACATAAACAAAAACGGTGCTTTGGGTTAACTTTATCTAAAAACTAAAAAATAATCACTAGAAAAAAAAAAAAAGAATAATGGGTTCTTTGTGGTAACTTTACAAACCTAAAAAAAAAAAAAAAAAAATAAGGGAAAAAGTATTATTAGTATGGAAACATTGTTTATAAAAAGCATACTATATCATTCATGAGATCAAAGAGAAAAAGAATTCAGAAATCAGTTTGGGAGAACTCTGATTATGAACAGCAAAACACCTTCGTTCTTTAGAGCATTCGTAAAGAAGAAATAAAATGCGCTGCATTCAACGATCACAGATTTTGCAGCGTGATGAATGTGCTACCTACAATACGAACACTAGTTTTACTAGACCGAGTGCTTCCGTTTAGTTTTTGCTTATGAGCATGCGTCATTTTTTTGTCCGTAGGACTAGCATACAGACGAGCGGACTTCGGGGTCCGTCGTAGTTACGACGTAAAGATTTGAAGCATGTTTCAAATCTAAAGTACGTCGGATTTGAGGCTAAAAAAGTACGTTGAAAGTCCGAAGAAGCCCACACACGATCGGATTACCAGCCAGCTTTAGTCCGTCAGCGTCCGTTGGACTTTTGTAGACGAAAAGTCCGACCGTGTGTACGCGGCATTAGTGATATTACAATATATTATGTAGAGTCATATAACTTAATTCCCAGCATTCCCGTGTCAGAAGTAGGGTGAGTAGTGGTAGTAAGACAGAAGCAGTATTCAGAGTAGTGAACACCACTCACTAACTATAATCTAAAAATACCACAATCAACAATTGTGCCTGTGATTTTGCGCAAAACAGAATAAAATGAATAATCAATAAATAATAATCAATGAATATGCATAGGTGATAAATCATATAAAAATCAAATAGTCCATGAGTGAATATCCGTGACTGTAGTGCAAATCAATCAAGTGAATAAGATGCATGGATATTCTATACAGTGTAACATCAAAAGTGCAAAGTGCGTTGATAGTAGATCTCGTGACTTTCGTGGTGTTGGATACCCACTAGGGGCTCCCAGAACTCTCACCTTGTTAACACCAAAATAGTGCCTTTATGTATCCATTCAGGACTGTGCTTGTTCCAATCCAATCTGTGTAGTTGTTCTGGTGCGTCTATGGGGAGATGGCGTTCTCTCAATCAATCAATCCATCAGAAAACAACGATCACCCTCACTGAACCAAAGCAAAAAGAAGATATCGACACAAACATCACTCAACCGCCGAATTTCATTTTGTCCCCAATCACCATAGACACAACCAAAAACATCATCAGAAGCCTTCGAGACAGCACATCACCGAACGACATCATCCCCACTAAACTGCTTAAAGAATGTTCCGACATCTTGGCTCCCATCCTAACACAGCTCATAAATCAATCATTTAAAGAAGGGACTGTGCCAACCTCCCTCAAGCAAGGCATCGTCAAACCTCTGCTAAAGAAAGCCAATCTCGACCCTAAGGACCCTAGCTGCCGCAGACCAATAACTAGCCTCAACGCCATCTCCAAGATTATGGAGAAAGCGGTAGTACAACAGCTACAACGCCACCTGGACACACACCAACTCCTGGACCCTCTGCAATCAGGCTTCCGCCCAGGCCATGGCACAGAAACAGCACTTCTCAAAATATGGGATGATGCCCTTGAAGCAGCAGACGACGGAGAACAGAGTCTCCTGGTACTGTTAGACCTCAGCGCAGCATTCGACACAGTAAACCACAACACTTTACTCGTCCGCCTCGCTGAAGTAGCAGGAGCAACAGGTTCTGCTCTAAAATGGTTTACATCCTTCCTAGAGAATCGCTCCCAGACAGTGAAACTAGGTACATTCACCTCGGAAACCCGGGCAGTCTCCTGCGGAGTCCCTCAAGGATCACCCTTGTCACCAGTACTATTCAACATATACATCCGCCCACTTCTCAATATCATCAGGAAAACTGATCTTTGTTTCCATTCATACGCTGACGACACCCAACTCTACCTTCGTATCAACGGAAAAAAAGACCTTCATCAGCAATTACAGAAATGCCTCTCCTTAATAGACGACTGGATGACCACTAGCTCCCTCAAACTCAACGGATCAAAAACAGAACTTCTTCTCCTACAAGCTAACAAAAATTCCAAAATAAAGACTACATGGACACCTCCCACCATCCTTGGACAGACCATCTCCCCAAGCACCAAAGCCAAGAGTCTCGGAGTCATTTTTGACTCAGGAATGACAATGGATGCACAAATAGGATCAGTGGTGAGCGGATCCCACCATCTCCTCCGCCAACTACGTAGACTCATCCCCTTCATCCCAGAAGAGGACAAAGCGGCAGTTGTGGGAACAATCATCAATTCCCGACTCGACTACGCAAATTCGCTCTACGTAGGACTACCCCAATATCAGCTTGCGCGCTTACAACTCATCCAAAACACGGCGGCAAGACTGTTAACAGGAAAAAAACCCTGGGAATCCATCTCCCCCTCCCTAAAGAGCCTACACTGGCTAACCGTGAAGAAACGGATCACATTCAAGGCCCTCTGCCTCACCCACAAATGCGTACAAGGAAACGCCCCACCATATCTCCGCGAGAAAATAAAACACTATACACCGAATCGCAGTCTTCGATCAGCTAACCAAAACCTCCTTACCATTCCCAAATACCGCTACAAAGCAAAGGGAGAACGAAGATTCGCAGTCCAAGGACCTCGACTATGGAACGCTCTTCCTACCAACATCCGCATGGAAGAAAACCACCAGGCCTTCAGAAAAAAACTAAAGACCTTCCTTTTCTGAGAAGCTGACATCAGAGAATGCATCTAGCGCCTTGAGGCGATTCAGTTCGCATTTGTAGCGCTTTATAAATTATTCATTCATTCATTCATTCATCCAGTATATGGACTCCACATATGGGGGGTAATCAAAAAGGAGGATACTCCAATAGGGTGATAAGGTTAAAGCCAAAGATTTTATTTAAAAATATCTGCTTACATAGAGGTAGGAGAAGTAGCGTTGAAACAGCGATAAACACAGTGTGTTTACAATCCCCGCTACATCACTTCCGGTCCGCGCTGTTGTGTATCCGGTTACATCCTACGCGTTACGTCATATCACATGACTTCCTCATTACCCCCCATATGTGGAGTCTATATACCGGAGAGAACGCCATCTCCCCATAGACGCACCAGAACAACTACACAGATTGGATTGGAACAAGCACAGTCCTGAATGGATACATAAAGGCACTATTTTGGTGTTAACAAGGTGAGAGTTCTGGGAGCCCCTAGTGGGTATCCAACACCACGAAAGTCACGAGATCTACTATCAACGCACTTTGCACTTTTGATGTTACACTGTATAGAATATCCACGCATCTTATTCACTTGATTGATTTGCACTACAGTCACGGATATTCACTCATGGACTATTTGATTTTTATATGATTTATCACCTATGCATATTCATTGATTATTATTTATTGATTATTCATTTTATTCTGTTTTGCTCAAAATCACAGGCACAATTGTTGATTGTGGTATTTTTAGATTATAGTTAGTGAGTGGTGTTCACATTTTTGATTTTGCAGCATTTCACATAGTATTCACTTTAGTAGCGCAGAAGTTCATCCTAGGATATATTTTTTATTAGTATTCAGAGTAACCTTCTATGATTGTATATAGCCACGTACAATATTTCCCAGCATCTCAATCTGCAGCTGCCGTACCTTAACTTTTCTCTCTTCTGATAATTCTCCCCTTTGGAGCCAAATTTCTATTGCTCTCTTACCTTTGGAGCTGAGCAGGAAAGTGTATATCTTACCACCACCCATCCATCCATGCACCTTTGCTTCTGAGATAGCAATCCAATACCGACTGCATGCAGTTTCCGTTGGGGGGTCCTTCTGTGAAGCGCTGCAGGTTTAGGGAGTCCCGATCTGTAAGGCGTCTTCTGACAAATCCTATCCGTCCTCCTGCCATATCCCAGGGAGGGGGGGAGAGAGGGCGCGGAGGGGGCCTGTGGGGAGAGCGAGGTCGTCACCTCGTCATTTAAGCCCTCGTTGCTTAAGCCCAGTTCTCGCCAGGCTCCAGGCTCCAGGCACTTTGGTTACAGCGTTTGAGCACTGCGCGCAGTTTTCCTCGCCTCTCCTCGCTGTCTGCCTCGTCCACTTGCCTTGCCGTTGGAGAGAGGCCAGGACGCCAGCTCACTGACACACCTCCAGCTCCTCCCTTCCCATCTGACGTCTCACGTCATGACCAATGGTAACTTTATTTAACTCTCTGTAGTCAATGCAAGGTCTGAGGGAGCCATCTTTCTTTTCTACAAAGAAGATGCCAGCTCCGGCCGGTGATGAGGAATGACGAAAAAACCCTTTCTCTAGGTTTTCGTCGAAGTAAGCCTTAAGAGCCTTTAGTTCGGTTTCGGATAGTAAGAAGATGCGCCCAAACGGAATTTCAGAGCCTGGTAGAAGACCAATAGGGAAGTCATAGGACCGGTGGGGTGGTAGATGGTCAGCCTGTTGTTTATCGAAGACATCCCTATATTCCAGATAGGCTGAAGGTATATGCTGAAGGCTGTCAGGTACTGGTACAACAGTGGAACAAGAGTCTGGAGCTGAGAAAAAACAGTGCTGGGAACAATATTCGTAGGAAAAGGAGACTTCCTTCTTTTTCCAATTGATGTGTGGTTCATGTGCTTGTAGCCATGGTAGGCCCAAGATGAAGGGGAACATAGGTGACGGGATGATTTCAAAGCGCAGGAACTCCTGGTGGCCGGAGTCCGTGGTGACAAGAATGGGATTTGTTTCTTTGGTGATAAGTCCGGAACGGGGAAAGAGACCCATCAGCCAGGTGTACCCGGAAACTTTGTTTTTTGGTTAGCAGAGGGATATGTAAGTTAGCAGCCAATGCGGCATCCAAGAAGCAGCTGCATGCTCCAGAGTCAATTATGGCTGGGAGGCGGGTTACCTCTTCCGTTAGCTGTAAGGAGACAGAGAGGTTTACATAAGTCTGTGAAAAACCAGAGGATTGAAAGTTCATAATAGCTGGTGAATAGGACTTACTGGGTCTCACAGGGCAGGTGCGGAGAAAATGGCCCGACCCTCCACAGTAGAGGCACAGGTTGGCCTGACACCTGCGCAGTCTTTCTTCAGAGGAGAGTGGAGCCCGGACCAATCCCAATTGCATGGGCTCAACGTCAGAGGTGTTTGAAGCTGGGAAAGCAGTACAAGGTGGTGGCGGTTTGGATTAAGTCCTCTAAAGTTGCATGAGTCTCCATTCTGGCCAGCTCGTCTTTAAGGACTTCAGACAGCCCTTGGCGGAATTGATATTTAAGGGCCGGCTCATTCCAACCGGTGTCAGCTGACCATTTTCAAAATTCGACGGTATAGTCTTCAACAGGTCTGCGCCCTTGGAACAAATTTTGTAAAGTGGCTTCAGCAGTAGCCATGCGTCGGGGGTCATCGTAGAGTTGCCCCATACTTTCAAAGAAAGAGTCTATGGTGTTTAATATTGGATTCCTTTGTTCCATCAGGCTGTGGGCCCAGGCTTGTGGTTCATCAGTTAAAAGGGAGATGACAAAGCCTACTTTTACTACCTCAGAGGAGAAAGTCCTAGGCTGCAAGGCCAAGTACAGAGAGCAAGCATTTTTGAAGGCTCAGAATTTTTTGCGATCGCCAGAAAATCGCTCGGGTATGGGGACCCTGGGTTTAGGAGTAGCCATGACCACTGTAGGATTAGAAGCCACTTGAGAGGAGGACCCGCTGGTGGGTGCAGGAGCCGAAATAGGAGCTGCAGAAGGGCCAGCAAGTTGTTGGAGGTGACCATCTATCTGGGTGTAGCCATCTTGCAACTTTTGCACTGCATCCGTAAGTGCTGATACTTTCTGGCAGAGGATCTCAAGGGGTGAACGTGCTCTGTCGGCCTCTGACATGGCTGGTTTGTACTATCAGAAGAGGTACTCACCGAGGCCGAAATGCCGAGAGCGGTTCACCCTTGCGACTAAGCGCAGTCCACCCCCTGGAGATGAGACAGGGAGTGAATGCACAAAGAGGCACAGGCTACCCAGGAAACAGGTGGTTGTTGGCGTGAAGTCCTTGTCAGAGAGGAGTAGCGGTGCAGCGACTGGCAAGTGGAGTATCACCAGAGCAGGTACAAGAGAAAGTCCAGAACCAGGTTGAGGGTCAAACACACAGGTTAGAATATCCAAACACAGGCTGAGGTGTTGTGGCAGGTAGATACAAGAGAAGTCCAGGACACAGGCAAAGGTTCAAGGGCAAGGAGACAGTAGGCAGGTCTGGGTCACAGGCAGAGGGTCAAACACTGGAGAAGGGCGGAATCCATTTAACAAGCCAAGGGTCAGGTTCAGGAGACAAGCAGAGTAGTCGAGGTCAACCTGGGTCAAAAGCAGGTAATCAGGCAACAATCAGGAAGCAGAGATACACAGGAAGCTGAAGACAAACCAGCAAAGATCCTGTGTGCCAGAGTCCTTTTTATAGGCAGCCCAAGGGTCATGTGGGATGTGCGCTAGTGCGTATGTGCGTGCGCCGGATTGCTGGACCGCGAATGCGCATGCGCCGGAGCGCCGTTCCGCTGCGCATGCGCGCAGGAACCTGGCTGAGATGCCTGGAAACACTATTTCCCTGACAACAGTACACTGACTTAATATACTGCAGCTTAGCTCAATCAACTGCCTGTATTATTAGGAATAGAACAGGAATTGTCTGCAGTCAGCTTTACCTGCACTGCACACTGAGCCCAGTATACAGTACACTGACTTAATTAACTGCAACTTAGCTCAATCAACTGCCTGTATTATTAGGAATAGAACAGGAATTGTCTGCAGTCAGCTTTAGCTTCACACTGTGCCCAGTATACAGTACACTGACTTAATAAACTGCAGCTTAGCTCAATCAACTGCCTGTATTATTAGGAATAGAACAGGAATAGTCTGCAGTCAGCTTTACCTGCACACTGAGCCCAGTATACAGTACACTAACTTAATAAACTGCAGCGAGAATAACAGGAACACTCTGAAGTGAGATCTAGCTAAACTGAATACAGTGTGTATATATATATATACATATATACACATATACATACATACATATACATATACATATACATATATACATATACACACAACTCCTGGGATGCATATATATACTAAGTACACTGACTGCAGCTACCTGAATCACCTGCCTGCTCTATCTAATTGAAATTAAATGACACTCTGACTCTCTCTCTATCTCTCTCACACGCCACAACACACTACACAAGGCCGACACGCAGGCGGCCTTATATAGTGTGGGGCGTGTACCTACTCCCCTGAGCCATGATTGGCCAAAGGCACCCTTCCTTTGGCCAATTATGGCTCTCTGTGCTGACGGCGCTGTGATTGGCCAAAGCATGTTGGTCATAGTGCATGCTTGGCCAATCATCAGCCAGCAATGCACTGCGATGCCGCAGTGGATTATGGGCCGTGATGCGCCACTCGAATTTGGTGCAAACGTCCCATATTGTTCGAAATTCGGTGAACGGCTGAACAGACAATGTTTGAGTCGAACATGAGTTCGACTCGAACACGAAGCTTATCCCTACTCCAGACCCTACAATTCCTGCTTCCCATTTCCACCCCCAGCTTCTTCCCGGCAGCAGCACATGTTATATGAGGGAGGGTGGAGGACTCTTGTCTTCTGTTGGTGGGGGGCTCTTGACATCTGATATAAGGAGTGGGGAAGTGCTCTGGACATCTAATCTTACAGATACAACTGGCCCTTTGAGGGTAACCTTAATGCTGATGCAGCCCGTGATGAAATTGAGTTTGACACTCCTGATCTAGGGGATGTCTTTTCAGGATTTATTACTGAAGAACTTTAATAGGAGAGGGATTTAGGATTACTTGGCAGCAAGTTCAGTTGAGGTTCACCACAATACCTGCTAAAGCAGCAATAATGTGCCATCTTGGACAGCTCCACATGCACAGTCTCACGGCTAAGCTATGGCCCCTTGGTTTGTGGTTGGCAGCTCCGCCCTTCAGCTATTTTTCGGGCAAACTTTGCTCCTCCCAGCTAATAGGCACTGTAGCAGCGCTCTCCTGTTATGTATATGCCGAACAGTCCATGGAAATACCCCAACTTCTCAATCTTCTGTCAGTTGCTATTGGCAATAGCAATACGTACTGCAGGAATAATCCAAGGACGAGCCCCCACATATAGTACTTACCCCTGAAAGGCCATTGAGACTCTAGACAGATCTTTCAGTATCGTACAGAGGCTGCCAGTTACACAAGCACAGACCCACACGCACCAACAATTCAGGTTCAGTCTGAGGGATGTCATTTTAGGATTTATTGTTGAAGAACTTTAACAGGAGAGGGTTTTAGGGTCACAGGATACTCCAAAGCAATCAATAGCAATAATGGGAGGACAAACTTCTCACTAATCTTCAAATATAAACTCTTCTGGAGGTAGCATGGAATGGCCACTATATCTAGGACCCCACTGCAGCAGAACATATAGCAACTTGTGACACTTAGTTCTCTTATGGCATTTGTACCACTAGCTAGCAGTATACAGCAAAGTGTTTACTCACTCAGTTTCTCAGGAGCTGTCTGCCACTTAGCATCCACAGACAGATCATTAGTGAGATAAATTAACTAGATCCTTCTCCAGCCCCATTCAGTGCACTGTCCTCCAGCATATGTAAACCTCGGGCAATCTTCTCTAGGCCCTCAGCCCAGCAGTTGCTGAGGCCCAGGCTGCAGCTTCTTGTGTCTCCAGCTATCTCCCAGGGGCACCGGGAACCCTCCATGGAGAGGAAAGAACATTTTTCTCAGGCCTCCTGCACATTTACAGTGGGGCAAAAAAGTCACCAATTGTGCAAGTTCTCCCACTTAAAAAGATGAGAGAGGCCTGTAATTGTCATCATAGGTATACCTCAACTATGAGAGACAAAATGTGGAAACAAATCCAGACAATCACATTGTCTGATTTGGAAAGAATTTATTTGCAAATTATGGTGGAAAATAAGTATTTTGTCAATATCAAAAGTTCATCTCAATACTTTGTTATATATCCTTTGTTGGCAATGACAGAGGTCAAACGTTTTCTGTAAGTCTTCACAAGGTTGTCACACACTGTTGCTGGTATGTTGGCCCATTCCTCCATGCGGATCTTCTCTAGAGCACTGATGTTTTGGGGCCGTCGCTGGGCAACACGGACTTTCAACTCCCTCCAAAGGTTTTCTATGGGGTTGAGATCTGGAGACTGGCTAGGCCACTCCAGGACCTTGAAATGCTTCTTACGAAGCTACTTCTTCGTTGCCCGGGCAGTGTGTTTGGGATCATTGTCATGCTGAAAGACCCAGCCACGTTTCATCTTCAATGCCCTTGCTGATGGGAGGAGGTTTGCACTCAAAATCTCACGATACATGGCCCCATTCATTCTTTCATGTACACGGATCAGTCGTCCTGTTCCCTTTGCATAGAACCAGCCCCAAAGCATGATGTTGCCACCCCCATACTTCACAGTAGGTATGGTGTTCTTTGGTTGCAACTCAGCATTCTCTCTCCTCCAAACATGACGAGTTGTGTTTCTACCAAACAGTTCTACTTTGGTTTCCTCTGACCATATGACATTCTCCCAATCCTCTTCTGGATCATCCAAATGCTCTCTAGCAAACCTCAGACGGGCCTGGACATGTACTGGCTTAAGCAGGGGGACACGTCTGGCACTGCAGCATCTGAGTCCCTGACGGTGTAGTGTGTTACTGATGGTAGCCTTTGTTACGTTGGTCCCTGCTCTCTGCATGTCATTCCCTAGGTCCCCCTGTGTGGTTCTGGGATTTTTGCTCACCGTTCTTGTGATCATTTTGACCCCACGGGGTGAGATCTTGCGTGGAGCCTCAGATCGAGGGAGATTATCAGTGGTCTTGTATGTCTTCCATTTTCTAATTATTGCTCCCACAGTTGATTTCTTCACACCAAGCTGCTTGCCTATTGCAGATTCAGTCTTCCCAGCCTGGTGCAGGTCTACAATTTTGTTTCTGTTGTCCTTCGACAGCTCTTTGGTCTTCACCATAGTGGAGTTTGGAGTGTAACTGTTTGAAGTTGTGAACAGGTGTCATTTATACTGATAACAAGTTCAAACAGGTGCCATTACTACAGGTAATGAGTAGAGGACAGAGGAGCCTCTTAAAGAAGAAGATACCGGTCCGTGCGAGCCAGAAATCTTACTTGTTTGTAGGTGACCAAATACTTATTTTCCACCATAATTTGCAAATACGTTCTTTCAAAAATCAGACAATGTGATTATCTGGATTTGTTTCCACATTTTGTCTCTCATAGATGAGATGATGACAATTACAGGCCTCTCTCATTTTTTTAAGTGGGAGAACTTGCACAATTGGTGGCTGACTAAATACTTTTTTGCCCCACTGTATCACCTCCACGGCCACCCTCTGGAGGCCTCCTTCTAAGGATTGGCTGTGGCATTATAAATATTCAACTTATTATTTGAATCTCCCAACCAAATGCTCTGGAAACTTCTTTCAGAGGCAGGGGAAGCAATAAAACTCTCAGCTCAGGAAACCCTGAGACTAAAAGAATCAATTACTGCTTCACTCAGTACAATGGAGCCAAAAACTCAATTTATCCAGCAGCCTATCTAGGAGGATGTTTCTATGCAGTAAGGTAAAAAATCTTCTGCATGCAGCTGCCCCCCGCATCCCCCCTAAATACATACATGAGCTGATCTCGATCCATCGATTTGGATCTAGCCATTGGCTCCTGCTGTCAATCAGAACATGATGAGGGAGTGGGGCCAAGCATCACTCTGTGTGTAACTTGCTATGGGGGCACTTGGCTTGGGGTGGAACCAAAAGCGCCAAGGGGGACCCAAGAGGAGGATCTGGGTTGTTCTGTACAAAACCATTGCACAGAGCAGGCAAGTATAACATATTTGTTTAATAAAAATGAAATCCTTACAATCTTTTCCTTCCCCCTAATGTAAAGGATCATGGGCCCTAGACTTTGCCACTGAAACAACAACCAGTGCTGTACATATATGTCAAAAGTATCAGGTATTTGAGAGGCTTTGGCACAATCCTACTGATGGGAAGGAGGTAGGTTTAAAAAAAAATCACCTTATGATATTTGATACATGGCAGCAGCCATTGTT
Organism: Lithobates clamitans; assembly: GCA_037952925.1. Taxonomy (NCBI): domain Eukaryota; kingdom Metazoa; phylum Chordata; class Amphibia; order Anura; family Ranidae; genus Lithobates; species Lithobates clamitans. The sequence continues at coordinate 1,586,636 of JBBGZY010001032.1, read as the reverse complement.
TTTTCTGATACAGGTTAAAGGTTACATAAACACAGATTTTTTACAGTTTGCTAATCTTTAAAGAGGAAGTAAACCCTGATGGGTTTTTGATGGGCTTTCTGATGGGCTTCCTTTCTTCTTCCCTGCAAAGTAAAGGCATAGGGGGTCATTTACTATAGCGCCAAAAAAATTCTCCTGCAGTACCAAAAAATAACTCTCAAAAAAGGCCTGAAAGACTTCAACTCTCAGAAAGTCAGCGCTAATGCAAATGGAAAGCAGCGCTATTGCTGCAATAATGCCTGTCAGATCACATATGCTGGAAGAGTGGAAGTCAATGGGGCTCGAACCTGCAAAATCCAAAGTTCTCACTGAAAGCTTATATGCAAGTTCTTTGCCATAAAAAGTGTTTGGAGACCCGGGTCCTGCCCCAGGGGACATGGATCAATGCCAAAATTTTTTTTTAAAACGGCCATTTTTTCGGGAGCAGTGATTTTAATAATGCTTTGAGTGAAACAATAAAAGTGTAATGTTCCTTTAAATTTCGTACCTGGGGGGTATCCATACTATGCCTGTAAAGGGGCGCATGTTTCCCGTGTTTAGAACAGTCTGACATTTCCTTTGAAATGTCATTTTGCTGTCAGACTGTTCTAAACACGGGAAACATGAGCCCCTTTACAGGCATATTATAGACACCCCCCAGGTATGAAATTTAAAGGAATATTACACTTTTATTGTTTCACTTTAAGCATTATTAAAATCACTGCTTAAAACTTTGCATTGATACATGTCCCATGGGGCAGGACCCGGGTCCCCAAACACTTTTTATGACAATAACTTGCATATTAACCTTTAAAATTAGCACTTTTGATTATTCATGTTCGTATCCCATAGACTTTAACGGTGTTCACACAAATTTTTTGTCTGTTCGCATGTTCTGCTGCAAACCGAACAGGGGGGGTGTTCGACCCATCCCTAGTTATCATTGAGAATCATGGGGTACAACTAGGGTTGCCACCTTTTCCTCAAGCCAAACCCGAACACTTTAGTGGCGCACGACAATTTTTTTGTAGTACACGCTATAGGATTGTAAAATACATTGTGTTATCCAAAGAGAGTACTAATGAGGTGTGCTACGGTGAACAGTGGATGGTGTCAGTAGAGCAGTGGATGGTGTCAGTAGGGCAGAGGACGGTGTCAGTAGAACAGTGGACGGTGTCAGTAGAGCAGTGGAAGGTGTCAGTAGGGCAGAGGATGGTGTCAGTAGGGCAGTGGACGGTGTCAGTAGGGCAGTGGACGGTGTCAGTAGGGCAGTGGACGATGTCAGTAGAGCAGTGGACGGTGTCAATAGAGCAGTGGACGGTGTCAGTAGAACAGTGGACGGTGTCAGTAAGGCAGAGGACGGTGTCAGTAGGGCAGTGGATTGTGTCAGTAGAACAGTGGACGGTGTCAGTAGAGCAGTGGACGGTGTCAGTAGGGCAGTGGATTGTGTCAGTAGAACAGTGGACGGTGTCAGTAGAGCAGTGGACGGTGTCAGTAGGGCAGTGGACAGTGTCAGTAGAACAGTGGACGGTGTCAGTAGGGCAGTGGACGGTGTCAGTAGGGCAGAGGACGGTGTCAGTAGGGCAGTGGATTGTGTCAGTAGAACAGTGGACGGTGTCAGTAGAGCAGTGGATGGTGTCAGTAGAGCAGATGACAGTGTCAGTAGGGCAGTGGATGGTGTCAGTAGGGCAGAGGATGGTGTCAGTAGGGCAGTGGACGGTGTCAGTAGGGCAGAGGACGGTGTCAGTAGGGCAGTGGACGGTGTCAGTAGAGCAGTGGATGGTGTCAGTAGGGCAGAGGACGGTGTCAGTAGGGCAGAGGACGGTGTCAGTAGGGCAGAGGACGGTGTCAGTAGGGCAGTGGACGGTGTCAGTAGGGCAGAGGATGGTGTCAGTAGGGCAGAGGATGGTGTCAGTAGAGCAGTGGACGGTGTCAGTAGGGCAGTGGACAGTGTCAGTAGGGCAGAGGACGGTGTCAGTAGGGCAGAGGACGGTGTCAGTAGAGCAGAGGACGGTGTCAGTAGGGCAGAGGACGGTGTCAGTAGAGCAGTAGACGGTGTCAGTAGAGCAGTGGACGGTGTCAGTAGGGCAGTGGACGGTGTCAGTAGAGCAGTAGATGGTGTCAGTAGGGCAGTGGACGGTGTCAGTAGAGCAGAGGACGGTGTCAGTAGGGCAGTGAACGGTGTCAGTAGGGCAGAGGACGGTGTCAGTAGGGCAGAGGACGGTGTCAGTAGGGAAGAGGGCGGTGTCAGTAGGGCAGTGGACGGTGTCAGTAGAGCAGTGGACGGTGTCAGTAGGGCAGAGGACGGTGTCAGTAGGGCAGAGGACAGTGTCAGTAGGGCAGAGGACGGTGTCAGTAGGGCAGTGGACGGTGTCAGTAGAGCAGTGGACGGTGTCAGTAGGGCAGAGGACGGTGTCAGTAGGGCAGATGACGGTGTCAGTAGGGCAGAGGACGGTGTCAGTAGGGAAGAGGACGGTGTCAGTAGAGCAGTGGACGGTGTCAGTAGGGCAGAAGACGGTGTCACCCGGTGAGAACAGTATATATGGAGGATGTATGGGGGGGGACTGTATATATGGATGGTGAATGGGGGGGAGGACTGTATATATGAATGGTGAATGGGGGGGAGGACTGTATATATGGAGGGTGTATGGGGGGGGACTGTATATATGGATGGTGAATGGGGGGGAGGACTGTATATATGGAGGGTGTATGGGGGGGGGACTGTATATATGGATGGTGAATGGGGGGAGGACTGTATATATGGAGGGTGTATGGGGGGGGACTGTATATATGGATGGTGAATGGGGGGGAGGACTGTATATATGGATGGTGAATGGGGGGGAGGACTGTATATATGGACAGTGTATGGGGGGTGTGTATGTTTGTATAGTGTATGTATGGTGGGGGGAGGGGTGTGTGTATGTATGTATAGTGTATGGTGGGGGAGGAGAGGTGAGAGTGCTTTGAAATCCTGACATGGCACAAACTTACCTTACAAGCTTGGCTGCAGTCCCAGTGCGATCTCTGCACACATTCCAGAGCAGCAGGTACTGGGGAAGCTCCGCCCACTTCGTTGTCACTTCTGCAGCCAGCCAGAGGATTCGAGGAGAGCACCCGGCCAGCATCACGGAGACTCCGCCTCTGCCTCTGTGTCCCGACTCCCGTCCCAAGTCTGACAGCTGTGCAGGAGCAGAAATCCAGCAGCGCTGCGGACCCGAAATCGAGGAGACATGGCCGCACAGGGAGCCACTGGCGGTTCTGAAATGAATAATGTGCCCGGGTCTCAGGTGGTCAGAGACCCGGGCACATGTTTCAAAACCCGTACTGTCCGGGTGAATCCCGGACAGGTGGCAACCCTAGGTACAACTTGTCAAGCAACTCGGAGGTCCAAAGTCGCCCAACTGTGAAACAAGTCATATACATTTTAATAGAAAGGAACTGTCATTTATACTTGCATTTACATCAGCAGAACAAATGCAGGAAGTGATGTGTGCACATGGGCCAGAAGCAAATGTGTGGGGATGCCAAACAAATCAATGAACCCCACTCACACCAAATCTAACTACCACATCCACCCCCACATTGATTAAGCACAAGTACATATCATACCCTTATCCGGAAAATGAGCAGCACCTCCTCTTTGCTAAAGAGGGACCTCGCCATGTCCACCTAGATGGAGATCCTGACCAGCGCAGGGACTTCTGGGTGATTACAATGACTTATTTCTGGGTCAGAAGGCGAAACCACACTCTTTTGATCGCTGCTGCGAATATTTGATCGCAACCACTATTAGAATTGTATTATTTTTGTTTATTTGCAGATATGCAAAATTTGTATTTCTACTTATTTAAAGGCGTTCGATAAGAAAATAAGAAATAGTGTCCCTGGGTTAGCAGCAGGTGAATGACAAAAACAAAAGGCCCAGTTTGAGCCCTGGTTCACACTGACAGAGGGAGGAAGTCATTCAGCTGAAATCACACACTTTCATTCCCGCATGTCAGTCCCGACTGCAGGGGGAATTTCAGAGACACCTGTGCAGGTTTCTGCACTGATATCAATACAAATTGCACCCCAAAGTCGTACCAATTAAAACAGTGCAATTGTCACCGCTTTGACATGTCAAATCGCACCGATGTGAACTAAAGCTGACACATACAACACTGCCTATCCACCAGCTGAATTACCTGCAATTCTCCACAGCTGTTATATATAAAGATTCTACCTTTATCATTAACTTGCAGGTGTGCATCAGCCTAGGTTTACATTGGAGTGATTTGTCATGCGCTTTGAGAGATCAAATCGCATGACTATTGGCAGCAATGGCACTGTTCCAATCGATGCCACATTTTTTTGTGGCGCAGCACCAATTTGCTAAAGTAGTTCCTGCTCTACTTTTGCCGATTTCAGGTGCGACTTCAATAGACATTTGTGTATGAAGCCACACGGATGTCTATCAAGTCGCACCTGAAATCACGCTGACCTTGCTACTTTGAAATTGTGCTACTTCAAGTGAAGTAGCGCGATTGCAAAGTAGCATCAATGTGAACCAGTGCAAAGAGATTTGTTTTTTGGTGCACAACTACATATTGAAATAAAATATAAGAGATATTGCATTTTCCCAAACCCACCACCCACAAAAAACTAAAGAGAAAGAAAAGTACGAGGAAAAAAAAAAAAAAAGTTCAATAATGTACTTTGATTTTACCAGCAGAAAAAAAACAAAACAAAAAAAAAATTTACATTCATTTACTAGCTTCAAAAAAATTTGGACAGGATATATGGTGCTACATTTAGCAATGCGATTTTTTTTTTTTTTTTTAATTATTTATTTATATTAGAAAACCGGGTCACCGGGACACACGACAAAAGTATGACTTCAGTCAACATAGGTACATACAGAAATACAAAAAATAAATAAAATAACATATATCGTACACTGATAGATAAGAAAGATATGACATCTCTTTCCCATAATTTGGGAGGCATACAAACAAATTACAGGGTCAATATCGTGCAGATTAAATTACTACCTAGTTTCTGACCTGTTTTCTATGTAGTGGCATAAAACTATGAAACCATCTATCATGTAATTTCTGTTAGACTTCTGTCTGTCAGTGTGTCTTGCATGTGTCTTCAGCACCGCGTTGTAACTTAATCCCGGGTCAAGCGGCTTCCTATTTATTTTATTATTACAAGAGGAAGAACCAAGAAAGCGAAAGGGTCACTAGTGTGACGAAGACTAAGTTAGAGAAAGTGATATGGAAAGGGACAAGGTTAGAAGGGAGGGGAGGTAGGGAAAGGGGGGGGGGGTTGCACGTTGAGGAGGAGGGAGGAGGGGTGGGTTGGGGATGCGGATAATGAATGGTAAGTATATGTTTGCCTGTATCTACTTGGAGTTAAACCTGGGGACTGAGTGTATGTTAAACTCATCTACCTTGGAGTGCCTGGCCTTCTTCTGAATACTTGAACATATTCCACAATTGCCAAGTTTTGGAGTATACTTCCTGTCTGTTTTGGCTTGTGAGAATTAAGTCTTCCATCTGATTTATTTCCTCTACTCTTTGGAGCCAGAGAGCTATGGTTGGCGGTTGGGTGGATTTCCAAAGGATTGGGATGCATGTTTTCGCCGCATCCAGTAAGTGTCTTACCACCGATTTTTTGTATACCCGTGCTGGAGTGTCATTGGCGTGTAACAGGAAGTGCGCTGGGTCATCTGGTACAACACGGTCTGTGAATCTCTGTGTTAATTGGCGGACTTCTCTCCAGAAGTTCTGGATCCTAGGGCAGGACCAGAAAATATGGAGGAGTGTGCCCCTTCCCTCCTGGCATCTCCAGCAGACATCTGGTGTCGAGGGGTATATTCTGTTAAGCAGAGCCGGTGTTCTGTACCAATGAGTGAGGATTTTAAAATTTGTTTCTTGAATTTTGGTGCATAGGGAGGATTTGTGGGTGAACTGTAGGATGTGTTGAGTTTTGTTAGTGGTGAACTGGCAATTTAGGTCTTTTTCCCATTTGGAGAGGCCCTGTGGTTTATAATCTCCTGTCGGGGTGATTAGCATGCTATAGGTTAGAGAAAGTGTGTGTAGCAAGGGTTCCGTTCCCGTGCATAGATCTTCCATGGGGGTGAGGGTTTGATCGGTAGCATTGGGTGGTGGCATACTACTGAGGAAATGGTGGAGCTGTAGCGATCGCAGAAAATCTAAACGGAACTGTCCTTCAGGGTCGGACAGCTCTGTGATAGTCCTCCACCTCCCCCCAACACTGAAATGCGAGGCTTGGTATATCCCCACCTCCCTTAACTCCCGAAATCTTCCTTCCTCTAATCCTGGTTCGAATAAAGGGTTCCCTAAAATGGGCTTAAGTGGTGAGTTACGGGTAAAGAGGGGGGACGAGTCTATCAGATGTGCACAGACCCGTGCCGTGTTGCCTATTAACGGGTGGCGTTTGAGGTCTGTAGGGAGTGTCGTGTAACACCATGGGATCCTGTGTATAGGGAATGCGCTTTGTGCCTGTTCAAGTTGTGTCCATAGTTTGGTGGATGTATGTCTGCACCAGTCAATGAGCCTACTCAAATGTGTAGCTCTATAGTAGGATTGGAGTTCAGGCATTGCCAGTCCTCCATATCGTTTGGGCAATGAGAGGATCTTCCTGTGTAGTCGTGGTTTTTTCCCTGCCCAAAGGAATTTGATAAATGTTGCTCGTATTTGGTTAAAGTAGACAGCGGGTATGTGTATTGGAATAGTCTGCAGAAGGTACAGAAATTTGGGTAGGATTGTCATCTTGAGAATGTTGCAACGCCCAAACCAGGAGTGGAGACCTCCATTCCATTTATCTAACAATTGTTGGACTTTTTTTAATAGGGGGGGGAAGTTAAGCTTAAACAATTGGGAGACTGTCGAGGGGATGTGCGTGCCTAGATACTTCAGTGCTGTAGTGGTCCATTTCAAGTGGAAACTATCTTGGAGTTGTGTGAGATGCGGTTGTGGGATTCCCAGGCCCATCGCTTCGGACTTACTAAAGTTAATTTTCAGATTAGCTAATTGGCCATAGATGTGGAATTCTTTCATAAGGTTGGGAAGAGAAATGGTTGGGTTCGTGAGGGAGAACATCAGGTCGTCAGCGTATGCAGATACCTTGAATTGCTTTTTGTTTACTTCTATTCCTGTGATGTCTGGGTTCAATCTAATGTGGCATAGGAAAGGTTCCAGGGATAGCGCGAAAAGCAGTGGTGACAGGGGGCAACCTTGACGGGTCCCATTAGTGATTGGGAAGGCTTTGGATAGTACGCCGTTCGCTCTTACTCTGGCCGATGGGTCTGTGTAAACTGCGGAGATCCATTGTAGCATTTTGTCACCTAGTCCTATGTGTTTCAGCGTTGCAAACATAAACCTCCAGTTGACCCGGTCGAACGCCTTCTCGGCGTCCGTTCCTAGTAAGATGCATGGGGATTTGGTGTTGTTAGCTATATGAAGAAGGTTGAGGACCTTGATCGTGTTATCCCTAGCTTCCCTAGTTGGGACGAAACCTACTTGGTCTAGGTGAATTAGTGAGGTAAGATGTTGTTGCAACCTGATGGATATGATCTTCGTGAAAAGTTTTAGGTCCGAATTTAAAAGAGAGATCGGGCGGTAGGAGCCGCAATGGCTTGGATCTTTTCCCTCTTTTGGTATAACGGAGATTTGTGCTTGTAGTGTGGATTTGTGAAACTTTCCTCCAGAGCCTAGATTGTTATAGAGTCTAACCAGGTGTTGTCCTAGGGATGGGAGAAGGGTCTTGTAATAGGGTATTGTAAGCCCATCCGGGCCTGGCGCTTTACCTGATTTAGAATTTTTTAAAGCAAGTTGTAGTTCGCTTAGCGTGATAGGGTCTTCTAGTAAGGATTTTGCGTCATCCGGGAGGGTCGGCATCAGGGAGGATGATATGTACTCTGTCATTTTTTCGGGGGTAGTTTGTGTCTCTTTTAGATTGTATAGGGATGAATAGAAGGAGCTAAACTCCTGCACAATCTGTTGTGGTAGAGAGGCTTTCTGGCCTGTAGGAGATATAATATGGGGTATGTATGAAGCTATTTTCTGCTCTCTTAGTGATTGGGCTAACAGTCGCCCACATTTGTTACCTGATTCGTAATGTTTTCTTTTGCTAATTTGTATCGCTGCTTTCGCTTTATAGCGCAGTAGGTCGGTGATCTGTGAACGGGTCGTGTCTAACTCTATTTCCAGTTGTTTAGTGGGTGTCTGTTTATGACGTACTTCTAGTGTTTCTAATTTTTTAAGTAGAGTGTTCAATTGTGCGATTCTTTGTCGTTTAAGTCGTGAGCCGTGCTTGATGAGTATCCCTCTGACAACGGCCTTGTGTGCCTCCCACACTAGTCCTATGTCACAGTCAGGGGTAGAATTAGAGGTGAAATAGTGTCCTATCTCTCTAGTTATCTCGGCCAGAACTTCTGGGTCTTTCAATAGACCCTCGTTCAGTCTCCACGGTGGTTTCTGTGTCGTCCTCATGTCTGGGAGAACATACCGCAATGTAATCGGGGCATGGTCAGACCATGTGATTGAACCTATAGTGATCTCTCTAACCGCTTGTAAATCTCTGTGGGGGATCAGGAAGTAATCGATTCTGGAATACGTCTGATGTGGTTTAGAAAAGAAAGTGAAATCCTTTTCCCCCGGGTGGAGCAGGCGCCAGGCGTCGATCAGTTGTGAATTGTGTAACGTCGTAACGATACGTTTACGTAGATCTCTCGAGGTCGAGGAGGTTCCAGTGGAAGTATCCTCCGTAGGGGTGAGGGGAACATTAAGGTCTCCTCCCAGGATCAGGTGTCCGTCTGAGAATTGTGATAGTAGGTCCAGGTGACGTTTAAGGAATCTGTCTTGTTGTGTGTTGGGGACATACAGGTTAGCTAGTGTTACTTTTGTGTCTCCTATCTTCCCCTTCACGAAGAGGAATCTACCTTCTCTATCATTCTTTACTTCCGTGAGTGACCATGGTATTTTAGATGAGATTAGGATAGAGACCCCTCTGGACTTAGCCTCTGTGTACCTGGAGTGGTATACCTCTGGGAAAAATCTGTTCTGTAGTGTTGGTAGGGCACCCTCCCTGAAGTGGGTCTCCTGCAGAAAAACAATGTCCGCTCCCATACGTCTCATGTCAATGGTTAGCATGCGTCTTTTCTCAGGCGTGTTGAGTCCCTTTACATTAAGGGAAATTATGGTTATGGAGTTCATGGTTGTGGATAGTGGGTTTACTGGTGATCGGAGATAGAGTCCCAGGGAGGGGGTAAGGAAAAGGAGGGGGGGGGGCTAGCAAGGGATGGGTAGGGAGGGTAAAAATTAGGTCAAGTAGAAGAAGATAGATGAACTCAAGAGAGAGTAAATGAGAAAATAAAGAGGCTGTCACTAGATAGTGCAGCTTAGTGCAGTTACTAAATTAGCCAATAAGGCTGTTACGCTCCCCGGAAAAATTACCGGGAATGGAGCGCTATCCTATGTGGGACAGTGGAAAGACAGGGCCAGGGAATGAGCCCCCGAACCTCTCCCTCCACCCCCGGCCAACTATGAATTCGATACGTGTATACTTAGTGTCATTAGCATTAACATAACAGGCTGAAAAGTTGTAGCACTCTAGACACATTAGCATTCTACATGCTACCTTTAAAGAACGTGGTATAACCATGGGCACATAAAGGGAAGAAAAAAAAACTGATACAAGGGTGGGGTTCTCCTACCTAGAGCCCAACGAACACAACTGTGTAAACATAATAACTCGGCAGGTGCAATAACGTAAAGTCCTATTTACCTCCCCATCCAGTGACATATAAAGTGGTTGAGCCGCATGGAATGTACTAAAAGCAAGAGTAAACTGTATAGAAAGGAGAACATTCAACCTAGGCTCAACAGTTTCAAGTACAGGATGAGACCTCAAGGTTATCAGTGTTCAAACCCACACAAGGCCTTAACGATATGGTCAAACATTTTCCGTGGTCAAGAACCCCGTTTACTGGCAAACCTATGGTGGGTCCCCTCCTCTCCCCATGGCTTAAGTGACATATCCTAAAGACCGTCTTGTGCCCTGGCAGTATGATAAATAGCGGTAACTGCAGTACCAATCCGGGTCAACACACCATGTGTGGCTTCAGTCACCTCAGTAGTTCCATGGAACGCTTGGCTCAAACCGTGAGGTGTGTGGCGGTGAGTATCGGTGTAAGTTCATCTCCTGCCGTTCCCCTGTAACTCAACATCCTACCTCCGTTTAGTTCGCATGGTTTTGAAGTCCGTTCAGGTATGCGGGGGAGGGCCAAATACGATGGACAGGAGGGGACAGATACTGTGCCATAGAACAAACAAGTTCAGGTGTGGTTTAAGTTATGGAAAGGGACACGTGCCATTAGATACTAGGCCTTCGTCTTCCCTCTAGAGTGGCAAGGGATCTTCTAGGTCTCGTCGCCGACCATCGCCAAACCCAGTGTACTTCTTGAGGCTGGAGGGAGGGAGGGGAGGTTAAGTAGGGGGAGTTTAGTGTAAAGTTTTTCTAATTCCCTTTCTCTCTTAGCGGCGGGGGTGACCAAGCAACAGTTCCCTGTGTGCGGGGGCTAAGTTCCTTGCGGTCTGTCCTGAATTGAGTAAGGCTGGATGGGGGGGGGGGTGGCCGTAGGCCTACTCACGCGGTTCTCCCTCTGATGCCGTCCTGCGTCTTCTTCTGTTTCTTTGGTGGCGAGGAGGGAGGGGTCCGTGCTGTCTCAGGGGTCCCGATCGTCCTTGTGGACGTGGCAGGAACTGGAGCCAGTCAGGTACTTGGATCGGTTCTGCATCCATGAATCTGAAGAGCGCTGGTAGGTCTGCGGCTTTTTGAAGGGAGAAAGATCCTGTGTCATTGCGGAACGTTACTGACAGCGGGTATCCCCATCTGTATGACAGTCCTTTTTGCAAGGCAAGTTCCAGTAGAGGGCGGAGGAGGGCTCTGCGTCTCAGTGTGGCCCTCGATAAGTCTGGGAGTATTCTGGCCTGCTTGCCTTTCACTTCCACTTCACCATATTCCCAGGCACGGCGGAGGATAGTCTCCTTTTGAGTGTAGCGGTGCAGTCTGCATACCACATCCCACGGTCTGCTCGGGTCTTCCGACCTGGGCCCAAGGGCTCTATGCACTCTGTCTAATTCAATGTTGAGTTCAGGATTATCCAGTACTGTACGGAATATGTCCTTGACCGTCTCTCCTAGGTTCTCCGCAGTTGTTTCTTCTGGAATCCCCCGGAGCCGCAGATTGTTCCTGCGACTCCGGTCCTCGATGTCTTCCAGGTGTAGCTGCAAGGCGACGGCGGAGTCACGATGATGATCCCTTTCCTGCTCGAGTGCCGCAACTCTCCCTTCCAAGGAGGACACCGATGTTTCCCCTGTGGTCATTCGTTCAGCCAGCGTAGCCACCTCGCCCCTCACTTCTTGTATATCCCTCCGGTGTGTTTCCTCCAGCTTGAGGATAAGCGCCTCAATGTCGGAGCGGGTGGGGAGGGCCTGAAGCAGGGCCCGAATGTCCTGCTCGAGCATTATGGGCTCCGGAGATCGTGGGGATGCCATTGTGCCCCTCGTAGAGCCTCCGTTATCTTCCGGGGAATTGTTAACAGCATCCCGGAGACAGGATACTGCTGGGGGATGTCCGCTCTGTCTGGAAGTTTTTCGCTGCTCACCGCGTGGTAGGCCTCGTGGCGCCGCTACGGTGGCTCCCGGAGATGTGCCCTGTAATCGCTGAAAATAGTGGCGGATCTCTCCTGGGCTCCTTCCAACGGGTGTACCCCGGGTTGATGCTCTTGTCCTATGCCGTTTAGTTGGTAGCATGCCTCTAGTGATGTGTATTTAGCCGGGGTTTTCGGGACAGGCCGGGAGCTCAGGAGAAAAGCAGCCTCACTCAGCCATGTCCAGGCCACGCCCCCCAGCAATGTGATTTTAAGGGCCCTGCTCATAGGAGCTTACAATCTAAAATTTGACAAAACCTTAGAGTGAAAATATAAAATTAAATCGATCAGCGCAAACCGTATAACCTAACACTGAGCAGCTGTGGTACTGGGGGTAAAATTTATCAAATCCCAAAAAGCATAAATAGAAAGGCAGTACAGCGCATAGAAAACTAAATAAAAACCATCAATAATAGTCCATATAAAAACTAGATCCAAATAAAATCCAGCAATTCCTCCAGTGATAATCGTGACATGCAATATCTTGTAGGGTGACTGTAGTGAGATGGACCTCCACCTTCAGTAGCACAAGCCGCTCACCTCTACCATAGGCGTGCCCACGGGGTGTGCCGGGTGTGCCCAGGCACACCCTAATCCCTGTGCTGAGCTCTCATTGGTCCAGGCAAAGGTGCCCGTAAAAATAGCCGTGACCTGGTCGGCTATGAACTGCGCATGCACAGTTCCGGCGAGCTGCCTGACTCCAAAGCTGATCCTAATCCGATCCTGTATTCGGCCAGCGCCGGCGGGCGGGACCTCCTGGGGGGGCGGATTTGACAGAGGCTGTGCAGCGTGCTACTGGCGGCGATGCGAGTGATGTCACGGCGCATCCCGCCCGGCGCGCCAGCCTTTAAAAATAGTCACCATGAGGCAGGAGCTGAGCAGGCGGAGTGGAGGAGCCATGTCTGTCAGACAACCCAGTGATAGCACAGCAGCTGCCCAGGCAACATCCACAGCACAAGCGGACCAGCTCAGGGCAAGCCTGCATTCTCAGACTTCCTTGGTAAGGTAATAAAGGCAGGAGGTTATTGTGGCAGGAGCTGGTGGTTGCAGAAGGTGGTGGCAGGAGGTGATGGTGTTTGGGGCAGGAGCTAGTGGTGGTGTTTTGGCCAGGAGGTGTCTGGGGAAGGAGGTGGTGGTGACAAGAGGTGATGGTGGTGGCAGAAGGAGCTGGTGGTGGCAGAAGGAGGTGGTTGATGGGGCAGTAGGTGATGGTGGCAAGAGCTGACAGGAGCTGATTGTGGCAGGAGGTGGTGGGTGCAGGAGGTGGTATTTGGGGCAGGAGCTGGTGGTGGCAGAAGGTGGTGGGTGCAGGAGGTGGTGGTGGTGTTTGGGGCAGGAGCTGGTGGTGGCAGAAGGTGGTGGGTGCAGGAGTTGGTGGTGGTGTTTGGGGCAGGAGCTGGTGGTGGCAGAAGGTGGTGGGGCAGGAGGTAGTGGTGGCAAGTGCTGACAGGAGCTGATTGTGGCAGGAGGTGTTTGGGGCAGGAGGTGATTGTGGCAGAAGGTGGTGGTTGGTGCAGGAGGTGCTGGTGGTGTTTGGGGCAGGAGGTGATGGTGGCTGGTGGTGGTGGTGTTTGGGGCAGGAGGTATTTGGGGCAGGAGGTGGTGGGGCAGGAGGTGATGGTGTTTGGGGCAGAAGCTGGTGGTGGCAGGTGGTGGTGTTTGGGCCAGGAGGTGTTTGGGGAAGGAGGTGGTGGTGACAGGGGGTGATGGTGGTGGAGGTGGTCGCAGAAGGAGCTGGTGGTGGCAGAAGGAGGTGGTGGTGGGGCAGGAGGTGATGGTGGCAAAAGCTGACAGGAGCTGATTGTGGCAGGAGGTGGTATTTGGGGCAGGAACTGGTGATGGCAGGAGCTGGTGGTAGCAGGAGGTGATTGTGGCAGAAGGTGGTGGTGGTGGGTGCAGGAGGTGGTGGTGGTGTTTGGGGCAGGGGGTGGTGGGGCAGGAGGTAGTGGTGGCAAGAGCTGACAGGAGTTGATTGGGGCAGGAGCTGGTGGTGGCAGGAGGTGATTGTGGCAGAAGGTGGTGGTGGTGAGTGCAGGAGGTGGTGGTGTTTGGAGCAGGAGATGATGGTGGCTGGTGGTAGTGGGTGCAGGAGGTGGTGGTGGTGTTTGGGGCAGGAGGTATTTGGGGCAGGAGGTATTTGGGGCAGGAGGTGGTGGGGCAGGAGGTGGTGGTGTTTGGGGCAGCAGCTGGTGGTGGCGGTGGTGTTTGGGCCAGGAGGTGTTTGGGCAAGGAGGTGGTGGAGACAGGGGGTGATAGTTGTGGAGGTGGTCGCAGAAGGAGCTGGTGGTGGCAGAAGGAGGTGGTGGTGGGGCAGGAGGTTATGGTGGCAAAAGCTGACAGGAGCTGATTGGGGCAGGAGGTGGTGGTGGCAGAAGGTGGTGGTGGTGGGTGCAGGAGGTGGTGGTGGTGTTTGGGGCAGGAGCTGGTGGTGGCAGGAGGTGATAGTGGCTGGTGGTAGTGGGTGCAGGAGGTGGTGGTGGTGTTTAGGGCAGGAGGTATTTGGGGCAGGAGGTGGTGGGGCAGGAAGTGGTGGTGTTTGGGGCAGAAACTGGTGGTGGCGGTGGTGTTTGGGCCAGGAGGTGTTTGGGGAAGGAGGTGGTGGAGACAGGGGGTGATGGTTGTGGAGGTGGTCGCAGAAGGAGCTGGTGGTGGCAGAAGGAGGGGGTGGTGGGGCAGGAGGTTATGGTGGCAAAAGCTGACAGGAGCTGATTGTGGCAGGAGGTGTTTGGGGCAGGAGGTGGTGGTGGCAAGAGCTGACAGGAGCCGATTGTGGCAGGAGGTGTTTGGGGCAGGAGGTGATTGTGGCAGAAGGTGGTGGTGGTGGTGGGTGCAGGAGGTGGTGGTGGTGTTTGGGGCAGGAGCTGGTGGTGGGTGCAGGAGGTGGTGGTGGTGTTTGGGGCAGGAGGTGGTGGGGCAGGAGGTGATGGTGTTTGGGGCAGAAGCTGGTGGTGGCAGGTGGTGGTGGTGGTGTTTGGGCCAGGAGGTGTTTGGGGAAGGAGGTGGTGGTGACAGGGGGTGATGGTGGTGGAGGTGGTCGCAGAAGGAGCTGGTGGTGGCAGAAGGAGGTGGTGGTGGGGCAGGAGGTGGTGGTGGCAAAAGCTGACAGGAGCTGATTGTGGCAGGAGGTGGTATTTGGGGCAGGAGCTGGTGATGGCAGGAGCTGGTGGTAGCAGGAGGTGATTGTGGCAGAAGGTGGTGGTGGTGGTGGGTGCAGGAGGTGGTGGTGGTGTTTGGGGCAGGAGCTGGTGGTGGCAGAAGGTGGTGGTGGTGTTTGGGGCAGGGGGTGGTGGGGCAGGAGGTAGTGGTGGCAAGAGCTGACAGGAGTTGATTGGGGCAGGAGCTGGTGGTGGCAGGAGGTGATTGTGGCAGAAGGTGGTGGTGGTGAGTGCAGGAGGTGGTGGTGGTGTTTGGGACAGGAGCTGGTGGTGGCAGGAGGTGATAGGAGGTGGTGGTGGTGTTTGGGGCAGGAGGTATTTGGGGCAGGGGGTGGTGGTGGCAAGAGCTGACAGGAGCTGATTGTGGCAGGAGGTGGTGGTGGGGCAGGAGGTAATGGTGGCAAGAGCTGACAGGAGGTGATGGTGGTGGTGGCAGGAGCTGGTGGAGGTGGTGGTGGCAGGAGCTGGTGGTGGCGGTGGGTGCAGGAGGTGATGGTGGCAAGAGCTGGCAGGAGGTAATGGGGGCAGGGGATGATGGGGGCAAGAGGTAGTGGTGGCAAGAGCTGGCAGGAGGTGATGGTGGTGGGGGCAGGAGCTGGGGGCAGGAGGTGATGGGGAACAGAAACCGATGGACTATTATTATATCGAAAATAACAGAATGTGTAAGGTAAGGTAAATATGTACCTTAAATCGCATTGCTATTTGCATAGTGTACTTGTTTATAGCCTAAATACTAAAATGTGCACTTAAAACTGTAATTTTGTAAAATGTCAGTAAAAATGTGCCTGTGCCAGTAAATTTTGGGTGTTGTGCCAGTAAATTTCAATCTGGTAGGTTGGCAACACTGCTCAGTGAGGCGACGTGAGCAGTGAGAGACAGCACTGAGCAGGGCAGGCACTGGCAGCCAGACACACGATGGAGCAAAAATAAAAAGGCAACTCGATATGAACCCTCCCTGGTTGACTTATCAGCAAAAAAAGTAAGTGTGCATATATATATATAATATATATATCCACACACGTGTGTTTGAGTTTTGGGGTGCACACCCTAATCCAATAGGCTGCGCACGCCTATGACCTCTACAGATGGACCCCTGAGTATATCAGACAGGTCAATTGAGCAGTTCCCTCACAGGGATAAAGGCAAAGGATGGTAAATGCAGATCCTGGTCAGGTTTCAGCAACAGTTAATCTTGCAGTCATGACATGTGGAGATATATAAAGGAGATCTAGTGCTCTCTGTATATCACTAAAAATCTTTTATTTAAAGATAAGTCAAAACACTTACAAGCATCACACTGTACCCCAGTGCAAAGGACAACAGCATGAAAAGATGGATCATCCACGTTGAATAGACGAACGGAGCGCGGGTGACGTCACGATCCAGACACGTGGGCGGTGCCGTACGCGTTACGTCCCTAAAGGGGGCGGGACTTCCTCAGCGGCGACGGCCGGCCGTGACTACACCCGCTTATATACATAATAGCAGTGAGAGATAGCCAATCAACATCTAAGCGTACCTTTCTCCTTGGCAACGCAGGGAGAGGTACTAGACAGCGCGATCTAAGTAAACAGGAAGCACTGCTTGAGATATCAATTGCAGCTATCCAGTTTTACCTTGCTTTTTTAAGAATGGCCATTTAAAAGAGCTGCAGCACGAATAGGGTAGAGAATAAAAAATCTATAAACAATATAAAAAATATATGTATCTAAATCAATATACAAAAAAAATATAAAAGCTATATAAAAAATCATATATAAAAAATTAATTTATATACAAAAATGTTTGACATCCCGCGCTCTGGACGACTATCCTGGAATCATCCATATCTGCATATTACATTAAATATGTGAATTACATAAAATCAATCCCTAAACATCAAACACTCACATGGGATAAGGAATTCAGATACCATAACGGGGGGGGGGGGGAATAACAGACGATTCCGACAGTCAACTGTTAACGATCTGAAATAAAGCAGTTAAAGTCAAAATCAACGTTCAAGCCCCCAGGGATGAGAACCTTGGTCTCATGAATCCAGTGGGATTCCCTTCGACTTAATTGACATAAGAAGTTACCCCATCTCCAGTGTTTATTTACTCTTTCAATCACCCAGAAACTTAATCCCCTGGGGTTTTGAGCATGCACTAATTTAAAATGTTTGGAGACATTGTGTGTCTTTAATCCCTTCTTGATGTTGTTAACATGTTCTCCTAAACGCACATGCAGGGGGCGGGAGGTCCTTCCTATATATTGTAGACCACACTCACATTGGAGCATGTATACAACCCCTACCATTGTGCAAGTAATCAGTTGGTCAATTTTATATTCTTTACCAGTAGATGTGGCCCTGAAATTCTTACGTTTTTTATTGTTGCATTTAGAATGCCTGCAGGCTGTGCATCGCCCACAGGCATAAAAACCTGAGAGGAAAGAGAACAGTCGATTTTCAGACTGTATGGGGGGTCGACCACTCCTGGGGCTAATCGGTCACGCAAAGATGGAGCTTTCTTATATATGAACATCGGACGTGGTGGCAGCAGGGGACCCAGCACACGATCCTGTTTCAGGATTGGCCAATTTTTTTAAACCAATCTTTCAAACTGTTTGTATTGAACGTTATAGTTAAGCACCATTTTAAAGTTAGAGACGTCAGAGCTGGTATCCCTAACTTTATCAGCAATCAGTGAGGCCCTATCCATAGCTAGAACCTTCTCGACCTCACTATTTAAATTGTGTATATTGTAACCTTTTTCTACGAATCTGGACGTAAGCAACGTAGATTGAGCGACAAAATCGCTGACATGCGTGCAATTACGTCCAAGTCTAACGTATTGACCCCTGGGAATATTGCAAAGCCATGATTTGTGATGGCAACTTCCCAGGGGGATGTAGGAATTACGATCCGTAGGTTTCAGGTAATTGCACAATCTGAATCCTTCATTCTCCTTCAAAATTTCGAGGTCCAGAAAAACTCTCTTTTCTTTACTGAAACACCAGGATAACTGGATATTTTTGGTGTTACTGTCCAATTTCTGTACAAAGGTATCAAGACCGAGTTGATCACCCTCCCAGATCATGACAAGGTCATCTATGTACCTTTTGTAACACACTAGTTCAGGAGGGCGATGCTTGAACACCACGTCTTCCTCCCAGTGGGCCATGAACAAGTTGGCCACACTGGGAGCAAAACGGGCGCCCATTGCAACACCCCTTTTTTGAAGAAAAAATTGGCGATTAAACCAAAAATAATTCTTGGCCAGACAAAACTTCAAACATTTTAAGAGGAACTTTTTGTGTGCCTCAGGGAGATCAGAGTATAAGGATAGGGCCCATTGGACAGAGGATAAAGCATCCTCATGTCCAATTATGGTGTATAAGGACCCTACATCGGCCGTGACCATAATACTAGAGGGAGAACAACTAGTTGATTCAATCGTTTGAATAATGTGCTTGGTGTCTTTTAGAAAAGCATCTGTTTTGCATACCAGGGGCTGAAGAAAATAATCTATGTATTGGCCTAACCTGGAGGAAATGGAGTCAATACCATTTACTATGGGCCTCCCAGGAGGATTATTCATATCCTTATGGATTTTTGGGAGGCAGTAAATGATAGTTCTGCAGAAGAAGGGATCCAAATATGAGGCCTCTCATATTAGAAGGGTAAGGGTAAGAATAAGGGTCCTGCCTTTGGTTATCCCACCCTCGAGGTGATCTGTATTCTTGTTGATAATAATGATTCTCTCTGATAGGGGTCTTTGGAGGGCCCCTTCCCCTACCTCTCCCTCTCTTAAAATTACCTCTAGTGCCCTGGCCTCCTCTTAAGGGGGGCGGGGCAGGTGAAGGATAATTATGCACAATCGGGAGGTGGAACTGGCCCATCTTTAGGATCGTTCTGTGGAGGGTGAGTATTTGTCCCTGATGGATCAGGTGGGGGATTGGCCTGCCATTTAAATATATTCCCACTCCTAAAGTCGTCCGAATCTCTGATATATTTTTTCTTTTTCTTATTTTGAACTTCAATATCCCATTTAGTAAGCCTATTCCCAAGATCAGTTGATAATTTCAAGAACTCCTCACTATTTTTGAAAGGTTCAATGGTGTTCCTAATGTCACGTATTTGTGACTCCAAGAACTCCATTTTCCTCTCTTTACGTGCAAGTAGCAATTGTATTAACTCAGAGCCTTTCTTGATAAAAAAGTCTCTCCATTCAATCATTGAAGCATCATCATAAAGACCATCATTAGGCGGTATGCAAAACAGATGCTTTTCTAAAAGACACCAAGCACATTATTCAAACGATTGAATCAACTAGTTGTTCTCCCTCTAGTATTATGGTCACGGCCGATGTAGGGTCCTTATACACCATAAATGGACATGAGGATGCTTTATTATTTAGTTTTTCTGGACCTCGAAATTTTGAAGGAGAATGAAGGATTCAGATTGTGCAATTACCTGAAACCTACGTATCGTAATTCCTACATCCCCCTGGGAAGTTGCCATCACAGATCATGGCTTTGCAATATTCCCAGGGGGCAATACGTTAGACTTAGATGTAATTGCACGCATGTCAGCGATTTTGTCGCTCAATCTACGTTGCTTACGTCCAGATTCGTAGAAAAAGGTTACAATATACACAATTTAAATAGTGAGGTCGAGAAGGTTCTAGCTATGGATAGGGCCTCACTGATTGCTGATAAAGTTAGGGATACCAGCTCTGACGTCTCTAACTTTAAAATGGTGCTTAACTATAACGTTCAATACAAACAGTTTGAAAGATTGGTTTAAAAAAATTGGCCAATCCTGAAACAGGATCATGTGCTGGGTCCCCTGCTGCCACCACGTCCGATGTTCATATATAAGAAAGCTCCATCTTTGCGTGACCGATTAGCCCCAGGAGTGGTCGACCCCCCCATACAGTCTGAAAATCGACTGTTCTCTTTCCTCTCAGGTTTTTATGCCTGTGGGCGATGCACAGCCTGCAGGCATTCTAAATGCAACAATAAAAAACGTAAGAATTTCAGGGCCACATCTACTGGTAAAGAATATAAAATTGACCAACTGATTACTTGCACAATGGTAGGGGTTGTACCGTGTTTCCCCGATAGTAAGACACCCCCGATTGTAAGACGTATCGGGAGTTTCAGAGGGGTCAGCTAATATAAGCCATACCCCGAAAGTAAGACATATGTCTTACTTTCGGGGAAACACGGGGGGATTTGCCTGCAGTGAAGTGCGGTACCCCTCCTTCTCTGTCCCCCTCCGTTCTCCCCCTCCGTTCCGCTTTCCTCCTCTGTGCCTCCCCGCTGTCCCCTCCGTTCCCCCCTCCTTCTCTGTCCCCCTCCGTTCTCCCCCTCCGTTCCGCTTTCCTCCTCTGTGCCTCCCCGCTGTCCCCTCCGTTCCCCCCTCCTTCTCTGTCCCCCTCCGTTCTCCCCCTCCGTTCCGCTTTCCTCCTCTGTGCCTCCCCGCTGTCCCCTCCGTTCCCCCCTCCTTCTCTGTCCCCCTCCGTTCTCCCCCTCCGTTCCGCTTTCCTCCTCTGTGCCTCCCAGCTGTCCCCTCCGTTCTCCCCTCCTTCTCTGTCCCCTCCGTTCTCCCCCTCCTTCTCTGTCCCCTCCGTTCTCCCCCTCCGTTCCTCCGTCCTCCCCCTCCTTCCCTTGTGAATAGACAGAGTCAGCTGACTCTGTCCATTCACATAACTGAAACATTGTAATCTGCTGTGATTACAATGTGTCAGTTTATGAATGGAGAGAAGCCGATGTCTTCTCTCCTTTCATTGTCAGTGCAGCTGACGCTGCAGAGAAAGGGACTGGGGAATCTCTATCCTCTGTCTCTTTCTCTGTCTCAAGGGGGAGATATCAGAGGTCTGTTAAGACCCCTGATATCTCACCAAAGCCCCCCAACAGGGCTGATTAAAAAAAAAAACAAAAAAAAAAAAAAACATATTGCAATAAAGAATAAAAAAATTTTTTTTTTCCCAATATAAGACATACCCCGAAAGTAAGACATAGTGGGGCTTTTAGGGATAAAAAGAAAGTAAGACACTGTCTTACTTTCGGGGAAACACGGTATACATGCTCCAATGTGAGTGTGGTCTACAATATATAGGAAGGACCTCCCGCCCCCTGCATGTGCCTTTAGGAGAACATGTTAACAACATCAAGAAGGGATTAAAGACACACAATGTCTCCAAACATTTTAAATTAGTGCATGCTCAAAACCCCAGGGGATTAAGTTTCTGGGTGATTGAAAGAGTAAATAAACACTGGAGAGGGGGTAACTTCTTACGTCAATTAAGTCGAAGGGAATCCCACTGGATTCATGAGACCAAGGTTCTCATCCCTGGGGGCTTGAACGTTGATTTTGACGTTAACTGCTTTATTTCGGATCGTTAACAGTTGGCTGTCGGAATCGTCTGTTATTCCCCCCCCCCCGTTATGGTATCTGAATTCCTTATCCCATGTAAGTGTTTGATGTTTAGGGATTGATTTTATGTAATTCACATATTTTATGTAATATGCAGATATGGATAATTCAAGGATAGCCGTCCAGAGCGCGGGATGTCAAACATTTTTGTATATAAATTAATTTTTTTATATATGATTTTTTATATATCTTTTATATTTTTTTTGTATATTGATTTAGATACATATTTTTTTATATTGTTTATAGATTTTTTTATTCTCTACCCTATTCGTGCTGCAGCTCTTTTAAATGGCCATTCTTAAAAAAGCAAGGTAAACCTGGATAGCTGCAATTGATATCTCAAGCAGTGCTTCCTGTTTACTTAGATCACGCTGTCTAGTACCTCTCCCTGCGTTGCCAAGGAGAAAGGTACGCTTAGATGTTGATTGGCTATCTCTCACTGCTATTATGTATATAAGCGGGTGTAGTCATGGCCGGCCGTCGCCGCTAAGGAAGTCCCGCCCCCTTTAGGGACGTAACGCGTACGGCACCGCCCACGTGTCTGGATCGTGACGTCACCCGCGCTCCGTTCGTCTATTCAACGTGGATCATCCATCTTTTCATGCTGTTGTCCTTTGCACTGGGGTACAGTGCGATGCTTGTAAGTGTTTTGACTTATCTTTAAATAAAAGATTTTTAGTGATATACAGAGAGCACTAGATCTCCTTTATATATCTCCACATGTCATGACTGCAAGATTACCTGTTACTGAAACCTGACCAGGATCTGCATTTACCATCCTTTGCCTTTATCCCTGTGAGGGAACTGCTCAATTGACCTGTCTGATATACTCAGGGGTCCATCTGTAGAGGTGAGCGGCTTGTGCTACTGAAGGTGGAGGTCCATCTCACTACAGTCACCCTACAAGATATTGCATGTCACGATTATCACTGGAGGAATTGCTGGATTTTATTTGGATCTAGTTTTTATATGGACTATTATTGATGGTTTTTATTTAGTTTTCTATGCGCTGTACTGCCTTTCTATTCATTTAAAACCTTAGAGTGGACACAGATTTAATTTCAGTGTATAACGGGCAACACATCACATTTTTATCTGCAAGATTATAGAAACATACTTAACAGTCATTCTTACAAAGCATTCCAACATAATATTAAAAGACTTATTCAAAACACCCACCACCAGCCCACAATCCACACATACATACATTGGTGACCATGTTCTGCTGGAAGCTGCATTTCTGTGTACACGATTAAACAAGATCAAAAAGAGTAGGTCAGCAGATGCTTCCAAACAATGTTTGCATGATCAGACAGGAACAATACACGCACAACATTGACAACATGGCCACATAAACCCACTTTTGATTGAAAAAATGCACAAGAATTTCATCAAATCCCCCAATATCATTCCTTCTCCCCCACAAATCACAGCAAAAAACCTGACCTTCTCAGGCCAAACGAACCCCCTACTGCAGGCCTTTATATAAGAGAGGTTGTATTGTTAGCACACTGACACACCCAATAGAAGTACACGCCCACCAGTATCTTTCAATCTGTCTCTTGGATGTCTAAAGCGATTGCACCTGATGAGCAGGAACAATACTATTCGCAACTGTGTTAGCCCTTGGCTATGTGCATCAAATCTCCAACTACAGAACAAAGATCAAAGTCCATTTGCATCCACATAAACAAAGCAACAGTTTTCTAAGCATATGTACCCGTGCAGTGTAAACCCTAAAATTTGAAATGTCCAAGTCCCTGGGCATGATTAGTGCTAATAAACATCAGTCCCTGGCTGCAATGAGCTTCCAATACAAAGTCCAAAATTAACTTTCTTACATTAGAACCTATTTCAACAGGAGACAAATAAAATGCCAGCATGTCTTTGCATTGTGGTGAGAAACCCACACAGGGAGAACATATAAACTTCAACACAAGGATTAGCATGTTGGGGAATTGAACCAACATCCCAGGTGCTGCTAGACAGAACTGCTACCCACTTACCCACCAGGCATCCCCACACATGTTCTCTGCATCTCTGTGGTGTGAACCAGCCCTAAGTCCATAGCCATGCTCAGTGTCACAAGCAATATACAATATATTGGCCTAAGTATTGGGACGCCTGCCTTTAAACGCACATGAACTATAATGGCATCCCAGTATTAGTATTGGGTTCAAAACTCATTTGGACCACCCATTGCAGCTATAACAGCTTCAACTCTTCTTGTCCACAAGGTTTAGGCAGGGGTCTCAAACTAGCGGCCCTCCAGCTGTTGCGAAACTACAAGTCCCATCATGCCTCTGCCTGTGGGAGTCATGCTTGTGACTGTCAGCTTTGCAATGCCTCATGGGACTTGTAGGTTTGCAACAGCTGGAGGGCCACCAGTTTGAGACCTTTGGTCAATGGGAATGTTTGACCATTCTTCCAAGTGCATTTGTGAGGTCAGGTACTGATGTTGGACGAGAAGGCCTGACCTACAGTCTCCTCTCTAATTCATCCCCAAGGTGTTCTGTTGTGTTGAGGTCAGGACTCTGTCCATGCCAGTCAAGTTCCTCCACCCCAAACTCCCTCATCCATGTCTTTATGGATCTTGCTTTGTGCATTGGTCCAAATGATTTGGTGGAGGGGGGATTATGATGTGGGGTTTTTTTCAGGGGTTGGGCTTGGCCTCTTAGTTCCAGTTAAGGGAACTCTTAAGGTGTCAGCATACCAAGGTACCAAGACATTTTGGTCAATTTCATGCTCCCAACTTTGTGGGAACAGTTTGGGGAAAGTCCCTTTCTGTTCCAACATGACTGCACAAAGCAAGGTCCATAAAGACATGGATGAGCAAGTTTGGGGTTGAGAAACTTGACTGGCCTGCACAGAGTCCTGGCCCCAACCCGATAGAACACCCTTTGGCTGAGTAGAGACTGCAAGCCTGACCTTCTCATCCAACATCAGTACCTGGCCTCACAAATGCACTTCTGGAAGAATGATCAAACATTCCCATAGGCACACTAAACCTTGTGGACAGCCTTCCCAGAAGCTGTTCTAGCTGCAAAGGGTGGGCCAAATCAAATTTTAACCCTATGGACTAAGACTGGGCTGCCATTAAAGTTCATGTGTGTGTAAAGGCAGGCGTCCCAATACTTTTGGTTAAATAGTGTATCTGGAAAAGACTTACAATGGTGGTGGAACCCTCCTACACATAAAAACTACATTTAGACATAGTTATAGGACCTGGGAGATGAGACAACTTCTCTACATGAAGCAACATGATTGTGATTTGAACCCAGACCCTCAGAGATACTAAGCAGAAGTTCTAACCTCTAAGCCACAGGGCTGCCACATGTGAGAAACCTCCTACACATAAATACACATAAAAACACAAATACTGCATTTTTTTGGACATACAGGTGATGGAATTACATTACTCAAGAGTTATTCTTCTTGATTTATTCTGTGATATTTGGTGTTTTTTTGTGGGTGAGAGTAGAATATTACCCTCAAATTTGTGGGAATTACATTTTGCTTTCTGATGTTGGTACACATATAACATTTTTTGGGCTCAAATTATGAATATTTGGAAATAATAAAAAGCACAAAAAATTGTGATTCGTTTTAAATTTGCATCAGCAATGGTATTGTTTGTGGATTGTAAAGACACCTGTGTGAGTTTGGGTAAAGATTATTGTGAGATGGAGAGTAACAAGTGAAAGTGACAGAGAAAATATATTTTACCAAAACATCAAAACATTCCACATTGTTGCATTCTTAAAACCAAAGTATTTTAAGTAGAAGCAACAATGTTGCAAAGGAAAATTTATTTCACAGAAAGATACATTTCATCTCAACATTAAAAGGTTTTTTTGTGAAAGTTAGAATTGTTCAATTAGAATCAATGGCTGAAACTTCATTTTTGACTAAATTAGAGCAGATTTTCATTAAAAAAAAAATGCTCTCTAATTAGCTCTCATTTTGGTATTTACTATAACGCCGGCTAAAAAAGACACTTGAGTTAAAATGAGAGTTATTTTCAGGTCTGAGCATGCTCAGTTGTGTTGGCACCTAGTTGTCCAAAACAAGGAATTTTTCACTTTTCAGACTTTTAAAGATATTTCAGTATAGAAATCACTTTTTCACACAGTTTAAAAGCAGATAATCTTTAAATAATATACCACATATTTCAGTACCATTTAGACAATTATATCATGCTCTAAACATTATTTCCATGTGCAATTCTCCAGGTTTTAGCAGAGTAAGGGTTTGGGCGCTATTTGGTTTTAGGGAACTATAATAATTTCGATTTTGGCAGTATTTTCTCACCAGCGCTATAGTGAATACAGTTTTAGCGTGAATTAGCGCTAGTAGCGCTAATTCACGCTAAATTGCCGCGAATTAGCGCTAATTTGCGGCAATTTGCACGAATTAGCGCCAAGGCGCTATAGTAAATGACCCTCTTAGTCTTTAAAAGGTTTAACTGAGAACTCCTACACACGGAGTTCAGTTCATTGACAAGTGGAAACATTGTATCTTTTTTAGTTTCTTTTGTCAGACTTGGCAGGCTGCCCAGAGAGAAGAGAAGTCGCTCCACAGAAGACTTCAGGCAACTTGCATTGACTTCTATTACAGAAGTCATTTGCAAGTCGCGCTGAAGTTATAATCAGCTTTTTTTATCAGCACAATCGGCCGATGCCGATTAATTAAAAAACGCCAAATTTCGGCCAATATATAGGTCGACCTCTAGTATATACCCTCCCAAGGTTTATATCAGTGGCCTTACCAGGCATAAAACCTGTTTGATCTGGTGAAATAATGTGGTGGATGACCAACATAAGCCTACTAGCCAATGTTTTTGTGAGAATTTTAAAATCCATATTTAGTAGGGAGATGGGCCTATACAATGCGGACTGGAGAGGATCTTTGTCCGGCTTTGCTATGAGTACTACATGGGCCTCATAGAAGGAGGAGGGAAGACATTCACGCTGGAGGCAATCATGAAATAGAGATAGGAGGTGCCGTGATAACAAGTCCACATAATGTTTATACCATTCAATTGATAGCCCGTCAGGACCAGGTGCCTTCCAGTTCGGGAAAGAACTAATTGCCGTGATTATCTTCTCCACCTTAAAGGGGGCATCCAGCAAATCACAGGCCCCTACCAGCAAAGTGGGTAAATTTAGGGGCTCCAATAATGCCAACAGGTCCTCTTGGGAGTATGGTGGTATTGAAGAATATAAATCTGTATAATAGGAGACAAAAGATTTACAGTAAGAGTCTCCTCTAGGAAGGTTAATAATGCATCAGATGTGGAGGAAATGCAAGGAATGACTGTTGGGGATGAGTATCCGCTGTCAAGAGAGCCTTCAATCGCCCATTTTGTCTTCCTTTTCAAAAATGTGCTCTAAAGTATGTTGCATAGAGGTATTAGTAAACTTCTGGTAGTATAGATATAATTCCCTTCTGGCATATTGCAAATCTGACAGCATTTCAGGAGAAGGAGATATACTGTAAATTCTCTTTAAAGCAGTGGTCTATCCAAAATGTTTTTATGAGGGTAAGGTTAGAATCAGATTTTAATCGTTATCTGTGGGCCTGATTTACTATGTGTGAAGTGAGAGGGAAATGACTCAATTTATTTAATTGAACACATTATTAGTATTTAAAGAGGAAGTAAACCCTGATGGGTTTTACTTCCTCTTTGTCTCCCTGCAAAGGTAAAGCATAATGGGCTACTATGCATCACATAGTAGCCCATTATGTGTCACTTACCTGAAACCAAAGCCTGCGATGTCACCGCTGTCCCCTTTTCCACGAAGCATCCATCTTCCTTCCGGGTATCGTGGCTCTGGCGCTGTGATTGGCCGGAGCTGCGATGACGTCACTCCCGCGCATGCGCGTGGGAGCTGCCAGTCACGGCCATGATCTCCTTTAGAAACGGCACGCTCGCCGTTTCTAAAGGAGTCTAAAGTGCGCCTGTGCTGTTGTCTACAGCGCATGCACCATAGACATCGGCGATCACCTTTTTTAAAAAAATATCTCCTAAACCGTGGAGATTTGGGAGATATTTCGAGCACCTATAGGTGAGCCTTAATCTAGGCTTACCTGTAGGTAAAAGTGGTTGTAACGGGTTTACAATCACTTTAAAGGTACTTATATAGCGCTGTCAATTTTCACAGCGCTTTACATATACATTGTACATTCACATCGGTCCCTACCCTCAAGGAGACTACAATCTAAGGTCCCTAACTCACCATTATATACTAGGGCCAATTTAGACAGAAGCCAATTAACCTACCAGCATGTCTTTGGAGTGTGGGAGGAAACTGGAGTACCTGGAGGAAACCCACACAGGCACAGGGAGAACATGCAAACTCCAGGCAGGTAGTGTCGTGGTTGGGATTCGAACCAGTGACCCTTTTTACTGCTAGGTGAGAGTGCTACCCACTTATTATTATTAAGAAGCGAAAGATATTTGGTACAACACAGACCCTCTCTGGAGCAGGACGTTGCTACAAACTGGATAAAAGAGCCAGGAGCAAACTGGTCAGAAAGGCTACCAAGAGGCCTAAAACAACTCTGAAACAGTTGCAGGAATTTATGACAAAGAGTGGTCATTGTGTGCATGTGACAACAATATCACAAATTCTTCACAAATGTGGCTTGTATGCAAGGGTGGCAAGAAAAAAGCCCCTCCTCAACAAAGGTCACATGCATTTACGACTGACCTTTGCCAAAACGCACCTCGATCCTTTTTCTAACTCAGTGATTCTGTTTTTTTTATTTTTTTCTGACGTGTTAGTGGTTTATCTTTCACTTGGATGTTATAAGTTTCACTGAGTAAATACAGCTGGATAAAACCAAAATGGTTTCTGTCTTCATTTCAGGCTGCAAAGCAACAAAATGTAATTATTTTAAAGGGGGTAATTCTTTTTTATACCCACTGTATATTAAGACCAGGATACATTTGTTTTACACTGATTGTTGCAAATGCCTATCCCGTTTTATGGTTTATGACCCATGGATTTTGCAGTTCTAACTTCATTATTTTTTTAAAACTTTGTATTCTGCATGAGTTATGCTATGATATGTCCTTATCCTATATATGGTCCTTCTATATAAGCTAACAGTATACTGAATGGACATTTTGTTATTGCATTATACACAATTTATATGTGAGCAGCACTGTTTTCTCTTGTTTGTACTTTTTTTACCTTTGCAAACAATAAAGTTACCTATAAAATCATGTGAACCAATGGTACTACTGGGCCCCAACACTAGCTGTCTGAAGAGTTAGGACTAAAGACTGTCCATTTACAGCTGCTACGCAGGGACCATCACCTATTGTTTTTTCTAAAAAGTACCTCTCAGAGGACATTGCACTATATCCCAGCCATTCTCCTAGATTGCATTCTAAACTATTTATATTTACTGTACACTGCCCTGTATCCTACTGACCTCTGTACACTGCCCTACATACTACTGACCTCTGTACACTGCACTACCTACTATTGACCCTTGGACACTGTCCTACCTACTACTTACACTGGTGAGAGCTAGGAGCACACAGCAGGCAATTAGTCAAGAAAGTCAACCTGCAGTTCCAGTGGTTCTGCCTGTACTCCTGTATCAGTCTTGTGGGGGTGACCTATAATATAAAAGACAAGTGCAGCGCAATAAGAGAGTTACCATAAGTATATATAACCATAAATAAAAAAAGTCCGAACAGCTGAGAAGGCTGCGGTTGACGTCACAGGTAGACTCCGCCTCCGGTCACCCGCAGCCTTCTCAGCTGTTCGGACGCGAACAGCTGTGCGTCTTACTGGATCATAAAGAATCGTCATTGCCTTTTATACTGCGCTTCAGCGTGTTAGCTGAAAGTGTCACTGGATCAGTTTTTGAACTTTTAATGTGCTTTTTACACTGCACTCCTTAGCGCTTTTTATTGTTATATACCTTGGTTATCTTGAATAAAGTAGCACCCAGTCTGCACTTAGAGGACTCCCTTCTTTTTATCTTCTGGGCTTTTTCACTTATGGTGTTCATCACACACCTACTGAGGATCTGATTAAGGAAAATTTGATCGCTGCATTATGAATTATACGGTCTCCAGCTTGTAAAAGCCATTGGTGGATGAGGATAAGTATCCAGGGGATCCAAGCCGTTCTGTTGATGTTTTCTGGATATCAGGCCCGTATGACCTCCTATAATTTAGAGGTCCAACAGTTCTGGTAAGCCCATTTTCCTACAGACTTATGCCCCGTACACACGGTCGGATTTTCCGATGGAAAATGTCCGATCGGAGCGTGTTGTCGGAAATTCCGACCGTGTGTGGGCTCCATCGGACATTTTCCATCGGATTTTCCGACACACAAAGTTTGAGAGCAGGATATAAAATTTTCCGACAACAAAATCCGTTGTCGGAAATTCCGATCGTGTGTACACAAATCTGACGGACAAAGTTCCCACGCATGCTCAGAAAAAATAAAGAGATGAAAGCTATTGACCACTCACTGCCCCGTTTATAGTCCCGACGTACGTGTTTTACGTCACCGTGTTTAGAACGATCGGATTTTCCGACAACTTTGTGTGACCGTGTGTATGCAAGACAAGTTTGAGCCAACATCCGTCGGAAAAAATCCTAGGATTTTGTTGTCGGAATGTCCGAACAAAGTCCGACCGTGTGTACGGGGCATTATTGTGCAAAAGTTCTTGAGAAGATTCTATATGTCCTGTTTCGATCGAGAGTGGAAGTTTATTCCATCCATGAGTGATTAAGGACTTTTTTTCATTAATGGTTATATATACTTATGGTAACTCTCTTATTGCACTGCACTTGTCTTTTATATTATATTGCTTTGGGTTGGTGAATCCTTTAGTATTCAGCTTGCAGTATCCATTTATTTGTTAATTTTTTGCGCTGATTGTTTTCCATTTTTGTAATTGTGGGGGTGACCAATTGCTCCCCAGACATGAAAAAAATTGTGAATTAAAGTGAATGCAGAGTTTCTTGCTAAATCTATCATTTAAGGTAGGCTAAGTTTATATTTTTACATTAACATTTGTTTTATTAGATTTTCCTAAGATTTCTTCTTGCCGGCTTTATTTCTTATTGAGGACTTGCTAGTAAATGTATTTATTTAAAAAGAAAGGGGGGACACCGCACCCCAGTGATCTTCAATCCCTTCGATATTGTCCAGGTAGATCTCCACCCCTGAAAGGTTGCCTACAGGAATGTAGGTGTACAGGAATATGGAAAACAGATGTATTTATATAACCTTACCAACTATGCAACTATGTATGCAATCTTCAGTTATCTGCAGGTCAGATATGTGGAGTGGACGTCATCCTGCACTTTTAGTTTCCTTTCCTCGATCCACATACTCTTTTGTTTGTTCTGTTGATGCATATTTCTAGACTACGCCCTTTCCCTGGAAATAGAAACTTCAGAAAACTGATGTGATTTTTTTTAATGTACTAAATCCAAAGCATGTGAAATACTGCATTGCACATAATAACAGGAAACAGTAACACAGCAAGATGCCTTTCATAGTTTACATTCTATTTTAATTTTACAAGCAGGCCCGGACTGGCCCGGGCTGGCCACAGGGCAGACCGGGCATCTGCCCGGTGGGCCAGGGCTACCCACTCCGTGGCATGTTGATGATCAGGCCGCACAGCGGGAGGTAAGCTGCGATCGCTGCCTGGACAGGGTTAACACAGGCCGCGGCCGCCACTTGCCTACCACTATGCGGCCATGCCTGTGTCTTCTCTAGGGTTACCACATCATCCCGTTAATCCAGGACACATATGAATTACACAGGTTCTGAGGATGATTTAATGCAGATAAGGCACCAAGTGAGTTTAATTACCACCTTAATCAGCCACAGAACCTGTGTAATTAATGTGTGTCCTTGATTAAAGGGATGATGTGGCAGCCCTAGTCTTCTCCGGCGGAACTAGCGGCTGCTTGGGCTGAGCTATGTGTCTCTCTCACACACAGCTCAGCCTCAGAGCTGATGCTGACATGTCCGCTCTCCGCTCCTATGGACTGCTCCTCCTCCTCCAGTCATGGGCATCCGCACGGTGGGGGGGAGAGCTGCGGGCCCAATTATTCTCAGCAGGAAACAGGTTACAGTCCCCAGCATGCACTCTGCTGGGGGGGGGGAGAGAAAACCCGGAAACAAGCTGAGGAGTACTACACTGTAGCAGCTACTACAGGGGACATGGAAAAAGAAAGAGAGGACTGTGCTGGGAGAACTAATAGCCCCAGCACCACCAGATAGAGCCATGCTGTACCCACACCATCAGAGAGAGAGAGAGTCACGCTGTACCCACACCACTAGAGAGAGAGAGTCACGCTGTACCCACACCACCAGAGAGAGCCACGCTTTACCGTACCACCAGATAGAGAGAGCCACGCTGTACCCACACCACCAGAGAGAGCCACGCTGTAACCGCACCACCCGAGAGAGAGAGACACGCTGTACCACACCACCAGAGAGAGAGAGCCACGCTGTACCCACACCACCAGAGAGAGCCAATCTGTACCCACACCACCCGAGAGAGCTACGCTTTACCGTACCACCAGAGAGAGAGAGAGCCACGCTGTACCCACACCACCAGAGAAAGCCACGCTGTACCCGCACCACTTGAGAGAGAGAGCCACGCTGTACCGCACCACCAGAGACAGCCATGCTGTACCCGCACCACCCGAGAGAGAGAGAGTCATGCTGTATGGCACCACCAGAGAGACCCACAAGAGTCATGCTGTACCCGCACCACCAGAGAGTGAGAGCCACACTGTACCCACACCACCAGAGAGAGACACAAGAGCCACGCTCTACCCACACCACCAGAGAGAGAGCCACGCTGTACCCACACCACCAGAGAGAGCCAGGAGAGCCACGCTGTGCCCACACCACCAGAGAAAGCCACGCTGTACCCACACCACCAGAGAGAGACACTCTGTAGCCACATGACCAGAGAGAGAGATCCACGCTGTACCACACCACCAGAAAGAGAGCACCACGCTGTCCAGCACCACCAGAGAGAGAACGCAATGCTGTCCAGCACCACCAGAAAGAGAGCGCCACGCTGTTCAGTACCACCAGAAAGAGCGCCACGCTGTCCAGCACCACCAGAGAGAGAGCGCCATGCTGTCCAGCACCACCAGAAAGAGAGAACCACACTGTCCAGCACCACCAGAGAGAGAGCGCCATGCTGTCCAGCACCACCAGAGAGAGAGCAGGTCACTGTCACTGGGCACTGTATGCCAATAGGAGACAGATGTCAATAGGTGTCAATAGGAGACAGACAGTACTAGCATTGTATGGCCACAATAGGACTGGGACACTGTAATATAAAGGGGACTGCACTGTCACCACCAGAGAGAGCCAGGAGAGCCACGCTGTGCCCACACCACCAGAGAAAGCCACGCTGTACCCACACCACCAGAGAGAGACACTCTGTAGCCACATGACCAGAGAGAGAGATCCACGCTGTACCACACCACCAGAAAGAGAGCACCACGCTGTCCAGCACCACCAGAGAGAGAACGCAATGCTGTCCAGCACCACCAGAAAGAGAGCGCCACACTGTCCAGCACCACCAGCGACAGAGCGCCACGCTGTCCAGCACCGCCAGAGAGAGAGAGAGAGGCATGCTGTTCAGTACCATCAGAAAGAGAGCACCACGCTGTTCAGTACCACCAGAAAGAGCGCCACGCTGTCCAGCACCACTAGCGACAGAGCGCCACGCTGTCCAGCACCACCAGAGAGAGAGAGCGGCATGCTGTTCAGTACCATCAGAAAGAGAGCGCCACGCTGTTCAGTACCACCAGAAAGAGCGCCACGCTGTCCAGCACCACCAGAGAGAGAGCGCCATGCTGTCCAGCACCACCAGAAAGAGAGAACCACACTGTCCAGCACCACCAGAGAGAGAGCGCCATGCTGTCCAGCACCACCAGAGAGAGAGCAGGTCACTGTCACTGGGCACTGTATGCCAATAGGAGACAGATGTCAATAGGTGTCAATAGGAGACAGACAGTACTAGCATTGTATGGCCACAATAGGACTGGGACACTGTAATATAAAGGGGACTTCACTGTAAAGGGGCACTGTAATCATTGCAGTGCCCCTTGTAAACAGTCTGGGCCTGTTTACAAGTTATTTTGTATCAAATTATTTTAAATGGTAAAAACCACCAACCTGCGCAGGTGGAGACTTTTTAATTTTTAAATAAAAATAAAAAGTAAAAAATAAAATTTAAAAATTATATATAGAAGCAGCACGTTATAAGGGTAAGTGAAAAGAGAATAATTAACAAGTTAGTTACAAACTGTGCTCCCTTTAGAATGTAAGTACAAATAAGAAAATAACAACCACATAAATGCAAATAAGAAAATAATAATCACAAAAATGTAAGAAATACTGTGTCATTGGTGACAACCATAAGTGACTTTCAGGTAGAGTCCAATCAAAAAGCATCAAAGTGTTGAAATATCAAGCAGTAAAAACAAAAATCAAAAACAAAAAGTGTTCAAAAATTGAGATAAATTCTCAAAAACTTCTGGATGAATCCTCCCAATATTCGGCAAACATCAAGGGAACAGTATTCCACCACCATCACCGGCCACACAGTCTACTCACCAGATTGTGGTGACTCCCATTACAGGAGTCAGAAGCGCTTCATAGACATGCCAGAAAGATTCTCACGATCACGGCTTGGTCCAGGTGCTGAAAATCAGGAACGCTGTAACTGCATGGACACTGGATGGATTTGGTTGAACCCTCGGATGAAAATTGGTCATTGAAGAACATTAATGCCATGAATGGGAAGAAAATAAATGGAAGGCTCCCATCGTGAAATACAGCAGGAATAAAAAGTATGTGAACCCTTTTGGAATGATATGGATTTCTGCACAAATTGGTCATAAAATGTGATCTGATCTTCATCCAAGTCACAACAATAGACAATCACAGTCTGCTTAAACTAATAACACACAAAGAATTAAATGGTACCATGTTTTTATTGAACACACCGTGTAAACATTCACAGTGCAGGTGGGAAAAGTATGTGAACCCCTAGACTAATGAGATCTCCAAGAGCTAATTGGAGTGAGGTGTCAGCCAAGTGGAGTCCAATCAATGAGATGAGATTGGAGGTGTTGGTTACAGCTGCCCTGCCCTATAAAAAACACACACCAGTTCTGGGTTTGCTCTTCACAAGAAGCATTGCCTGATGTGAATGATGCCACGCACAAAAGAGCTCTCAGAAGACGTTCGATTAAGAATTGTTGACTTGCATAAAGCTGGAAAGGGTTATAAAAGTATCTCCAAAAGCCTTGCTTTTTATCAGTCCACGGTAAGACAAATTGTCTATCAATGGAGAAAGTTCAGCACTGCTGCTAATCTCCCTAGGAGTGGGCTTCCTGTAAAGATGACTGCAAGAGCACAGCGCAGACTGCTCAATGAGGTGAAGAAGAATCCTAGAGTGTCAGCTAAAGACTTACAAAAGTCTCTGGCATATGCTAACATCCCTGTTAGCGAATCTACGATACGTAAAACACTAAACAAGAATGGATTTCACGGGAGGATACCACAGAAGAAGCCACTGCTGTCCACAAAAAACATTGCTGCGCGTTTACAGTTTGCACAAAAGCACCTGGATGTTCCACAGCAGTACTGGCAAAATATTCTGTGGACAGATAAAACCAAAGTTGAGTTGTTTGGAAGAAACACACAACACTATGTGTGGAGAAAAAGAGGCACAGCACACCAACATCAAAACCTCATTATAACTGTGAAGTATGGTGGTGGGGACATCATGGTTTGGGGTTGCTTTGCTGCATCAGGGCCTGGACGGATTGCTATCATCGAAGAAAAAATAAATTCACAAGTTTATCAAGACAATTTGCAGGAGAACCTAAGGCAATCTGTCCACCAGCTGAAGCTCAACAGAAGATGGGTGTTGCAACAGGACAACGACCCAAAGCACAGAAGTAAATCAACAACAGAATGGCTTAAACAGAAGAAAATACACCTTCTGGAGTGGCCCAGTCAGAGTCCTGACCTCAATCCGATTGAGATATTGTGGTATGACCTCAAGAAAGTGATTCACACCAGACACCCCAAGAATATTGCTGAACTGAAACAGTTCTGTAAAGAGGAATGGTCAAGAATTACTCCTGACCGTTGTGCACATCTGATCTGCAACTACAGGAAACGTTTGGCTGAAGTTATTGCTGCCAAAGGAGGTTCAACCAGTTATTAAATCCAAGGGTTCACATGCCTTTTCCACCTGCACTGTGAATGTTTACATGGTGTGTTCAATAAAAACATGGTAACATTTAATTCTTTGTGTGTTATTAGTTTAAGCAGACTGTGATTGTCAATTGTTGTGACTTAGATGAAGATCAGATCACATTTTATGACCAAATAGTGCAGAAATCCATATCATTCCAAAAGGGTTCACATACTTTTTATTACAACTTGATGTTTGCCTAATATTGGGAGGATTCATCCAGAAGTTTTTGAGAATTTATCTCAATTTTTGAACACTTTTTGTTTTTGATTTTTGTTTTTTACTGCTTGATATTTCAACACTTTGATGCTTTTCGATTGGACTCTAGCCGAAAGTCACTTATGGTTGTCACCAATGACACAGTATTTCTTACTTTTTTGTGATTATTATTTTCCTATTTGCATTTCTGTGATTATTATTTTCTTATTTGTACTTACATTCTAAAGGGAGCGTGGTTTGTTTTAACTTGTTAATTATTCTTTATTCTGTATGAAAACATGAAAGCACAATGGAAATTGCTTGAAAATGCCCTTATATTTGTTTAATTCTCTGAGGCTGTATTTGGAACCACTCTCCTGCACACAGTCTCAGTTTTGACATTTTACATGACCTGATGCTGTGTTTGGGACCAGTTTCTACATGCTTAGCCTCAGTTCTTTCAGTTTACTTGTTCAGAGATGTGTTTTGGACCGTTCCCCTGCACACAGTCTCGGTTCTGACATTTTGCTTGCGTTGAGACAGTTTGGGACCACTCAGTCGGCAGGATAAGTCCCTTGCAGAGGGTGCGGAAGGAGGTTTGGGTTCCAGCATGACTCGGATCGGCTTTGCCCTTATACCAAAGTTCAATGGCTAACATTCCTGTGTAGACATGTGCAGAACGAAAAAATTTGTTTTGTTTTGATTCGTTATTTACATAAATTAGTTTAGTTAAATTAGTTTCATTCGTTTAATACGTTTTCGGGATTCGTTACGTTTATTCGTTTTCAAATCGATACGAAAAGTTTTCGAATCAGTTTGGAATAGTTTTTGAATTCAAATAGTTTTCCAATTTCCCAAAAAAATTTAATAGAATAGAAAATAAAGGAATATAAATATTTGTTTTCTATTCTATCTCTTTTATTTTCTATTCTATTTATTTCTCTTTGGAAATTGGAAAACTATTCAAATTCGAAAAGATTTTGAATTTGAAAACTATTCAAAAAGTTTTCAAATTCGAATTTGAAAACTATTCGAATTCGAAAAGTATTCGAAAACTATTTGAAT
The DNA here is from genome assembly GCA_037952925.1 of Lithobates clamitans. Classification (NCBI taxonomy): domain Eukaryota; kingdom Metazoa; phylum Chordata; class Amphibia; order Anura; family Ranidae; genus Lithobates; species Lithobates clamitans. The sequence goes on along the minus strand of JBBGZY010001032.1, from coordinate 1,549,765 downwards.
TTGAATTTCGTCCGAATTCTAATTTCGTTATTTCGGATTCATTTAAATTCGGTACTTTTCTAATTTGGAAATTCAGATACATCCGAATTTCCGAATAACGAAAATTACGAATTTTAATTCCGAACGAAACAAACCACACATGTCTATTCCTGTGGCAGAGTGGGAGGAAAGACTAGAGAGTGCCAAGCGTCTGTACCAGGTTCCAGGAAGGCTGGTGGCAGAGCTGGCTGGTTGCACAGAGGTCGATTGACTTCTGTACACTCAGGGTACCCACACATGGATCAAAATCTGACCGGTCCCCGCTGAACCATGTATCAATCCGTGTATTCAATCCGTGTATGGTCAGCTTTAGTTTTGTTAGTTTACATGCCCTGAGGGTGAGTTTGGGACCGGTCTCCTGTACACAGTTTTAGTCCTGTCTGTTTACATGCTCTTCAAACCTATCTATCTTTGTGTGTGTAGGTTAGTTAGAGGCGGGTAAAAACTCACTCTTCCACCCGGGGATTTCTGTCTTCTCTGATACAGTATGTTAATAGTAGGGATGGGCGAGTCGAGCGAACAATTTGGGGTGTTTGCGGCAAATTCGAAAAGCCGCAGAACACCCTTTAAAAGTCTATGGGAGAAATCTAAAGTGCTAATTTTAAAGGTTAATATGCAAGTTATTGCCATAAAAAGTGTTTGGGGACCTGGGCCTGCCCCAGGAGTCATGTATCAATGCAAAAAAAAGTTTTAAAAAACGTTTTTTCAGGAGCAGTGATTTTAATAATGCTTAAAGCGAAACAATAAAAGTGAAATATTCCTTTAAATTTCGTACCTGGGGGGTGTCTATAGTATGCCTGTAAAGAAGCGCATGTTTCCCGTGTTTATAACAGTCCGAGAGACATTTCTAAAGGAAAAAAAAAGTCATTTAAAAGTGCTAGCGCTAGTGCCGGCTATTAATGAATTGTCGGTCACAACAATACACATAAAAGTCATTGAAATTCATTGAAAAAAAACAAAAAAAAAAATGCGTGGGGGACCCCCAAAATTCCATTACCAGGCCCTTTAGGTCTGGTATGGATTTTAAGGGGAACTCTGTGCCAAAATTTTTAAAAAAATGGCCTCTGGAAAAGAGGGGGGGATGAGAGAGCGCCCCCCCTCCTGAACCGTACCAGGCCACATACCCTCAACATGGGGAGGATGTCCCCATGTTGATGGGGGCAAGGGCCTCATCACCACAACCCTTGCCCGGTGGTTGTGGGTGTCTGCGGACGGGGGGCTTATCGGAATCTAGAAGCCCCCTTTAACAAAGGGGACACCCAGATCCCGCCCCCATGTGAATTGGTAAGGGGTACATTGTACCCCTACCATTTCACAAAAAGAAAGTTTCAAAATGTTAAAAAACCACAGGAGACGGCTTGGGACAAGTCCTTTATTAAAAACAAAAAAATTAAAAAGGGATTCCAGTGATGTAATCCAATAAATCCATGCTACTACTCCAGCGATGTAATCCAATTCTCGATCTCCAGCGATGAATGATCTCCAGCGATGAATGATCTCCAGCGATGAATGATCTCCAGCGACTCCAGCGAGGAACACGCACAGGATCCTGCCTCCGCTGGAGGCACCCAGCCAATGACGCGGCACCAGCTTGACAGTTCTTATGTAGCTGAGGGCGGTGCCACCTGTCACGTGACCCCATCCCCCTCTGACAAGGGGAAACGCCGGGGTTTCCCAGTGACGTGTACGGGAGACCCTGCCCCCCTCTGATGCAATGCAGGATTCCCAACAGTCCACCGCCCAAGACCGATACAGTGTGGGACTTGAGCGGTGGACTGCTCGTGACATCATCAAGCCCAGAGCAGGCTCCATAGATCGTGGGAGAGTGCCATTTGCCAGTGGAACAGAGGATCAAAAAATGAAAGAAGATACCAGCAAGGCTGACTTCAACACCATTCTCGTTTGTTTTCATTGGATGAATCTTCAATGGTGTGGGTGTGAATCCATGCTTTACTAGGCTCCTATAACGTTGAGTCTAGTTATCTTGGTAAAGGTATATCTTTTATATTTCACGGTGGAAAGTGCACTTTGGGTGTTTCTATCATCCTTCATCCCAAGAGTCGCGAGGAGTGTTTGGATACTTTATGGACACTTTTTGGACTAATTACTATTATTATTCAGTTTTTGTTTATCATACACTAGTGCACAAACTTTTGTTTTTTATGTTTTTACACATATGTTCTGTTGTGTGATTGCCAGTTGCCTTCTTTGATCATTTATTACTATTTGTCACCTGCGCAATTACCACATTTCTTTTTTATAATAGTTACTTACCCATTTAAAGCTGGGTACACACTATATGCAACCAAGCAGGCTGAATGAAAAAAAATGAGAGATTGCTGTACTAACACATGTTAGTGTGGCGATCTCCCCCGCTGTACCTTTGTGTTCTGACTCCCCCTCCACCAGAACACACTGATCAGCACTTGTAGCCATTGGCTATCAGCACTGATTGGATGCTGGTCAGAAGCTGGTTTTCCAGCATGCCCATTCAACAGAAGCCGGTCGTAATGTAAACATCCCTTGGAATAGGGCATGACAGGTCCTCTTTATGAGGAGATCTGGGGTCTATAAGTCCCCATATCTCTGCTCTATGTTGGAAAGCCTGAGATTTAAAAAAATGATCTCAGGCTTTCCAGCAAAAAAAAAAAAAAAACGGCATTGTTTACAACTGCCGGTGCCAGAAGTGTCATCACTTCCAGCCTCCAAGGGTCAAAGAGATGGCCGGGGATCATTTGGGCCATGGCCAGCTCTATGGTAAACCACTTGCGGCAGTGGATTCCTTCTCCGGCTCATCGATCACATGGGCGAGCTGGGAAAAGCACTGGAGGACACCAGGAGGTGGGTGGGGGATTTTACTTTTCAGGGAATCGCCTGCTGAAAAAAGTCCAAGGACGTCATATGATGTCCTACAGGCGGGAAGTGGTTAAAAGCCACAGCCTACCCGAATATTGTTGCTGACCATGTCCATCCCTTTATGACTACAGTGTACCCATCTTCTGATGGCTACTTCCAGCAGGATAATGCCCCATGCCACAAAGCTCAAATCATCTCAAACTGGTTTCTTGAACATGACAGTGAGTTCACTGTACTCCAATGGCCTTCACATTTACCAGATCTTAGAGCAGTGGTTCTCAACTTCAGTCCTCAAGTACCCCCAACAGGCCATGTTTGCAGGTTTTCCTTTATCTTACACAGATGCTTTAAATCAGAGTCAATGGCTTGGTATTTTGGATAGCTATTTTATCTAAGAGAAGTTACCAACACATGTGCAGCCGACAAATCTGCAGCAACTGCGTGATGCTATCATGTCACTATGGACCTAAATCTCTGAGGAATGTTTCCAACATGTGTAGCAAGGTCTCCGGCCTCCTTCAGTCTAATGAAGACCTCCAGGGCCAGAGATAGCCGACATCCTTCTGTGGTGGATTGTGAGGCATAGTGGGTGCAAGGTGGAAGTAATTGGTCGCCAGACACTTCTTGAATGCAAAAGAGATGTTTATTTCTCTTACAAACTTTTATGGAGGAAAGAGGGTTAGGGCCAGAACACCCTTGAGTAGTTGCAAGTTCAATTAGCATACTCCGAGACCAGGAGGACAGCCGTGCAAGGAAAGACCTCCAGCAAGAAGCCACATCCGCACGTGCAGGAATCTTGTCTCCTGTGGCACCAGTCTTTAACAAAAACATATATAAATTACAGCGCTCGCAATAATAAACAATAACGTAAAAAATCATATAATGCAATTTATTAGTAAGTGATTGTCCATATATTAGTGAACGATGTGCTCCAATCCATAAAGTGCAAAGTGCTCCAAAAATTTGAGGTGCGCAACACCCCCTCCCGTGTCCCCACTCACCGGATGGAATGGACCCTTAGCTTTTCAGTCTAGGGGTCATTTCAGGCTTAAAATGGTGGCCAGGGATGGCAGCTTTTCCATTTGCCTAGACTATTTGGGATGTGGGTTAACCCTACTCTTGAGACCAACTCAGCACCACCCCTCTAATTCTTCACAAGGCAGCTCTCACATGCTCATGATAATCATCAACAGATAATAGTACCCAAAATTAGATAAAAGGAGGGAACTATAGTGAAGTACTGTTTGGCAATATCTTTATTGTGCAAATAGAGTGAATACTTACAAAATGCAGAGTAAAAACAGGCATATAGTGTCAAGAGATTGCAATAGGAAATGCCGCTGTTAGCGTGTGTTCCACCGATAACCCTAAGTGACGTCTGTTGGACTCAGAACCAGAAATTAGGTCAACGCTTTTCGCCTTCCCACAGGTCATCATCAAGGACCTCCTTACGCCAGATAAGAACAACCACTCCAGGGGGTTATTTAGAGGATCATAAGAAATCAGTTAGCGTGAAGATTAGGGATTAGGTTAGTTTACAGTCAGGGTTTTAGATAATTTTATCTGTCTTTGGCTTAAAGTTTTAACGGCATGGAGAGTCCCCCTGCTGTCACTTGGCTTGTGAGAGAAGCTGCTCCTTTCATCTCTGTGGCTGCTCCAGGACCCAAAGCTCTGTTTATCCCTCAAAGCCATGGTCGGGTCCACCTGCGTTCCGTGAAGGTGAAACCACCGGGGAAAAAGATGCCGGAGCTGGGTAAGCCTGCAAAGGGTGAAAGTAGTGGGCCAGTGGGGGGGGTGATACCTGTGGCCAGTGGGGGAGACAAGGTTGTTGTACCAGTTGCTGCTAGTTCCAAGCGCAACCTACTCCCGGCCGAAGAGTGCTCTACTATCTCCAATTCAGATATCTCATCCAATCGACTCTCTGAACTGTTTTCAGACAATTTGTCATGGACTGGAAAGTGTGACCTAGAGAAGGATGAAATTCCCTTTGTGCCACGGGCCAGTGTCAAAATTGAATTGTCTGCCAGTGCAGCCCCCTCTATTTGTATTGCTAAGTCCTTTAGGGAGGATCGTTGGGCAAGATGGGTTCCTAAATTTGCATTGGCTAAGCCAATCCAGTTGATCAAGTTTGATTGGAAATCAGACATTATTGCAGAATACCCAGTTCAATGTGCACCAGATGCACATTCCTAACCGAACCTAATAGAAGTCCTAACCGGGTATGAAGACCTTAAAACACTGCCCAGGCTGCCCAAGACACAGCACTTAATCATTAAGAAAGTTTGCAGCTCTGCAGGGACAGGCCCAGAGGTGGTTCACACCACGCCAGCTGGAGCCAGGCGTTGTGTGAGCCAGGTCGTGTCCGATAATGGCTCAAACCTCCTGTCCGCCCTCAGTTTGGTGGTGCAGCGTTTCCATAGTACGTACCCTGGGTTGCAAGATGTACTAAAGCAGGCCAGAAGAGTCTGTAGCCATTTCAGGCGGTCCAGTGCTCAGTTGGCTGAAATTCAGCGGGAATTCCACCTGCCTGTAAACCGCCTGATTTGTGACATGCCCACCAGGTGGAACTCAACTTTGGGAATGCTGCAGCCGCTATACATGCAGCAGAGGGCCGTCATCGAGTATCTGTGCCAGTAGGGCACGACGACAGGCTCAGGCCACCTCTGCTTTTTTTCCTCATGTCAATGGCTGATCATTAACCACTTCAGCCCCGGAAGGATTTACCCCCTTCCTGACCAGAGCACTTTTTACAATTTGGCACTGCATCCCTTTAACTGCTAATTGCGCGGTCATGCAATGCTGTACCCAAACGAAATTTGCATCCTTTGTTTCCCACAAATACAGCTTTCTTTTGATGGTATTTGATCACCTCTGCGTTTTTTATTTTTTGCGCTATAAACGGAAAAAGACCGAACATTTTGAAAAAAAATGATATTTTCTACTTTTTGTTATAAAAAAAATCCAATAAACTCAATTTTAGTCATACATTTAGGCATGTATTCGGCAACATGTCTTTGGTAAAAAAAAATTCTAAGGGCGTACATTTTTGATTTCACGCCTCACTACCTATCACAGTTTTGAAGGCCATAAAATGCCAAGATGGCACAACCCCCCCCCCCCCCCCAAATTAGCACATTTTGGAAAGTAGATGCCCCAAGCTATTTGCTGGGAGGCATGTTGAGTCCATGGAATATTTTATATTTTGACACAAGTTGCGGGAAAATTACAAACTTTTTTTTTTTTTTCACAAAGTTGTCACTAAATAATATATTGCTCAAACATGCCATGGGCATATGTGGAATTACACCCCAAAATACATTCTGCTGCTTCTCCTGAGTACGGAGATACCACATGTGTGGGACTTTTTGGGAGCCTAGCCGCGTACGGGGCCCCGAAACCAAACACCGCCTTCAAGATTTCTAAGGGTGTAAATTTTTTATTTCACTCCTCACTACCTATCACAGTTTTGAAGGCCATAAAATGCCAAGATGGCACAAAACCCCCCCAAATTACCACATTTTGGAAAGTAGACGCCCCAAGCTATTTGCTGAGAGGCATGTTGAGTCCATGGAATATTTTATATTTTGCCACAAGTTGCAGTAAAATGACAATTTTTTTTTTTTGCACAAAGTTGTCACTAAATTATTTATTGCTCACACAGGCCATGGGCATATGTGGAATTGCACCCCAAAATACATTCTGCTGATTCTCCTGAGTACGGGGATACCACATGTGTGGGACTTTTTGGGAGCCTAGCCGCGTACGGGGCCCGAATACCAAGCACCACCTTCAGGACTTCTAAGGGCGTAAATTTTTGATTTCAGTCCTCACTACCTATCACAGTTTAGAAGGCCATAAAATGCCCAGATGGCACAACCCCCCCCCCCAAATGACCCCATTTAGGAAAGTAGACACCCCAAGCTATTTGCTGAGAGGCATGTTGAGTCCAAGTCCATGGAATATTTTATATTTTGCCACAAGTTGCAGAAAAATGACAAACTTTTTCTTTTTTTTGCACAAAGTTGTCACTAAATGATATATTGCTCAAACATGCCATGGGCATATGTGGAATTACACCCCAAAATACATTCTGCTGCTTCTCCTGAGTATGGGGATACCACATGTGTGTGACTTTTTGGGAGCCTAGCTGCATACGGGGCCCCCGAAAACCAATCACTGCCTTCAGGATTTCTAAGGGCGTACATTTTTGATTCACTCCTCACTACCTATCACAGTTTCGAAGGCCATAAAATGCCAAGATAGCACAACCCCCCCCCCCCCCAAAATTACCCCATTTTGGAAAGTAGACACCCAAAGCTATTTGCTGGGAGGCATGGTGAGTATTTTGCAGCTCTCATTTGTGTTTGAAAATGAAGAAAGACAAGAAAAATTTTTTTTTCCTTTTTTAATTTTCAAAACTTTGTGACAAAAAGTGAGGTCTGCAAAATACTATACCTCTCACCAAATAGCTTGGGGTGTCTACTTTCCAAAATGGGGTCATTTGGGGGGGGGTTTGTGCCACCTGGGCATTCAATGGCCCCCCGAAACTGTGACAGGCAGTGAAGAGTGAAATAAAAAATGTACGCCCTAAGAAAGCCTGAAGGCAGTGCTTGGTTTTCGGGGTCCCGTACGTGGCTAGGCTCCCAAAAAGTGTCACACATGTGGTATCCCCGTACTCAGGAGAAGCAACAGAATGCATTTTGGGGTGTAATTTCACATATTCCCATGGCATGTTTGAGCAATATATCATTTAGTGACAACTTTGTGCAAAAAAAAATGTGTCTTTTTCCTGCAACTTGTGTCACAATATAAAATATTCCATGGACTCGACATGCCTCTCAGCAAATATCTTGGGGTGTCTACTTTCCAAAATGGGGTCATTTAGAAGCTTATGTCACACATCACCCACTCTTCTAACCGCTTGAAGACAAAGCCCTGACACTTTTTGTTAACATGAAAAAATTATTTTTTTTTGCAAGAAAGTTACTTTGAACCCCCAAACATTATATATATTTTTAAAGCAAATGCCCTACAGATTAAAATGGTGGCTTTTTCATTTTTTTTTAATCACACAGTATTTGCGCAGCGATTTTTCAAACGCATTTTTTTTTGAAAAAACACACTTTTTAAAATTTTAATGCACTAAAACACACTATATTGCCCAAATGTTTGATGAAATAAAAAAGATGATCTTAGTCCGAGTACATGGATACCAAACACGGCATGCTTTAAAATTGCGCATAAACGTGCAGTGGCGACAAACTAAATACATTTTTAAAAGCCTTTAAATGCCTTTACAGGTTACTACTTTAGATTTACAGAGGAGGTCTACTGCTAAAATTACTGCCCTCGATCTGACCTTTGCGGTGATACCTCACATGCATGGTGCAATTGCTGTTTACATTTGACACCATACCGACGCTTACGTTCGCCTTTGCGCGAGAGCAGGGGGGGACAGGGGTGCTTTTTTTTTTTTTTTTTACTTATTTATCTTATTTTAAACTGTTCCTTTCATATTTTTTTATTCCTTTTTATTGTTATCTCAGGGAATGTAAATATCCCCTATGATAGCAATAGGTAGTGACAGGTACTCTTTTTGAGAAAATTGGGGTCTATTAGACCCTAGATCTCTCCTCTGCCCTCAAAGCATCTGACCACACCAAGATCGGTGTGATAAAATGCTTTCCCAATTTCCCAATGGCGCTAATTAGCCTCTAGACTGTTTTTACAAGCAGTGGGAGGGAATGCCCCCCACCGTCTTCCATGTTTTTCTCTGGCTCTCCTGTCCTGCAGCCGGTGATTCAGCCAGCTGACCATAGAGCTGATCAGCGACCAGAATGGCTCGAAACATCTCTATGGCCTAAGAAACCGGAAGCTACGAGCATTTCATGACTTAGATTTCTTCCTGGAATTTAAGGAAGGATCCAGTCCGTTCTGAAGCTCTGTATAGCACATAAGCGTTCAGCAAAGCCAATGCCTCTCATGCAGCCGGCTTACTGCATTTGGTTGGGGAAGGTGAGGTGGAGCACCGTCTGGAAAGAGAAGGGCTCTGACAATCTCTTCCTGGAATTTAAGGAAGGATCCAGTCTGTCCTGAAGCTCTGTATAGCACATAAGCGTTCAGCAAAGCCAATTGAAATAAAGAAACTGACACTTTCTTGTACCAGCGTCTGGCCTTACGGGCAATTAGGTACGGCGCCAACAACTGGTTGTTGAGGTCCACCCCTCCCATATTTTGGTTATATTCGTGGACACAGAGGGGTTTCTCCACAACACCAGTCGCTGTAGTAATTTGGACCGTCGTGTCTGCATGAAGGGAGGTAAGAACAAAAACATTCTTATTATCCCTCCACTTCATAGCGAGCAAATTATTATCTACAAGCCGCTGGGGAAAGCCCCGGCGATTGGGTCGCACGGTGCCACATGCTCCAATCTGCTGATCAAACAAGTGACTAAAAAGTGGCACGCTCGTGTAATAATTGTCCACAAATAAGTGGTACCCCAGAATAAGGGTGACACCAAGTCCCACACTATCTTGCCAGCGCTTCCTATGTAGTCAAAGCAGTTTGTCGGCTCTATGTGACTATCTTTTCCCTCGTAAACCATAAAACTACATGTATAGCCTGTGGCCCTGTCACAGAGCTTATACATCTTGACCCCGTATCTGGCACGCTTGCTGGGAAGGTACTGTTTGACTGACAAGTGGCCAGAAAACTTAATCAGGGACTCATCAACGCAGACAACTTGATGGGGAGTAAACAAGTCTGCAAAACGTTGGTTGAAGTGTGTAATGGTTTGGTCCGGTTGGTGTGGTTGAAGTGGTTAACGAGGCACCGAATTTTGTAGAGCCGATCGTATCCAGGGTCTCTACGAGGACGACAGAGTTCATTGTCATTAAAGTGCATGAACTGCAAGATCTGCTCGTATCGTGCCCTGGTCATGGAAGCAGAGAACAAGGGCATATGGTGAATTGGGTCAGTGGACCAATATGACCGCAACTCACTCTTTTTAGTTATGCCCATGTTGAGGGAAAGGCCCAGAAAGAGCTTAAATTCAGACACCGTAATTGGTCTCCAATCTCTGGCAAGGGAGGACTGGGGATTAGTGGCGATGTGTTGACCAGCATACAAATTGCTTTGGTCCACAATAGATCTATAGAGATCTTCGGTGAAAAACAGCGAATAAAAATCAAGTGACGTAAAATCAACTGTTTCCACCTGAATGCCGGGTTGGTCAGTGAACGGGGGAAGTACGGGTGCTGTAGAAGTGGTGGGTTCCCAATTAGGATTGGCGAATGCAGCAGGAAGGGCACTATGGGCACGACGGGCCTGTGTTCGTCTTCTTGGTGGCAGCGGGACACTACTTGTGCTTGCCACCTCACCAGCTTGAACTGCACTTACGGGACTCGCCACGTCACCACGTGAAACTGCAGTGCTGGATGTACGACCAGGGTGTACTAGGCCGCTGGTGCTTGCCAGTTCACCAGATGGAATAACGGCCCTAGTACTGCTCTGCTCCATACGAGGGACCTGCGGTTCTTGCACATCAACGACAGAAGAAGAAGTTCGGGGTCTGGTACACCTGACCTTGGCAGGGACCACAACTCCGTCATCAGAGCTATCTGTCATGGAGCCGCTGTCGTCTACAGGATCGTATTCTGAGCCTGAATCTGACAGATGAGTGACTTCCTCTTCACTATCTGTCATGCTCAGAAACGTGTGGGCCTCTTCACTAGTGTACCTTCGATTTGCCATTTTGGGCTCTAAATTTAGTTGTACACTAGTGAGACTCACAGGTAAAAAAGCTCCTAACTGTTAGCGACTGTATCAAAATGCTACCAAAAAAACTGTTAGCGATCGCAGGGATCAGGCCTGACTCTGCGAACACTGCAGTAATGTATGTTTAGTGTTTTGTAAGTGACAGTGATCGATCGATACTGCACTTGGGTGGGCTGGTTCGAGGGGCAAAAAGGCAGGTGCTAGCAGGTATCTGGGCTGATCCCGCTAACACTGCGTTTTTGGGAACCCTAAACTGCTGGGGACGCTAGTATAGATCTGATCGGATTAGATATTGATCCGTTCAGATACTATACCACTAAGGGAGGTGTATGCTGTGTGCATGGGCATGGGCGTCCGCAGAACTTTTTCCAGGGGGGGGGCATTATTTCAAGGCCACCCATGCTCTGCCCCTTTTTGACAATCTCATGAAAATCTTCCCACTTGAAAGATATATGTGTGTTTTACAAGAGATAATTAATCTTCACTCTGTATTGGAAGTTACTCAGGCGGCTGCGTACCATGCCCATATAGCCTAGAGAATGTACATCTTTTTACATTGCAATACATCTGTTGTGGTCATATTTTGATCTTCATACTGTCACTGTATAGCTGTTTTCATCAAGATCAAAATCAAAATATAAAAGGATGTATATTCTCTAGGCTATATGGGCATGGTACGCAACCGCCTGAGTAACATTGCGGACATGCTTTCAATCCAATACAAAGTGATAAGTGAAGATGAATTATCTCCTGAACTGTACACACTCATATCTTTCCAGCAAATTGCAATTATAGCTCAGCTCAGCTGTCCCACTTTCCATTAAAAGCAATTATTATTCTACATAAAAATGCTCCTCATGAGTCTTGCTGTTACCTGTGGTTCTTCACTGTGTATGCCTCAGTATTTCCTGTCTGTGATGCTCCCCTAGGCCCAGGGAAGCACTGCCAGGCGGCAGCATATCACTGACTCTGCCTCGGCCACTTAAGTGGGCGGGGCCGACGCCGCGCCGGTGTTGTGATGATAAATGCCCCCTGTTGAATAATGCCCGCCCGCCACTGTGCATGGGCAGCGCTTGCGCATTACCAAGCCGCCGAAAGCCACTGAACCTCGGAATTGATGAACAGCTGTTGACGGCGCCTGCGCACTATAGCCAACATAGTGCCCCACCCCCCCTGCTGCTCGTGCAAGTCTGCAAGGGGCGGATTTGTACATGATGGGCGCGTGTGAGGGGTGGACACCTACACAAGGGGGCATCATTTGTAATGATAGGCAGTGTTGTTAAGATCGGACCGGAATTTATTAATAAACTCAAACACATCTTCTACAAATATGTATCTCTGCTATTCTTCCTACACGTCTTTGCGGCCTATCTTTCCCATGCAATATCAGTGCCCATCATTACAAAATACGCCCCCTTCTGTTGCCATCTGCCCCTCACACGCTCCCATCATGAACAAGTCCGCCCCTTGCAGACTTGCACGAGCATCGGAAGCATATTCCTATGTTCGGCGGCTTTCCGCCGCTCCATACTGCGCAAGCACAGTACGGGGGCATTATTTGACAGGGGAATTTCTCGTCAGAATGGCAGCCAATGACTGGAGCGGAGCGGCCGAGGCGAGTATCGCATTGGATGATCGGGCCGGGTGGAGGGGGGACGTCAGATGATAGATGTCAGAGTCTCAGAGACGCAGAGAGCAGCCAGCGGACTCAGAAAAAAGTCTGCAGTGTGGCGGCGGCCGCGGCGTACCCTGCTGGTTGCTGCAACATCTTGACAATTCCAGGGGGGGGCACTTGACCCCCCTTGCCCCCTACTGCGGACGCCCATGTGCGTGGGTGTTAGCGGAACTGGTGCTAACCTGAAGCTGTCTGGGGCGACGCAGACCCTATCTGACCCTAAAACCTAACTTATATCACCGCCGGGCGATCAGGGGGCTAAACCTTTATTAGGTAATAAACGGCGGGTGCCCTGAAACTATAAAAAACAAACTAACTAACCAGCGTCACCCGTAACAGTTACACGGTGATCACTGGTGAAAGGGTTAACTAGGGGGCAATCAGGGGGTTAAAACCTTTTTTAGCTATAAAACGCTGACGGCGAACCTAAATATTTACCTCCCTAACTAGCGTCACCAGTGACACTAATACAGCGATCAGAAAAACGATTGCTTAGTGACACTGGTGACGGGGGGTGATCACGGGGTTAAACCTTTATTAGGGGGGTTAGGGGGGTATCCTAGACCTAAAGGAGGCTACCACTAACTGCCCTACCACTTATACCTGTCACAAATTGACACCAATGCAATAATCAGTAAAAAAAAAATGCTATTGGTGTCACTGTGACAGGGGGTACAGGGGGGTGATCAGGGGGATGATTGGGGGGGATGGGGGGTGAAAAGTGTGCCTAGAGTGTTCTACTGTACGTGTGGTGTTTGGTGCACTTACTTGATGTCTTCTCTCCTCGGTGCCGGAACGAAAAAGACCGCCAGGTACGTGATTTTGCCTGCCTGTGCCATTCTGCCGCAGTATATCTGTGTTAGGCGGTCGGCAAGTGGTTAAAGTTGATGTAAACACGAAAAAAATTCTTTTTTTTTTATGTCATAATGTAGAGTATAAGATTTCCTATCATTTGAGCCCAGTCTTGCCACACAGAGTTAATCCAGGTCTGAGCAATCCTATTTTATTGTTCAGTGAGATAAAACTTGACAAACAGAGAAAAACTTTGTCAAATCCTCCCACTTGCTGTGAGTGACAGGTGATTTACATATCTCGTGCACTAGCCTAACATGCATTATTTTTTAATTCCCACCCCCACTCCTTTCTTCAGCAGCTCTGCAAGGATTGGCTGTTCCACACCTCAGCATGATTTGTCATGCTGAAGTCATGTGGTTACTTTCCTGTCTTTTCACTGGATGTTAGAGATCATAACAGAAGTTCAGTGTAAGAAATACACAGGAGAAAATGCATATTGACAAGGGGAGTGTAGAGGTGGGCAGGGAGTCTACTGACATCACGACTCCACCCACCGAGCTCCAGACAACAGACCCGCCCACAGAATCTGCAGTTTTTCTGGTCTAATAACAGAGGGGAGACATTTGACAGGTAAAGATACATGCAGGAGGCATGTATATCCTTATAGATAACCCCTATGGCAGTAGTTTGGAAAGGATGACATTAGATTTACATCCACTTTAACTACTTAAGGACCAGCCTCGTTTTGGATTTTAGGTGTTTACAACAGGTTTTTTTGCTAGAAAATTACTTAGAACCCCCAAACATTATATATGTTTTTTTTTCGAACACCCTAGCTAATAAAATGGCGGTCGTTGCAATACTTTTTTTTTGCACTGTATTGATGCAGCGGTCTTATAAGCGCACTTTTTTTTGGAAAAAATTAACTTTTATGAATTAAAAAAAAAGACAACAGTAAAGTTAGCCCAATTTTTTTTATATTGTAAAATATAATGTTACGCCAAGTAAATTGATACCCAACATGTCACGTCAAACTTTTACCCTCAAAAATCTCCATAGGCGACGTTTAAAAAATTCTACAGGTTGCATGTTTTGCGTTACAGAGGAGGTCTAGTTCTAGAATTATTACTCTCGCTCTACCAGTCGCAGCGATACCTCACATGTGTGGTTTGACCACCGTTTTCATATGCAAGCGCTACTCGCGTATGCCTTCGCTTCTGCGCGAGCTCATCGGGACGGGGGTTTTTTTTAAAAAAATATATATATTTTTATTATTTATTTTACATTATTTTATTTTTTTACACTGTTTAAAAAAAATTGTGTCACTTTTATTCCTATTACAAGGAATGTAAACATCCCTTGTAATAGAAAAAAGCATGACAGGACCTCTTAAAGCGGAAGTAAACGCATCCATAAAACAGTTTCATTTCCGGCACATGCCGGAAATGTAACACTCCCATTGGTTGTGCTCTCAGCCAAACTGTCAAACCATCCAATGGCTGTTGTCATAACTGATCACATGTGCAGCATCATGGCAGTTGTAGATTAAACAGAGGCAAAGATGGCAGCTTCCTTGGCTGAAAACGATAGGGGGGTTTACTTACACTTTAAATATGAGATCTGGGGTCAAAAAGACCTCAGATCTCATATTTACATTAAAATGCAATAAAAAAAAAAACGCCCAGCAGTGTCATGGAGACGAGTGGGCGCCATCTTAGCCTCACTCGTCTCCAGGCACAGGAGGGAGACGAATGCGATCACCTCCGCCGCTATCGACAGCTCCGGAAAGCGGCGGAGGGCACCGCATCGCGGCGGGAGGGGGGCCCTCTCCCGCCACCGATAAAAGTGATCTCACGGCGAATCCACCGCAGGGACCACTTTTATCAGAAAGAGGACCGCCGCACGAAAACAGGGATACCGGGGTTATGGCAGCTAGCTGCTGCCATAACAACAGTATCCCCCTTCAAAGTTTGGATGTACATCTGCGTGCGGCGGTCCGGAAGTGGTTAAGGATGCCTAGCTTTGAGGATGTTCAATCATTTCATCTGGAAAAATGTTTTTGGTGTAGGTTTCTTAGGCACAAATAACACCCAAAGAGCAATTTTTCAGCACCTGTTTGACAGGTGCATATCATTGCAAATTTTTACAGCAAGGCAAATTCTTGCTTTCATCAAGAGTACCTCTATAGGGTTACAGTGGGAAGGTGCCACAACACCCAAAGAGTTATTTTTACGCACCCGTTACTTGTATCCAAAGTCAAAGTGACACCAGAATGTATCCAAAAAATCTCTAATCTTGTTTCCAGTGTACTACATTGTGGCCTCATCATACACACTGGCTCCCCACCTTATGCTGAGCAAAATAAAGGCAGCTTGCAGGGAAAATGTCATTTGTTTTGGCTTTATAAATGCAATTATTGCTGCAGCAGATTCTAGACATGGTACAGATCTGACACTTAACAGGTAGACTAAGGGGATCCCCTAGGCACTATATATTTTTTTATTGATACATGTCCCCCAGGGCAGGACCCAGACCCCTATAACCATTGTATGCCCAATTACTTGCATATAAGCCTTCAAAATAGGCACTTTTGATTTTTGACGTTCGGGTCCCATTGACTTTAATGGGGTTCGTTATTTGGGTCCGAACTTTGCAGTGTTTGAAAGTTCTGATGCGAACCGAACAGGGGTTCAGTTCGGCCCATCCCTACTCAGGAGTAATTTTAGCCCATTCTTCCACACAAACCGTCTTCAAATCTTAAAGTTTCCCTGAGCCTCTTCTATGAACTCTGATCTTTAGTTCTTTTCATAGATTTTCTATTGGATTCAAGTCGGGTGATTGGCTGGGCCATTCAACAGCTTTATTTTCTTTATTTGAAACCAATTGAAAGTTTCCTTGGCTTTGTGTTTGGGTTCATTGTCTTGCTGAAATGTCCGCCCTCGTTTCATCTTCATCATCCTGGTAGATGGCAGCAGATTTTTTATCAAGAATGTCTTGGTACATTTTTCCATTCATCTTTCCTTCAATTTTATGAAGTTTGCTATTACTGTATGCTGAAAAACAGCCCCACACCATGATGTTCCCCCTCCAAACTTCACTGTTAGTATTGGGGTGTTTTAGGAGTGATGTGCAGTGCCATTTGACCTCCCAACATGGTGTGTATTATGGCATCCAAGCTTAGGCATTGGTTTAATCAGTGTTGGATTTGGGTTGCCATCATCCCTTAAATTTTTTAACTTGTAAAAAAAACTCTTTTTATGGGACTTTTTCAAGGCAACCAAATATAGCTGAAATCGAATAAATATAAAAATGTAAATATTTATAAAATTTTCTTAAAAAAGGAAACCTTACACTCGCTTTATCATTAAAAACAATGAAGATTGACAATCAAGAATAACATGTTATACATAATATCAGTGGTGATACCCTATGCCATAAACGACTGCACACTCCCCTAAGTAAGTGCACTTCCTGAGGTAGATAACAGCAATGCATGGAAAGGGCAATCCTAAGGAAGTAAGTATTTCATAATGTGCTAGTATGCAATGCTTACTAGCAGATTATGCCAATGTCTTGCAGGTTTTTGTTTTTTTCATTTGGTTTACTACAGCTTTAATGCATTCTATGCATTAAGATAAAAAAAACCTTCTATGTGCAGCAGCCCCCTCAGCCCCCCTAATACTTACCTGAGCCCCATCCCTATCCAGCGATGTTGCAGGAGAGACTCGGCTGCCCAGGACTCTCCCTCCTCATTGGCTGAGACAGCAGTGGAGTGCCATTGACTCTCACTGCTGTCAATCAAAGTCAGTGAGCCAATGAGGAGAGAGAGGGGGCAGGACCTAACCGCAGCTCCATGTCTGAATGGACACACAGAGCTGTGGCTTGGCTCAGGTGCCCCCATAGCAAGCACTTGTCAGGAGGGAGGGGCCAGGAGTGCTGAAAAGGGACCTAGAAGAGAAGGATCTGGGCTGCTCTCTACAAAACCATTACAGGTAAGTTTAACATGTTTGTTATTTTTAAGCAACAAAAAAAACAAGACTTACAGTATATACTGTATATGAATGGTTATTATTGGAAAACATGGGGAATGGCTTGTCATACAACTTTGATGTCCAAAGTTGCATGACAAGTTGCACAAGTGTGAATGGAGCCTTAGATCAGATGCACGTAAAAATAAAATTATATATATATATATATATATATATATATATATATATATATATACAGGTATATCCCACTTTTAAGTACACAATGGGGTTTATTTACTAAAGCTAGAAAGTGCAAAATCAGGCTCACTTCTGCATAGAAACCAATGAGCTTCTAACCCCAGTTTTTTCAATTTGTTAATAAAACCTGGAAGCTCATTGGTTTCTATGCAGAAGTGAGCCTGATTTTGCACTTTCCAGCTTTGGTAAATAAACCCCATTGTGTATATATATATATATATATATATATATATATATATATATATATATATACGTATATATATATATATATATATATATATATATATATATATATATATATACAGTGGGGACAGAAAGTATTCAGAATTTTTCACTTTATTATATTGCAGCCATTTGCTAAAATCATTTAAGTTCATTTTTTTCCTCATTAATGTACACACAGCACCCCATATTGACAGAAAAACACAGAATTGTTGACATTTTTGCAGATTTATTAAAAAAGAAAAACTGAAATATCACAGTGTCCTAAGTATTCAGACCCTTTGCTGTGACACTCATATATTTAACTCAGGTGCTGTCCATTTCTTCTGATCATCCTTGAGATGGTTCTACACCTTCATTTGAGTCCAGCTGTGTTTGATTATACTGATTGGACTTGATTAGGAAAGCCACACACCTGTCTATATAAGACCTTACAGCTCACAGTGCATGTCAGAGCAAATGAGAATCATGAGGTCAAAGGAACGTCCACGAAGAGCTCAGAGACAGAATTGTGGCAAGACACAGATCTGGGCAATTTTACAAAAAAAATTCTGCTGCACTTAAGGTTCCTAAGAGCACAGTGGCCTCCATAATCCTTAAATGGAAGACATGTGGGATGACCAGAACCCTTCATAGAGCTGGCTGTCCGGCCAAACTGAGCTATCGGGGGAGAAGAGCCTCGGTGAGAGAGGTAAAGAAGAACCCAAAGATCACTGTGGCTGAGCTCCAGAGATGCAGTCGAGAGATGGAAGAAAGTTGTAGAAAGTCAACCATCACTGCAGCCCTCCACCAGTTGGGGGTTTATGCAAGACACATGAAAGCCCACATGGAGTTTGCTAAAAAACACCTGAAGGACTCCAAGATGGTGAGAAGAAAGATTCTCTGGTCTGATGAGACCAAGATAGAACTTTTTGGCCTTAATTCTAAGCGGTATGTGTGGAGAAAACCAGGCACTGCTCATCACCTGTCCAAAACAGTCTCAACAGTGAAGCATGGTGGTGGCAGCATCATGCTGTGGGGGTGTTTTTCAGCTGCAGGGACAGGACGAATAGTTGCAATCGAGGGAAAGATGAATGCGGCAAAGTACAGGGATATCCTGGACGAAAACCTTCTCCAGAGTGCTCAGGACCTCAGACTGGGCCGAAGGTTTACCTTCCAACAAGACAATGACCCTAAGCACACAGCTAAAATAATGAAGGAGTGGCTTCACAACAACTCCGTGACTGTTCTTGAATGGCCCAGCCAGAGCCCTGACTTAAACCCAATTGAGCATCTCTGGAGAGACCTAAAAATGGCTGTCCACCAACGTTTACCATCCAACCTAACAGAACTGGAGAGGATCTGCAAGGAGGAATGGCAGAGGATCCCCAAATCCAGGTGTGAAAAACTTGTTGCATCTTTCCCAAAAAGACTCATGGCTGTAGCTCAAAAGGGTGCTTCTAATAAATACTGATCAAAGGGTCTGAATACTTAGGACCATGTGATATTTCAGTTTTTCTTTTTTAATAAAAAAGCAAAAATGTCAACAATTCTGTGTTTTTCTGTCAATATGGGGTGCTGTGTTACATTAATGAGGAAAAAAATGAACTTAAATGATTTTAGCAAATGGCTGCAATATAACAAAGAGTGAAAAATTTAAGGGGGTCTGAATACTTTTCTGAATATAAAAGACAGCCCCTCCCCCAACTAAGATGTTCTTTTTTTGGTCATGCTACAGGCCACATGCCGATTGCAGTTGGTAAGTAATTTGTTTGCTGCATCCCCCCTGCCGAACCTACCCCTCCATGTTCAGCCTCTCATGGAGTTGGAAGACCCAGAATGCTGAAAGTAAATCTTTCTAAAAACGGAGGTGCCTTGTGCCAAGGCTGCGGGCAAAATAATGCTTAAACTGCATTGATATATTGTACAGGTGTGGTATTATAGGAGCTCTGCAATCATCATTGCCTCTCCCTTTGGTTTTTTTCCTGTCTTTTTATATGCAGTGCACTGCACTGCTCTCCTGGCTTTATTGTCGGTCTGAGAGCGGCTGTGAATGGTGTCACAGAGTGTGGGGAGATGGGGAGCACAAGATGGGAACCGCCAGACGCCATACAATGGTGTAACTGATTTTGGAGGTCTGCAGTTGGGAGGGCTTCTCTCCCTCTCTCTCTGCAGTCCTGCCAGGTAAAGGACTTACCTCAGATTCTGGCTGAGTCTCCTGTCTGTCTCTGGATGTGCTGTCCTGTCTCTCTTGCTATGCTGTGTACTTCTGTGGGTTTGACAGTCTGACTGGTTTTTGTCTCAGACTCTGACTGTGTCTGCTGTCTGCCTTTGGAAATGCTGCCTAAGGCTGGATTCACACCTATGCATTTTTAGTGCTTTTTGCGTTTTGCAGATTTGTACTACAGTCCATTTAACATGGTTTCCTATGGAACACGATCTGTAGTGCAAATCTGCAAAATGCAAAAAGCACTAAAAATGCATAGGTGTGAATCCAGCCTAAAGCTCACCTGCAGAGACTTGTTCTGAGGTGAGTGGATGAAGGCAGATGGCTCTTAAAGAGACAGGGTTCTATATTTTTGGTGAGAGGTAAGATGATTTTCTCCATATATTTTGTGCAAATATGAGCTTGCCACACCTGTAAGTGGCACAGAAGATTAGCAAAGGTAGGAGGGGGCGACGAGGGACATGGTTCTTAAAAGAGTGCCCAAGGAAAAATATGCAAATTAAGGTGTTTTACATTATTTTGGGAGCAGAAACCCTGAACACAAACACTCCAAAAAACATAAGACCCGCCAACGATCACAGGATGACGACACCTAACAGGTTGTCACATTCATTAAGCATGTGGTCAATACACTCTAAAGGAGTTGTTTCCACTTACCCTGTGAAGGGACAGAATCCAGGAAATTGGCACATGCGTTTATGCCAGCATGGTAGAAGATGCCTTGCCAAGCTCAGAGTGCATTTTGGGCCTGCATACAGTCTGCAGTGGCAGAGCAATGAAATTGCACAGGTTGCCTCACAAGGATGGGGGTTGTGCAAAATTCTAAGCCCTATTAAGGAGGTTATAGCAGAAAGTATGTTGCAAATATCCACGCCACAAGCAACACCCATAACAATAGAGCGTAAATCGCTGGTTCATGAAGGATGGTCTTTTCCCATAATGGCAGAGCGTAAATCGCTGGTTCATGAAGGATGGTCTTTTCCCATAATGGCAGAGCGTAAATCGCTGGTTCATGAAGGATGGCCTTTTCCAATAATGGCAGAGCATAAATCGCTGATGGAAGATGGCCTTTTCCCATAATGGCAGAGCGTAAATCGCTGGTTCATGAAGGATGGTCTTTTCCCATAATGGCAGAGCGTAAATCGCTCGTTCATGAAGGATGGCCTTTTCCAATAATGGCAGAGCATAAATCGCTGATGGAAGATGGCCTTTTCCCATAATGGCAGAGCGTAAATCGCTCATGATGGAGGATGGCCTTTTCAAATAATGGCAGAGCATAAATCGCTCATGATGGAGGATGGTCTTTTCCCATAATAACAAATCGTAAATCACTCTTTGGAGGATGGTCTTTTCCCAACAATGATAGAGCATAAATCGCTCGTTGATGGAGGATGACAGAGACCTCGTCAGAAGACCAATTTACAGTAACAGTTTCCCTAAGCTTTATCCAGATAACATGGCTGCTGTATGTTTATGCACTGCACTTCCAGGGTTGGTTGCTGCCCTCTTGTGTCCGGTGCAGCAAGTGTCTTTGCCTTTTTATAATTTGGTTGCCTTCAATGGACTTGTTCACACCAGATGCAGTCCAGTGCGTTTTTATTTCTGCATTAAGAACGCATGGATAGTGTTTAACTTTGATTCCAATTACTTAATTCACACCAGTACGGCGCATTCTAATGCCATCAACAAGAGTAGAAGGTTGCATTGTTGCTTTATAGGAACACATTGGAAAGTGGCAAAACGCATGTAGAATGCATCAAAAACACTCATGCAGAGACACATCTGAAATGCAGAAACTGTGGTGATCTGGCCATCAGGCTTGCACAGAATCTATACAGTGACAGATTTTGCCTGCCAACCAGCAATAGAGTTAACTTCAATATATTAACTTCAGAAATGGCATTACATTCAACATTGGAAACGGCAAGATTTGGCACAGTTTCTGGAAAGAGTGGAACCTGGCAACTGACTTTTGGTTGATACTTTTGATAGACCTAGTACAAGCGCTGGCGCACTCAGTCACTGCTAGGAGAGCATTGTGGTTATGCCACTGGAGGGCAGGCGGAACTTCACAAGCTTTCGACATTTCCTATAATGGGAGGTTATTGTTTGGCCAAACGCTGAACAGCGCAATTAGACGAATGACAGGAGGAAAAGTCTGGACTGTAGCCATAGACTAGTAAGAGGAAGCCGCCATCCTTCACTCAAGCCCACTGAACTTCAGAGGGTGCAGGAGGTCAAATCTTATAGGACAGGCTGCAGATTTAATAGATCACAATGGAGGTATCTCAAAGTTATTTTTGACATGAAATAAGTCCAGAGCAAGCTGCTAAGATGGCTGGAAAGACTCCTTTAAAGGTGCGTTCAACCACTCTTTTCCAGTTGAGGCCAGGGGGCCTAAGTGAAGTAGATGATTGTAGCTTCCTTCTGGAGGGATTGGACAACAATCGTCAAAGACCAGTGGGTGCAGAAGACAGGTGGGTGGACAATGGAGAACAGATCTCAGAAGAGAAAATGTTTGCAAAATTTTTATACTGCTACAAGGCCATCAAGCCAGAGATGCCGAAAACATAGAATCATCTGGGGGCCTTTCTCCCCAGTTTTTATAGTACCTAAGGCAGGAGCCTCCTGACCTGTTTCAGTTTGAAGGAATGGAAATTGTTCATATACATCAAGAGGTTCAAGATGGAGTCCTTGCAGACAGTCACAGGTGCAGGACTTATTTCATGTCAAAAATAACTTTGAGATACCTCCATTGTGATCTATTAAATCTGCAGCCTGTCCTATAAGATTTGACCTCCTGCACCCTCTGAAGTTCAGTGGGCTTGAGTGAAGGATGGCGGCTTCCTCTTACTAGTCTATGGCTACAGTCCAGACTTTTCCTCCTGTCATTCGTCTAATTGCGCTGTTCAGCGTTTGGCCAAACAATAACCTCCCATTATAGGAAATGTCGAAAGCTTGTGAAGTTCCGCCTGCCTTGGAATCATTTGACTGGTCGACTCATACTTCCATGTACCGATCAATGCCGACCACCAGAGGCGTGTAAGATTTTCAGTTGCCAGAGGTCACTTCCAGTTGTCTGCCTTTTACAGAATTGGCACAGCCCAAGGAATCTTTTTGAAGATCTTGTTGGCAGTGGTGGTACCTTTGGCCAGGTGGCACATGAGGTCGTTTCAATTTGCCTTATTTAGTCTATGAGCTGGGCTGTCTATGGATCAGAAAATCTTTGTGCCTACACAAATTCAAAAAGAACTAAAATTTTGGACATCGCCACTGCGCTTCTTTCGGGGGCATGCCTCTCAGCCCAGGCGATAGGATGCTTCTGAAGCCTGATGCCAGTCTCTGGGGCTGGGGAGTCCACCATCTGAAGCGACAAGTGCAAGGCCATTGGAGCGCGGTGAAGAACAGACACCCCAAGTATCTTGAATGGAAAAAAGCCTTTTTCTAGCATTTTTAAGCCTTTCAAGGTTTTCAAGGGGTTGATAACAAGACAGTAGTAGCCTACATTGTCTAAAAAGGGGACACCAAAAGTCTTTTTCTTGTTGCGTCTTGCAAAGAAACTTTTCGTAGGGCAGACAATCACTTAAATCAGTTAAGGTAGGTCTTCTTGCCGGGAAAGCAAACCCAATTATTGGTTCGGTTAGGAAGAATTTTTTTTTTTCAACAAGTGCCTCATACCAATATTGGCCTTATGGGGCGTTCCAGCAGTAGCTCTCTGGGAGACTTCACTGAACATGCAGCTTCAGATATTTGCAACAGGATACCAATGCAAAGACTTGGTCATACAAGAGGTTCACAGTGCCATGGAATTCTCTGTTTGATCTTTGTCTCTGGTCAAATGAAATCCTTTAGGGCAAGGTCAGTAACAGCTCCTCAATCCAATAAGACTACTTTTTACAGCCTGGCTATGGAATAGGCTACACTAAAGGTCCAGGGATTCTCATCTGAAGTTGTTCAGAACCTGGTGACCAGAAGATCATTCATGAACGCTACATAGGAGAAGATATGAAAGAAGTCTGTTATTTCTGCTCAGCAAAAGCTTTCTCTCCTGTGTTCCCTGCTCTAGCCAAAATCCTTGACATTTTAAAGTCGGCGCTAGAGGTTGGTCTAGCATACAAATCCATTTAAGATGCAGATCGCTACCTTATCTTTTCACAGGCTGCAGATGAGTGCAAAAGCCAGTGACCAGATGCTTCTTCCAGATGACAATCCATATGACCTTGAGGGAAATCCTGGTTCCCTCTGTGAGACTTAGGCTTGGATCTGAGAGCACCCTTTGCTCCAATAGGTTTCATTTCCATTGAAGTACCTCACTGTAAAACTGGTTCTGACAGCAACTACTTCAGACAGATATTGAAGATTGCAACAATTTCCGGCAAGGGCCCTTTGGTGGCTTTTTCTTTTTCCTTTTTACCAGAGATAGGGATACCACATCTATCTCCAAAGTTCAATTTTAAAGTGGTATCCAATTTCGGAGGGACTACTTCCGCATTTTTCTGGAGCTTTCACATGAGAGGCACTGAGTGCATAGCAGGAAGACTTCAGTTTTCTTCACATGGTCGAGTTATTAACAGTGTACTTGGTCAAAAGAGGAAAGTGTACAATCTTTTCATTTAACCATTAGGCCCTCAAGAGTCATCCACTCTTGGGTTACCAGGGTGATTAGATTGGCATGCAAGAAGAACACTTTTCTGCTCTGAAACAATTGCAAGCCTATTTGACTAGAGGGGTGGCAGCCTTTGGGACAGTTATGCCAGGATTGCTTGGAAGATATAAGTAAGTTCTAGCTTGAAGTTCTGGTGTGGTCTTCATTAAACCTTACAAACTAAATATGCGACCAGCAAGTTTGGGACAAGAGAGATCAATTCTTTCTGGCTTTAGCAGCTTTTCTTTGATTGTCAGTATCTCTTTTTATTTGTTCTCTCCCACCCTATATTGGCTTTGGTATATCCCATTATGTGCTGACGGGAGGATGGGCCAGGAAGATGGAAAATTTTTATCACTTACCGTAATTTTCCTTTCCTGGCCCATCCTCACGTCAGCACAGGACTCCCTCCCTAATGGCCTGTCACAGGCTAAGTTATCGAACATCTTAGTTGGGGGAGGGGCTGTCTTTTATATTCGGCTTGGAACATGTGGTCATTGGGGGCTCCAAAGGAGGTGTTAACCCGTTATGTGCTGATGTGAGGATGGGCAAGGAAAGGAAAATTACGGTAAGGGATAACAATTTTCCATTATATATATTTCCGTACAGATAGAGCTTTCATTTTGTAGCAGAATTGGATATATAATATTTTTTCTAAGTTTTTTTTCAAAAGAAGAATTGAAAATTAGACGATTCATTACCTTTACTTTTTTCCCAACACAGCATATATTTAATTTGTACTTCCCCAGATATTTACCACAAAAGAGAACCAACAAAACCTGCCAATTATAAAGTATTATCACATAAGAGTGCTTTTTATGTAATGTTGTGAAATGGTATAGCTCAAAGCAGGGCCATCTTTAATATTGATTGGACCCTGGGCAAAAATTTTCTTGGGCCCCCCCCCCATGCAATTTCACTCTCCACCTGCTCTGAGACATACAACGAATAGCAGCTAGACTTAAAATCAGTTTACTGTATCAGATCAGGCAGCAATTGTGATTGGTTGCCAGCAGTTACAGCATATCACTACCGCTTACTGACTGGTTGCTAGAGGTTACAACAAATGATTTCTGCTTGTTAATTGGTTGCTAGAGATTACTGTACAGTAATACTGCTCACTGATTGGTTGCTAGAGGTTACAGCACATCATCTCCTCACTGCAGGGGAGCACGATATACATATGAATGCCGCCTTTATTTACATATCAATGCCAGTTATTTACATGTAAACACAGGGTCAGCAGGTAAGTCATCTGTACACAACAATAGGGTAGAGCTGGGCAGCATTAGTACCAGTACTTCACACTGACATATCAGGATACAGCACAGGACTTAAACTTCAAGGGACAAGGGAATTTAAACTGGGATAGTTGGCAAGTATGAGGCAGCTGCTTTGGGCCCCACAACAATGACAGGGCCCAGGGCAGCTGCCCCTTTTGCCCTGCCTTAAAGACGGCCCTGGCTCAAAGTGAGAGGTTACTTTTTACTTTAGGAGAGCTTTATTCTACTTTTGATGCTACATTTCAATGCACACATGGAACATAAATTGATAGCGTAACTTTAGGATAATATCAATTTGAGATGGTGAGGGCATAAATGAGATTGACAATCCCATTACCTGCTGTCATAGCTCAGACGGAGTGTCCACGTGACAATGCTTGGGCCTAGCATGGGAGAAGGTCACATGCTCTTTCATTGCTGGAAATATGGGGTATTATACACTGGCAGGTGCAGAAGAAAAAGCAGCCGGGGGCACTGGAAGAGGTGACTATAAAGTGCTTAGAGTGGACTCTAATTAGGTAAGGTGAGAGTACAAGTACTGTATATCTGTAAGGCTTAAAGTGGTTATTAACCCACCAATGTATCTTTTCATAATCTTCTCTCTTTATTAACTACTTCCCAACCAGCCGCCGCAGTTAAACTGCGGCAGGTTGGCTCCCCTGGGCGAGCTGTCGTAGCTGTCGTAGCTGTACGTCAGCCACTTTAAGACCACTAGGGGGCGCGCCCAGCGGCACAATGAATAAGCCGATGCGCGTGCCCGGTGGTCACAACAATCGGTCTCCTCCCCCAGGCAGTCCCATGCCCCCACAGTTAGAATCACTTCCTGGGACATGCATTTAACCCCTTGATCGCCCCCTAGTGTTAACCCCTTCCATGCCAATGACATTTATACAGTAATCAGTGGCTATTTGTAGCTTTGATAGTCAGTGGTCCCAAAAAAGTATCAAAACTGTCCCATCTGTCCGCCGCAATGTCGCAGTCCCGATAAAAATCGCAGATCACAGCCATTACTAGTAAAAAAAAAAAATAATAATAATAATGCCAAAAATCTATCCCCTATTTTGTAGACGCTATAACTTTTGCGCAAATCAATTAATATATGCTTATTGCAATTTTTTCCCAAAAATATGTGGAAGAATACATATCGGCCTAAACTAAGGTAGAAATTCTTTTTTTTTTTTTTTTTAAATTGGGGGATATTTATTATAGCAAAAAGTAAAAAATATTGTTTTTTTTTTCAAAATTGCCCCTCTTTCTTTGTTTATAGCGCAAAAAATAAAAATCACAGAGGTAATCAAATACCACCAATAGAAAGCTATATTTGTGAGAAAAAAAAAGGACGTCAATTTTGTTTTTGTACAACGGCGCATGACCACACAATTGTCAGTTAAAGCGACACAGTGTCGCACTGCTAAAAATGGCCTGGTCATTAAGGGCCCAGATCTTCCGGGGCTAAAGTGGTTAATGTAATGGCCCCCTGGGACTGTGCTTTACGAAAATAATGCTGTATATACCCTGTTTACAGAGCGTTGATCAGCACTGATCTGACACGCTGTCTCTCTCCCCTCTTTGCTGACAGATGCAGTGGGCAGGGCCGGGGATCCTCAACTGGTGTCAGTCAGGAGGAGAGGAGAAGAAGAGGAGAGAAGCGGCCCGCCCACTGAATCTGTTATGCGAGAGAGGAGAGAAGCGGCGTGTCAGATGAGCGCTGATCAGCGCTCTGTAAACAAGGTATATACAACATTATTTTCATAAACCACAGTCACAGGGGGACATTACATTAATAAAGAGAGGATTATATGAAAAATAAACAAAAATTTGAGCAGCAAGAGGGGAGGGGGCGGCGCGGACACGGAGCTGACACTCAGAGAGGGGAGGGGGACAGAGGACAGGGGAGAGGACACAAGAGACCCAGAGGAGAGCTGCGGCTGGTGTAGACATGTACACTGACTCTGGTGTCAGGGCTCTGTAGCCCTGATATAAAGGAGTCAGCGCAGAGAGGGGAGGGTAGAAACTGGCAGGATCAGATAGGTATTACAGGTGATACGGGGGCCAAATGACACAGCACAAGCACTGTGCTGTATAATAGGCTTTAAAGGAACAGGACTGTAGATAAGGGGGTACCATCAGTCCTCCTGTACGGGGCCCGGGCTAGCAAGGGGGCTTAGGCAGCAGAGTGAATCGGATATGGGCAAAGAGGGTGATTGGTGTGGCGGGGGGGGGGCAATTACTGGAACCAATCCCCTGTATGGCTCTCTCTGCAGCAGCTGAAAGTTGGCTTCTTCTCCTCTCCCTCCTGTTGGCATTCACCTGTTGCAGAGAGAGCCATAAAAAGGATCGGTTCTGGTAATTGCCTCCACTCACACCACACCAATCACCCTCCCTGTGCATCATATGTTTCCCCCTGCTGCCCAGGCCCCCCTATGTGCTCCCCCACCCCCACAGTGCTGACTGCTTCCATCCTCTCCTTTCCGACGGGAGCTGCAGGCACATAGTAGGATCCTTCAAGATTGAGAGTGGGGGGGAAGGGTCAGGTAAATATGTCATAATTACCAGCCCCTTCCTTTCCTGAATGAACACAATGAGTGATCGGTATTGATCACTCACTGTGTTCATTCATAACTGAAACATTGGCTGTATGGGGCCCCATCTCAGGTTGTCTGTATGGGGCCCCGTGGTTTCTAACAGCAGTCCTTCTCCCATAAGAATAACCACGTCCTCCTTTTTTCTCTCCTCGTTGGACGCCAAGTATGGGTCACATGAAAGGCCTATCCCAGGGTGGGTTCTTCTGGGCAATGCTAGGCAGCAGTAACAGAATCACTTTACTACACATATACACAGGTACCTTCACTCATGTGCCATTTTCATCATAGCCCTGGGACAAGGCTGAGGCTGCCATGTGGAAAACTCAACCTTAAGGCAGGCCTCTACTCATACACCATGTACACATGCACCATAACTGTTCTTTAGTTAATTCTCAGGTCCCAGTGTAAATGTACATTCTTCCACTGTAATTTGCAGTTAGGAGGGACACGCTGAGCTTTGTCCACATCCACCTGTCCAACGTCTTCCACTACTGTTCCTAGTAACAGAGTGGACACCGCCCATTTTAACATTAAAATCTTTAATGTTAACATCAAATGCAAATTGGCCAGAGACTTGACAAAGAAGGAGGTCTTTTGAAATGCGTAGCCACGCCCACTGATCCGCCTGCATGTGACATTATCCAGGAGATCCCCTGCAACACACTGCGCCTGTGTCTGTCCCCCAGCTGCAGCTTTTCCCGCATCTGACAGCACTTCAATCCAGGACTACAAGTGTGAACACAGAGAGGCATCCATGCTGGAAGTGTTGAGTACATGCTTTTTCTATTTTAATTTTGTGAGTGGCCAGTTTGCATTTGATTTTAACATTAAAACTTTTATCTCTACTGCACTTAGTGTGCGCTCTTTTTGTTTGTTTGTACATGCTTGCATTGCACTCCTTTAAATTACTTCAGACCAGACAGAAGGCAAAGTTTCAATGCTTTACTTACAAAGACTCAGAGCATGCCAAGTCCATAACAAAATAGTTCTTGTCCTTACGTTCCTAATCCTAACTCAGGCTATGTGCTGCCCCGGCATTCCCCAGTGGCTGGTGTCTTCGGGGTAAACCCCAAGTTTTGATGACCTCCTACATTATGACAGATTTCATAATGACAGAAAGGTACAACACCATTCTCTTTTAGACCAAGGCAAGAGCAAGAGCCCTGGCTCTGGACCACTGTCCCTCTTTTACAGCACAAGATCAGTGGGTCGGACCCAAGAAAAACCCGCCAAACCAAGCCCCCGGGAAAAACATTAACACTAATCCCCTGTACACACGATCGCACATTCCGACAACAAAATCCATGTTTTTTTCCGACGGATGTTGGCTCAAACTTCTCTAGAAAAATGAAGTTCAATAGCCAGTGCGGCTCTTCTGCTTGATTCCGAGCATGCGTGGAAATTTGTGCGTCGGAATTGTGTACACACATTCGGAAATTTCCGACAACGGATTTTGTTGTCGGAAAATTTGAGAACCAGCTCTCAAATTTTGTGTGACGGAAATTCCGATGAAAAATGTCCGATGGAGCCTACACACGGTCGTAATTTCCGACAAGAAGCTCCCATCAAACATTTTCCGTCAGAAAATCCTACCGTGTGTATGGGGCATTACCCTCCCGTCTGGGGCAGCACCTAACTTACTAAATTTCACCCCGCTTACAAGTGTTGTAATAAGAAAAACTGCAGTGTCTACATTCCTTTTAGGCTTGGATAAACCTTATAAGGTATATTAAAAAAATAATGTTCCTATTGCAGGAGATCCCTGTAACTGTATTTGTAGTTCATCACAGACATTTAAAAAAAAGTGCTTTTTGTGGAAAATCTGTAGTGCATATAGTTTATACATAGGGGAGAGATTTTAATTTTTTGACAGTTCAAAGAAAACCACAAAGGATGCAGATTGAAATTGAAAGGTACATTTTAATGGCAATTACAAAATGAAGCCATTACAATTGTATATGCGGTATATAATCTGGAAGATTTCATTTTTATTTTGCATACTTTTGAACCAACCTGTGAAGAGATTGCTGTACATATGGATTAGTGGCATGGGATATACCAACAACCTTGATCCTCTTGGGATCCCAAATACAATCTTCCTCCAAGTCACTTTTAACCATACCACAATATGGAGGCACCCATGCGGTATCATAGTCATCATGCCATGTCTTTTGCTTAGGGTGATATTGTCTGTCAATTTTTATAACCTTCCCTACATTAACCCTGAGTTTCAAAACAACCTGATCACTTTTATCGCCTAGCGGGTAACGTTTAGCTTTTTCTATAGCTCTACTGACGTAGACACCTCTTCCGAGCATGCCATCTGCTGACTGACGAAATCCATTTATGATGATGCTCTCAGCCTTAGAAGATGTAGTACCATGGTACATGACATAGATCTTCCCATCAGTTGGCTGATCAGAGCCTTGGAGAAGTATTTCATGAAAGTGGGGTAATCTCTCCTCCTCCCAGAAATCCACAGTCCTATATCCATACACATGGGTCATCATTGCTACTGGAAGAAAAATAAATAAAACCATGTTTTTTTAAAAGCAATTACATTGCCATCAAGTAGGATGTTGATGGTCTTCATGTCATTGGTTTCTCTTAAATAAAATGCTGAATCTATTTATTTAGTATGTCTTTAGATAATACATACTTATAATACAAATAGGGTGTCATTTAGGATCTATCAAACATATTCCAGTAAAAACTTCTTTTACAGTTTTGGATAGAGTATGGATAGAGTGAGAACATCTTGCCTGAATTGTATTGCTTTTTGAGTCCATGTTGGGTAGATTTCCTCTCAGTTGCCGTCACCCTGTCATTGGAATAGTGAGTATGGGGAAATCTCACTAAGGCTCGGTCCACATACAGGTATGTCCGTGTATGTTTTCCTTGTGTTTTTATAATGGAGTCCGATGCAATTTCATTCACCGGTTCAGGTGCAAATTTTTTACATTGTATGACATTTGAATTTGCATCTGAACCGGGCTGAAAAATTTACAGAACTCTTTTTAAGAATGGACTTTGGCCAACCCGGACATACTGTATGTGAACCAGCTCCATAGAAAGCCGGTTCGGTTCACATGTCATGAGAATCCGATGCGGTTCAAATGGCATCCATTTTGCATATATGTGAACCGAGCTTAAAAGGGACACAAGCAGCAATAAAAACTTACATGCTCGGATAAGGGTCTGGTATGGATTTTGGGAGGGAACCTACGGCCTTTTTTTTAAATGTTTGTTTCGCCTGCATTGTTTTGTTTACATTTTAACTGTAAGTGGGGAAGCCCGCTGACAGCTGTTGATTCATTGGTTGTTAAGGATGCGGCGGCTGGATTCCCGGCTACTGCTTAACAACCAGCTATTCTTCACACAGAATTCAGATCAGTCGATTATTTTTCAACTAATCTGAATTCTAATTATTCTAAAAATTTGGAATTAGTTAGAAAACGAATAAACAAAACGAATTTTAACAGATTTCAACGAAATTCGTTACTATTCGTTACTACTTAATTTGGAGATTCGAATACTTCCGAATCTCCGAATAACCAAAAGTTTGTCCCAATTTGAATGAATTGCACATGTCTAGAGGTTTAGATTAAGTGGTGTACAGTGTTTGGGGGTCACAAAAAAGCAATGCTCAGTGTTCAGAGGATATGATTAAGTAACACAGGGAGTTCTGGGGTTAGCATTAAGTAATGTACAGGGTTCAGGGGTCAGAGTAAGTAATGTACTTTAGAAGTCAGGATTAAGGATGTGCCAAACAGTTCGGTTTGCACCAGAACATCCGAACAGGCAAAAAGATTGGATGTGAACACCATTAGGCTCCATTCACACTAGCGCGTTTTTTGATGCATTTTGCATTTTGCAGAAATGCATGGGAATTTTTTAACATGGGTTCCTATGGAACATGTTCACATCAATGCTTTTTTGTTTCTCTGCATTTTTGGAAAGGGTCAGGGACTTTTTTTCATGCAAAATGCAGCGTTTTACATGTAATAGAATTCAATGGACAAGCATCAAAAACGCAAGTGCACTGTTTTTGCAGCGTTTTTGATGCGTTTTTGGTGCGTTTTTGATGCGTTTTTGCCGTTTATTTATTTTTTTATTTTTTTTTTTTTAAAGACTGTAAAAAAAAAATGTAAAAAAAAACAAAAAAAAACGCAAAACGCAAATCGCGGCAAAATCGCGGCAAAATCGCGGCAAAAACGCGGCTCAAAAACGTGGCAAGCATGAAAAAAAAAACCTCCAAAAACGCTCAAAAGCAACATGCATAGGTGTGAATCGAGCCTTAAAGTCTATGGGACATGAACATGAAAAATGGGCAGGAGTGGCTGGCTCAGGCTTTCAGCAGCGCACTCACTGAGATGATTATGTGCAGTACTTAATCCTGACTAGTGATGGGCGAACGGTTCGGCCCGAGCATAAGTTCCTTTAGAAATGTAATTTTGCTGTGGTACTGTTCTAAACACGGGAAAACTTTGCCTCTTTACAGGCATACTATAGACACCCCCCTGGCATGATATTTAAAGGAATATTTCATTTTTATTGTTTCACTTTAAGCATTATTAAAATCACTGCTCCCAAAAAAACACCTGTTTTTAAAACTTTTTTTTGCATTGATACATGTCCCCTGAGGCAGGACCCGGGTCCCCAAACACTTTATGACAATAACTTGCATATAAGCCTTTAAAATGAGCACTTTTGGTTTTTCATGTTAGTGTCCCATAGACTTTAATGGTGTTCCATGGCTTTCGAATTTGCCGCAAACACCGCATAATGTTCGGCCTGAACTTATGCTCGGGCCGAACCATTCGCCCATCCCTAGTCAGGATTAAATACTGCACATAATCATCTCAGTGAGTGCGCTGCTAAAAGCCTGAGCCAGCCACTCCTGCCCATTCCACAGCCTGGTGCTCCAGTGAGCACTGGAGGGCAGAGCAGAGAGCAGTGATTAACAGTCATCGCTTTCTGCTTATAGCGGACCCAAGAACTGAGAAATCAGCGGTCACATAATTCTCCGGCTTAGAGCCAGCAGGGGACAGCTTGCAGCATCAGATTGATTCTGCAGCCATACAGGTGAGTATGTATGTTTATTTTTTCATTCCTGCATTTCTCCTTTAAATTTGTAAATAAAAAAAAAAAACCTAATCTGGATTTTCCACACCAGGTATTATTTTCATAGTATTGTATTTTTCTGCCAACATCTGTTTTCCATGTAATTTATTACTAATATACTTTCACTGTACACTAATGGTGACATCCTTATTGTAAGGTTGTGACAAAGCATCACTGGGACAAGATAAGAGGATTAATGTTCCCAAAAGGCACACAGTAATAAAAGCAAGATAGAGTTCCTAGACCTTTCCCAACAGATCCAAAATGGAAACAAATGGCTGGAGTTGGGTTTTAAAGCATCCATAAACTGTCATCTAAACATTATCTATTTTTCACATACCTGTTTCTCCTTATCGTAAACTAACCTGAACACCATTGTAATACTTACCTTTTCTGAGTAGTCTTCCTTCAGGTGTTTTTAGGCCAGGTTCAGGGCTACAACCACAGAAGAGCAAAATCAGTATGCAGGCAGAGGTACTTAATGGCTGGTCAAGCAGGGGCAGCAAATCTTTGCCTTTGGCTCAAAACAGATCTCACCACTTCACCATGGTTGTGTCTTAAAAACACCAGAGAAGACTGAAGCTCCAAAATGGGAAGTATTGTGTTATTTGGGTTTGTTTAGGTTAAAGAGAAGCAGGTGGAAGGACATAGAATAACTAATACTGCGTACACACGGTCGGACTTGCCAACGGGATAACCTCCATCGGCATTTCCAACGGAAAATTTTAGAACATTTTCTCTATCTAAGTCCGTTGGAAATGCCGTCAGAAAAAGTCCGATGGGGCATACACACGGTCAGACTATCCGACCAAAAGCTCCCATTGGACTTTTTCTATCGGAAATTCCGCTCGTGTGTACGGGGCATATAGGGTTTTACGATAGTTTAGGTCCACCTTAGAGCAAACATGGAAACACCTGGTACTTCCAGGTATGTGGCATACGCATGTGCCCTATGATGGACCAGTCGGTGCTCTCATTGGGAAGTCCATGCTTTGTCTGAGCTACTGGAAATACTGGCAACCCTCAGCTTACGTGGAGCTTTCTGCTCACACCTGATGGCTGAACATAGCAACAGGGCAGTGTAGGTAAGCTACACAAGTAAGGTCTGTAAAGACATGGATTAATGAGTTTGGGGTGGCTTTCTCGTCCAACATCAGTGCCTGACTTCACAAATGCGCTTCTGGAAGAATGGTCAAACATTCCCATAGACACACTCCTAAACCTTGTGGACAGCCTTCCCAGAAGAGTTGAAGCTGTTATAGCTGCAAAGGGTGGACCAACTCAATATTGAACCCTACGGACTAAGACTGGAATGCCAGTAAAGTTTGTGTGTGTGTGTGTAAAGGCAGGCATCACAATACTTCTGGTAATATAGTGTATCCTCCGGAGTGTAGCCCACCTGGTTCTATACTCACCTTCATCCTCTATCTAGCAATCCTCACTATGTGGATCCCGGAAGCACTGCATGGCTTTGCTTCTTAAAATGCCCTCTGGGTCCATTTCAGTCTGGACATGTGTGATGTTCATTCCTATGGGAAGAGCTGCACTCTGCAGGACAGCTGGAGACCACCATGAGTACAGCTTCCTGTAGGAATGAAAATATCACTGGATTGAGGAAGAAGGTGAGCCTAGCGCCAACTGTAGGACTGCATATAAGAAAGAACAACTTGTACTAAAAGTACAGTTGTCCTTTATGTCACCCCTGAACAAGGACACCTACCTGTGGGTGAGGTGTTCACTTGCACACTTGCCATGTAAGCTATGGAATTACCCAGAAGGAGTATTGCCTCACTACCTGTTCTTTGTACTCCGATTAATATTCCACAAAATAGATCACAGTTGAAAATCATAGAACGCTCCTTCCTTGTGTGCTTATTTCCAAAAGAGAGTAATTAAAATATTTTGATAAAAGATGAATTCTGAAAATGACTTTACCTAGAATTTGGAGTAGATATCACTTTATGACAGCACTGTTCTTCACTACAACAGCTCCTTCCTTTGGTACAAGGCTAGAATACATGATCAAAAGAAAAGAATGAACAGTGAAACAGGACACACAAAGAAAATTCCAAATGGAGTGAAATCAGATTATTTAGTATTACTACATCCAATTTCCCCCAAATGTACTAAAGAAGTTATTATACTATGCTTGACATATACAATATACTATGATAATGAACTGAGTAAAAAATAGTTCACTTAGGTGTCACTAACTACAATGTAACCTTTTTTGTAACAACGTTACATCATTACAGCAATCATTGCAAAAAAATAAAATATGCAGGCAATGGTTCTCTTTCACAGAGATCCCTGCATTTCTAGCCATGGGCATGTGCCTGCCAGGGAACTTCTGTAGGACATCCATGGTACATTCATAATTAACAGGATAAACTCCATTGTATATGAAAATTACAGTAAGAGCAAATCTGTAAACTGCTAAATAAAAGTAAGTAATGTATACAATGGGATAACATATTTTCTCACAGTCACACATTCTGAAAAAAATGATTCTCAAAAAGTCTCTAAGTAGAAATAAACTCGGGTTGCTCCAAGTAGGAACTTACCAGGCGGTTGAAGACTCTAGCGTATGCATACTTTCCAGATGTCTCTGACTTTTATAAGATCTCTGATTAGTATTAGTTTCCGTTTTTACATCTGTCGTGTTAAAAGCACCTTTTTTTTTCTTCTCCTAAAGAAAACACAGTAATAAATTGCTTGGTTATCTTTGAATAGATAGCACATACTGTAAAAGAAGATGAATGGAAACAGCAAAAAAAAAGGAATCTTGTAGCCAGTCAGTCTTGGTTACCTATTGTCTACAACAGGGGTCTCCAAACTTTCTAAACAGACGGGCCTGTTTACTTGCCTTCAGACTTTAGGGGGGCCAGATTGTGGCTGGAGAGTATTCTGGATTCTAGAAATAAACAAGGTTTGGTGGTCAGTGGAAGTAAATACATTACATACACTATATTGCGGAAAGTATTGGGACGCCTGCCTTTACACGCACATGAACTTTAATGGAATCCCAGTCTTAAGCCTCATACACACGATCGGATTGTTGGCCAACAAAACCGTGGAATTTTGTCCAAAGGGCGTTGGCCCAAACTTGTCTTGCATACACACGGCCACACAATTGTTGGCCAACAATTACGAACATAGTGACGTACTACCTTGTTTTTCAGCTCTTTAGTGCCACCCTTTGGGCTCCTTCGGCTAATTTCGTGTTAGTAGAAGTTTGGTGAGTGTTGATTCGCGCTTTTCATTTCGCGCTTCTCAATTCGTGTCTGAACGGGCGTTCGTCAACCAGACATGTTGCAGAATTGGAGGAGATAACGTTTTATTTATTTTTGGCCTTGGAGTTATTGCTTTGACATTATTTTTTGGTGAAATAATGATTTGATTTGGTATATTTTCTATATTTTTGGATGCATAGAATGCACTTTTTGGTTAAGTTCTATTGGCAGATAGCATGTCTAATTTTATTTATTTATTTTTTTTTAATCTACAATAACAAAAAATTGTGTAGAATAATACTTGGCTGTGTTTTACTTCAAATGACAGTTTGGGAGTAGGAAGTTACATTTAAAAAAATACAATGTAAAATTGACAAGGGACACCAACATAGTTGTATCTTTGATCTTAAAAACTACAGAATAATGGTGTTGTGGTAACTTGCCCAAATAATTTAAAAAAAAAGCATAATAATATTATTATTGATATCACTATAAAAAAAAAAATCCTTTGAAAATTTGTTTGCCATAACTCCATCAGTATCACCAGCAAAGCAGCTTTATTATTATCCCATTAAAGAAGAAGAGAATTGTGCGCTGCATTTCCAGATTCCATAATTTGCCACGTCACGAATGTTAATTCTCCATTACGAACGCTAGTTTACAAGACTGACCGCTTCTGGCTCGTCCTTGTTTCTGAGCATGCGTGTTTGTACTTTGGACTTTCGTCCGACGGACTTGTGTACACACGCTCGGATAATCCGACAACAGACATTTGTTCGCGGAAAATTTGAAAACCTGCTAGCCAACACTTGTCCGTGGAAAATCCGACAACAATTGTCCGATGGAGCGTACAAACGGTCAGATTTACCGCCAACAGCCTGTCATCGAACATTTCCCTTCGGAAAGTCCGATCATGTGTACGAGGCTTAAGTCTGTAGGGTTCAATATTGAGTTGGCCCACCCTTTGCAGCTATAACAGCTTCAACTCTTCTGGGAAGGCTGTCCACAAGGTTTAGGAGTGTGTCTATGGGAATGTTTGACCTTTTTTCTAGAAGCGCATTTGTGAGGTCAGGCACTGATGTTGGACGAGAAGGCCTGGCTTGCAGACTTAACTCTAATTCATCCGAAAGGTGTTCTATCGGGTTGAGGTCAGGACACTGTGCAGGCCAGTCAATTTCCTCCACCTCAAACTCACTCATCAATGTCTTTATGGACCTTGCTTTGTACACCGGTCCAAATCATTTGGTGGAGGGGGGATTATGGTGTGGGGTTGTTTTTCAGGAGTTGGGTTTGGCCACTTAGTTCCAGTGAAGGGAACTCTTAAGACGTCAGCATATCAAAACATTTTGGACAGTTTCATGCTCCCAACTTTATGAGAACAGTTTGGGGATGGCCCCTTCCTGTTCCAACATGATTGCGCACCAGTGCACAAAGCAAGGTCCATAAAGACATGGATGAGCGAGTTTGGGATGAAGGAACTTGACTGGCTTGCACATAGTCCTGACCTCAACCTGATAGAACACCTTTGGGATGAATTAGAGTGGAGAATGCGAGCCAGGCCTTCTCGTCCAACATCAGTGTCTGACATTACAAATGCGCTTCTGGAAGAATGGTCAAACATTTCCATAGACACACTACTAAACCTTGTGGACAGCCTCCCCAGAAAAGCTGAAGCTGTTATAGCTGCAAAGGGTGGGTCAAGTCAATATTAGGCCCTACGGACTAAGACTGGGATGTCAGTAAAGTTCATGTGCGTGTAAAGGCAGGTGTCCCAATACTTTTGGTAATATAGTGTATCTTAAAAATAATACCTCCAGCAGTGCACTGTCACTGCTGCCGGGGCTTTCGTCTTCACCTGGTCTTCCTTCTGGGTTTGCAGACTTCATCACAAGAGTCACGGCCAACCACACAGATCTCTGACTGGATGGCATAGTCCATTTAGAGCGCAGTGCGCATGCATGGGTGATGTCATCGGCTGCTACTAAAGTAAATATCTCCTAAACAGTGCATGTTTGGGAGATATTTACTGTACCTACAGGTGAGCTTTATTATAGCCTTTCCTGTAGGCAGAGGCGTTGCTAGGTCTGCAA
Organism: Lithobates clamitans; assembly: GCA_037952925.1. Taxonomy (NCBI): domain Eukaryota; kingdom Metazoa; phylum Chordata; class Amphibia; order Anura; family Ranidae; genus Lithobates; species Lithobates clamitans. The sequence goes on along the minus strand of JBBGZY010001032.1, from coordinate 1,511,009 downwards.
AAGATCTGGGGCTAGAGCCCATAGCAGCAGTCACCAACCTTTTTGCAGGCCCACGGGGGGGACGCTGGTTGTAAGCCATATTTTGCGGGCAATGGCTGGTGTTGGCGCTTCAATCATCATGGCACCATGGTTGATATGGTGTCAGGGTGATTGAAACGCATTGTTTCTATTGTTACATTCTAATATATAATGAAGTGGCGTGTCACTTGCCCTATCTCCTGCCACAAGATGCAGCGTGTCACTTGCCACCGTCACCTGTCACCAGATGCCGTGTGTTACCTGCCAAGATCACCTCCCCCCAGATGTGGATTGTCGCTTGCCACTTTCACCTGGCAACAGATGTGGATTGTCACTTGCCATGTCACCTGCCACCATTTGCAGATTGTCACTTGCCACGTCACCTGCCACCATTTGCAGATTGCCACGTCACCTGCCACCATTTGCAGATTGTCACTTGCCACATCTCCTGCCACCATTTGCAGATTGCCACGCCTCCTGCCACCATTTGCAGATTGTCACTTGTGACATCTCCTGCCACCATTTGCAGATTGCCACGCCTCCTGCCACCATTTGCAGATTGTCACTTGTGACATCTCCTGCCACCATTTGTAGATTGTCACTTGCCACGTCACCAGCCACCAGATGTGGGTTGTCACTTGCCAACTGATGTGGATTGTCACTTGCCATGCCAGCCAGTGCCACCAAATGTGCATTGACACTGCATTGGTGGCAAGCTGGCAGCACTGGTCCATTTAGTGAGGGCAGAAGAGTGGTGATGTGGGGCACGCAGTGAGAGATTATGTCATCTCGCTGCTCCCCGCTGCACCTCTGACATTGAAGCAAGGGGGTCTGGCTGCATAATGGAGCTCCACCGATGACAGGAAGCACATGATCCCCACTCCACAGCGCTGTGACAGCAGAAGAGCGCTGATGTGTGGCAGGCAGTGAGAGATGATGTCATCTCTCTGCTCCCCGCCACACCTTGCTCCCACATTGAAGAGGCCTGGCTGTGAAGAGCTCTGATGTGGAACAGGCGGAAAGAGATGTCATCTCTGCTTGTCCGCTCACTAACTCCTCTCCTCTCCTCCACCTATCTCATGCAGCCAGCCCACCCGCCCAAGTAGCCGCACAGCGACCCGCTGATTAGGCAGGGACCCCGCTGCAAGAGACTCGGGGCTATGGGCCCCAGATTCAGGGCTATAACCCCAATAGCCACCCCCCAGCGACGCCCCTTCCTGTAGGTATAAATCAAAAAAGTGGACTTTACTATCACTTTAAAGTGTTGAATAGAGTGTGGCTTCTGGTGTATGTTGTTTTATTGTAATACTCTACAAAGTCCATGCATTTCCTGCCAGTACCTTGTCATCTTGTTATACAAGAATCCTTTGTTCTTTTACCTAGCTTAGAGTAATGTGAGTAAATTAAATTAAATAGAGAACGGGAGGATGAGAGAGAGAGAAAGGGGATGAGAGAGGGGTGAGGGGTAAGGGAGGGAGGATGAGAGAGAGAGGGGGGATGAGAGAGAGAGAGAGAGAGAGGGGATGTGCACGTGCATGCGTGGAAGTGACAGCAACACAGCCCAGCCAAGGCAAGTGACCGAAGGCACAGAACCCGGAAGGAAGACAGGGTGAAGATGGAACAAAAGTGTGCCCATTCTAGAGCTGGTAACTTTGAGGATATTCTATATAATTTTAAAGAACTGTTTTTATAGGCATAGGGGAGAAATATGGATGATATAAAAGTGGAAAGTATGTGCAGGTGAGGGAAAGGAATGTGGAGGGTATAACAGTGGGCACTATGTACAGGAGAGGAGTGTGGAGGGTATGCCAGTGGGCAGTATGTACAGTAGAGGAGTGTGGAGGGTATGCCAGTAGGCAGTATGTACAGGAGAGGAGTATGGAGGGTATGATGGGGGCAGTATGTACAGGAGAGGAGTGTGAAGGGTATAATAGGGGCAGTAAGTACAGGAGAGGAGGGTGGAAGGTATTATGAGGGTGGTATGTACAGGAGAGGAGTGTGGAGGGTATGCAGTTGGCAGTATGTACAGGAGAGGAGTGTGGAGGGTATGACAGTTGGCAGTATGTGCAGAAGAGGAATGTGGAGGGTATAACAGTGAGCAGTATGCAAAGAAGAGGAGTGTGGATGGTATGACAGTGGGCAGTATGTACAGGAGAGGAGTGTGGAGGGTATGACAGTGGACAGTATGTACAGGAGAGGAGTGTGGCGGGTATGACAGTGGGCAGTATGTACAGGAGAGGAGTGTGGAGGATATGACTGTGGGCAGTATGTACAGGAGAGGAGTGTGGAGGGTATGACAGTGAGCAGTATGTACAGGAGAGGAGTGTGGAGGGTATGGCAGTGGCACTATGTATAGGAGAGAAGTGTGGAGGGTATGATAGTGGGCACTATGTATAGGAGAGGAGTGTGGAGGGTATGACAGTGGACACTATGTATAGGAGAGGAGTGTGGAGGGTATGATAGTGAGCAGTATGTACAGGAGAGGAGTGCGGAGGGTATGACAGTGAGCAGTATCTATAGGAGAGGAGTGCGGAGGGTATGACAGTGGGCACTATGTATAGGAGAGGAGTGTGGAGGGTATGACAGTGAGCAGTATGTATAGAAGAGGAGTGTGGAGGGTATGGCAGTGGGCACTTTGTATAGGAGAGAAGTGTGGAGGGTATGACAGTGGGCACTATGTACAGGAGAGGAGTGTGGAGGTTATGACAGTGAGCAGTATGTGCAGGAGAGGAGCGTGGAGGGTATGACAGTGAGCAGTATGTACAGGAGAGGAGTGTGGAGGGTATGACAGTGGGCAGTATGTAAAGGAGAGGAGTGTGGAGGTTATGACAGTGAGCAGTATGTACAGGAGAGGAGTGTGGAGGGTATGACAGTGAGCAGTATGTACAGGAGAGAAGTGTGGAGGGTATGACAGTGGGCAGTATGTACAGGAGAGGAGTGTGGAGGTTATGACAGTAAGCAGTATGTACAGGAGAGGAGCGTGGAGGGTATGACAGTGAGCAGTATGTACAGAAGAGAAGTGTGGAGGGTATGACAGTGGGCAGTATGTACAGGAGAAGAGTGTGGAGGTTATGACAGTGAGCAGTATGTACAGAAGAGGAGCGTGGAGGGTATGACAGTGAGCAGTATGTACAGGAGAGGAGTGTGAAGGGTATGACAGCGGGCAGTATGTACAGGAGAGGAGTGTGAAGGGTATGACAGCGGGCAGTATGTACAGGTGAGGAGGATAAAGGAATCTGGGAAGGAAAAATTTAAAGGTTTGTGGAAGGATGTTTAGGGACTGCGTAGTGGTTAAGCGGGCAATACATGAATTGAAATTAAGCCAATTGAGCAGAGACCAGCCATAGTGGATCTATGTATAGGCTAGCTGGTTGTACACAAGTCAATCTATTAATCGACTTGAGTACAACCAGCCTGTCAGGTTTTTCCCAAAACAGTCAGTGCTGCCAGCTATAGTTAGCAACACTGATCATTGTATTGTGTGGGTAGGAAAGGCTCCCCACTGGCAGAACACAATAACACTGCGGGAGTGATTCCCCCATCCACAGGTCAGCAGGTGAGAGGGTGTGTGGAGACAGGCTGGGGAGAGATGTCTGTCAGCAGGGGGGTGTGAGGTGGTCATGGAGGGATATCAATCAGCAGGTGGGGGGAGTAACTGGGAGTGATATCTTTTGGAGTAGGGTCTGTCATCTGCAGGTTGGGAAATGGTCACCTGTGATATAAGTTAAAGGGAGGTGGCTAACATGGGAAGTGGCTGGGGAGTGACCTGGTTGGTGGTGTGAGTGTGAAATGGATGATGTGTTTCACGTTTCTTTCACATTTGCAGTAATGCTTACTGCCCTCTGAAAAGTGATCTGTGGTGTATTGCTTTTCAGCGAGTGGTATAGCAGCAGCTGACAGGTGTTCATGAGGTGCTACTGCCGCCTCCTTTTTTTTTTTACATGCTGAATGGAAGTTTTACATTGTTGGACTATGCTGCTACTGCAAGCAAGTTTGACAAGCGGTGCTGCCTGTCAAACTCTGAAGGCTCCAAGCTGTCCATTGAGCTCAGTGCCTCTGACAAGAAGTGAGGAGAGGCACTGTGAGCTCATCCTCTCAGACTGTTGCAAACAGAGTGTACTTGTATTTAAACTGGCCACTCTGTATGTAGCTTTTGACAGGCTGCACAAAGAGCCCCGTATCTCCAGGACCATACGGGTCTTTGACAGGTATCCTGTTCCCCACTTCCGGGAGTCCGGGCCACGGGCCATGACATCACCGCGGGGCTCCCTCCTCCTCCCCTCCCTGTCGCCGGGCCAGTAGGAGAGAGGAGCGGGGGGACTCGCGCATGCGCAGTAGGGTTCCCGGCGTGAAGGCTACACTGCCGGGTACCCTTACCCGCAATGGTGGCGGCAGCACCCGACAGCTGATGTACATCAGCTGTGGTGCCGACATTGTGGGACTCCAGGACAGGTAAGTGTCCTATTGTTAAAAGCCAGCAGCTGCAGTATGTGTAGCTGCTGGCTTTTAATTTTTATTTTTTTGGGGCGGAACTCCGCTTTAAGGTTTGGTAAGCAGATATATTTGCACTATCCATTCTGTGTGGAGCACTGGGTGTCTGCACTGATCAAAATTGGAAGGACACTTTTTTCACTTTCACTTTGTGGATCTGCAATTGGTTTTGAGTTGAGCGGTATCTTGATATAGCGCAGTCTTATCCCGAAGGGTCCCGACGCGCTTGACTAGGGCCAATTTAGACAGGAGCCAATTAACTTATCAGCGTGTCTTTAGAGTGTGGGAGGAAACCAGAGTACCTGGAGGAAACCCACACAGGTACAGGGAAAACATGCAAACTCCAGGCAGATGGTGTCGTGGTCAGGATTCGAATCAGCAACCATTTTGCTGCTAGGTGAAAGTGCTAACCACTACACCACTGTGCTGCCCTTTTGGACTTTAGGGATAGAGATAAAGATAGACTTTTGTTTGCCTAATCCTAGATAAGGCATTGTATCACATATACCAAACATGACAGTGCAACACTTTGCTATTTATAAGCATAGAAACCTGTTCAGTGACAATGTCCACAACCCAACTTTCATTTCTTAAGAAGTGAAACTTAAAGCATTCTTTACCTCAACACTTCTTATTCCTGATATGTGCCTGTTGTACCATGTAACTATGAGAAAGTATCCTGTTCTCTTTGTTTTGCTTCCTTTGTGTGAAATCACTGATGTTCCTGCCAGTCCCCCTGTCAGTCCCCTTGCTTGCCTCCTATTAAAAACTGACCAACCTAGGCATTAGGGCACACCGTAGTAAGTTTTCTAGCTATGCTGGGAATTCAACCGCCTCTCCTCCAATGAGCAGACTTGTCCTGACATGACTCTGCTGCACAGCCATTCACTGGGAAGCTCAGTGTGCTGCTGCTTCTCCTCCCCCCAGGTCTTATGCAGCTGAGAACAGAGGAAATGTGATTACTTATAAAAATAGGTATTTATAATGTATTTTTATATCTATACAAAAAATGTTTTGCCTTTCAGGGAAACCCCTATGCCGGGAGGTGGGGCTTTTGGCCGCTGTGATTGGCTGTCACGGTGGTCACATGATCAGAAAAGTCCCGATCGCAAACGATCGGGAACGATCGGGAACTTTCCGTGAGCCGCCGGTCACTGTGCCAAGAGCGAGCAGCACAGCACTGCCGGCGCTACTGAAGACTTTCTGAAGACTTGTGTAAAAAAATTAACATTTCAAAAGACTCATAATGCTTCATAGAATATACTATGGGGTGTTTGTTTTCCAAAATGGAGTCATTTTGTGGGTAATTCCATTGTCCTGGTGCTCCAGGGCCTTCAAAAGTGTGATAGGTCGTTAGGAAATTAGAGGTGTAATTTATGCTCCTAGAACGCCTGATGGTGATCCCTGCATGTTGGGCCTTTGTATGTGGCCAGGCTATGTAAAAGTCTCACACGTGGTATCGCCATACTCAGGATGAGTAGCAGAATGTATTTTGGGGTGTCATTTTTGCTATGTACATGCTTTGAGTTAGAAATATCTTATAAACTGACCACTTTGCGTAAAAAAAAAAATACGTTTTCATTTTTTTCCACGTTTTCCGAAGACTTGTGGAAAAAATGAACTGTTCAAAAGACTCACTATGCCTCATAGAATAGCCGTTGGGGTGTTTGCTTTCCAAAATGGGGTCATTTTGTGGGTAATTCCACTGTCCTGGTGCTCCAGGGCCTTCACAAATGTAATAGGTTGTTAGTAAATTAGAGGTGTAATTTATGCTCCTAGAACCCCTGACGATGCTCCCTGCATGTTGGACCTCTCTGCGTGGCCAGGCTGTGTAAAAGTCCAACACATGTGGTATTGCCATACTCGGGAGGAGTAGCAGAATATATTTTTGGGTGTAATTGGAAGTATGCATATGCTGTGTGTGAGAAATAACTTGTTATTATGACAATTTTGTGAAAAAAAAAAATTCTTCATTTTCCCAAGAATTGTGGGAAAAAATTACAACTTCAAAAAAACTCACCATGCCAATTACTAAATACCTTGGACTGTCTACTTTTCAAAAAGGGGTCATTTGGGGGGGGGGGGATTTGTACTTTACTGACATTTCAGAGCCTCAAGAAATGAAAAAGGCCGTCAGTGCATCAGGTGTGATAAGATAGTTACATAGTTACATATAGTTAGTCAGGTTGAAAAAAGACACAAGTCCATCCAGTTCAGCCATAAAAAAAAAAAAAAAAAAAAAAAATATTGTACAATCCAATATACCCAATACTATACCCACAGTTGATCCAGAGGAAGGCAAAAATCCCCAGCAGAGCATGCTCCAATTCGCTACAGCAGAGGGAAAAATTCCTTCCTGATCCCCCAAGAGGCAATCGGATTTTCCCTGGATCAACTTTACCTATAAATGTCAGTACCCAGTTATATTATGTACACTTAAAGCAATCTACTGAGCTGGCCAGAACCACCTCTGGAGGGAGTCTATTCCACATTTTCACAGTTCTTACTGTGAAGAAACCTTTCCGTATTTGGAGACTAAATCTCTTTTCCTCCGGTCGTAAAGAGTGCCCCCTTGTCCTCTGTGTTGACCGTAAGGTGAATAACTCAACACCAAGTTCACTATATGGACCCCTTATATATTTGAACATGTTGATCATATCCCCCCTTATTCTCCTCTTCTCAAGAGTGAACAAATTCAGTTCCTCTAATCTTTCCTCATAGCTGAGCTCCCCCATGCCTCTTATCAGTTTGGTTGCCCTTCTCTGCACTTTCTCCAGTTCCCCGATATCCTTTTTGAGAACTGGTGCCCAAAACTGAACTGCATATTCCAGATGAGGTCTTACTAATGATTTGAACAGGGGCAAAATGATATCTCTCTCTGGAGTCCATACCTCTCTTAATACAAGAAAGGACTTTGCTCGCTTTGGAAACCACAGCTTGGCATTGCATGCTATTATTAAGCTTATGATCTACCAAAAGATCCTTCTCCACCATGGATTCCCCCAGTTGTACTCCCCCTAGCATGTATGATGCATGCATATTCTTAGCCCCCAAGTGCATAACTTTACATTTCTCAACATTAAACCTCATCTGCCACATAGACGCCCAATTAGACAGAGCTTCGAGGTCAGCTTGTAAATTGGAGACATCCTGTAAGGACGTTATTTCACTGCATAGCTTGGTGTCATCTGCAAAGACAGAAATGTTACTTTTGATCCCAGACCCAATGATCAAAATGTGATCAATTTTCAATGATTTGCATCATAGCTTGTAGACTCTATAACTTTCAAAGAGACTAAATAATATCCACTAATTTGGCTTATTTTTACCAAAGAGATGTAGCAGTATAAATTTTGGCCCAAATTTATGAACAAAAATGACTTATTTGCAAAATTTTATCATAGAAACAAAAAAAAAAATGTTTTTTTTTTTCAAAATTTTCGCTTTTTTTTCACTTATGTCGCAAAAAATAAAAAACCCAGTGGTGATTAAATACCACCAAAAGAAAGCTCTATTTGTATTAAAAAAATTGATAAAAATTTTGTTTGGGTACAGTGTTGCATGACTGAGTAATTGGCATTCAAAGTGTGAGAGCGCTGAAAGCTAAAAATTGGTCTGGGAAGGAAGGGTGTATAAATGCCCTGTATTGAAGTGGTTAAAGGGAAATCTTTTTTTTCATTTTTTTTCAAATTATATATTTTTTTCTCTTATTGCATTTTAGTGTAAATATGAGATCTGAAGTCTTTCTGACCCCAGATCTCATATTCTAGAGGCCCTGTCATGCTTTTTTTTCTATTACAAGGGATGTTTAAATAAATAAGAAAATAAAAGTTTTTTAAAGCGCCCCGTCCCGACGAGCTCGCACGCAGAAGCAAACACATACGTAAGTCGCTCCCGCATATGAAAACTGTGTTGAAACCACATATGTGAAGTATCGCCATGGTCATTAGAGCGAAAGCAATCATTCTAGCCCTAGACCTTCTCTTTAACTCAGAAGTGGTAACCTGTAGAAATTTTTAAACGTTGCCTACGGAGATTTAAGGGTAAAACTTTGTCGCCATTCCACAAGCGGGCGCAATATTTAAGCATGACATGTTGGGTATCAATTTACTCTGCGTAACATTATCTTTCACAATATAAAAAGAAATTGGGCTAACTTTACTGTTTTATTTTTTTATTCAAAAACATGTATTTTTCCCAAAAAAGTGCGCTTGTAAGACTGTTGCGCAAATACGGTGTGACAGAAAGTATTGCAGCGACCGCCATTTTATTCTGTAGGGTCTGAAAAAATATATATAGAATGTTTGGGGGGTTTAAGTAATTTTCTAGCAAAAAAAAAATGATTTTAACTTGTAAACACAGTCCGAAAAATAGGACCGGTCCTTAAGTGGTTAAAGAAAACATAATAAATGCACACACAATATATTTCCAAAAGTATTGGAACACCCCTCCAAATCATTGGATTCAGGTGTTCCAATCACCTCCATGGCCACAGGTGTATAAAATCAAGTACTTAGGCATGCAGACTGCTTCTACAAACATTTGTGAAAGAATGGGTCGCTCTCAGGAGCTCAGTGAATTCAAGCTTGGTACTGTGATAAGTTGCCACTTGTGCAATAAGTCCATCCGTGAAATTTCCTTGCTACTAAATATTCAATCATTTTGTCATGGTACAACCAAAAACGTAATGCTTTTCAATTTTTTTTACAAATAAATATATGAAAAGTGTGAAAAAAAAGACAGCGCTGCCCTAATAGAAAGTGGGCTGAAAAGCCTCAGTGAATAAAATAATGGTATTAATGCCTACCAGCTGCCCCTTTAAGGTGTAACAACACCCTTTAATAAACAGTAAAAAACAGAAAAGAAGGGCGCTTTACATATATTGTATGATACCCAATATGGAGGTATTCCACCCCTCCTAGAGTTAGATGAAATACAACAGTGTGCCTAGTAATGGCGGCCCGTCCATAGAAGGCGCACGGGCGCTGCCACCCCTGTCCATGCATCCGGCTCCTTAATCTACATATCAGGGCGCTGGACTATGGATTCCAATGGGGGGGGGGTGTTGTTGTTGTTTTTTTTTTGAAGCACCTTATTGCTAGTTGTGCGACGATAGCGAATTAATATTTGTTATTTTTAAACTAAAGTTCTTCCTCGCCAATCAGGAGGCAGGTCGTGAGACCTGTTTCCTGATTGGCCAAAGCATCAGGCAATCCTATTGGATGCCTAGCACCAGAGGAGGCTCTGGGCTTTGTGAGGCCTTAGGCAAATCTTAGACATGAGGCCCTATTAACTCCCATAATGGGAAAAATAACTCAAGCGATAGACCCCTAGCAATTACGCTCTCCACCCCAACATCCCACAAAACAAACATACACATAGACTTATCTAAAAAAATAATGTATACATAAAAATCTGGTTAACACTCACTGATTGCTCCAAGCTCACTGTTTGGTTGCTAGAGGTTAGTGCACATCATTACTGCTCACTGATTTGGTTGCTAGAGGTTACTGCACAATATTACCACTCGATGATTGGTTGCTATAGATTACAGATCATCATTATCACTCACTGCTTGTTTGCTAGAGGTTAAAGCACATCATTAGCTGTCGTAATGCGGTCTAGAACAAAGAAGACCATATATTTGGAGAAAACCAAAAGTAATAAAAATAGTCACGCTCACACGTCATACCCGGAAGTGCAGGCTGGAACGCAAGGTGGGACGCACGCTCACAGCTCGCTGCTTGTCCCATCCCTGCATACAGCGGTGCCTGTTTTACTATTATCTTACTTTGTGGCTTGTTATTTTGGACTTTTTGGCTTATGTACAATAAAAAAACTTGACATACTTCACGAAGGAAGCCCCTTGTGTTTCTCTTTTCTCTGGATCTCTGCAGAGTTTAACAGACAAAGGTGGTATACGATGGAGTAGCATGGTCACATTAGAGCACATAACTCTCCCTGGAACAGTCGTAATGATCGCATAAATCAGAGGAACGGCAGCAGAACTGGAGTGAACATCATCCGCCCTAAGGCACCCACTCCGTCGCTCGGTACCCCTGCAGGGGTGATTATTTCTGGTGAGTGGGGGAGCACTGGGGGGCGAGCACTTCAAGTCACCATTTGAATAAAACGCACAAAAGTCACTGGTGTGTGCCCTCAAGGGTGAAATAAACAGTAAATACATTGAACCCTGCTGTTCCATTTGGTTAAAAATACTATTTTACATGGATTATATATAAAAAACTTTTTAGAAGTTAATTATCACCTGCTATAAAAAACAAGAGACTGGAATTAATCCTTTATGCATGATATCTTTGTATATTCACTGTAATGTGCTCAGGGAGCGTTTTGTTTGGATTTTATTTTATATTAGCTTGTCACACATAAGGACACTTCACGTTCAGTAGGCGCCATATTGTCCCAATATTTTTGAACTTTGGGGTTAATCACAACCCAATTTAATTTTTCGTATAAAATATGGAAGGGGTAACACAGTTATTGCACTGACACTTTTATTTACTTATATTTTCTCACCATACAATTATTTTTTCTCTAGCGCAATTTTGTCCCAAAACTTTTGAACATTGGGGTTAATTTTCTATTTAATCATTTGCATCGTTTATAACATTATTTTTCACTCAGTTACCATACTTTTCACATGGCAGACACAATTTTCTTACTGGGGGGACATATTTAATTAAGTAGTTTCTAAATCACTGGTGTTTTTTACTATTTTTATTACTTTTGATTTTCTCCAAATATATGGTCTTCTTTGTTCTAGACCGCATTACGACAGCTATTGATGGAGCTCTTATACATCGCAGTCATCTGAATTTAGCTTGTAGTTTATGACATCTGTACCCACAACTTATTAACATAGAGGGCAGCGCCTTTTGTATTCCCATATTATTTATCTATTTATGCAATTAGACCCCTAGGGGTACTAATTAGGGATAGGCAGCAGCTCTTACACTGTCCTAAGCGCGGATTTATCTATTTAAAGCACATCATTACCTCTCACTGGGTGGCAGGGCAGTGATGCAACTGTTGGAATACAGTTGGTTGGATGACAGGATGCAGTTTGGAATGATGGTGGCAGCATTGGGGTGAGAGGCTGAGATCATATCTTCCCTATAATGATAGGGGGCAGGGTGACAGGATGTCAGAGGTGGGGTACAGGGGGATGATGGGGATAATAATGACAGGGGGAGGGGCGGTAGGATGCCAGAGGTGGGGTAGAAAGGGATGATGGGGATGTTAATGACAATGGGTGGGGTGGTAGGAGGTCAGCAAAGGGGCATAATGATGACAGTGGGTGGGTAGGAAGCTGGCAGTGGGGTACAGGGGGGATGATGATGATGGGGGTAGGATGGTTGGATGCTAGAGGTGGGGTACAGGGGAATGATGGGAATGTTGATGACAGGGGGCAGGGTGGTAGGATGTCAGAGGTGGGGTATGGGGACGATGATGATGATTTTGGGTGGGGTAATAGGAAGCTGGCAGTGGGGTAAAAGGGGATGAAGATTACTGGGGGTGGGGTGGTAGGAAACTGACAATGGGGTAAAGGTGGGATGATGACGGGGGGTGGTAGGAAGTTGGCAGTGGGGTACAGGTGGGATGATGATGAGGGTGGGGTGGTAAGAAACTGGCAGTGGGGTACAGGGGGTTGAAGATGACTGGATTGGGGTGGTAGGAAGCGGGCAGTGGGGTGCAGAGGGGATGAAGATGATGAGGTTGGGGTGGTAGGAAGCTGGCAGTGGGGCACAGGGGGGATGATGATGAAAGGGGTGGGGTGGTAGGAAGCTGGCAGTGGGCCGCAGGGAGGATGAAGATGACGGGGTGGGGTGGTAGGAAGCTGGTAATGGGGCACAGGGGGGATGAAGATGACGGGAGTAGAATGGTAGGAAGATGGCAGTGGGGCACAGGGGCAATGAAGATGACAGGGATGGGGTGGTAGGAAGCTGGCAGTGGGGCGCGGGGGGGGTTAAGATGATGGGGGCAGGGTGGTAGGAAGCTGCAGTGGGGCACAGGGGAGATGAAGATGACAGGGGTGGTAGGAAGCAGTGGCGGCCCGTCCATAGGGGGCGCCCGGGCGCCGCCCCCCCCCACCCTCCAGGCAGTCAAAAAAAAAAATTTGAAAAAAAAAATTTTGAAAAAAAAAAAAATTTGAAAAAAAAAAAAAAATTTTTTAAATGGCCCTTTAAAAAAAAAAAAAAAATTGAAAAAAGTCCTTAAGTGCACTGTGTTAGGGGCGCCGGGCACAGTGCACTATGGAAAGCGCCACGTCTATGCAATCACAAGATTGCAGACGAGGCGCTTCATTTGCGGGGTTTTAACCCGCCTTGTGGCGCAAAGCAAAACGCCGATCGGCATCCGCCCAGCGCCCATAGTGTATTACTATGGCTCTGTGCTTTGAGTGACAGACTAGTTAGTAGTCTGTCACTTCCGGTTTTCCCTGTGTCAGAGCAGTGCGCCCGAGCGGAGGAGCGGACTCCTCCACTGCCTTCAACTTTAAAGCCGAATGTTTTCACTGCTAAACCGAGACACAGCAACACCAGTGGAAACTAGAAAAGGTACAATTTCTGGGGAAATTGTGAAAGTGTTCTTGCCTCTACAACTGGAGTGGGCGGAGTAACTGGGTGGGGTGGAGTGGCTTGAGTAACTGTGAAAAGTGTTAAAAAGCTTAATATTTTAAAAAGTATAAATAGTAGTTAAAAAGTTCCATCATTCGCTGAAAGAGCTGAACATTTTTTTCAAAAGTAATTTTTTTTTCAAAAATGAATTTTTTTTAATCAAAAATGATTTTTTTTTCTTCAAAAATGATTTTTTTTTTCAAAAGTAATTTTTTTTTTCAAAGGTAATTTTTTTTTTCAAAAATGAATTTTTTTATTTCAAAAATAATTTTTTTTTCGAAATTATTATTTTTTTTAAAGTAATTTTTTTTTCAAAAATAATTTTTTTTTTTCAAAAATATTTTTTTTTTTCAAATATATTTTTTTTTTCAAAAATATTTTTTTTTTTAAAAGAAATTTTTTTTCAAAAATATTTTTTTTTTCAAAAATAATTTTTTTTTTTTCAAAAATATTTTTTTTTTCAAAAATATATTTTTTTTTTTTCAAAAATGATTTTTTTTTTTCAAAAATTATTTTTTTACTTTTTTCAAAAATTTTATTTTTTTTTCAAAAATATTTCTTTTTTTACATGGGGCGGTCATAATGTTTTGGCTGATCATGGGGTGGTCATAATGTTTTGGCTGATCATGGGGTTGTCAGCTTTTGTCACTTCCCACTCTAGTTTTGAACATTTCGGCATTCATTCCTATGGGACCAATTTCGCCGCAAAAACGTCATTTCGTGGACCATTCGGCAAAACATTCCACAAAGTAATAACACACCAATCGGGAACAATCCGCTCGTTTCGGTATATTATTTGTCTCTGTAGTGTGAAAACTGTGGGAGGAGTCTACAAGCATTATCAAGTCTAGCAGATGAAGTCACATGCATTTGGAGTGTCTCAGCATCTTGTGTTTACAACCACTGTTTCCTAGCAACGCTCATGCCCTGTTTATGCTTCCCAAATACTGCTTCATCAAAACTGCCCCATCAGAATTACCTCATCAAAACTGCCCCATCATATTCCTCTATTATAAATCAGTACATGGTGTGTCTGTCCCCTCCCCCGGGCTCTGTAATCAGCTGAGATGCTCCAGCCACCTTCCCCCCTGTGTATAACAGAAGCTTTGGTAACCATGGCAACAAAACAAACACAGTACACGCTGATTAATGGCTAAAATTTCCTGAAATGACCTCTAAACAAATGGCCGTATTTTAAAAACTATACATCCTACAGCGAAGATCTTTATATTGTGAGAATCACAAGACCCAGACCTAGATTTTGATGTATAGTATGTCTCTGAAATATTAAAAATGAAGGCACAGTCGCAGTTTAGAAATTGCCCTTCAAATTTGGAGGGGGCTAGAGTGTAGTTTCAATGAATGTCAATAAAGGGCGTGAGTTGCAAACAAATGGTCATATTGTGAAAACTATCAGGACTATGGCTTAGCCGTGGACATGTTTAGTGGCAGCAGGGATAGCTGAACGTTTTGATATAAGATTTGTGTAGGTGGGCTTGAAAATGAGGGAGTGGCGGCAGTTTAGAAATCATGTTCTGATTTTCCAGCTTTTGTCATCTCCCACTCTAGTTTCCCCATTCATTCCTATGGGACCAATTTCGCCGCAAAAACGACGATATTTCGTGAACCATTCGGCGAAACGTTCCACAAAGTAATAGCACACCATTCGGGAATAATCCGCACGTTTCGGTATATTACTTGTCTATGTAGTGTAAAAACTGTGGGAAGAGTTAGGGTGGTAAATTTGGCTATAATAATAAGAACTAGAAAATGCATTTCCTGGGGAAAATGCGTGGGAATGCTGAATTGCTAAAACGGCCCCCCGCAAAATTGCCCCCATCATATTGCCATCAAAACTGTCCCATCATATTGCCACCATCAAAACTGCCCCATCAGAATTGCCCCATCAAAACTGCACCATCATATTGCCACCATCAAAACTGCCCCATCAGAATTGCCCCATCAAAACTGCACCATCAAAACAGCCCCATCATATTGCCACCATCAAAACTGCCCCATCATATTGCCACCATCAAAACTGCCCCATCAGAATTACCCCATCAAAACTGCCCCATCATATTCCTCTATTATAAATCAGTACATGGTGTGTCTGTCCCCTCCCCCGGGCTCTGTAATCAGAGCTGAGATGCTCCAGCCACCTCCCCCCCTGTGTATAACAGAAGCTTTGGTAACCATGGCAACAAAACAAACATTAACAATACACTGATTAATGGCTAAAATTTCCTGAAATGACCTCTAAACAAATGGCCGTATTTTAAAAACTATACATCCTACAGCGAAGATCTTTATATTGTGAGAATCACAAGACCCAGACCTAGATTTTGATGTATAGTATGTCTCTGAAATATTAAAAATGAAGGCACAGTCGCAGTTTAGAAATTGCCCTTCAAATTTGGAGGGGGCTAGATTGTAGTTTCAATGAATGTCAATAAAGGTCGTGAGTTGCAAACAAATGGTCATATTGTGAAAACTATCAGGACTATGGCTTAGCCGTGGACATGTTTAGTGGCAGCAGGGATAGCTGAACGTTTTGATATAAGATTTGTGTAGGTGGGCTTGAAAATGAGGGAGTGGCGGCAGTTTAGAAATCATGTTCTGATTTTCCAGCTTTTGTCATCTCCCACTCTAGTTTCCCCATTCATTCCTATGGGACCAATTTCGCCGCAAAAACGACGATATTTCGTGAACCATTCGGCGAAACGTTCCACAAAGTAATAGCACACCATTCGGGAATAATCCGCACGTTTCGGTATATTACTTGTCTATGTAGTGTAAAAACTGTGGGAGGAGTTAGGGTGGTAAATTTGGCTATAATAATAAGAACTAGAAAATGCATTTCCTGGGGAAAATGCGTGGGAATGCTGAATTGCTAAAACGGCCCCCCGCAAAATTGCCCCCATCATATTGCCATCAAAACTGTCCCATCATATTGCCACCATCAAAACTGCCCCATCAGAATTGCCCCATCAAAACTGCACCATCATATTGCCACCATCAAAACTGCCCCATCAGAATTGCCCCATCAAAACTGCACCATCAAAACAGCCCCATCATATTGCCACCATCAAAACTGCCCCATCATATTGCCACCATCAAAACTGCCCCATCAGAATTACCCCATCAAAACTGCCCCATCATATTCCTCTATTATAAATCAGTACATGGTGTGTCTGTCCCCTCCCCCGGGCTCTGTAATCAGAGCTGAGATGCTCCAGCCACCTCCCCCCCTGTGTATAACAGAAGCTTTGGTAACCATGGCAACAAAACAAACATTAACAATACACTGATTAATGGCTAAAATTTCCTGAAATGACCTCTAAACAAATGGCCGTATTTTAAAAACTATACATCCTACAGTGAAGATCTTTATATTGTGAGAATCACAAGACCCAGACCTAGATTTTGATGTATAGTATGTCTCTGAAATATTAAAAATGAAGGCACAGTCGCAGTTTAGAAATTGCCCTTCAAATTTGGAGGGGGCTAGAGTGTAGTTTCAATGAATGTCAATAAAGGGCGTGAGTTGCAAACAAATGGTCATATTGTGAAAACTATCAGGACTATGGCTTAGCCGTGGACATGTTTAGTGGCAGCAGGGATAGCTGAACATTTTGATATAAGATTTGTGTAGGTGGGCTTGAAAATGAGGGAGTGGCGGCAGTTTAGAAATCATGTTCTGATTTTTCAGCTTTTGTCCCCTCCCCGGGCTCTGTAATCAGAGCTGAGATGCTCCAGCCACCTCCCCCCCTGTGTATAACAGAAGCTTTGGTAACCATGGCAACAAAACACACACAGTACACTCTGATTAATGGCTACAATTTCCTGAAATGACCTCTAAACAAAAAGCTTTTTCTCAAAAACTGTAAAAGATATCAAACTGAAAAGATATAGCCAGATAGCTGAATGTTTTGTGAACATTTTAAAGTTTGTTTGGTGTCTCTAGGTGAAAGTATGAAGGAGCTGAAACTTTTGGGAGCGGAAGAAAAATTTAAGGATTTCAAGCATGCTCCCATTGACTTCAATGTTAAAAAAAAGTGATAAAAAGCTTAATATTTTAAAAAGTATAAATGGTAGAAAAAAAGTTGAAAAAGAGCACACCTCAGCTAAAAGAGACGAACATTTTGATAGTTGAATGGTTTTAATAGCTGAAAGTATGCAGAAGTTACGCATTACCGAAAAACGTACGGAATAAAATTAAAAATAAATAAAATCGAATAACAATAGTGGGACTGCTAAAGCATTCCCACTAATAAATAAAATCGAATAACAATAGTGGGACTGTTGAAGCATTCCCACTAATAAATAAAATCGAATAACAATAGTGGGACTGCTAAAGCATTCCCACTAATAAAATCGAACTAGAAAATGCATTTCCTGGGGAAAATGCGTGGGAATGCTGAATTGCTAAAACGGCCCCCAGCAAAATTGCCCCCATCATATTGCCATCAAAACTGTCCCATTATATTGCCACCATCAAAATTGCCCCATCAGAATTGCCTCATCAAAACTGCACCATCATATTGCCACCATCAAAAAATATTTTTTTTTTTAACAAAAAAATTTTTTTTTTTTCAAAAAATATTTTTTTTTTTAAAAATAATTTTTTTTTCAAAAATAATTTTTTTTTCAAAAATAATTTTTTTTTCAAAAATTTCAAAAATTTTTTTTTTTTTCAAAAATTTTTTTTTTTTTCAAAAATGATTTTTTTTTTTTCAAAAATATATATTTTTTTTTTTCAAAAATATATATTTTTTTTCAAAAATAATTGCTGAATAGCTAAATTGCTAAAATGACCGCCATCAAAACTGCCCCATCAGAATTGCCACCATCAAAACTGCCCCATCATATTCCTCTATTATAATCAGTACATGGTGTGTCTGTCCCCTCCCCCCGGGCTCTGTAATTAAAGCTGAGATGCTCCAGCCACCTCCCCCCCCTGTGTATAACAGAAGCTTTGGTAACCATGGCAACAAAACATACACAGTACACTCTGATTAATGGCTAAAATTTCCTGAAATGACCTCTAAACAAAAAGCTTTTTCTCAAAAACTGTAAAAGATATCAAACTGAACAGATATAGCCAGATAGCTGAATATTTTGTGAACATTTTAAAGTTTGTTTGGCGTCTCTAGGTGAAAGTATGAAGGAGCTGAAACTTTTGGGAGCGGAAGAAGATTTTAAGTTTCTCAAGCATGCTCCCATTGACTTCAATGTTAAAAAAAGTGATAAAAAGCTTAATATTTTAAAAAGTATAAATGGTAGAAAAAAAGTTGAAAAAGAGCACACCTCAGCTAAAAGAGACGAACATTTTGATAGTTGAATGGTTTTAATAGCTGAAAGTATGCAGAAGTTACGCATTACCGAAAAACGTACGGAATAAAATTAAAATTAAGTAGATTAAAAATAACTAGAAAATGCATTTCCTGGGGAAAATGCGTGGGAATGCTGAATTGCTAAAACGGCCCCCAGCAAAATTGCCCCCATCATATTGCCATCAAAACTGTCCCATCATATTGCCACCATCAAAACTGCCCCATCAGAATTACCCCATCAAAACTGCCCCATCATATTCCTCTATTATAAATCAGTACATGGTGTGTCTGTCCCCCTCCCCCGGGCTCTGTAATCAGAGCTGAGATGCTCCAGCCACCTTCCCCCCTGTGTATAACAGAAGCTTTGGTAACCATGGCAACAAAACAAACACTAACATTACACTCTGATTAATGGCTAAAATTTCCTGAAATGACCTCTAAACAAATGGCCGTATTTTAAAAACTATACATCCTACAGCGAAGATCTTTATATTGTGAGAATCACAAGACCCAGACCTAGATTTTGATACATAGTATGTCTCTGAAATATTAAAATTGAAGGCACGGTCGCAGTTTAGAAATTGCCCTTCAAATTTGAAGGGGCTAGAGTGTAGTTTCAATGAATGTCAATGGACGGCGTGAGTTGCAAACAAATGGTCATATTGTGAAAACTATCAGGACTATGGCTTAGCCGTGGACATGTTTAGTGGCAGCAGGGATAGCTGAACGTTTTGATATAAGATTTGTGTAGGTGGGCTTGAAAATGAGGGAGTGGCGGCAGTTTAGAAATCATGTTCTGATTTTTCAGCTTTTGTCCCCTCCCCGGGCTCTGTAATCAGAGCTGAGATGCTCCAGCCACCTCCCCCCCTGTGTATAACAGAAGCTTTGGTAACCATGGCAACAAAACACACACAGTACACTCTGATTAATGGCTACAATTTCCTGAAATGACCTCTAAACAAAAAGCTTTTTCTCAAAAACTGTAAAAGATATCAAACTGAAAAGATATAGCCAGATAGCTGAATATTTTGTGAACATTTTAAAGTTTGTTTGGTGTCTCTAGGTGAAAGTATGAAGGAGCTGAAACTTTTGGGAGCGGAAGAAAAATTTAAGGATTTCAAGCATGCTCCCATTGACTTCAATGTTAAAAAAAAGTGATAAAAAGCTTAATATTTTAAAAAGTATAAATGGTAGTGTAAGGAGATTCCATAATACATTTCATTATTGATTAATTGTTGATTTCACCCTGTTCATGAGATATGTTCAGGGTTAGCTTATTTTGCTTAATATTAGAAAAATATCTTGGTATATTTTAAATGACTTATGACAGACTGACTATGACTTACTGAATTATCTCATTGCAATATCACCCTGTCTGTCTTTTCCTCTTTTATGTCTCCATCTGAGGAAACATCTGTCTGTGGTTTTTATCTCTGTACACTGTTGCTGGGCATAAGAGGGCCAACAGCAGCTAACATTAGTTTTTTAGGGAAGCTGTGGTTGGACACCTCATGGTCCGGCAGACGGTGACAGAAAATAAGGAAACTTTTGACCTATTAACTTGAACTATAGGGGTTAACATTTTAACATTTAAGATCACAAGATGAAGGCATTATTAAAGTATGGAAAATCACAAGATTAAGAAATTACCGAATATGCTAATATGTATTATTTTGATTGGCCCCCAAATTGGGGCAGAGTCTTGTAAAGACAGCATAAAACAGCGAATCCTGGAATAAAATATTGTAATCATTCAGCATACCTAACGTGTGTGTATGTGTAATTGATTAACCGCC
The DNA here is from genome assembly GCA_037952925.1 of Lithobates clamitans. Classification (NCBI taxonomy): domain Eukaryota; kingdom Metazoa; phylum Chordata; class Amphibia; order Anura; family Ranidae; genus Lithobates; species Lithobates clamitans. The sequence continues at coordinate 1,490,735 of JBBGZY010001032.1, read as the reverse complement.
GGCGAGGACCTCCACTGAGCCATCTCCAAGAGCCTAGGCCACAAGGAGAAGACGGGCGCCTAACAGTTTTGGTACCAGGAAGTGGTGGGGTGTTTTGAACAGGTAAGTCACCTCCTTTTTACCTATTTTTTGGTAACTGGTGTTGATGCTTGCCTTGTTCAAATAACCTTGTATGTCCACCCACTTACATAACTGTGCCTTCGCAACGGACAAGGCTGGTGTCCCTTGGAGGGTTAAAGAAGGGCTCGCAGGTTTTTTGGTTTTTTGTAGTCTGACTAGGTTGGTCTGACTGTGTTGAGTAGATATATGTGTGTTTAAAACTCGGGAAGTATAGAATACGCCCGTAGTATAAGGAGTGGCTGAGTGGACGCCCAATTTTTGGGGAAAATATTGAAAAGTGCACTTATTATACTTATTATAACATGTTCATATAATGTAACTTTATTTTGCCACTGTATATATAAGATTTTGCTTGTTTTCTTTTAGGTACCACCGTAAGTATTTAGAGTGTATAGAGTATTAGAGAATTAGAGATAAGTGTATGATATATATGTGTATGACAACTGAATGTAAAGTACTGTATTGATTTAGAGGATTTTTTTGTTAAGATATTGTATTACACATATATGTACTAAATGAACGACCTAAGACAGGAGCCTGACTGTAGTGAGATAGCGCCCGCCTGCCCACATTGCACCTTTGGTTTACTGTTCCTTAGTGTTGACAGGACGTGGATCCTGCTTACCACTAGACCAACCGGATTTTCATACCGACTTGGTGCAAGGGGGGTCTTTCCTGCCACAAGAAGGGGTACTTTATACCGGGTACTAAGAGTTAACCTTCATAGCTATTTCAGCCCCACTGCCATAAGAGACCAAGGGACTTACTCCCAAGTCAGGGAACAGATTATAGCACAAACAGGTTGCTTTCATCTCTGTCCCTGTACTAGACACACACTACCAAGGATATTAGATGGGGAATTCTGCGGCAACCCAGACCATGGCCAGTCCATCTCCCTATGAGTATGTTAAAAACACACTGCCGGGGTCACAGGTAGAACCATTTTGGACACAGGTCAGAGAGAGGTGCCAACAGCTGGGGATACATGACCCAGGGCCAGTGGGACCCTGTTCTGAAGACGAGTGGAAGGAAGTGAGCAAGGTGTGTCAGGTACACAAGCACTCCTACCCACCTGGGAAATGGGAAGACACCCAGTATATGAAAAATTGTTACAAAATATGGAATAAATGCTTAGCCAAATATAAAACAGAGTATGTAACTAAAGCCCCCACACCAAAACCTGTAAATTCACCCCCCTATCACAGCAACCCGAAGCACCCCCCCCTTATGTGATGGTTAAACAGGAGGATGGAACATTGGGTCCATGTCTTCAGCTGTATCCATCTTTGGATCCAGCAGTATTGGCTACCATGGTATATGGGGCAGCTGATCAGGCACAGGTTACACGATGGGAAAACGAAAGTAGAAACAGGGAAGAGGAAGTCCGGGCAGAAGGTATACGTAGGAGGGAAGAAGAGAGGATTAGGAGGTTGGATCCGAAGGAAAGGGAATTAGAAGAGAAGTTAAAAGAGCTCAAGAAAAGGGAGGAAGAGCTAGAACATTACAAAAGAGAGCTAGATAAGAGGGATGGTGAGATGAGAGAGTATTCTGCGATAACAAAGGAAGAAAGGGATGGAATGTCCCTGGAAAAGGGAGAAGAGGAAGGAGTCAGGAAGTTAAGCCCCAGGGAAAAGGAATGGGAGGAGAAACAGAAAGAATTTAATAAAAGACAGCAGGAAGAGGAAGAAAGGATACAGAGGAAAAGGGAAGATTTAGAGGCGTACGAGAAGAAACTAGAGAAAAAGGCAAGAAGGATTAAGGAAGCTGAGGAAAAGATAATTTCACAGCCATCCACTACACTCAGAAGCCAGAAACCCCCACAGGAGGAAAGGGAGCAGGGTGAATCCTCTACTGAGGAAAGAGATATGGAAGTGGAACAGGAAACTCTAGGTGCCACCTTTAAAGCACCACTCATGCATATAGGGGAGACGGTAGTGCATATTCCCCTACCCCTAGGCACACTGTCAAAAATAAAGGAGTTATGCCCCAGCCCAAAGAAAAGCCCTAGGGAGGCTGGTGCTTTCCTTGCAAAATACAGTGCAGGGACAAGCCTGGATAAGGAAGATATAGCAGGGATTCTTAGTATAGTTGACCCTGACAGCCCAGAAGGGCATCCCGTAGAGTCCTTATGGATAGCCCACATAGAGGAAAATAAAGATTGGGTGTCTTTTTGGAAAGGTATGGGGAATCATTGGTCTGCTATATACAAGGGTTCATCTGCACTTCAGGAACTTGTCCTAGCAAAACAGGGACCGAAGGAAAAGTTCTATGAAATTTGTACCCGGGTATATGGTCTGTGGAAAGCAGTAGATAACGCCAACCCCCAATTGTTCACCACCACCATTATGGCTGGTGGCGATACGAAGGTGACACAGTTGCTTAAATTCACTAATCCAAAGTGGGCAGAACAACCCCCAGATGAATTTATGAAAGATGCTAGGTCACGAGAAACATCAGGGGTATTTGAACAGAAGGGTGGCATTTTTCCCTCCCTGACACCAACCCAGACTCTGCCAACTGGTGGGACTCCGCCCACCCACATAATGACAATGCAACCTTATCCACCAATGCAATCTTATCCCCCAGACCAGACTTACCCACCAGACCAGGGGTGCTTTAACTGTGGGGAACTGGGGCACTGGAAGTCCCAATGTCCCTACAGAATTAGAACAAACGCCCAGAGAGGAAGAGGTAGGAATCTTAACACCGGCCCCCGTCGCCTTCAGGATATCAGGTATCCTCACCCACCACAACCCCAACCACCCCCACCACAACCCCAATACCAGCCTCAACCTAACAGACCACCCCCACACATTCCGATGCAGTGGCCATCCGCTCGGCGGACACCACAATAGGGATGCCAAGAGTATGTCCCGTCCCTCAGCCTTGTGTGTTATAATCCATCGTGGAAAAGTCTTCCACAGGTACTATTGCGGGTAGACAATCACCTGATATGTCTACTTTTGGATTCAGGGGCTACATTCAGTAGTCTGAATGATGCCATATATGACACACCGCACTGCACTGAGGGAAACAATATTGGTATAAATGGGACATCAGTTACCCACCCCATCACTCCACCATTGCCCGTGGCTACTCCAGAAGGGCAGGAACTGTGCACTCAGAGTTTTGCTGTCCTTGTGGATTGCCCAGTATCTTTAATGGGGAGGGACCTACTCTCAAAACTGAATATCACCATTAAATTTGACAGAGGGGGCTCCCTCACTGCCAGCTCACCGTTCTGTGATTTACATGCTCCAAAGAGACACACTTTCAGGGGACTCTTTGCATCATTGCCACCCACTCTAGAAACACATGCTATATGGGCAGACAGCAAAGGGAGTGTGGGTTTTATTAACTGTACACCCTACACACCACAAATGCGTCCAGACGCTGTAGTACAATATCACAAGCAATACCCCCTGCCACTTGAAAAAATTGAAGGCATCACACCATTAATCAATGATTACATAGCAAAAGGGATTCTGAAACACATTATAAGCCCCTGGAATACACCAATCTACCCTGTGAAAAAGGCAAATGGGGAATGGAGGCTTGTACAGGACCTAAGGGCCGTGAACAAGCAGGTTATACCTCTGCCACCTTTGGTAGCAGATATTTCTTTCATCTTTTTGAAAATACCTGCTGATTCCCTTTGCTACACAGTAGTAGACCTGGCGAATGCGTTCTTTAGCATCCCGATCGATGATGGGGTATTGCCCATGTTTTCATTCTCATGGGGATGGAGGGGAAAACAGTTGACCTGGTCAAGATTACCGCAGGGGTATGTGGACAGTCCCGCAGCCTTCTCCATGGTCCTTAATGAGACAATTAAGTCATGGACTGCTGAGCGCGGGTCGGTGCTAATACAGTATGTGGACGACTTGCTCCTGTGCAGTCGATCTGCTGAAGATTGTGCGGTCGATTCCACATCTCTGTTACATCACCTGGCCAGGTCTGGCCACCTAGCATCGCGGAAGAAGATACAATGGTGTCAAAGTCAGGTAGAATACCTGGGATGCATTCTGAAGGAGGGAACCAGGCTGGTATCCCCCAAACGTGCCGCAGCCCTGCAGGCTCTCAGTCCTCCAAGAGACAAAGCAACTTTGCTCTCATTCTTGGGCGCAATCGTATATTGCCGCCAATGGATCCCAGATTGTTCATATTATGATGGCATTCTGAGGGAGGCTACCTTGTCCACCGCCCCAAAGACAGTAGATTGGACAACAGAAAGGCTCTGTGCTTTTCAGGCCTTGTTACAAAGTCTGACTCAGGCCCCCGCCCTGGGATTGGTAGAATATGGCAAACCCTTTCAATTATACTGTGTGGTATCGGGAAATTCTTTTGCTGCGGTTTTGACACAGCAACATGGAACCGGGTACCGACCAGTCTCCTATCTCTCAAAAAAGTTGCCTACCCAAGTACAGGGGATGCCATCTTGTCTACAAAACCTTGCTGCTTGTGCTATGGCAGTTCAGGAGGCTAACAAATCAGTATTAGGCCATGAACTGACTCTCTACACTACTCATTCAGTAACTCACCTTCTGCAAAACATGAACACACAGCATATGACAGCACAAAGGCTTAGTGGGTATGAGATCACACTTCTGAATACTGATAACCTCACCCTCAAACACGCACCACCAAGTAATCCCACTGTCCGTCTTTTACATTCTTTGCTCAAGCTGCCACGAGACCCTGATCAGAAGCACAATTGTGTTGAACAGGTTGCAGCAATAACCAGCCCTCGCCCAGATCTCACTGACATTCCCTTACCAGGAGTACAGGACGTCTTCATAGACGGCAGTTGTACTCGCCCCTCTGATGCAACATTCCTGACAGGGTATGCCATTGTCCAACTACCTGATGTGGTGTTGGAAGCAAAAGCCTTACCACCCTCCTCGGCACAGGTAGCAGAATTGGAGGCACTCACAAGAGCTTGCATACTTTTCTCTGATGAGGAGGTAAACATCTACACAGATAGTAGGTACGCTTTTGGTGTAACGCACGACTATGGCGTAATCTGGGCGAATAGAGGATTTAAAACCGCTGACAACAAGCCAATCGCTAACTCTACGCAAATTAAAGCACTCCTGCAAGCGATTCTTCTCCCAAAGAGGATAGCGGTCATCAAAGTAAAGGCACATTCATCAGATAACAGCAGAGTTTCCAAAGGAAACGCTCTGGCAGACAGAGAAGCAAAAAAAGCCGCTGCCCTGTACAGTGGTCAGCCGGCCCCCACAACAATGTTCTTCAAAGAACATTTTACATCACCCAACTTCAAAACCGTAGTGGCACAAATACAGGGATTAGCTACAGAGGAGGATGTTTCTTTTTGGGTCAAGGATGGCTTGACCAAGGACCAAGAAGGTCTTTGGTCAAAAGAGGGGAAGATATTGGGCATACCAGAATCAAGCAGTGTTCTCATACTTTCCTATCTGGTCCAGGACATATAGGTACCACCGCCCTAACAAACATATACACAAAGTCTTTCTGCACAAACAACTTAAGTAAACAGGCGAAACTCCTCACCAGCAGTTGTCTGACCTGTGCACAAAACAATGTCCAAGGGAAAAATCATGGATTACATGGCCATCTGCCCTCACCCCTGGGTCCCCTAACAGATTTGCAAATAGACTTCACACACATGCCCAAACAAAAAGGCAATTTGAAATGCCTTTGCGTGATCGTATGCAAATGGTCAGGTTGGGTTGAAGGTATTCCATGTACAGGTGAGACTGCTAAAATTGCTGCCAAATGCCTACTGAACCATTGGGTTTGTAGGTTCGGAATACCAACGGCCATATGGTCAGACAGAGGGCCTGCCTTCAGCTCCTCTGTTACACAGACTTTAGCTAAGCTACTAGGCTTACAGTGGAAACTGCACATCCCTTACCACCCACAAAGTGCAGGAGTAGTGGAAAGAATGAATAGGAACATTAAGGACAAGTTAAAAAAGGCTACGGGGGGCACCATGAAAGGATGGTTGGATTACCTTCCTTCTGTCCTATTCCAGATCAGGACAACACCACATGCTAGAACAAAACTCTCGCCCTTTGAGATTTTGATGGGAGTTCCTGCAAACATAGAGCTGCCCCTCTTAGATCAAAACACTGACATTAACATCTATTCTCAACAGGAAATGTACGTGAAAAATCTGGTAAGTATGCTACAAGATATGAACGAACAAGTCTCTGTCACCTTTTCTCCTCTTTCAACAGAACCTACTCATCCCTTCATCCCAGGAGACAAAGTACTGGTGAAACAACTGGCACACAAAAAGAAGGTTGGACCCATTTTCTCTGGACCTTGGAAAATAGAGAAGGTTTCCAGAACTGCTGTACTGACCGATCTAGGAAACACCTGGATCCACGCCAGCCGGTTAAAGAAGTGTCCACAGCAACCCCAGACCCCTGACCCTCCACCAGCATCCCAAGACTTCTCTCTTCAGGAACAGCGACCAGATTTGGAGGACATTCAAGAAGGCATAAAACAAATCACTCTGGACGACGAGACGAATCCCCCACCAATAAGAAGAAACAAGAAACAGAACTTTGCACACAGTACCTGACAAAATGATTTCTACCTTTGTGTCAGGAAAAACATTGTGCCTCTGGACATGTCTGATTCTGATAGTATTCCTACCTACTTGGTTAATAGCGAATTGTGTGTATCATCCAGAAGGTTTAGGGCTACTAAAAGGGATATGTGGAAAGGCCCAGACAGCCAAAGCACCTAGCATAAAATATAAAAGAAGTATGTCCCCCACTGAACCCCCTTCAGGTTTCACTGACAAAATGTCATTGTTGAGGTTTAAGTACAGTTATGCACAGAAGTCTGGTTTTGAGAAATGTTGGATATGTAGCAAACTCCACCCCAGTACAGCCAGAATCCCATTGATGGCCATTCCCTTAAACATCACTCCTTTTTTGAATGGAACACCCCCCATAATTCTTGCCAATGTCATAAGAAAAAGTCCCAATAAGCCCCTCAGTTTTCAAATTGTGGGCAGGAGCCACGCTCCAGATTGGTGTTTCATACTGGGAAACATTTCCAGGGGAGCTGAGGTGTGCAAACGGTCAAAACTTAATGTCTCCATGGCTTCCCTTACCGACAACTCACTTTTTCGCACCTCAGACCCTGTGATAAATGCTACCATCTATGACCTTTTTAATTCTAGTTCCCACTCCATGGTCGCACAGTTATTAGCTCTGCTGATGGCATCTGGTCATTCAAAGGGTGCAAGGACCGTTGTTAGTCAACGACCCTTGGCATTAGGTAACACAACTTACATCTGTTGTTGCAAGCTGCTCTGTTACCCATGGATTCCTGAAGAACCTCAGGGATGGTGCTACCTTGCTAAAATAGTTCCTGTAATGGGAGTAGTTGGGGATAATGGGCAAGGACACCTACTTAAAGCTAGCACCCACCCAAGATACCCTCTAAAACATCTTGGAAAGAGAGAAATGTTCCTAGAAAAAGATATGACCTGGGCTTGGTTCCCTTCCTGGACAGGTTGGGGAATAGATTTGATGAAGAAACTAAATAACTACACCTCAATCATTGATGAGATCTTGGAGAAGGACTCTGATGACATCTCAAAATTAAACCTAGAAACCAGAGCAATTAGAAAACAATTGGAGTTACATGACCTGGCTATAGAAAGCATGAGCGCAGCCCTCACTGGCCTCTGTGAAATTACTGAGGACTATGAATGCTGCACTTGGATACACAACACGAGTATCGAGATCCCTGATTACTATGACATTATTACACAACACAGAAAAGAGGTAAACAAGCTACAACAGGATGCAAGGGATATTGGGAAAACATGGGACCCTTTCTCTACCGGGTTCAGTTTGGGAGGTCTCACTTCATGGTTTAAGAACACTGCAATGACAATTTTTACCATACTGCTTTTCATATTGTTCTTGTATGCATGCTTCATGTTACTTAAATGCCTCTACAAAAAGGGTAGCGAAGCACATCCTGAAACCATGAAGCTGACTTCCATTACCAGAGATCCCACGGTATGGTACGAGAACCAGGAAAATGAGGCCGAGGGATATGAATCCTTAAGGCATGACGAAAAGGTAGCCGAGGAATATGACTCCTTGAGGCGTGACGAAAAGGTAGAATGACCATTTCGATGATATCGAATGGTCAAAGGGAGGATTGTAAGGAGATTCCATAATACATTTCATTATTGATTAATTGTTGATTTCACCCTGTTCATGAGATATGTTCAGGGTTAGCTTATTTTGCTTAATATTAGAAAAATATCTTGGTATATTTTAAATGACTTATGACAGACTGACTATGACTTACTGAATTATCTCATTGCAATATCACCCTGTCTGTCTTTTCCTCTTTTATGTCTCCATCTGAGGAAACATCTGTCTGTGGTTTTTATCTCTGTACACTGTTGCTGGGCATAAGAGGGCCAACAGCAGCTAACATTAGTTTTTTAGGGAAGCTGTGGTTGGACACCTCATGGTCCGGCAGACGGTGACAGAAAATAAGGAAACTTTTGACCTATTAACTTGAACTATAGGGGTTAACATTTTAACATTTAAGATCACAAGATGAAGGCATTATTAAAGTATGGAAAATCACAAGATTAAGAAATTACCGAATATGCTAATATGTATTATTTTGATTGGCCCCCAAATTGGGGCAGAGTCTTGTAAAGACAGCATAAAACAGCGAATCCTGGAATAAAATATTGTAATCATTCAGCATACCTAACGTGTGTGTATGTGTAATTGATTAACTGCCGGCGAGGACCTCCACTGAGCCATCTCCAAGAGCCTAGGCCACAAGGAGAAGACGGGCGCCTAACAGGTAGAAAAAAAGTTGAAAAAGAGCACACCTCAGCTAAAAGAGACGAACATTTTGATAGTTGAATGGTTTTAATAGCTGAAAGTATGCAGAAGTTACGCATTACCGAAAAACGTACGGAATAAAATTAAAAATAAACTAGAAAATGCATTTCCTGGGGAAAATGCGTGGGAATGCTGAATTGCTAAAACGGCCCCCAGCAAAATTGCCCCCATCATATTGCCATCAAAACTGTCCCATCATATTGCCACCATCAAAACTGCCCCATCAGAATTGCCTCATCAAAACTGCACCATCATATTGCCACCATCAAAACTGCCCCATCATATTGCCACCATCAAAACTGCCCCATCAGAATTACCCCATCAAAACTGCCCCATCATATTCCTCTATTATAAATCAGTACATGGTGTGTCTGTCCCCTCCCCCGGGCTCTGTAATCAGAGCTGAGATGCTCCAGCCACCTCCCCCCCTGTGTATAACAGAAGCTTTGGTAACCATGGCAACAAAACAAACACTAACAGTACACTCTGATTAATGGCTAAAATTTCCTGAAATGACCTCTAAACAAATGGCCATATTTTAAAAACTATACATTCTACAGCGAAGATCTTTATATTGTGAGAATCACAAGACCCAGACCTAGATTTTGATACATAGTATGTCTCTGAAATATTAAAATTGAAGGCACGGTCGCAGTTTAGAAATTGCCCTTCAAATTTGAAGGGGCTAGAGTGTAGTTTCAATGAATGTCAATGGACGGCGTGAGTTGCAAACAAATGGTCATATTGTGAAAACTATCAGGACTATGGCTTAGCCGTGGACATGTTTAGTGGCAGCAGGGATAGCTGAACGTTTTGATATAAGATTTATGTAGGTGGGCTTGAAAATGAGGGGGTGGCGGCAGTTTAGAAATCATGTTCTGATTTTTCAGCTTTTGTCCCCTCCCCCGGGCTCTAATCAGAGCTGAGATGCTCCAGCCACCTCCCCCCCTGTGTATAACAGAAGCTTTGGTAACCATGGCAACAAAACACACACAGTACACTCTGATTAATGGCTACAATTTCCTGAAATGACCTCTAAACAAAAAGCTTTTTCTCAAAAACTGTAAAAGATATAAAACTGAAAAGCTATAGCCAGATAGCTGAATATTTTGTGAACATTTTAAAGTTTGTTTGGTGTCTCTAGGTGAAAGTATGAAGGAGCTGAAACTTTTGGGAGCGGAAGAAAAATTTAAGGATTTCAAGCATGCTCCCATTGACTTCAATGTTAAAAAAAGTGATAAAAAGCTTAATATTTTAAAAAGTATAAATGGTAGAAAAAAAGTTGAAAAAGAGCACACCTCAGCTAAAAGAGACGAACATTTTGATAGTTGAATGGTTTTAATAGCTGAAAGTATGCAGAAGTTACGCATTACCGAAAAACGTACGGAATAAGAAGAAGAAAAATAATAAAAAAACGAATAACAATAGTGGGACTGCTAAAGCAGTCCCACTAATAAAAAAACGAATAACAATAGTGGGACTGCTAAAGCATTCCCACTAATAAAATCGAATAACAATAGTGGGACTGCTAAAGCATTCCCACTAATAAAATCGAATAACAATAGTGGGACTGCTAAAGCATTCCCACTAATAAATAAAATCGAATAACAATAGTGGGACTGCTAAAGCATTCCCACTAATAACAATAGTGGGACTGCTAAAGCAGTCCCACTAATAATATATATGTGAGATAACAGTAAGTGGTCTTGCTATGCAAGAACACTTAATAATAGAAGCACTGACGATCACACAAGGCTGGTCTCCTTATTTCTACTGGATGGATGGGGAAGCTTCACATGGGCTGTGTGTTTCACAAGTGCCGATCGTCAGTGCTTCTATTATCTCCACTGGTGTTGCTGTGTCTCGGTTTGGCAGTGTCAGTGGAGGCTCTTGTTAAACACACAGCCCATGTCGTGAATCATCCCCATCCATCCATCCTGTAGAAATTAGGAGACCAGCCTTGTGTGACTGAATGCATGGAGATAAGAAGGAGATAAGACATCCTTCCCAGCCAGTGTATGGAAGGAAGGAGGCAGAGGAGGTGTCAGGACAGTGTCACTAGCCATGGACTGCAGCCTGCAAGACAGAGCCTCATTAATATGTAAGTCCTCATCACTGATCTATGTGTGTGTGTCCATCCCATCCAGTGTATATCTCTCTCTCCCACCCCCAGTGTATCTCTCTCTCTCTCCCACCCCCAGTGTATCTCTCTCTCTCTCTCTCTCTCCCACCCCCCAGTGTATATCTCTCTCTCTCCCACCCCCAGTGTATCTCTCTCTCTCTCCCACCCCCAGTGTATCTCTCTCTCTCTCCCACCCCCAGTGTATCTCTCTCTCCCACCCCCAGTGTATCTCTCTCTCTCTCCCACCCCCCAGTGTATCTCTCTCTCTCTCCCACCCCCAGTGTATCTCTCTCTCTCCCACCCCCAGTGTATCTCTCTCTCTCTCCCACCCCCAGTGTATCTCTCTTTCTCTCCCACCCCCAGTATATCTCTCTCTCTCTCTCCCACCCCCAGTGTATCTCTCTCCCACCCCCAGTGTATCTCTCTCTCTCTCCCACCCCCCAGTGTATCTCTCTCTCTCTCCCACCCCCCAGTGTATCTCTCTCTCTCTCCCACCCCCCAGTGTATATCTCTCTCTCTCTCTCCCACCCCCCAGTATATCTCTCTCTCTCTCTCCCACCCCCCAGTGTATCTCTCTCTCTCCCACCCCCAGTGTATCTCTCTCTCTCTCTCTCCCACCCCCAGTGTATCTCTCTCTCTCTCCCACCCCCCAGTGTATCTCTCTCTCTCCCACCCCCAGTGTATCTCTCTCTCTCTCTCCCACCCCCAGTGTATCTCTCTCTCTCTCTCTCTCTCTCTCTCTCCCACCCCCAGTGTATCTCTCTCTCTCTCCCACCCCCAGTGTATCTCTCTCTCTCTCCCACCCCCCAGTGTATCTCTCTCTCTCTCCCACCCCCCAGTGTATCTCTCTCTCTCTCTCCCACCCACCAGTGTATCTCTCTCTCTCTCTCTCACCCACCAGTGTATCTCTCTCTCTCTCCCACCCCCAGTGTATCTCTCTCTCTCTCCCACCCCCCAGTGTATCTCTCTCTCTCTCCCACCCCCCAGTGTATATCTCTCTCTCTCCCACCCCCCAGTGTATCTCTCTCTCTCTCCCACCCCCCAGTGTATCTCTCTCTCTCTCTCCCACCCCCAGTGTATCTCTCTCTCTCTCTCCCACCCCCAGTGTATCTCTCTCTCTCTCCCACCCCCCAGTGTATCTCTCTCTCTCCCACCCCCAGTGTATATCTCTCTCTCTCTCCCACCCCCAGTGTATCTCTCTCTCTCTCTCTCCCACCCCCAGTGTATCTCTCTCTCTCTCCCACCCCCAGTGTATCTCTCTCTCTCTCCCACCCCCAGTGTATCTCTCTCTCTCCCACCCCCCAGTGTATATCTCTCTCTCTCTCCCACCCACCAGTGTATCTCTCTCTCTCTCCCACCCACCAGTGTATCTCTCTCTCTCTCCCACCCACCAGTGTATCTCTCTCTCTCTCCCACCCACCAGTGTATCTCTCTCTCTCCCACCCCCAGTGTATCTCTCTCTCTCTCCCACCCACCAGTGTATCTCTCTCTCTCCCACCCCCAGTGTATCTCTCTCCCACCCACCAGTGTATCTCTCTCTCTCCCACCCACCAGTGTATCTCTCTCTCTCTCTCTCTCCCACCCCCAGTGTATCTCTCTCTCTCCCACCCACCAGTGTATCTCTCTCTCTCTCCCACCCCCCAGTGTATCTCTCTCTCTCTCCCACCCCCAGTGTATCTCTCTCTCTCTCCCACCCCCAGTGTATCTCTCTCTCCCACCCCCAGTGTATCTCTCTCTCTCTCCCACCCCCCAGTGTATCTCTCTCTCTCTCTCCCACCCCCAGTGTATCTCTCTCTCTCTCTCCCACCCACCCCCAGTGTATCTCTCTCTCTCTCCCACCCACCCCCAGTGTATCTCTCTCTCTCTCCCACCCCCCAGTGTATATCTCTCTCTCTCCCACCCCCCAGTGTATCTCTCTCTCTCTCCCACCCACCAGTGTATCTCTCTCTCTCTCCCACCCCCCAGTGTATATCTCTCTCTCCCACCCCCAGTGTATCTCTCTCTCTCCCACCCCCAATGTATCTCTCTCTCTCTCTCTCTCCCACCCCCAGTGTATCTCTCTCTCTCTCCCACCCCCAGTGTATCTCTCTCTCTCTCCCACCCCCCAGTGTATCTCTCTCTCTCCCACCCCCAGTGTATCTCTCTCTCTCTCCCACCCCCAGTGTATCTCTCTCTCTCTCTCCCACCCCCAGTGTATCTCTCTCTCTCTCCCACCCCCCAGTGTATCTCTCTCTCTCTCCCACCCCCAGTGTATCTCTCTCTCTCTCCCACCCCCAGTGTATCTCTCTCTCTCTCCCACCCCCAGTGTATCTCTCTCTCTCTCCCACCCCCAGTGTATCTCTCTCTCTCCCACCCCCAGTGTATCTCTCTCTCCCACCCCCAGTGTATCTCTCTCTCCCACCCCCAGTGTATCTCTCTCTCTCTCTCCCACCCCCAGTGTATCTCTCTCTCTCTCCCACCCCCAGTGTATCTCTCTCTCTCTCACACCCCCCAGTGTATATCTCTCTCTCTCTCCCACCCACCAGTGTATCTCTCTCTCTCTCTCCCACCCCCAGTGTATCTCTCTCTCTCTCCCACCCCCAGTGTATATCTCTCTCTCTCTCCCACCCACCAGTGTATCTCTCTCTCTCTCCCACCCCCAGTGTATCTCTCTCTCTCCCACCCCCAGTGTATCTCTCTCTCTCCCACCCACCAGTGTATCTCTCTCTCACTCTCTCTCTCTCTATCTCTCCCACCCCCAGTGTATCTCTCTCTCTCCCACCCACCAGTGTATCTCTCTCTCTCCCACCCACCAGTGTATCTCTCTCTCTCTCCCACCCACCAGTGTATCTCTCTCTCTCTCTCTCTCTCTCCCACCCCCAGTGTATCTCTCTCTCTCCCACCCACCAGTGTATCTCTCTCTCTCTCCCACCCACCAGTGTATCTCTCTCTCTCTCCCACCCACCAGTGTATCTCTCTCTCTCTCCCACCCCCAGTGTATCTCTCTCTCTCTCCCACCCCCCAGTGTATATCTCTCTCTCTCCCACCCACCAGTGTATCTCTCTCTCTCTCCCACCCCCAGTGTATCTCTCTCTCTCTCCCACCCCCAGTGTATCTCTCTCTCTCCCCCACCCCCAGTGTATCTCTCTCTCTCTCCCACCCACCAGTGTATATCTCTCTCTCTCCCACCCCCAGTGTATATCTCTCTCTCTCCCACCCCCAGTGTATATCTCTCTCTCTCCCACCCCCAGTGTATATCTCTCTCTCTCCCACCCCCAGTGTATATCTCTTTCTCTCCCACCCCCCCAGTGTATATCTCTCTCCCCCTCCCCCCTGTCTATCCCTCCATCCCACCCAGTGTCTATCTATGTGTCCTTTTATCTGTCTATTTATCTATCTATTGCGGGCGAGAGACCGGCGGGGGGGGGGGTGTGGCTGGGGTTGGTTAGGGCTTTGCGCCCCCCCAAAAAAATTGAGCACCAGCCGCCATTGGTAGGAAGCTGGCAGCGGGGCACAGGGGAATGAAGATGATGGAGGTGGGGTGGTAGGAAGCTGGCAGAGGGGCACAGTGGGGATGAAGATGACGGGGTGGGGTGGTAGGAAGCTGGCAGTGGGGCACAGGGGGGATGAAGATGACGGGGTGGGGTAGTAGGATGCCAGGCACAGGGGGATTATGATGATAGAGATGATGACAGGGGGTAAGTTGGTTGGAAGTTGACAGTGGGAAATATGATAAAAGGAGATAGGGAGGTAGGGTGGTGGGATGCCAGGAACAGGGGGATGATGTGGAGGATTATGATTATGGCAGGGGATCATATGCCAGATGGCATACATCATGTTTCTCAGGGCTGTGAGGTCACGGGCTGCTGGCAGCAGTGATTTTCGGGGTGCCCTCAGTCAGGAGGTGACATTACGGGATGCTGTCAGCCTGTCAGTGTCGGATAGTACCTTGAGGCTGTGGCAAACTGGTTCCTCGATGACACGGCAGCTCTGGCAAGTCCTCCATTACAGGCCGTCCATTCTGGAGAGTAGAGCAGGGAGCTGCTCAGCCACTGCATGCAGGTGATTCACAGAGTGAGGCAGAAGGGGATTTTCCGGGGGAGGCGAATACATACAGCCACCCACTGACCCGAGGACCTTGAGCAGTTCTCAAGTGTTCAGTCTGCCCACCCGCCCGTGGCTAGGAAAAGGTAATTGCGGGAACCACAGGCTTTTGTCCTGCATTAAAGACGGTACGGGGACACCGACTCGGGGACATTCCGTCCCATTTCCACATACAACTTAGGCAAATTAGGCGGCGGCTGCGAGGCCCCTGGTAGCGCGAGGCGTTAGGCGAACGCATAATTAGCCTAATTAGAGAGCCGCCTCTACCTAGCGCTTAGGAGGAACAGAGAGGAGACACATGGCGGAGGAAGCTGTGGGGGGAGCGGACACCAGAGTTGCTGCCCGCACCCCAGGAGAGGACACCACAGCCTGCCAGCCCAAGATCGGGTAAATGCCTGACCGTCGGCCCACAGTGGGGGGGTTTGGTGTCAGTGCCGTGCCGCCGGCCGGCCTTCTGGAGTGGGGGGTGGTGAAGTGCTGCGCCGTGGGCCACCCGGGGGAGAGAAGAGGGGGTGCTGTCAGTGCCGTGCCGCCGGCCACCCAGGGGGGGTGCTTGTTTGCCGCCCCCCAAAAGAATAACTCACGAGCTGCCACTGGTGCCTAGTGCACTTAGCAATAATGTAAAATGTAATGCTGGCCATACAGTATACGAAAAATCGGCTGAACCCATTTGCGAAAACGAACATTTGGCCGTGAGTGCAAACAATAGTGCCATCATACAATGACCGATAAATCATTCAGTGGACATAAATGAATGCATTTTTTGTTCGTTTTTTACATATACCTAGTGCAGACAGTTCGGATGGGAAACACATTAACCTTTCAATTTATCGTTCGTTCGGCAGAAAATTTCCAAACTTGTCCTTCGTTTTTTCGGCTCAAAAACATCCCAACGATTATCTATTTTGTGCCCATTAACTGGCTGAAAAACAAACTAACTGTCTAAATGACCGAATTGCGTCCGATTTTTCGTATAGTTTATGGCCAGCATAACTTCACAATAATGTAGATCAACTCTGTTATGCATAAATGGATGGATGTAAAAACACTCCAATGGAATGAAAGGAAAGGGGAAGAGGTTTCTAGGAACCCCCCTCTCCTCATGGGATTACGGCAGGAGGCAGTTTCATGCCCCCCCCCCCCCTGTGTAACTAAGTCACACATGTACCTTGCTAGGTCAAGTGCACTGAGGTGAGGTCACATGGCCTATAAAGGTTAGGTCATGTGAGTCATGTCAGAGTGTATACAGGCAGGGAGAATGCTGGGCTAGGATTGGATAATTTGAGGTAAGGTCACATAGCAGACTAGGATTAGGCCATGTGAATTTTACCTCAGAACATTCCAGAAACCAGAATTTACTTATGTTCATTTGTAACCAAGGTGGCTATATTCAATATGATCATGTTCATTTATTAGCAGCGCAGCCTATTATTTGTACAGCTAGCAAGGTGGGGGTTGTCTCACATCTAAGGTTGCAGCAGCATTTTTCATTTCATTTCTTGTTTTGTTCGAGATATTTGTTTTTACTAAACACATGTAGGGATCATTTTCACTTATGGGATAGCGCAGTATTTTTTATGATATTACAGTTGCTTATTGAGACACACATTTACAGCAGCAATCCCTGAACGCATCATTCAAGAGCGCTTATTTATTCATATTGGTACATTTTGGTTCTTTGTCACTTATTATCACTTGTATTGCGTAACACGTTTAAACCGGATACACTGCTTTGCACTTGTTTTTTTCCTAAGTCATCTGGCAAATTAATTTTTCACATATCAAATCTTCCCAAAAGGATAATACACTTGTGATATTAGTATTTTTTTGTCCTTTTGGGTGGAGGAGATTTTTTAGGAACATGGATATTTTTGATTATAGGGCATCAAACATAGTTAACACTGATGGGGTCTTTGAAACCTATAAGGATGGGGATAGTGACCTGGGAGGCCTCTTCATGAGACTAAAAAATCTTATGGTCTCAGAAATCCATACACAATGGGATGTAGCTTTCTTGGAAACTTACATCCGTTTAAAAATGGTTCCTAGAAGCCTTAGGTGGGAGGTCTGCCCGCAGAAAGGAGAGACTGAACTTGAGGAATGGTTCCGGTATTTCAATAATGCTGGCACTGATTTCCTCCAGTTCTTGATAGCTCGCAAAAAGGATAAGCTCACGAGATTAGATTTGGAAATCAAGACTCTCAAAGATAGTCTCCTTCCTTATAAAAATGGTGAAGAATACAAAGAATGGACTAGTTCCCTGAATAAAACACTTGATAAAGAGGAGAGGGAACAAAAAATTAAAAAACGCAAAAAGTATAATAGGGATTATGATGATTATCAAGCTAGCCTGGTTTTTGAGTGGCAGAAAAAAATGGTGGCTGAACAAACGGCCCATTCTGATCCTCGGATGGAGGCTATCACTCAGGGAGAGGAATGCCCAAATATAGCTCCCACATCGTCACAACAATTGCTTAAAACACACCAAACCCAACAGACTTCAAAAAAACAATCAAGTAATGTTAGGGGTGACAAGAGAGGGAGGAGGGCCTCTTACCAATCCCCACAAAGGGGGATGGGTATGTCCAGAGGAGGATATCCCAAGAAACCCACAGGGGACAATACTCTTCCACCACAAAGAAGGAACGGCCACTATGAACATGGCTCTCCACATTATTAGGGTTCCTTTCGCGATCAGGGAAGAGAACATCAATACCCCAGAAGGGAAACAGATAGAATGCATATTATGATCATGGCCCTATTAGGCATTATGATTATGAATATCGTCACAGGGACCGTACATATTCTGAAAAGGATAACGATTATGGTTATGATTATAGAATTGATACCCAGAACCGTTTTTTTCCCTTGAGTGACAGGGAAGGACCCATTGAATCAAGATCTGGTAATTCCACCAACTATGGCCGTGATTATGAACATGTGAGACCAGGTCCCTCTGGTGAATATTCTAGTAACCCGAAAGGGGCAAACCACTCACAACACGATTGGGGTTTTCCCAGGCCAAATCAAGGGGTCAAAAGACCGGTGGAAAACAAAGAGGAACCAGAGGGGGGAGGAGAGAACAGTCAAAAAAAATCAAGGAAGTAAATAGTGATGGGATCTTTAACCTTAGTTCTCAAGCTCTCACTGTTGCAGAGACCTCTTTGTTAAGCAAAGGTTTAAAATTCGCACCTCCT
The DNA here is from genome assembly GCA_037952925.1 of Lithobates clamitans. Classification (NCBI taxonomy): domain Eukaryota; kingdom Metazoa; phylum Chordata; class Amphibia; order Anura; family Ranidae; genus Lithobates; species Lithobates clamitans. Next base: position 1,472,328 of record JBBGZY010001032.1, on the reverse strand, counting down.
AAGAAGTTAAATAAATTTCAAACCTACATGGATATACATAGATTTGTTCGCAGGATAAATATTAAACGACATTTTGCGATCAATCAAACTACCCATACTACAATTGAACAACAACAAATCCAACATTCAGGGCTATCTAATGCTTCAACGTTCAATCCCCCTGGAACTTTGGCTCCTTCATTGAGGGTATTTAGGGATGTCCTTATACGGGACTTGGAACTTATAAAAAATCCGAACCCACGTATGGATAAGACCCTTGAGGAAGGGCTGGATTCACTCTGTAACAAAAAAAACATAGTGATCCGCCCAGCAGATAAGGGTGGGGGCATCGTTATTTTAGATAGAGATGCATACCTCTTGGAAATACAGAACATCCTAAGTGACCAAGATACGTATGTCCGATTACCAGGCGACCCTACTCGGGATTATAAAAAGGCGTTAATACCTTTAGTCGATAAAGGTTTCAGATCGGGTATTCTAAATGAAAAGGAAAAACTTTTCCTCATTCCTAAAGCCCCGAGAATTCCCATTTTGTATTGTTTACCCAAGATTCACAAAAGCCTGACTTGCCCCCCGGGACGTCCTATTGTTAGTGGGATTGATTCCATCACGTCCCGGGTGGGCAAGTATATAGATCATTTCCTCCAACCATTGGTGCATACCATGCCCTCATATGTGAAGGACACTCGACACATAATCAATTTATTATCCGAACAGAGGCCTAATGATCAGACATTATTAGTGACTGCGGATGTCACATCCTTATACACCATCATCCCTCACCATTTAGGAGTGGCAGCCGTGGAATACTATCTGAAGAGGTTCTCCACCCTACAGGAACAACAACAGGCATACATTGTGGAATTGCTTGAATACGCAGCTGGCCATAATTATTTTTGGTTTAGTCATCAGTTTTATCGCCAACAACGTGGCGTGGCCATGGGGGCAAAGTATGCCCCCAGTTTGGCCAACCTTTTTATGGCCAAGTGGGAGGAGGACATAATCTATAAAGACCGGAACCCCCACCTCAAGTTTTGGGCCAGGTATATAGATGATGTCCTCCTCCTATGGGATGGGTCCACCTCCCAGCTTGAGGACTTCTTCTCCGCAATCAATGACAACAATAGGGGGATAAGGTTTGTCCATGAAAGCAGCTACGAGAGGATCAATTTTCTCGATCTCACCATCTCCAAGGAGGGTGATATGTTTACAACAATTTCCTTTTTTAAGAAAACGGATCGGAACTCCTTTATTCCTATTGGGAGTTGCCATCATGATCCGTGGCTTAAATCCATTCCGAAGAGCCAGTTTACTAGAATGAGGCGCAATTGCACTGACATTAGAGACTACAGAATACAGGCTGATATCATATCCAAAAGATTGGAGGAAAAAGGATACGATAAAGAACTTCTAGTTAAAACCAAGCAACAAGTTGAAGCCCTTGACAGAGCCTCACTATTGAATGAGGCCCCCAGAGTCAACTTGGGGGGACCGTCATTACCGTTCATTACGGGCTTTTCCACTCAACATTATCAGATCACAAGGATCTTGCGAAAACACTGGCACCTCCTAGAGAATGATAGGATCATTAAGACAATCTTGCCTAACAAACCACAGATTGTATTCAGGGGGGTCCCCTCGTTGCGGGACAGAATTGCCCCTAACGTAGTGGACCCGCCCACTCAAAAGGTATCCTTTTTCCAGAACTTATCTGGTTACCATCAATGTCGAAGGTGTCAGATATGTTCACTCAACAAGAGTAAACAGAGAAAAACAGAATCTTTTGTATCCTCCAGCACTTCTAGGGTCTATAAGATTGAGCCTTTTGTCACATGTAGCACTAAAGGGGTGGTGTATCTATTGCAATGCCCTTGTGGGCTGCAATATATAGGCCGCACTAAACGCCCCATGCAGGTCCGCTTAGGAGAGCATATCACCAATATTAAGAATGGATATCAATACCATTCGGTATCAAAACACTATACTTTACATCACAATAGGAATCCTGCTAACACTTTATTTCTGGGGATAGACAGGTACAATGCTCACTGGAGGGGTGGATCCTTAGTCAGAGAATTGTCCAGATTGGAAATGACTTGGATCCATCGTGTCCGGTGTTACACCCCCTATGGTTTAAATATAGACACCGATGTGAACGCCTTCATTGATAATGGTTAATTGTTTATGTTTGTGACCTTCATCTGAGATCATGGTGTCCGGAGGTGGGCTAATAAGGTATGGGAAAAGAAACCCCCCATAAAAAATTCTTCCCTTTTTTTTCCTGTCAATTAATTTACTTTTTATTAAGAAATTTTTGAGCACAATGAATTACACTTTTATAGAATACCATTTCTTATATTCAATTTATATTCCATATGGTATCCTAGAATTAATTCTTCTTTGGATTCCATGTTCCATTGTTACATAGATGGACCATTACGTATAGGTATACATTGATGGTGTGACCTTTTCATTCATACCATTTTTCATTAGAACCCAATGGGTCATTCTATATAAGTAAATCTTGGTAGCCTAAGGGTTAAACCACCATTTTTTCTGACCTGAGGCTGTATTAATGTCATTGGCTCACTAGGGTTTCTAATGGTGAATTTACCAACTTTCAGCCACAATCAATGACAATATCAGGCCACTAGGGCACCGTTACATGCCAATATTTTGACGATTTTTTATACTATTTCTTTAACTCTTTTTATTATATAAATATATATTTTTTATTTCCATTCTTTTTTATTATGCATTAATATCAGATGCGGTACTTTCCGATCTGAATTTTTGCATCCCTCTGACATCCAGGGTATTTTTGTGGCTTGCACGCTGTAGGCAACAATAGAATGTACAGTCTTATTTGTCCTTTTGTATTCCCTCTTGTCCTTACTGTGACTATATATTTTATTGAATCGATAACATACAGGTCCCGCTCGCCCTATACAAAGATGGCGGCGGTGGCCTTGGACGCCCTGATCACAGAAGGGGGCGTTCCTCTGTTTGAGTTCCCATATAGGTGGTGTGTCAGCACACCGCCCGTACCCCAGGAAGACGACAGATTTGTCGAAACGGCGTAGGGAGGAGCGGCGTGCTGACGTCACCACCATACCACGCTGTACCCGGAAGGAACAGGCAGCAGCTGAAGCCGGCCGGCACTATACTGATTTTTGAGGCGATCTTTTACTGCACAATGTGTAAGTGCTTTTCTTTTATTTAATAAAGTGGATTTTAACTGTATCACGCTATGGAGCATTTTTCTTTATATTTATCTATGGATTGTGAGCGGATACATCACCTTTAGGCTGGTTCCCAGGAGAAGTGGCTTTTGATTTACGCACTGACAAGACCCAGTGGCTGGGGGACACAGCCACTTGCGTGCATGATCTCTCTGACAGGAGATCTTTGGATCTGGTAAGGGGCTTACCTACTTGAGGTGGAGGAACTCCCTTTAATACCACGCTCCTTACGGAGATAACCTTTACGTCACTTGAAGGAAGGGTGTCTTTCTCCCTCTATCCAACTATTTTCTGCACCCACAAGAATTCCTGTTTATTTTATTCTATGATTATATGGACTCAATTTATTTGTTTTGTTCACTGAACTTTTCACTCACCATTTCTGCATGCGATTTATGCGTTTTTTTAATATTGCATTTTATCATTTTGGTCACATTATACTGTTATGAAACAATTTACTTATGTTCATTTGTAACCAAGGTGGCTATATTCAATATGATCATGTTCATTTATTAGCAGCGCAGCCTATTATTTGTACAGCTAGCAAGGTGGGGGTTGTCTCACATCTAAGGTTGCAGCAGCATTTTTCATTTCATTTCTTGTTTTGTTCGAGATATTTGTTTTTACTAAACACATGTTGGGATCATTTTCACTTATGGGATAGCGCAGTATTTTTTATGATATTCCAGAAACCTCCTGAGCCTGCCTATAAAAGGGGGTTCCGTGAAGGGGAGCTCATTTGCCTCAGAAGGCATAGCCGTGGTGCTCTAGGAGTTCTCTCCATTGGGTAAACGACACTTTCTGAGGCCAAAAAAAAAATTTGGGATATTTATTATAGCAAAAAGTAAAAAATATTGTGTTTTTTTTTAAATTGTCGCTCTTCTTTTGTTTATAGTGCAAAAAAATAAAAACCGCAGAGGTGATCAAATACCACCAAAAGAAAGCTCTATTTGTGGGGAAAAAAGGACGTCAATTTTGTTTGGGTACAACGTCGCATGACTGCGCAATTGTCATTTAAAGTGCGACAGCGCTGAAAACTAAAAATTGGTCTGGGAAGGAAGGGGGTGAAAATGCCCTGTATTGAACCGGTTAATATACGCTTATTGCAATTTTTTTACCAAAAATATGTAGAAAAATACATATCGGCCTAAACTGAGGAAGAAATAATTTTTTGTAAATAAAAAATGGGGGATATTTATTATAGCAAAAAGTAAAAAAAAAATTTTTTTTTTCAAAATTGTCGCTCTTTTTTTTGTTTATAGCGCAAAAAATAAAAGTCACAGAGGTGATCAAATATCACCAAAAGAAAACTCTATTTGTGGGAAAAAAGGGCGTAAATTTTGTTTTTGTACAACGTCACACAACCACGCAATTGTCAGTTAAAGCGACACAGTGCCGCATTGCGAAAAATGGCCTGGTCATTAAGGGGCCAGATCTTCCGGGGATTAAGTGGTTAATGTAATGACCCCCAGGGACTGTGCTTTACGAAAATAATGCTGAATATACCCTGTTTGCAGAGCGTTGATCAGCACTGATCTGACACGCTGTCTCTCTCCCCTCTTTGCTGACAAATGCAGTGGGCGGGGCCAGGGATCCTCCGCTGGTGTCAGTCAGGAGGAGAGGAGAAGAAGAGGAGAGAGGCAGCCCCGCCCACTGAATCTGTCATGCGAGAGAGGAGAGAAGCGGCGTGTCAGATGAGCGCTAATCAGCACTCTGTAAACAAGGTATATACAACATTATTTTCATAAAGCACAGTCACAGGGGGACATTACATTAATAAAGAGAGGATTATATGAAAAATAAACATTATAACATTAAAATCTTTAATGTTAAATTCCAATGCAAATTGGCCAGAGACTTGACAAAGAAGGAGGTCTTTTTAAATGCGTAGCCACGCCCACTGATCCACCTGCATGTGACATTATCCAGGAGATCCCCTGCAACACACTGCGCCTGTGTCTGTCCCCCAGCTGCAGCTTTTCCCACATCTGACAGCACTGCAATCCAGGACTACAAGTGTGACCACAGAGAGGCATCCATGCTGGAAGTGTTGAGTACATGCTTTTTCTATTTTAATTTTGTTGCCAGTTTGCATTTAATTTTAACATTAAAACTTTTAACTCTACTGCACTTAGTGTGCGCTCTTTTTGTTTGTTTGTACATGCTTTCATTACACTCCTTTAAATTACTTCAGACCAGACAGAAGGCAAAGTTTCAATGCTTTATTTACAAAGACTCAGAGCATGCCAAGTCCATAACGAAATAGTTCTTGTCCTTACGTTCCTAATTTTAACTCAGGCTATGTGGCTGGTGTTTTCGGGGTGAAACCCAAGTTCCTACATTATGACAGATTTCATAATGACAGAAAGGTATAACACCATTCTCTTTTAGACCAAGGCAAGAGCAAGAACCCTGGCTCTGGACTACTGTCCCTCTTTCAAAGCACAGGATCAGTGGGTCGGACCCAAGAAAAACCCGCCAAACCAAGCCCCCCGGGAAAAACATTAACACTAACCCTCCCGTCTGGGGCAGCATCTAACTTGTTAAATTGCACCCCGCTTACAAGTGTTAATAAGAAAAACTGCAGTGTCTACATTCCTTTTAGGCTTGGATAAACCTTATAAGGTATATAAAAAAATAACGTTCTTATTGCAGGAGATCCCTGTAACTGTATTTGTAGTTCATCACAGACATTTAAAAAAAGTGTTTTTTGTGGAAAATCTGTAGTGCATATAGTTTATTCATAGGAGAGAGATTTTAATTTTTTGGCAGTTCAAAGAAAACCACAAAGGATGCAGATTGAAATTGAAAGGTACATTTTAATGGCAATTACAAAATGAAGCCATTACAATTGTATATGCTGTATATAATCTGGAAGATTTCATTTTTATTTTGCATACTGTAGAACCAATATGTCAAGAGATTGCTGTACAGATGGATTAGTGGCATAGGCTATACCAACAACCTTGATCCTCTTGGGATCCCAAACACAATCTTCCTCCAAGTCACTTTTAACCATACCACAATATGGAGGCACCCATGCGGTATCATAACCATGATCATGCCATGTCTTTTGCATAGGGTGATGTTGTCTGTCAATTTTTATGACCTTCCCTACATTAACCCTGAGTTTCAAAACAACCTGATCACTTTTGTCCAATAGCGGGTAACGTAGAGCTTTGTCTTTAGCTCTACTGACGTAGACACCTGTTCCGAGCATGCCATCTGATGACTGACAAAATCCATTCACGATGATCTCCTTAGCATTAGAAGATGTAGTACCATGGTACATGACATAGATCTTCTCATCAGTTGGCTGATCAGAGCCTTGGAGAATTATTTCATGAAAGTAGGGTAATCTCTCCTCCGCCCAGAAATCCTTGGCCATATATCCATACACATGGGCCATTGCTACTGGAAGAAAAATAAATAAAACCATGTTTTTTTTAAGCAATTACATTGTCATCAAGTAGGATGTTGATGCTCTTTATGTCATTGGTTTCTCTTAAATAAAATTCTGAATCTATTTATTTAGTATGTCTTTAGATAATACATACTTATGTATTGTATTATCGGTGTATCGGTGTGCGGTGTGTCAGTCTGATGGAGACTCTGTCCAATCACGGCTGATCGCGATGTAAACAGGAAGAACCTGTGATCGGCTTTTCCTCACTCGCGTCTGTCAGACATGATTAGAGGAGAGCCGAAAGGCTGCTCCTCTGACAGGGGGGTCTGTGCTGATCGATCATTAGCACAGCCCCCCCGGGGATGCCCACACTGGACCACCAGGGATGCCACCAGACCACCAGGGATGCCCACCACCAGGTAAGCCACCCTAGACCACCAGGGATGCCAATCAGTGCCCACAATGGATGCCAATCAGTGCCCACAATGGGCATCACTGATTGGCAGGCATTATTGTTTGGAACTGATTGGCATCCATCAGTACAATACATTACAGTACATCAGTGCCACCTATCAGTGCCCATCCATGCCACCTATCAGTGCCCATTCATGCCACCTATCAGTGCCCATCAGTCCTGCCTATCAGTGCCCATCAGTGCCACATATTAGTGCCCATCATCAGTGCCCATCAATGCCACCTCATCAGTGCCACCTCATTGGTGCCACCTCATCGGTGCCCATCAGTGCCGCCTTATCAGTGCCCGTCAGTGCAGCCCCATCAGTGCCCATCAGTGAAGGAGAAAATTACTTATTTACAAAGTTTTGTAACTGAAAAAACAAACAAACATTTTTTTTCAAAATTTTCAGTCTTTTTTTAATTTGTTTAGCAGAAAATAAAAATCCCAGAGGTGATCAAATATCACCAAAAGAAAGCTCTATTTGTGGGAACAAAATGATAAAAATTAGTTTGGGTACAGTGTAGCATGACCGCGCAATTGTCATTCAAAGTGCGACAGCACTGAAAGCTGAAAATTGGTCTGGGCAGGAAGGTGTATAAGTGCCCTGTATTGAAGTGGTTAAGGATGCAGCGGCCGGATTCCAGGCTCACTACTTACCAACCAGCTATTCTTCACATAGAATTCAAATCGGTCGATCATTTTTCGACCAATCTGAATTCTAAATGTTCTAAAATTTTGGAATTCGTTTGAAAACAAATAAACAAAACTAATTTTAACAGGTTTCAACAAAATTCGTTACTATTCGTTACTATTTCATTCATAGATTCGGATAAGTTTGTCCCAATTCGAATGAATTGCACATGTCTAGAGGTTTAGATTAAGTGATGCACAGTGTTTGGGGTCAGGAAAAAGCAATGCTCAATGTTCAGAGGACATGATTAAGTAACACAGGGAGTTCTGGGGTCAGCATCAAGTAATGTACAGAGTTCAGGGGTCAGAGTAAGTAATGTACTGCACAAGTCAGGATTAAGGATGAGCCGAACACCCCCCCGGTTCGGTTCACACCAGAACATGCGAACAGGCAAACAATTTGAACGAACACGTGAACACCGTTAAAGTCTATGGGACACAAACATGAAAAATGGGCAGAAGTGGCTGGCTCAGGCTTTCAGCAGCATACTCACTGAGATGATTATGTGCAGTACTTAATCCTGACTAGTGATGGACGAACGGTTCGGCCCGAGCACAAGTTCCTTTAGAAATATAATTTTGCTGTGGTACTGTTCTAAATACAGGAAAACTGTGTCACTTTACAGGCATACTATAAACACCCCCCAGGCACCATATTTAAAGGAATATTTCATTTTTATTGTTTCACTTTAAGCATTAATAAAATCACTGCTCCCGGAACAACGGCCATTTTTAAGACTTTTTTTTGCATTGATCCATGTCCCCTGGGGCAGGACCCGGGTCTCCAAACACTTTTTATGACAATAACTTGCATATAAGCCTTTAAAATTAGCACTTTTGATTTCTCCCATAGACTTTTAAAGGGTGTTCTGCGGCATTCGAATTTGCTGCGAACACCCCAAATTGTTCGCTGTTCGGCGAACTTGCGAACAGCCATTGTTCAAGTCGAACATGAGTTCGACTCGAACTTGAAGCTCACCCCTAATCTGGAGTATAACCTGTAAAAGCAGTAAAGGGTTAGCTATTAAAAGCAGAAGGTCACCACACTAAAGGGGGGATCCCAGGCCGGCCTATACTACCTATGAGCACTTTTGGTTTTTCATGTTAGTGTCCCGTAGACTTTAATGGTGTTCCGCGGCTTTCGAATTTGCCGCGAGCACCGCATAATGTTCGTTGTTCGCCGAACATCCAAGCAACCAAAGTTCGCCCGAACTTATGCTCGGGCCAAAACGTTCGCCCATCCTTGTCAGCATTACCGTAAGTACTGCACATAATCATCTCAGTGAGTGCGCTGCTGAAAGCCTGAGCCAGCCACTTCTGCCCATTCCACAGCCCGGTGCTCCAGTGAGCACTGGAGGGCAGAGCAGAGAGCGGTGATTAACAGTCATCGCTTTCTGCTTAGAGCGGACCCAAGAACTGAGAAATCAGCGGTCACATAATTCTCTGGCTTAGAGTCAGCACGGGACAGCTTGCAGCATCTGATTGATTCTGCAGCCATACAGCTGAGTAGGTGTGTTTATTTTTTCATTCCTGCATTTCTCCTTTAAATTTGTAAATAATAATTTAATTTATGTATTTTTCTGCCAACATCTGTTTTCCTTGTAATTTATTACTAATATACTTTCACTGTACACTAATAGTGACATCCTTTTTGTAAGGTTGTGGCAAAGCATCACTAGGACAAGATATGAGGATTAATGTTCCCAAAAGGCACACAGTAATAAAAGCAAGATAGAGTTCCTAGACCTTTCCCAACAGATCCAAAATGGAAATACTGTAAATGGCTGGAGTGGATGTAAACCCGAAATGTTTTTTTTTTTATGTCATAATGTAGAGTATACGATTTCCTATCATTTGAGCCCAGTCTTGCCACAAAGAGTTAATCCAGCTCTGAGCAATCCTCTTTTATTGTTCAGTGAGATAAAACTTGACAAACAGAGAAAAACTTTGTCAAATCCTCCCCCTTGCTGTGAGTGACAGGTGATTTACATATCTTGTGCACTAGCCTAAGACATGCAGTATTTTTTAATTCCCTCCCACTCCTTTCTTCAGCAGCTCTGCTAGGATTGGCTGTTCCACACCTCAGCATGATTTGGCATGCTGAAGTCATGTGGTTACTTTCCTGTCTTTTCACTGGATGTTAGAGATCATAGCAGAAGTTCAGTGTAAGAAATACACGGGAGAAAATTCATATTGACAAGGGCCGTGTAGAGGTGGGCGGGGAGTCTACTGACATCACGACTCCACCCACCGAGCTCCAGACAACAGACCCACCCACAGAATCTGCAGTTTTTCGGGTCTCATAACAGACAGAGGGGAGACATTTGACAGGTAAAGATACATGCAGGAGGCATGTATATCCTTATAGATAACCCCTATGGCAGTAGTTTAGAAAGGATGACATTGGGTTTGCATCCACTTTAAAGTATCCATAAACGGTCATCTAAACATTAGCTATTTTTCACATACCTGCTTCTCCTTATTGTAAACTAACCTGAACACCATTGTAATACTTACCTTTTCTGAGTAGTCTTCCTTCAGGTGTTTGTAGGTCAGGTTCAGGGCTACAACCACAGAAGAGCAAGATCAGTATGCAGACAGGGGTACTTTATGGCTGGTCAAGCAGGGGCAGCAAATCTTGCTGCCCCTCAAAGCAGATCCCACCACTTCACCATGGTTGTGTCTTAAAAACACCAGAGAAGACTGAAGCTCCAAAATGGGAAGTATTGTGGTATTTGGGTTTGTTTAGGGTAAAGAGCAGCAGGTGGAAGGACAGAATAACTACTGCCCTGTACACACGGTCGGACTTTCCGACGGAATATGTGCGATCGGAGTTTGTTGTCAGGAATTCCGACCGTGTGTGGGCTCCATCGGACTTTTTCCATTGGAATTTCCGACACACAAAGTTTGAGAGCAGGCTATTAGTCTATAATCTATAGTCCCGACGTACGTGTTTTACGTCACTGCGTTCAGAACGATCGGATTTTCTGACAACTTTGTGCGACCGCGTGTATGCAAAACAAGTTTAAGCCAACATCCGTTGAAAAAAATTATTGGAATTTGTTGTCGGAATGTCCGATCAATGTCCGATCGTGTGTACAGGGCATAAGGGTCTTACGATAATTTAGGTCCACCTTAGAGCAAACATGGAGACACCTGGTACTTCCACTTATGTGAAATACGTATGTGCCCTAAGATGGACCAGTCGGTGCTCTTATTGGGAAGTCCATGCTTTGTCTGAGCTACTGGCAACACTCAGCTTACATGGGGCTTTCTACTCACACCTGATGGATGAACAGGTCTGTAAAGACATGGATGAGCGAGTTTGGGGTGGAGGAACTTGACTGGCCTGCACAACTCCAACCTCAACCTGATAGAACACCTTTGGGATGAATTAGAGTGGAGAATGCGAGCTAGGCTTTCTCGTCCAACATCAGTACCTGACTTCACAAATGCGCTTCTGGAAGAATGGTCAAACATTCCCATAGATGCACTCCTAATCCTTGTGGACAGCCTTCCCAGAAGAGTTGAAGCTGTTATAGCTGCAAAGGGTGGGCCAACTCAATATTGAACCCTACGGACTAAGACTGGGATGCCAGTAAAGTTTGTGTGTATGTAAAGGCAGGAGTCCCAATACTTCTTGCAATATAGTGTATCCTCCAGAGTGTAGCCCACCTGGCTCTATACTCACCTTCATCCTCTGTCTAGCAATCCTCACTGTGTGGATCCCAGAAGCACTGCATGGCTTTGCTTCTTAAAATGCCCTCTCTGGGTCCATTTCAGTCTGGACATGTGTGATGTTCATTCCTATGGGAAGAGCTGCACTCTGCAGGACAGCTGGAGACCACCATGAATACCGCTTCCCGTAGGAATGAAAATATCACTGGATTGAGGAAGAAGGTGAGCCTAGGGCCAACTGTAGGACTGCATATAAGAAAGAACAACTTGTACCAAAAGTACAGTTGTCCTTTAAGTCACCCCTGAACAAGGACACCTACCTGTGGGTGAGGTGTTCACTTGCACACTTGCCATGTAAGCTATGAAATTACCCAGAAGGAGTATTGCCTGACTACCTGTTCTTTGTACTCCGATTAATATTCCACAAAATAGTTCACAGTTGAAAATCATAGAACGCTCCTTCCTTGTGTGCTTATTTCACAAAGAGAGTAATTAAAATATTTTGATAAAAGATGAATTCTGAAAATGACTTTACCTAGAATTTGGAGTAGATATCACTTTATGACAGCACTGTTCTTCACTACAACAGCTCCTTCCTTTGGTACAAAGCTAGAATACATGATCAAAAGAAAAGAATGAACAGTGAAACAGGACACAAAGAAAATTCCAAATGGAGTGAAATCAGAATATTTAGTATTACTACATCCAATTTCCCCCAAATGTACTTAAGAAACTATTATACTATGCTTGAAATATATGATATACTATGATAACGAACTGAGTAGAAAATACTTCACTTAGGTGTCACTAACTACAATATAACCTTTTGTTTTTTTAACACCGTTACATCATTACAGCAATCATTGCAAAACATTTTTTTTAAAATGCAGGCAATGGTTCTCTTTCACAGAGATCCCTGCATTTCTAGCCATGGGCATGTGCCTGCCAAGTAACTGCTGTAGGACATTCATGGTACATTCGTAATTAACATGATAAACTCCATTGTATATGAAAATTACAGTAAGAGCAAATTTGTAAATAACTAAATAACAGAAAGTAATGTATACAATGGGATAACATATTTTCTCACAGTCACACATTTTGAAAAAAATGATTCTCAAAAAGTCTCTATGTAGAAATAAACTCAAGTTACCGTACTTCAAGTAGGAACTTACCTGGCGGTTGAAGACTCTAGCGTATGCATACTTTCCAGATGTCTCTGACTTTTATAAGATTTCTGATTAGTTTCAGTTTCCGTTTTTACATCTGTCGTGTTATATGTTTTTAAAGCACCTTTTTTTTCTCTTAAAAAAAACACAGTAAATTGCTTGGTTATCTTTTAATAAATAGCACATACTCTATAAGAAGATCAATGGAAACAGCAAAAAATGAATCTTGTAGTTACCTATTGTCTACAACAGGGGTCTCCAAACTTTCTAAACCAAAGGGCCTGTTTACTTGCCTTCAGACCTTAGGGGGGCCAGATTGTGGCCGGATAGGGTAGAAAATGTCCTGGATTCAATAGGAATAAACAAGGTTTGGTGGTCAGTGGAAGTAAATACATTACATACACTATATTGCGAAAAGTATTGGGACGCCTGCCTTTACACGCACATGAACTTTAATGGCATCCCAGTCTTAAGCCTCGTACACACGATCGGATTGTTGGCCAACAAAACCGTGGAATTTTGTCCGAAAGGGCGTTGGTCCAAACCTGTCTTGCATACACATGGCCACGCAATTGTTGGCCAATCGGAGAAGATAACGTGTTATTTATTATTGGCCTTGGAGTTATTGCTTTGACATTATCTTGGTTGAATAATGATTTGATTTGGTATATTTTCTATATTTTTGGATGCATAGAATGCACTTTTTGGTTAAGTTCTATTGGCAGATAGCATGTCTAATTTTATTTATTTCTTTTTTTTAATGCACAATAAAAAAATTGTATAGAATAATACTTGGCTGTGCTTTACTTCAAATGACAGTTTGGGAGTAGGAAGTTACATTTAAAAAAATACAATGTAAAATTAACACGGGACACCAACATAGTTGTATCTTTGATCTTAAAAACTACAGAATAAAGGTGTTGTGGTAACTTGCCCAAATAAAAAAAAAAAAAAGCATAATAATATTATTCTTGATGTCACTAGAAAAAAAAAGCCTTTGAAAATTAATTTGCAATAACTCCATCAGTATCACCAGCAAAGCAGCTTCATTATTATCCCATTAAAGAAGAAGAGAATTGTGCGCTGCATTTCCAGATTTCATAATTTGCCACGTCACGAATGTTAATTCTCCATTACGAACGCTAGTTTACAAGACCGACCACTTCTGGCTCATCCTTGCTTCCGAGCATGCGTGTTTGTACTTTGGACTTTTGTCCGATGGACTTGTGTACACACACGGAAAATCTTACAACAAACATTTGTTCGCGGAAAATTTGAAAACCTGCGATCCAACATTTGTCCGCAGAAAGTCCGACAAAAATTGTCCGAAGGAGCATACACGCGGTCGGATTTTCCGCCAACAGCCTGTCATCGAACATTTCCCGTCGGAAAGTCCAATCGTGTCTACAAGGCTTAAGTCTGTAGGGTTCAATATTGAGTTGGCCCACCCTTTGCAGCTATAACAGCTTCAACTCTTCTGGGAAGGCTGTCCACAAGGATTAGGAGTGTTTCTATGGGAATGTTTGACCATTCTTCTAGAAGCGCATTTGTGAGGTCGGGTGGTGATGTTGGACGAGAAAGCCTGGCTTGCAGTCTTAACTCTAATTCATCCCAAAGGTGTTCTATCAGGTTGAGGTCAGGACTCTATACAGGCCAGTCAATTTCCTCCACCCCAAACTTGCTCATCCATGTCTTTAACCTTGGACCTTGCTTTGTGCACTGGTCCAAATCATTTAGTGGAGGAGGGATTATGGCGTGGGGTTATTTTCCAGGGGTTGGGCTTGCCCCCTTAGTTCCAGTGATGGGAACTCTTAAGGCTTCAGCATACCAAGACATTTTGGACAATTTCATGCTCCCAACTTTGTGGGAACAGTTTGGGGATGGCCCCTTCCTGCTCCAACATGACTGCGCACCAGTCCACAAAGCAAGGTCCATAAAGACATGGATGAGCAAGTTTGGGATGGAGGAACTTGACTGGCCTGACCTTAACTCGATAGAACACCTTTGGGATGAATTAGAGTGGAGAATGCGAGCCAGGCCTTCTCCAACATCAGTGCCTGGCCTCACAAATGTGATTCTGGAAGAATGGTTAAACATTCCCATAGACACTCCTAAACCTTGTGGACAGCCTTCCCACAAGATTTGAAGCTGGTATAGCTGCAAAGGGTGGGCCAAGTCAATATTGAACTCTACGGACTAAGATTGGGATGCCATTAAAGTCCTAAAGTTCATGTGCGTGTAAGGCAGGTGTCCCAATACTTTTAGTAATATGAAAAAATCAAGTTATATGAGAATATACTGGTGTGCAAAGCCTGCCATCATCCTAACTAATACTGAAGAATTGTATGCAACAGAGTGCATGTAAGGGACGCACCTTTGGATTTTAAAGGCAGGAAGAAAGGAGTAAGAGAAGTAAATAGGGATAAAAGGCAAACATATGCCAACTTTATTATTTTACAAAAGTAGGAAAAAATGTCTAAAAGACAAGGAGGACATGTACAATGAGCAAAGTCAATATCTTAGAGATAATTTGATATAAGACATACAGAGCATAAATGGATAATATCACCCAATGCCATCAAACCCAAAGAACCAGCCCAATCAAAATGGGTATAATCATGGTCTGTGTTAATTCACTGGCCGATACCGGGTTGTCAGCAGCAGATGTCCATCCTTCAATTCAAGTGGCGACAGTGTTTGCTACAGGGAAGATTTGGCGTCCCTTGTGAAAGTGCTCTTGCGGCTTTGCGTACTGACACACGGACCCCCCCCGTCAGGTGTGGACCTCTGCAGCCAGCATGTGATCCCCTTACCTGTATGTTTTTATTTGTGACATGAGCTTGACTATAGACAAGAAATATTTTCACCCATCTGTGTAAAACTCCCCTGAAGAAGGAACATACAAGTTCGACTACGGTCTTCTCCAAAACATGTCGGGATACACACACTAGCCACCTACCCCCAATGTACCCATTTTGATTGGGCTGGTTCTTTGGGTTTGATGGCGTTGGGTGATATTATCCATTTATGCTCTGTATGTCTTATATCAAATTATCTCTAAGATATTGACTTTGCTCATTGTACATGCCCTCCTTGTCTTTTAGACATTTTTTCTACTTTTGTAAAATAATAAAGTTGGCATATGTTTGCCTTTTATCCCTATTTACTTCTCTTACTCCTTTCTTCCTGCCTTTAAAATCCAAAGGGGTGTCCCTTACATGCACTCTGTTGCATACAATTCTTCACTTTTAGTAATATAGTGTACCTTAAAAAGAAGACCTCCAGCAGTGTGTTGTCAATGCTGCCGGGGCTTTGGTCTTCACCTGGTCTATCTTCTGGGTTTGCGGGCTTCATCACAAGAGTCACGGCCAACCACACAGATCTCTGAATGGATGGCATAGTCCATTTAGAGCGCAGTGCGCATGCACGGGTGATGTCCCCAGCTGCTACTAAAGTAAATATCTCCTCAACGGTGCATGTTTGGGAGATATTTACTGTACCTACAGGTGAGCTTTATTATAGTCTTTCCTGTAGGTATAAATCAAAAAAGTGGACTTTATTACCACTTTAACCACTTCCCGCCCGCCGGCCGTCAAATGATGGCTGGCGACGCGGCTCTCGTTCTGGGTGGACATCATGTGACGGCCCTCCAGGATGACCACTCTCACGCGCCCGTGGGGGCGCGCATCAGTCTGACACACCGCTACACCGATCACGGTAAAGAGTCTCTGACGGGGGCTCTTTACCACGTGATCAGCCGTGTCCAATCACAGCTGATCACAATGTAAACAGGGAGAGCCATTGATCGGCTTTTCCTCACTCGCAGACCCGAGTAGAAGAGAGTCGATAGGCTGCCCTCCTGAAGGGGGGTCTGTGCTGATTGTTTATCAGCGCAGCCCCCCCCCCTTCGGATGCCCACCCAGGACCACCAGGATGCCACCAGGAACACCAGGGATTGCCACCACACTGGACCACCAGGTATGCCACGCTAGACCACAAGGAAAATTCCAATTAGTGCCCAGGCAGCTGCCAATCAGTGCCAATCCCCAATGCCTGCCAGTGCCATTGCCATCAGTGATGCCTATCAATGCCATCTATCAGTGCCGCATATCAGTGCCCATCAGTGCCACGTATTAGTTCCCAGCAGTGCCGCCTATCATCAGTGCTGCCTATCAGTGCCACCCATAAGTACCCATCATTGCAGCCTTTCAGTGTCCATCAGTGCCACCCTTGAGTGCCCATCAGTGCCGCCTATCAGTGCCACCCATCAGTGCCACCTACCAGTGCCCATCAGTGCCACCTAACAGTGCCCATCAGTGCCACCTAACAGTGCCCATCAGTGCCACCTCATCTGTGCCGCCTTATCAGGGAAGGAGAAAACTTACTTATTTGCAAAATTTTATAACAAAAACAAAAGAAAACTTTTTTTTTTCAAAATTTTAGGTCTCTATTTGTTTAGCAAAAAAATAAAAAACGCAGAGGTGATCAAATACCACCAAAAGAAAGCTCTATTTGTGGGAACAAAATGATAAAAATTTAGTTTGTGTACAGTGTTGTATGACCGCGCAATTGTCATTCAAACTGCGACAGCGCTGAAAGCTGAAAATTGGCCTGGGCAGGAAGGGGGTGTAAGTGCCCGGTATTGAAGTAGTTAAAGTGTTGAATAGAGTGTGGCTTCTGGTGTATGTTGTTTTAGTGTAATATTCTACAAAGTCCATGCATTTCCTGCCAGTATCTTGTCATCTTGTTATACAAGAATTCTTTGTTCTTTTACCTAGCTTAGAGCAAAGTGTTCACTTTTAAAATGACTCAACACATTATATACTAAATTATCAGAGTATTGGAACTATGTTCACAATTGGAAATCCCCTTCACATACCACAGACTAAAAAAAAAAAGAACCGGATTAATTCAGTCTGTAATCTGGTTATCTGCATTTCAAATTCTATAAGTGGATCTCATCTGGTGGTTTTAGTTTCCTTTCCTGGATTGTGGCTGTTTGTATTTTTTAGACTTTCACTAACAATACAAAACTTCATAGGCTTCATGTAATCTTTTTAGGCACTTCATCCAATGCAAAGTATCTGTCATGTGAAAAACTGCATGCCTGATTATACACAGCGGGAGCCCAGCGGCGCGTACAGCGGACTCGATGTCTGCCGGTGCCCGCCGATTACACAGGACACAGGCACAACAGAGATCTGCCTATGTAAACAAGGCAGACTGTCGTTTTGTCAGCAGGGAAAGTACTGATCCTGTGTTTCTGCAAAGCAGGAACAGGGACCTTTGCCTTTCCCCAGTAAAGCACCTCCCCCACAGTGAGTAAGCACAACCTAGGCAAACATTTAACCCTTTGATCTCCGCTGATGTTAACCCCTTCCCAGCCAGTGTCATTAGTATAGTGGCAGTGCACATTTTTTAGCACTGATCACTGTATTAGTGTCACTGGTCCCCAAAAAGTGTCAAAGGTGTCAGTTAGTATCCGATTTGTCCTCCGCAATATCGTAGTCCCGCTATAAGTCGCTGATCACCGCCATTACTAGTAAAAAAAAAAAAATATATATATGTATATATATATGTATATGTATATATATATGTATATATATATATATATATGTATATATATATATATGTATATGTATATATATATATATATATGTATATGTATATATATATGTATATGTATATATATATGTATATATATATGTATATATATATATATGTATATATATATGTATATGTATATGTATATATATATGTATATGTATATGTATATATATATATATATATATATATATATATATATATATATATATATATATATATATATATATATACCATAGTTTGTAGACGCTTCGACGACAGGTATCCTGCTCCCACTTCCGGGAGTCTGGGCTGCGGCCCGTGACATCACCGCGGGGCTCCCTCCTCCTCTCCCTGTCGTTGGGCCAGTGGGAGAGAGGAGCGGGGGCCTCACGCATGCGCAATAGGGTTCCCGACGTGAAGCCGTAAGGCTACATTGCCGGGTTCCCTTACCCGCAATGGTGGCGGCAGCACCCGACAGCTAATGTAAACATCAGCTGCGATGCCGACATCGCGGGACTCCAGGACAGGTAAGTGTCCTATTGTTAAAAGCCAGCAGCCGCAGTATGTGTAGCTGCTGGCTTTTCTTTTTTTTTTTTTTTTTTTGGCGGAACACCGCTTTAAGATTTGGTAAGCAGATATATTTGCACTATCCATCCCGTGTGGAGCACTGGGTGTTTGCACCGATCGAAATTGGAAGGACACTTTTCACTTTCACTTTTTGGATCTGCAATTGGTTTTGGACTTTACTTTTTATATAATTTTTTATATGTTTATACATCTATTCTAAAGATAGACTTTTGTTTCCTAATCCTAGATAAGGCATTGTATCACATATACCATACATGACAGCGCAACACTTTGCTATTTATAAGTATAGAAACCTCTTCAGTGACAATGTCCACAACCCAACTTTCATTTCTTAAGAAGTGAAACTTAAAGCATTCTTTACCCCAACACTTCTTATTCCTGATATGTGCCTGTTGTACCATGTAACTATGAGAAAGTATCCTGTTCTCTTTGTTTTGCTTTCTTTGTGTGAAATCACTGATGTTCCTGCCAGTCCCCCTGTCAGTCCCCTTGCTTGCCTCCTATTAAAAACTGACCAACCTAGGCATTAGGGCACACCGTAGTAAGTTTTCTAGCTATGCTGGGAACTCAACCTGCTCTCCTCCAATGAGCAGACCTGTCCTGACATGACTTTGCTGCACAGCCATTCACTGGGAAGCTCAGTGTGCTGTTGCTTCTCCTCCCCCCAGCTCTTATGCAGCTGAGAACAGAGGGAATGTGATTACTTATAAAAAATAAAAAAAAAGGTATTTATAATGTATTTTTATATCTATACAAAAAATGTTTTGCCTTTCATTTCTATTTTAAACTGAATAGGTTGTTTTTACACCCATTCATTTACAATCACTTTAACCTCTTGGCGCCGGCTGCCCCTGGCCCTTTAACGAAACCCCGAGGTGGGGCTTATGACCGTTGTGATTGGCTGTCACGGTGGTCATATGATCAGAAAAGTCCCGATCGCAAACGGCGATCGGGAACTTTCCGTGAGCCCCTGGTCACTGTGCCAAGAGCAATATTGAGTTGGCCCACCCTTTGCAGGTATAACAGCTTCGACTCTTCTGGGAAGGCTGTCCACAAGGTTTAGGAGTGTGTCATTGGCGGTGGTCTCCAAACTGCGGCCCTGTGGCCGTATATGGCCCTTTGCTTGCCATTATCCGGCCCTTGAGACACTATTCCTTCCACTGACACCAACAATGGGGCATGATTCCTTCCACTGACAAAAAATATAGGGCACTAGTCCTCCCAATGACACCAACTATTTCTTCCCTAATGCCAAAGATAGGGCATTGTTTACTCCCACTGGGCACAGTCTGTCCCCCCTAAAGTCTGAAGGACAGTAAACTGGCACTTTCTTTAGAAAGTTTGAAGACCCCTGGTCTATAGGAATGTTTGACCATTCTTCCAGAAGTGCATTTGTGAGGTCAGGCACTGATGTTGGATGAGAAGGCCTGGCTCTAATTCTCCGCTCTAATTCATCCAAAAAGTGTTCTATCAGGTTGAGGTCAGGACTCTGTACAGGCCAGTCAAGTTCCTCCACCCCAAACTCACTCATCCATGTCTTTATGGACCTTGCTTTGTGCACTGATATGCAGTCATGTTGGAACAGGAAGGGGCCATCCCCAAACTGTTCCTGCAAAGCTGGGAGCATGACATTTTCTAAAATGTCTTGGTGTGCTGACGCCTTAAGAGTTCCCTTTACTGGAACTAAGGGGCCAAGCCCAACCCCTGAAAAACAACCCCCCACCATAATCCCCCCTCCACCAAATAATTTTTTTTTTTATTCTATATATTTATTGAAAGATTTTCATACAGATTATACATTATACAATTAGACAAAGTATGTCGTGTAATGACATTCCAATTAGACAGTATAAGGAATACATTTCACTTGTGAGTTCAATAATTATAACGTTTTACCAACCTTGGTTGGTTATAACTTTTATTTAACATATAACCATTGTGGATTCTAGACTACTAATGTTATTAACCGTAGTTTCGTAGTTTTTTAGTTGTAGACCTCTTCACTAGAGTCGCACCCCAAATGGGACCTTTAGTGCCACAGGAGTGAAGAGGCCCCTTCTATCGTATGTTAATATTGATAAATATGTGCTAGTTAGAACTAGCTGTTGCATATAACTTGTTTCTCTTGCCTATAGAAAGGTATTGCTCGGTCAAGAAGGAGGAGGTGGGTATCAGTGTTTAGGTTAGTGGTTTGCGCAGTGTGCAGTCCAGTCAGTCCATGGTTGCCAGTTCTTGTGTGCTTTCGTTGCCTGGCCAGTGTGCGTAGCTGTTATGATCTCGTAGCTGTAATGAAGGGCTACTAAGTCAATGACTTGGGTTATTGTCGGGGGATTGTCAGACTTCCATTGCCTGGTTATGTTTAGTCTTGCCGCCAGGAGGATGTGGGTGACCACTGGCCTGAATGAATGTGGGATTGATTCTATAGTTAGGTTAAGTATCGCTAATGCAGGGGAGGGGTGGATTTTAATTTGGGTTATGTGAGAGATTAAACTAAAAATTCTTTCCCAGTAGTTGTGGAGTTTAGTGCATGTCCAGAGTATATGCAGTATGTCGCTAGGAGAAGAATGACATCTCCAGCATATATTAGGGATTTTTGGGTTAAAGGTCGTAATTCTGGCTGGAGTGATGTACCAACGCAGTGTGATTTTCTGTGTGAGTTCCCACAGGGCCGCGCATTTAGTGGCTTCGTATATAGTTTTGAGGGAAAGTTGCCATTGGTCTTCCGTATAGGGCTGATCTAAATCTTTTTCCCAATTTTGGTGGGGTTTTAGTTTAAGGAAGGTACGTTTGTTGTGGAGAATGTTGTAGAAGTAGGATATACCTCTGGTTTTAGTGGCTGTGTTGGTAAGGTATTCCCAGGTTTTAGGGTGGATATTGTAGAGGGGGAGGGGTAGGGTTTTTAGATAGTGGTGTAGGCGCATGTAAGTGAATTTGTCAGATGCTGTTAGATTGAATTTGGATTGGAGTTGTGCGTATGGTTTAATGTGGTTGTCATGTATTAGGTCTTGTATGAGAAGTATGCCTTTGGTGGTCCAAGGTGATAGAGAGATTTCTGGTAGCGTGTGATGTAGGGATTCCAAGGGGATGTGCCCTGGAGATGTGACGGGAATAGGTGTCAGTAAGGTTACTGATTTCTTCCATGCGAGTGCCGAAGCTCTCATGGTCGGGGGAAACGCCTTTGGTATTGTGGTTCCCAGTGGAATACTAAGTAACCAAGTTTTCAAGTTTGGTTGAGATAGTGCAGAGCTTTCAATTTGTCCCCAAAGTGTAGTGGATTGTGATTGGAACCAGGAAGGTAATTGAGCTAGGATTGTCGCTAGGTAATAGTCCTCGAAGTCTATAGATCCTGTTCCACCGACTAGTTTATGTTTTACTAAGTTGTGTTGGGCACTCCTCGGTTTTTTCCTACTCCATAAGTATTTGTTGAAAGTAGTTTTGAGAGATTTGAAGAAGGTGGTTGGTAGTGGTATAGGTAGGGTTCTAAAATGATAAAGTATTTGGGGGAGGCATATCATCTTAAATGCTGCAAGTCTGCCCGACCATGAGAGCTCGTGCTTTGCTATTTGTTGGGAAGTTGATTGAATTTGTTGTAAGAGTGGTATGTAGTTGCTCGAGTAAATTTTCTTAGTTTCTCTCGGGAGTTGAATGCCCAAGTATGATATGTCGGTTTCTGCCCATTTAAATGGGTATTGTAGTTGTAGGAGGTGTTTCATGGTGGTGTTTATGTTTATGTCTAATATGAATGATTTGGTCACATTAACCTTGTAATACGAAATCGAGCTAAACCAAGTGAGCAGTTTTTGTACTTCTGCCAGGGAAACAGTCGGATCTGTGAGGATTAATATTACATCGTCCGCGAATAAGCTTATTTTGTGGTGTGAGAGGCCTATACGCATGCCTGAGATGTTCGGGTGGGAGCGAACGTGTTCAGCCAGGGGTTCCATAAGCATGTTAAATATTAGAGGGGAGAGGGGACAGCCCTGGCGTGTGCCATTTGTGATGGGGAATGGACGTGAGAGCATGCCTTCTGTGAACACTTGGGCTTCAGGGTTAGAGTACAATGCTAGGATGGCTGTTAGGATCCGTCCCTGGAATCCGAATTTGTGTAGGACTGCTTCTAGATAGGTCCAGTGGACTCTATCGAACGCCTTCTCTGCATCTAGGGAAAGAAGCAGAGAAGGCGTTCCAGTGGATTCAGCATGGTGGATAAGGTCTAGCATTCTCCTGGTGGCATCTGAAGATTGCCTGCCTTTGGTAAAGCCAGTCTGATCTTGGTGTATGATAGTTGGCATAATTTCGTTTAGTCTGTTGGCTATGGTTTTGGAGTAAATTTTTAGGTCTAAGTTGAGTATGGAGATCGGGCGAAAGTTTTGGGGGGCATCCGACTGTTTCCCTGGTTTTGGTATGGTTATCACAAGCGCTTTTAAGTATTCTTTCGAGAAGCTAGCAGAGGAGGCAGCGTGGTTAAAGAGATCTGTAAGGTATGGGATTAGTTGGTTGGAGAACACTTTGTAGTATTCCCCTGTTATCCCGTCTGGACCTGGTGCTTTGCCACTAGGCAATGAGTCGATAGTAGTCTTGATTTCCAGGTCGGTGAATGGTGCGTTCAGGACGGTCAGTTGGTCGGTAGATAGTTTGGGTAGGTTGATTTTAGTGAGGAAGTTGTTAATGTCGTCTTGTGTGGGTTGGGGGGTGTGGTGGTCATGTTTTAAGTTGTAAAGGTCTTCATAGTAGGTGCTGAAAGCATCGGCAATGTCCTGCGGATTGGTCAATGGGGTGTTGGTGTGGGGGTGTTTAAGTAGCGTTATTCTAGCTTTATTTCGTCTTCCTTTGAGTCTTTGGGCTAAAGTCTTCCCTGCCTTGTTGGAAGTAGAGTATGAAGATGCTTTAAATTTCCTTTGAAGGAATTCGTATGAGTGAAGGAGAAGGGTTTTCAGTTCCTGTCTTAGGGATAGTAGTTGGTTTGTAAGTGGGTTTTGAGGGTCACATTTGTGTTTCTTTTCTAGGTCTGCTATTTGGGCTGTTATTTTATCTATGCGCTGCGTCCTCTGTCGCTTATGATGAGAGCTTAATTTAATGAGCATTCCCCTCATGTACGCTTTATGAGCGCTCCACACCACGGCAGGGTCGGGTACCGATCCCTTATTCAACGAGAAAAATTCTGAAATGTGTTCTGAAATTTCTGGGGTGTATTTATTATTTTGAATTATGGAGTTGTTTAGTCTCCATAGGAATGTATTATGTTGAAGATTGTGATCTTGGATGGTAATTGAGGTGGGTGCGTGGTCCGACCATGCCATGGTGTGGATTACAGACTGAGATATTTTTTGTAAAATACGTTTATCAGCCAGGAACAAATCAATTCTGGAGTAAGAACCATGTCTGGGGGAAAAAAATGTGAAGTCACGTTCGGCGCCATGGTGGCAGCGCCAGACATCATACAGGTCATGGGTTTGTATGAACGCTTTTAGAGGCGATTCACGTCTCTTCGCTGAAGCTGTGGAGTCCAGGGACACATCTGGGACCAGGTTGAAGTCCCCACACACAATTGTGTGGCCTTTTTGGATGGGTTTTAATGTACGGATAATCTTGCGTAGGAATCTCAATTGGTGAGCATTCGGAGCGTATAGGTTGATGATGGTGCAGGTTGCTCTATTAATGGTACAGATAAGGATGATGAAGCGTCCTTCGGGGTCTGGGACTATTTCTAAGAGTTGGAAGTCTATGATATCTTTGACAGCTATCATGACCCCTCTGGTCTTGGTAGAATGAGTTGTGTGGAATATGTTTGGAAAGTGGCGATTTTGACACAGGGGAGTGTTGGGGGCTAGTAAGTGGGTTTCTTGGACGCAAATGATGTCACTTTGGAGATCTTTGACGGTTTTCCATAGTGAGTGGCGTTTGGCTGGATGATTCAGCCCGTTGACGTTGAGTGAAAGGATGTTAAACGGCATCTTGTGGGTGTGGGTGTGGTGTAAGCTTCTAGTAACACTTACAGTTAGGCGATCTCGTGATGAGCTGGTTTTTATGTTTTCCCAGTCGCTGTGATGGGTAGGGTGCGGTATGGAAGTCCGAGATTCAGTTCAGCTGGGTCCCGTATACAAGAGCGGTGAGCGTTGTATCTGGCTGGCCAGGGGGCCAAGGTGAGGATGGACTAGTAGACTGCAAATAGAGCAATACGTTAGGTAGCAAGGCAGTTATAATCAAATAAAGATCATGTATACTTTGGGTAACAATGAAAATTTTGAGAGAGCTCTGTGTTGTGAGCTGGTGAGTTAGCTTGCTAGTGGAGAGGTGGCGGATATAGCGTTGCAAGAGAGAAAAAAAACTTTTTAAGAAAAAAGAACAAAAAATAGAAAAACAAATAGAGGGGGTGCTGGGCACCTGTGGACCTCTGTATTGGGGTACAAAGAGTCACTACCACGGGTAGCAGAAGACTGGAGTGGAGGATAGCCATAGCACAGGGGAACTGTTGTTGCTATTATCGGCTTAGTTGAATTTGTAAGTTTTCACTTGGTGTTTTGATCTAGTTGTCTGCGGGGAGAGGATGTAATTCTGTTATGCTGAGCAGGATTAGGTGGTTCTGGGTTTATGCCCCAGGTATGGAGTAGCTTCAGGCCTTTTTCTAGTTCCCCAATTGCGTGGGTTTGACCGTTGCGGACAATGAGAATGGTGGCTGGGTATCGCCATTTGTATTGCAACTTGTGATTTTGTAATCCTTTGGTGATTGGGTTCAAATGGCGCCTCATTTGGAGGGTGTATTTTGAGAGATCAGGGAATAACTGAATTCCCGTGTAAGGTGCTGGTAGTGGCGATTTAGCCCTGAGTCCCATGAGCAGTTTTTCTTTGATGTGGTAAAAGTGAACCCTCATCAGGACATCTCTGGGGACTGAGGCAGCTAGATGGGATGGTTTAGCAATTCTATGAATTCTGTCTACGATGACGTCTCTCGGGGAGGCCTCAGGGAGAACTAAGTGTATCAATTCTTTTGCGTAGCGTGGCAGATCTGCGGGTAGTATGGACTCGGGGACCCCCCTCAGTTTAACATTGTTCCTGCGAGATCTGTCTTCTAAGTCGGCCAGCTTGGCGCACATCCATGTCTGTTCCTCTCTAACAGCTTCAAAAGCTTCAATGGTGTCATTCACTGTGGAGGTGCAGGCATGTATTCCTCTCTCAGCGTTTGTCACTCTATCATCCAGAGAGTGGATGTCAGTGGTGATCTTGTGGAAGAGGGATGATAGATCTGTCATGAGGGAGGTCTGCAGGGATATGAGCATATCCTTGAGCATTGTGTCCATGACCGGCTGCCCTGAGGTGGGGAAGGAGGCCATAGAGGATTGTAAGGCCTGGTCTAGTGAGTACTGGGTGGGAGCCTGGGCCTCAATTTGCGAGTACCGCGACCGTTGTGGCATCGCATCTATCCTCATTTTTGCCTTTGCTGGGCTGCCTAGGTTGGGATCCCCGTCTGGGGTATGGGGAAGGTTATCCACGGTACCTGTATCCTGAGGATCATCTGTCTCATCATCCGGCAGGTCCGTGTAAGCTGTGGACGGCGCGGCCTGGCCGGCGCCATCTTGGATCTTCCATCCCGCCGGCTTGTAGGCAAATTCGGTGAGTTTTTGTGGTATGTGGTCTGTAAATCTCTTCCTGGAAGACATCCTTGTTGTCTCCTGACTGTGAGGAGTGTGGATGGGTAGGTTTGATTTGTTTTTTTGCAGCCGATGTCGTTGGATTCTATCCCCTGGCTCAGAGCTGTGGAATTAAGCGTCCATCTGCTATCCCGGCTGGCCACGCCCCCCTCCACCAAATAATTTGAACCAGTGCACAAAGCAAGGTCCATAAAGACATGGATGAGAAAGTTTGGGGTGGAGGAACTTGACTGGCCTGCACAGAGTCCTGACCTCAACTCGATAGAACACCTTTGGGATGAATTAGAGCGGAGATTGAGAGCCAGGCCTTCTCGTCCAACATCGGTGCCTGGCGTCACAAATGCAGTTCTGGAAGAATGGTCAAACATTCCCATAGACACACTCCTAATCCTTGTCCGATCAATGTCCAATCGTGTGTACAGGGCATAAGGGTTTTATGATAATTTAGATCCACCTTAGAGCAAACATGGAGACACCTGGTACTTCCACTTATGTGGAATACGTATGTGCCCTATGATGGACCAATTGGTGCTCTCATTGGGGCTTTCTGCTCACACCTGATGGATGAACATAGCAACAGGGCAGTGTAGGTAAGGTACACAAGCAAGGTCTGTAAAGACATGGATGAGCGAGTTTGGGGTGGAGGAACTTGACTGGCCTGCACAGAGTCCTGACCTCAACCCCCAGCCCAGACAGCCCAGTGCGTGACAGACAGCCAAGAGTCTTTCAATTCTTGTTTGAGGTATCTTTGCCCATTCTTCCTTACAAAAGTCTTCCAGTTCTTTGAGTGTATCGAAGTGGCACTTTATGCCGCGTACACACGAGCAGACTTCACGGCAGACTTTGCCCGGCGGACGGGATTTCGTTGGACAATTCGATCGTGTGTGGGCTCCAGCGGACTTTGTTTTCTCAAAAGTTGGACGGACTTAGATTTGAGACATGTTTTAAATCAATCCGTCGAACTCGAGTCCGGTCGAAAAGTCTGCTCGTCTGTATGCTAGTTCGACAGGCAAAAAGCCACGCTAGGGCAGCTATTGGCTACTGGCTATGAACTTCCTTGTTTTAGTCCGGTCGTACGTCATCACGTACGAATTTGACGGACTTTGGTGGATTGTGTGTAGGCAAGTCCGTTCATTCAGAAAGTCCGTCATAAAGTCCGCCGGGCAAAGTCTGCCGTAAAGTCCACTCATGTGTACGCAGCATAAGGGTGTACCCAGGTCTCCCAATATAGAACAGAGGCTGGCAGTCACACAAGCAAAGACCCACTGCAATTCAGGCCTAATCGAGGGCACACGTGACAAACACAAGGCCCGCAGGCTGAATGCGGCCTGCCAGGCCATTCTATGTGGCCCTCACACCTCTCCTGCAGCTGTGGAACCCCTCTCATCTCTGTCTCCACCTTGTCTCAGCAGTCAGCAGCAGACAGGAGGGCAAAACTCCTCCTACAGATCCTGTGCTTCCCCATGCAGCTGTGGAGAGGCTCGTCTCTGCCATCCTCCTGTCTCAGCAATCAGCAGTAGAGATGAGGACGGAACTCCCTTCTACAGATCCTGTGCAGCCATAGCACCCCCTTGTCCCTGCATTCAGTAGACTCCGGCATCTGATTTCAGCCCTCCTCTGGTCCTCCTCCAGACTAGGGATGAGATGAACACCCCCGGATCGGTTCGCACCAGAACTTGCGAATAGACCGATAGTTCGTGCGAACTTTAGAACCCCGTTAAAGTCTATGGGACTCGAACGTGAGAAATCAAAAGTGCAAATATTAAAGGCTAATATGCAAGTTATTGTCTTAAAAAGGGTTTGGGGACCCGGGTCCTGCCCCAGGGGACATGTATTAATGCAAAAAAAAGTTATAAAAACTGACGTTTTTTCGGGAGCAGTGATTTTAATGATGCTTAAAGTGAAAAAATAAAAGTGAAATATTCCTTTAAATATCGTACCTGGGGGGTGTCTATAGTATGCCTGTAAAGTGGCGCGTGTTTCCCGTGCTTAGAACAGTCCCTGCACAAAATGACATTTCTAAAGGAATAAAAGTCATTTAAAACTGCTTGCGGCTTTAATGTAATGTCAGGTCCCGGCAATATGGATGAAAATCATTGAGTAAAAAGGCATGGGTTACCCCCCCCCCCCCCCTCAGCCCATTACCAGCCCCTGTGGGTCTTGTATGGATATTAAGGGAAACCCCGCACCCAAATTAAAAAAGGAAAGGCGTGGGGCCCCCAGGCCCTATATACTCTGAACAGCAGTATACAGGCGGACCAAACAATACAGGGACTGTAGGTTGTTCTTAAGTAGAATCTGTTTGTAATTTTGAACTGGTACATTTTTAAAGTGTAGCTCCAGCCAAAAAATCTATTTTTAAGCTTTTTGGAAAACATAGGGAAGGGTTATCGCCCCTGTAACCTTTGTTTGCTGTCTGTGCACCTGTTCAGAAGATTTCACCTCATTTTCTGTCCCAATGACAATTGGATTTTGAAAATTTCGGTTTTTTAGTGAAACAAGGAACTCTTACAGGAGAGAATTTCCCTTCCTAGGGGTAGATTTCCTCTCACTTCCTGTTGTCTCCTGTTTGAAAGTAGGAGTCGTTTGTAAGTTGGATGTTTGAAAGTAGGGTCCTGCCCTATATACTCTGCAGAAATTTGGGCCTTAGATGTTGGTGTTGCCACAACACTGTAAGCCCGCACAGTTACTCTTGGTGGGCGCAGGAACGGGCCCTGCTGTGAAATATTAGATCAAGAATTTAATTAAAAATTGGGCCTTATGCACCGGTGCTGGTGCCACAACACTGCAACCCCTCACAGAAACTCTAGTTGGAGCGCATGAATGAGCCCTGCTGCAAATTATTGCAGCAAAAATTGTAATTACACGCCCCTGTTAAACAGGGGCTGAAAAATTGGGCCTTAGCCACTGGTGCAACAACACTGCAACCCCTCACAGATACTATAGTTGGAACACAGGAATAAGCCCTGCTGCAAAGTATTGCATCAAAAATTGTAATTATACGCCCCTGTTAAACAGGGGCTGAAAAATTGGGCCTTAGGCACTGGTGCTGGTGCCACAACATTGCAACCCCTCACAGATACTCTAGTTGGAGCACAGGAATGAGCCCTGCTGCAAAGTATTGCATCAAAAATTGTAATTGCACGCCCCTGTTAAACAGGCGCAGAAAAATTGGACCTTAGCCACTGGTGGTGGTGCCCAGAACCAAAAATGTTCTTACAAGCTATCAGCATGAAAATTGAGGAGGAAGAGGATAGTCACTCAGCATAACAGGATAGTCACTCAGCATCAGCATAGGCAGTCTTGAAGGGATCTCACATTTAAAAAAAAATTATGCGACTACATCAGGATCAGGTGCTTGGTAGCTGGTGATCCAAGACTGAATCATTTTTTATGAAGGTCAGCCGATTCGGTGGACAGGCACACCCTGTGTTCGGTTACAAAGCCTCCAGCACCACTGAATGTGCGTTCCGAAAGAACGCTGAATGCAGGACAGGCCAGTAGCTCAATTGCATACTGTGCAAGCTCTGGCCAGTGATCCATCCTCAAGACCCAGTAACCCAGAGGATTTTTGGTGGGAAAGGTGTCCAAGTCTGATCTTGCCCCTAGGTATTCCTGCACCATGTGAATCAGACGCTGGCGATGGTTGCTGGAACCGATCATACCTTGGGGCTGCGGACTAAAAAATTGTCTGAACGCATCGGTCAGACGGCCACCTTCCCCACCGCTCCTTCTGTGACTTACCGAAGCCTCAGCAACACGTTGTCCAGGATCAGGAACTTGTATTCTCCCAGGCTCTGGAAACGCGTTGCACAAACCTTTCTGCAAGGCCTCCCGAAGATGTTTCATCCTCTGCTCCCTCTGTGACGGCAAGATAAGGTCCACAACCTTACCCTTGTAACTTGGATCAAGGAGGGTTGCCAGCCAGCAATGATCCCTCTCCTTGATACCACGAATACGAGGTTCCTTCCGCGTGCTTTGCGGGATCAGGGAGGCCATGCAGGGTAGGTTTGCTGAGGCATTCGGTCAGGAGTCCTCTGGGTCACTAAGGACGACATGATCCGCAGCCACCTCCTTCCAGCCACGTACAAGTCCATGGGTTTCTTGGGACTTTAAATGATCCCTTGAAGACTGCTGCTGATGCTGAGTGCTAGGCTCCACCTCCATGCTAACACAATCCTCCTCCTCCTCTTCCTGTGTGATCGGCGGGCCTCTCTCTGTTCTGCCTCAAGTGCTCTGTCCATTATTCCGCGCAGCGTGTGCTCCAACAGGTGGACGAGAGGGACAGTGTCACCGATGCATGCACTGTCACTGCTCACCATCCTCGTGGCCTCCTCAATTGGTGACAGGACAGTGCATGCATCCCTGATCATGACCCACTGGTGTTGGAAAAAAAAAACAAGGTCCCCTGACTTTATCCTGGTGCCAAAGTCGCACAGGTACTCATTGATAGCCTTCTGCTGCGTGTGCAGCCGCTGCAGCATGGCCAACGTTGAGTTCCACCTGGTGGGCATGTCACAGTTTAGGCGGTTCTTGGGCAGGTTAAATTCCTTTTGGAGGTCAGCCAGCCGAGCACTGGCATTATATGACCGGCGGAAATGCACACAGACTGTAAGCCCGGGTATCTGCCCAAGAACCGCTGCACCACCAAGTTAAGGATGTGAGCCAAACAGGGCACATGGGTCAGGTGTCCCTGTCGGAGGGCGGAGAGGAGGTTGGTGCCATTGTCACAAACCACCATTCCTGGCTTAAGGTGGCGTGGTGTCAACCACCTCTGAACCTGCCCCTGCAGAGCTGACAGAATCTCTGCCCCAGTATGGCTCCTGTCCCCCAAGCACACCAGCTCAAGCACCGCATGGCAACACATTGCTATTTATAAGTAAAGAAACCTGTTCAGTGACAATGTCCACAACCCAACTTTCATTTCTTAAGAAGTGAAACTTAAAGCATTCTTTACCCCAACACTTCTTATTCCTGATATGTGCCTGTTGTACCATGTAACTATGAGAAAGTATCCTGTTCTCTTTGTTTTGCTTCCTTTGTGTGAAATCCCTGATGTTCCTGCCAGTCCCCCTGTCTGTCCCCTTGCTTGCCTCCTATTAAAAACTGACCAACCTTGGCATTACGGCACACCGTAGTAAGTTTTCTAGCTATGCTGGGAACTCAACCTGCTCTCCTCCAATGAGCAGACTTGTCCTGACATGACTCTGCTGCACAGCCATTCACTGGGAAGCTCAGGGTGCTGCTGCTTCTCCTCCCCCCAGCTCTTATGCAGCTGAGAACAGAGGGAATGTGATTACTTATAAAAAAAGGTATTTATAATGTATTTTTATATCTATACAAAAAATGTTTTGCCTTTCATTTCTATTTTAAACTGAATAGGTTGTTTTTACACCCATTCATTTACAATCACTTTAACCTCTTGGCGCCGGCTGCCCCTGGCCCTTTAACGAAACCCAAGGTGGGGCTTATGACCGTTGTGATTGGCTGTCACGGTGGTCATATGATCAGAAAAGTCCCGATCGCAAACGGCGATCGGGAACTTTCCGTGAGCCGCTGGTCACTGTGCCAAGAGCAATATTGAGTTGGCCCACCCTTTGCAGCTATAACAGCTTTGACTCTTCTGGGAATGCTGTCCACAAGGTTTAGATGAGTGTCTATGGCAGTGGTCTCCAAACTGCGGCCCTGTGGCCAGATATGGCCCTTTGCTTGCCTTTATCCGGCCCTTGAGACACTATTCCTTCCACTGACACCAACAATGGGGCATGATTCCTTCCACTGACAAAAAATATAGGGCACTAGTCCTCCCAATGACACCAACTATTTCTTCCCTAATGCCAAAGATCTGGCATTGTTTACTCCCACTGGGCACAGTCTGTCCCCCCTAAAGTCTGAAGGACAGTAAACTGGCACTTTCTTTAGAAAGTTTGAAGACCCCTGGTCTATAGGAATGTTTGACCATTCTTCCAGAAGTGCATTTGTGAGGTCAGGCACTGATGTTGGATGAGAAGGCCTGGCTCTAATTCTCCGCTCTAATTCATCCAAAAAGTGTTCTATCAGGTTGAGGTCAGGACTCTGTACAGGCCAGTCAAGTTCCTCCACCCCAAACTCACTCATCCATGTCTTTATGGACCTTGCTTTGTGCACTGATATGCAGTCATGTTGGAACAGGAAGGGGCCATCCCCAAACTGTTTCTGCAAAGCTGGGAGCATGACATTTTCTAAAATGTCTTGGTGTGCTGACGCCTTAAGAGTTCCCTTTACTGTAACTAAGGGGCCAAGCCCAACCCCTGAAAAACAACCCCTCACCATAATCCCCTCCACCAAATAATTTGAACCAGTGCACAAAGCAAGGTCCATAAAGACATGGATGAGAAAGTTTGGGGTGGAGGAACTTGACTGGCCTGCACAGAGTCCTGACCTCAACTCGATAGAACACCTTTGGGATGAATTAGAGCGGAGATTGAGAGCCAGGCCTTCTCGTCCAACATCGGTGCCTGGCGTCACAAATGCACTTCTGGAAGAATGGTCAAACATTCCCATAGACACACTCCTAATCCTTGTCCGATCAATGTCCAATCGTGTGTACAGGGCATAAGGGTTTTACGATAATTTAGATCCACCTTAGAGCAAACATGGAGACACCTGGTACTTCCACTTATGTGGAATACGTATGTGCCCTATGATGGACCAGTCGGTGCTCTCATTGGGGCTTTCTGCTCACACCTGATGGATGAACATAGCAACAGGGCAGTGTAGGTAAGGTACACAAGCAAGGTCTGTAAAGACATGGATGAGCGAGTTTGGGGTGGAGGAACTTGACTGGCCTGCACAGAGTCCTGACCTCAACCCCAAGCCCAGACAGCCCAGTGCGTGACAGACAGCCAAGAGTCTTTCAATTCTTGTTTGAGGTATCTTTGCCCATTCTTCCTTACAAAAGTCTTCCAGTTCTTTGAGTATATCGAAGTGGCACCTTATGCCGCGTACACACGAGCAGACTTTACGGCAGACTTTGCCCGGCGGATGGGATTTCGTCAGACAATTCGATCGTGTGTGGGCTCCAGCGGACTTTGTTTTCTCAAAAGTTGGACGGACTTAGATTTGAGACATGTTTTAAATCAATCCGTCGAACTCGAGTCCGGTCGAAAAGTCTGCTCGTCTGTATGCTAGTTCGACAGGCAAAAAGCCACGCTAGGGCAGCTATTGGCTACTGGCTATGAACTTCCTTGTTTTAGTCCGGTCGTACGTCATCACGTACAAATTCGACGGACTTTGGTGGATTGTGTGTAGGCAAGTCCATTCATTCAGAAAGTCCGTCATAAAGTCCATCGAAAAGTCCGCCGGGCAAAGTCTGCCGTAAAGTCCGCTCGTGTGTACGCAGCATAAGGGTGTACCCAGGTCTCCCAATATAGAACAGAGGCTGGCAGTCACACAAGCAAAGACCCACTGCAATTCAGGCCTAATCGAGGGCACACGTGACAAACACAAGGCCCGCAGGCTGAATGCGGCCTGCCAGGCCATTCTATGTGGCCCTCACACCTCTCCTGCAGCTGTGGAACCCCTCTCATCTCTGTCTCCACCTTGTCTCAGCAGTCAGCAGCAGACTGGAGGGCAGAACTCCTCCTACAGATCCTGTGCTTCCCCATGCAGCTGTGGACAGGCTCGTCTCAGCCATCCTCCTGTCTCAGCAATCAGCAGTAGAGATGAGGACGGAACTCCCTTCTACAGATCCTGTGCAGCCATAGCACCCCCTTGTCCCTGCATTCAGTAGACTCCGGCATCTGATTTCAGCCCTCCTCTGGTCCTCCTCCAGACTAGGGATGAGATAAACACCCCCGGATCGGTTCGCACCAGAACTTGCGAATAGACCGATAGTTTGTGCGAACTTTAGAACCCCGTTAAAGTCTATGGGACTCGAACGTGAGAAATCAAAAGTGCAAATATTAAAGGCTAATATGCAAGTTATTGTCTTAAAAAGGGTTTGGGGACCCGGGTCCTGCCCCAGGGGACATGTATTAATGCAAAAAAAAGTTATAAAAACTGACGTTTTTTCGGGAGCAGTGATTTTAATGATGCTTAAAGTGAAAAAAAAAAAGTGAAATATTCCTTTAAATATCGTACCTGGGGGGTGTCTATAGTATGCCTGTAAAGTGGCGCGTGTTTCCCGTGCTTAGAACAGTCCCTGCACAAAATGACATTTCTAAAGGAATAAAAGTCATTTAAAACTGCTTGCGGCTTTAATGTAATGTCAGGTCCCGGCAATATGGATGAAAATCATTGAGTAAAAAGGCATGGGTTACCCCCCCCCCCCCCCCAGCCCATTACCAGCCCCTGTGGGTCTTGTATGGATTTTAAGGGAAACCGCGCACCCAAATTAAAAAAGGAAAGGCGTGGGGCCCCCAGGCCCTATATACTCTGAACAGCAGTATACAGGCGGACCAAACAAGACAGGGACTGTAGGTTTGTTCTTAAGTAGAATCTGTTTGTAATTTTGAACTGGTACATTTTTAAAGTGTAGCTCCAGCCAAAAAATCTATTTTTAAGCTTTTTGGAAAACATAGGGAAGGGTTATCGCCCCTGTAACCTTTGTTTTGCTGTCTGTGCACCTGTTCAGAAGATTTCACCTCACTTTCTGTCCCAATGACAATTGGATTTTGAAAATTTCGGTTTTTTAGTGAAACAAGGAACTCTTACAGGAGAGAATTTCCCTTCCTAGGGGTAGATTTCCTCTCACTTCCTGTTGTCTCCTGTTTGCAAGTAGGAGTCGTTTGTAAGTTGGATGTTTAAAAGTAGGGTCCTGCCCTATATACTCTGCAGAAATTTGGGCCTTAGATGTTGGTGTTGCCACAACACTGTAAGCCCGCACAGTTACTCTTGGTGGGCGCAGGAACGGGCCCTGCTGTGAAATATTAGATCAAGAATTGTAATTAAAAATTGGGCCTTAGGCACCGGTGCTGGTGCCACAACACTGCAACCCCTCACAGAAACTCTAGTTGGAGCGCATGAATGAGCCCTTCTGCAAATTATTGCAGCAAAAATTGTAATTACACGCCCCTGTTAAACAGGGGCTGAAAAATTGGGCCTTAGCCACTGGTGCAACAACACTGCAACCCCTCACAGATACTATAGTTGGAACACAGGAATAAGCCCTGCTGCAAAGTATTGCATCAAAAATTGTAATTATACGCCCCTGTTAAACAGGGGCTAAAAAATTGGGCCTTAGGCACTGGTGCTGGTGCCACAACATTGCAACCCCTCACAGATACTCTAGTTGGAGCACAGGAATGAGCCCTGCTGCAAAGTATTGCATCAAAAATTGTAATTGCACGCCCCTGTTAAACAGGCGCAGAAAAATTGGGCCTTAGCCACTGGTGGTGGTGCCCAGAACCAAAAATGTTCTTACAAGCTATCAGCATGAAAATTGAGGAGGAAGAGGATAGTCACTCAGCATAACAGGATAGTCACTCAGCATCAGCATAGGCAGTCTTGAAGGGATCTCACATTTAAAAAAAAATTATGCGACTACATCAGGATCAGGTGCTTGGTAGCTGGTGATCCAAGACTGAATCATTTTTTATGAAGGTCAGCCGATCGGCCGATTCGGTGGACAGGCACACCCTGTGTTCGGTTACAAAGCCTCCAGCACCACTGAATGTGCGTTCCGAAAGAACGCTGGATGCAGGACAGGCCAGTAGCTCAATTGCATACTGTGCAAGCTCTGGCCAGTGATTCATCCTCAAGACCCAGTAACCCAGAGGATTTTTGGTGGGAAAGGTGTCCAAGTCTGATCTTGCCCCTAGGTATTCCTGCACCATGTGAATCAGACGCTGGCGATGGTTGCTGGAACCGATCATACCTTGGGGCTGCGGACTAAAAAATTGTCTGAACGCATCGGTCAGACGCCCACCTTCCCCACCGCTCCTTCTGTGACTGACCGAAGCCTCAGCAACACGTTGTCCAGGATCAGGAACTTGTATTCTCCCAGGCTCTGGAAACGCGTTGCACAAACCTTTCTGCAAGGCCTCCCGAAGATGTTTCATCCTCTGCTCCCTCTGTGATGGCAAGATAAGGTCCACAACCTTACCCTTGTAACGTGGATCAAGGAGGGTTGCCAGCCAGTAATGATCCCTCTCCTTGATACCACGAATACGAGGTTCCTTCCGCGTGCTTTGCGGGATCAGG
Organism: Lithobates clamitans; assembly: GCA_037952925.1. Classification (NCBI taxonomy): domain Eukaryota; kingdom Metazoa; phylum Chordata; class Amphibia; order Anura; family Ranidae; genus Lithobates; species Lithobates clamitans. The sequence continues at coordinate 1,435,681 of JBBGZY010001032.1, read as the reverse complement.
GAGGCCATGCAGGGTAGGTTTGCTGAGGCATTCGGTCAGGAGTCCTCTGGGTCACTAAGGACGACATGATCCGCAGCCACCTCCTTCCAGCCACGTACAAGTCCATGGGTTTCTTGGGACTTTAAATGATCCCTTGAAGACTGCTGCTGATGCTGAGTGCTAGGCTCCACCTCCATGCTAACACAATCCTCCTCCTCCTCTTCCTGTGTGATCGGCGGGCCTCCCTCTGTTCTGCCTCAAGTGCTCTGTCCATTATTCCGCGCAGCGTGTGCTCCAACAGGTGGACGAGAGGGACAGTGTCACCGATGCATGCACTGTCACTGCTCACCATCCTCGTGGCCTCCTCAATTGGTGACAGGACAGTGCATGCATTCCTGATCATGACCCACTGGTGTGGGAAAAAAAAACAAGGTCCCCTGACTTTGTCCTGGTGCCAAAGTCGCACAGGTACTCATTGATAGCCTTCTGCTGCGTGTGCAGCCGCTGCAGCATGGCCAACGTTGAGTTCCACCTGGTGGGCATGTCACAGTTTAGGCGGTTCTTGGGCAAGTTAAATTCCTTTTGGAGGTCAGCCAGCCGAGCACTGGCATTATATGACTGGCGGAAATGCACACAGACTGTAAGCCCGGGTACCTGCCCAAGAACCGCTGCACCACCAAGTTAAGGATGTGAGCCAAACAGGGCACATGGGTCAGGTGTCCCTGTCGGAGGGCAGAGAGGAGGTTGGTGCCATTGTCGCAAACCACCATTCCTGGCTTAAGGTGGCGTGGTGTCAACCACCTCTGAGCCTGCCCCTGCAGAGCTGACAGAATCTCTGCCCCAGTATGGCTCCTGTCCCCCAAGCACACCAGCTCAAGCACCGCATGGCATCTTTTTGCCTGCGTACTTGCATAGCCCCCTGAACGCCTACGGAGCACCACTGGTTCCGAGGACAAATCAGCACATTAAGAGGCCATGGAGGAAGAAGAAGAGGAGGGGGTGGAGGAGAGAGGTGTGTCAGAATCACCACTAGCAGCATTTTGGAGGCATGGTGGCGGAACAACCTCCAACACTACTGCACCCTGTCCTGCATCCTTCCCAGCTGCCAGCAGAGTCACCCAGTGGGCCGTGAAAGATAGGTAACGTCCCTGTCCATGCCTGCTGGACCATGAGTCAGTGGTAATATGCACCTTACTGCTGACTGCCCTGTCCAGCGAGGCCAAGACATTGCCAAGACATTGCCTTCCACATGCCGGTAGAGAGCCGGAATTGCCTTCCATGAAAAAAAGTGGCGTTTGGGAACCTGCCACATTACACAAACTGCTGCCAACTGAAAAGGCAGCAGTTGAAGTGCTAGCAATTTAGCCAAGCTAGCATTCAACCGCTGGGCATGTGGATGGCTGGGAGCGAACTTCTTTCGAGGGTGCAGCAGCTGGGGCAGGGAAATTTGCCTGGTACAATCGGACGTTGGTGTACTGATAGCAGATTGCCCGCAAGTACTTAGCAGTGACACAGCTAATTCTACACCTTCATTCCTCTCAGTGCAGGTTTCTGAGAGGACTGAAGGTATAGTGGGGTTGGAGATCCCAGCTGATGAGGAGCAAGGAGAGGTCCGCTTTGTTCTTTGGTGTGGGTCTTTTATGTATGCTTGTCAACGGACTGCATGGCAGGTCGACATATGTCTGGTCAAGCATGTGGTGCCCAAGCGGCTGCTGTTTTGGCCACGCGAGATACGCTTCAGACGATCTGCTACACGTGTCTCAAAAAAGGCCAACACCAAAGAACTTTTGGAATAACGCACAGAGACAGCAGCACCCTGCATATGCGGAGCTCTGCGGTGTGATGCAGTCGGTTGGCTGCCCTTAAGCTGGCTCCTGGAGGGCATCCTGCCTCATTGGAGATGTGCCTCCTCTCTCCTATAAGGCACCCATGTAGAGTCAGTGACCTCATCATCCCCTCCCTCCTCGTCACTGGAGCAAACCTGGCAGTATGCTGCAGCTGGGGGAACATGACTGCCAGTTTGCTGTCCTTCTTGGGCACCCCCTCTCTCTGGGCTCATGTAACTGCCTTACTCAAGCTGGGTACCATCATCGGAGCCCTCAAAACGCTGCGCATCCTCCTGCAGCATGTACTCAACACTGTGGTCAAACAGTTCGGGGGACTCCTCAGGAGGGCATGGTGGGGCTAGGGAAGGAGTGACTGATGCCATTGAGCCGAGGGAAGAGGCCTCTTTGGCAGCTGCTATGGCAGACAAAGTACCCTGAGCCTTGGTGAGAGAGGATGAGGACGGCTTGGTCATCCACCCACTCTACCAACTCTTCTGCATTTTGCGGCTCAACAAGGCCAGCTGCCGAAAAAAAGGACAAGCTTGCCCCACGGCCACATGCTGATGAGGATGCACCGTGTCCACGACCAGCACTGTTGCCGCTAGACACAGAGCCTGCTTGCCCTCTTTTATTGGCATGTGTGTGCCTCTCCTTGTTGGCCTTCCAGACATACTGTCTTTGATGTATTGGAATAGGTACACAAGGAATTGTTTGCAGTCAGCTTTAGCTGCACACTGTGCCCAGTATACAGTACACTGACTTAATAAACTGCAGCTTAGCTCAATCAACTGCCTATATTATTAGGAATAGAACAGGAATAGTCTGCAGTCAGCTTTAGCTGCACACAGTGCCCAGTATACAGTACACTGACTTAAAGTGGTTGTAAACCCTTACAGACCTTTTACCTGCAGGTAAGCCTAGATTAGGGCTTAAATGTAGGTCTAAGAAATATCTCCTAAACCTACACGGTTTAGGAGATATTTGCAAAAGACAGGCACCAATGTCTACGGCGCATGCGCCGTAGACAATGGTGCGCAGGCAGACTGAGCGTGCCGTTTCTAACGGCGATCGTGCCGTTAGTGGTGGCTCACGTGCATGCGCGGGAGTGACCTCATCGTGGCTACGGCCAATCACAGTGCCGGAGCCGCGATACCCGGAAGGAAGATGGACGCTTCGTGGAAGAGGGGACAGCGGTGACATCGCAGGCTGCTGTGGCAGGTAAGTGACACATAATGGGCTACTATGCGATGCATAGTAGCCCATTATGCTTTACGTTTGCAGGGAAACAAAGAGGAAGTAAAACCCATCAGGGTTTACTTCCTCTTTAATAAACTGCAGCTTAGCTCAATCAACTGCCTGTATTATTAGGAATAGAACAGGAATTGTCTGCAGTCAGCTTTAGTTGCACACTGTGCCCAGTATACAGTACATTGACTTAATAAACTGCAGCTTAGCTCAATCAACTGCCTGTATTATTAGGAACAGAACAGGAATAGTCTGCAGTCAGCTTTACCTGCACACTGAGCCCAGTATACAGTACACTGACTTAATAAACTGCAGCTTAGCTCAATCAACTGCCTGTATTATTAGGAGAAGAACAGGAATTGTCTGCAGTCAGCTTTAGCTGCACACTGTGCCCAGTATACAGTACACTGACTTAATAAACTGCAGCTTAGCTCAATCAACTGCCTGTATTATTAGGAATAGAACAGGAATTGTCTGCAGTCAGCTTTAGTTGCACACTGTGCCCAGTATACAGTACATTGACTTAATAAACTGCAGCTTAGCTCAATCAACTGCCTGTATTATTAAGAATAGAACAGGAATTGTCTTCAGTCAGCTTTAGCTGCACACTGTGCCCAGTATACAGTACACTGACTTAATAAACTGCAGCTTAGCTCAATCAACTGTCTGTATTATTAGGAATAGAACAGGAATAGTCTGCAGTCAGCTTTACCTGCACACTGAGCCCAGTATACAGTACACTGACTTAATTAACTGCAGCTTAGCTCAATCAACTGCCTGTATTATTAGGAATAACACAGGAATTGTCTGCAGTCAGCTTTACCTGAACACTGAGCCCAGTATACAGTACACTGACTTAATAACCTGCAGCTTAGCTCAATCAACTGCCTGTATTATTAGGAATAGAACAGGAATTGTCTGCAGTCAGCTTTAGCTGCACACTGTGCCCAGTCTACAGTACACTGACTTAATAAACTGCAGCTTAGCTCAATCAACTGCCTGTATTATTAGGAATAGAACCGGAATTGTCTGCAGTCAGCTTTAGCTGCACACTGTGCCCAGTATACAGTTATCCGAACAGGTACTCACCGAGGCTGAAATGCCAAGAGCGGTTCACCCTTGCGACTAAGCGCAGTCCACCTCCTGGAGGTGTGACAGGAAATGAATGCACAAAGAGGCACAGGCTACCCAGGAAACCCAGGTGGTTGCTGGCGTGAAGTCCTTGTCAGAGAGGAGTAGCGGTGCAGCGACTGGCAAGTGGAGTATCACCAGAGCAGGTACAAGAGAAAGTCCAGAACCAGGCTGAGGGTCAAACACACAGGTTAGAATATCCAAACACAGGCTGAGGTGTTGTGGCAGGTAGATACAAGAGAAGTCCAGGATACAGGCAAAGGTTCAAGGGCAAGGAGACAGTAGGCAGGTCCAGGTCACAGGCAGAGGGTCAAACACTGGAGAAGGGCGGAATCCGTTTAACAAGCCAAGGGTCAGGTTTAGGACACAAGCAGAGTAGTCGAGGTCAATCCGGGTCAAAAGCAGGTAATCAGGCAACAATCAGGAAGCAGAGATACACAGGAAGCTGAAGACAAACCAGCAAAGATCATGTGTGCCTGAGTCCTTTTTATAGGCAGCCCAAGGGTCATGTGGGATGTGCACTAGTGCGCATGTGCATGCGCCGGATTGCCGTACCTTGAATGCGCATGCGCCGGAGCGCCGTTCCGCTGCGCATGTGCGCAGGAACACTATTTCCCTGACAGTGCGCCCCCCCCCCCGAGGGGTGGCCTCTGGACACCCAAACTGGTCATCAATTCAGGATGTTCCTGATGAAAGTTCTGGACTAAACATGAGGCATGCACATTTTTAGAAGGTTCCCAGGAATTGTTTTCAGGGGGATACCCCTTCCCCTAATTAAGTACTGGAGCTGTCTTCCCTTCTTCCTGCAACTTAGTATGCTTTCTACTTCAAATTCGTCTTCACCGTCCACTTGGACCGGTGGAGGAGGTGTTTCTGCTCTGCCCGGGAAAGGACTAGGGACCCTAGGTTTCAGAAGAGATGTGTGAAAAACTGGGTGTATCTTGTATGAGTTGGGCAGGGCCAATTCAAAAGCTACAGGATTGACCATTCTTTTGATCTTGAAGGGCCCTATGAATTTTGGTCCTAATTTCCGTGCTGGAACTGGCAATCTAAGGTTAACAGCTGACAGCCACACTTCTTCACCCACATTGAAGACTGGATTCTCCTTCCTACCTCTGTTATAATACTTGCTGTAGTCCTCTTGGGCCTTTTGCATGGCTTTCTGGATCTTCCGAAAATTCAGCTGAATGGAGCTTACACAATCTTGTACCGCAGGAACAGATGTTTCTGAAAGAGAACTTGGGAGAAAAGAAGGATGAAAACCGAAATTTGACCAGAAAGGTGTTTGATTAGTGGCAGAATGAACGGAATTATTGTACGCAAACTCAGCGTATGGTAAGAGGGAGGACCAGTCATCCTGGGAGTTGGAACAAAAGCAGCGGAGATACTGCTCCAGAGTCTGGTTCGTTCTTTCCGTCTGTCCATTACTCTGTAGGTGATATGCGGAGGAGAGGCAAATTTTCATTTCTAAAGATTTACAGAGTTCCTTCCTAAACTTAGATGTAAACTGGACCCCTCTGTCAGAGGTGACACTGACAGGAACACCATGGAGCCTAACTACTTCCTTGAAAAAAATATCAGCTGTAGCTGAAGCAGAGGGAGTGCCCACCATGGGCAGGAAGTGTGCCATCTTGGAGAGACGGTCAATGACAACCAGGATAGTGGTGAACCCTCCAGAGGGTGGTAGATCCACAATGAAGTCCATGGAAATGTCTGCCCAAGGACATTCAGGAATGGGCAGAGGTCTTGGCAAACCCCATGACTTCATATTTGGTCCTTTACTACGCTGACATGGGATACAGGAAGCCACATAGTCCTTACATTCTTGTCTCCAGCCTGGCCACCAGAAGGAACGGGATACCAATTTTACAGTCTTTAGTGTTCCAAAGTGGCCTGCCAGTTTATGGTCATGACATGTCTTCAGAATTAGAGGTCTTGTCTCTGGTGGGACAAAGATCTTCCCCCGGGCCCAAAGAAGGTCACCTTTTTCCTGTAAAAAAGGCATTTTAGGGTCAGAAAAGTGACTGGATGCAATTTTAATCGTGGTCAACAGATCAGTCTGGGTGATCATACAAAAATTTTGTGGAGATAAAATGGTGCTGGCTTAGATTTCGTGGGTGGTTTCATGGAACATTCGAGACAGCGCATCTGCTTTACCGTTTTTTGAACCGGGCCTGTATGCGATGTGGAAATTAAATCTCAAAAAGAAGAGAGCCCACCGAGCTTGTCTGGGTCTTAAACGCTTGGCGGTTCTGAGGTACTCCAAGTTTTTATTGTCCATAAACATCATGACAGGATGGGATGCTCCCTCTAGTAGATACCTCCACTCTTCCAGAGCAAATTTAATGGCTAACAGTTCTCTATCCCCAACATCGTAGTTTCTTTCTGGTGCACTCAACTTCCGGGAAGCAAAAGCTACAGGGTGCAGGAGGGCCTTGGGACCTTGCCTTTGGGAGAGAATGGCTCTAGTGACTGTTTCAGAAGCGTCAACTTCGAGTAAGAAGGGCAGAAGATGATCAGGATGCCGCAAGATTGGCACGGAAGAGAATAAGGTCTTCAGTTTGGTAAAGGCTTCCTGTGCTTCGGAGGACCACAGAAAACCGGCTATGTTGGCGTGTGAGCTGGGTAATGGGTGCTACAATTGTTGAAAAGCCAGCGATAAATCTTTGGTAGAAGTTAGAAAATCCAATGAAACGCTGTACTCCTTTTTTATCCGTGGGGGCTGGCCATTCCTGAATCGCCTTGACTTTTTTAGGGTCCATAGCAACCCCATTGGTGAAAATGATGAACCCCAAGAACTGAACCGTTGTTTTCTCAAACTCACACTTTTCCGCTTTGAGGTGTCCTAAGGATTGCGGGGACCAGTTTAACATGGACTTGGTGCAGTTCATTAGTGGCAGAAAAGATGAGAATATCATCTAACTACACGACTAGAAAATCATCAAGGTATTCCCGGAAGATGTCATTTACCAGGTGCTGGAAGGTCGCTGGGGCGTTGCAGAGCCCAAACGGCATCACCAAATACTCATAATGCCCGAACCTGGACCTGAAGGCGGTCTTCCACTCATCACCTGCCCGGATCCGGATGAGATTATAGGCCCCGAGAAGATCCAACTTGGAGAAGACCCTGGCGGACTGGAAGCACTGAAACAATTCTGGGATAAGAGGGAGCAGGTACCGGTTTTTAATGGAAATTTTATTTTTTATTTTTTTTCTTCTTTTTTTTTTTTTTTCTTCTCTAGTCTGAGGCTTTCCGTTCTTTAGCGTAGCACCACGTTTTTTAAAATTTTTTCCAGTGTTCCCACGCCACTAAGTTCACATTTCTTGTTTCATCTATCAAGCTTGCCCCAATCTCCATATTATATGTTTCCTCTACTGCATCTATCCACTCCCATGTCTCAGGGCTCTCCCTTCTCTGCCAGCTCTTCGGTATTATTCTCTTTGCGGCGTTCAGGAGGTGAGGGACCAGTGATCGCTTATATTTATTTATGTCTCCTTCTCCCCCATGAAACAAAACCTCCCAGGGGTCTTCTACCACTTCTATTCCCGTTATTTTCTTAATTAAAGCTAGTATCTTCCTCCAGAAGCTTTTTATTTTGGGGCATTTCCACCATAAGTACCCCATTGTTCCTAACTCCTGGCAGCCCCGCCAACAATATGCCGACCCATTCTGATATTTACTTGTTATCACTGGGGTTAGATAACTTCTGCTTATACATTTATAATTCATTTCTGCCGTTCGTACATTTATTACTGAATTGCAAATTATTTTCAAGATTCTCCTTATTGTGTTTTCATCTTTCTTTGTGCCCAATTCACTCTCCCATTTACCTATAAATGGGGGTATCTCCAGCTGTTCCGTTGTCATCAAGATTTTATAAATTTTTGAAACTATATTTCTCGGGTCTTCTGTATCACATAGCCTCTCGAAGTCCGTCAATTTGTCCCCTGTCCTAATCGGGTGTGGTAGTTTACTCACAAAGTGACTCAGCTGGAGGTACTGCCACTCATCTATCCCCCGTGTCTCCCTCCCAAGTCTAAGTTCTTGAAGTGTCATAATTTTGCCCTCCTTAATAATTTGTCTTAATTGTGTCTTTCCCTATAGTGCTTCTTTTCCTCCTATACTTTCTAATCCAGGTGCAAAAAAATTATTATCCTTTAGTGCCAATAAATGTGAATTATATTTCCCATTAACTTTCTTGTATACCCCGTCCCAAATTTTAAATACATTGCGTGTTATTACATGTGTATTTTTATCTAAAATTCTAGAGTGTGGAGGGTTCCAAATCATACTTCCCAATGGTGCTTTACTGAGGTTTTCCTCTATTTTTACCCATCTTTTTTCATTTGCTCTCTTTGCCCATTCAACCGTTCTTGACAGAACTACGGCCTTATAATAATTCTGGATATCCGGCACAGCCAGACCGCCATTTGTTTTCTTTTGTTTTAAGATCCTGAAGGAGACTCTCGGTTTTTTGTTTTTCCATATGAAGCTCATTAATATTTTTTTTAACTTTCTTAAATAATATAGAGGCAGTGGTAGCGGTATCATCTGGAATTGGTATGTAATTTTAGGGAGTGGGACCATTTTGATGACATTAATGCAGCCTATCCATGAGAGGGCCTTACGGGCAAAGTTTTTACAGTCGGATCTAACTACATCTAACAGGGGTAGGTAGTTTATTGTAAATATCTTCTCGATTGAGTTAGCCAGTTTGATTCCTAGGTACCTTAGTTCTTTGGTCCATCTAAAGCTATACTCTTTTTTCAAAGTCTCCGTTTCTATTTTATTTAAATTTATGTTTAATATTTCTGATTTTACCAAATTTATTTGGAAGTTGGACACCTCCCCGTATTTCCTCAGGGCTTTTACTAACTTGGGCATAGTGGTCCCCGGGTCCGATAAATAAAACAACACATCGTCAGCATAAGCTGAGACTTTATGTTCGTCTTCACCCACCTTAATACCTCTTATATCTGGGTCTGCACGTATTGTTGCCAAGAGAGGTTCCATGATAAGGACAAAAAGCAACGGGGACAGGGGACACCCCTGTCTTGTACCATTTTCCATCTCAAATGGCTGAGACCTTACTCCATTCACTCCCACCATCGCAGTAGGATGATGGTACAGAGTTGTAATCCTCTGGATCATTTTGGGTCCAAGTCCCATAGTCTCCAAGGTCTGGAACATGAACCCCCAGTCTACTCTGTCGAAAGCCTTTTCAGCATCGATCGACAGTAGTAGCCCTGGGGGTCCACTCTCACTCATTTTTTGCAACAGGATTAATGTCCTGACCCCATTGTCCCTCCCCTCTCTTTTAGGGACAAAACCCACCTGGTCTGGATTAACCAGGGCGTTCATTGACCCCTTTAACCTCTCTGCCAATACCTTTGCGTAAAGTTTTGTGTCGATATTGAGGAGGGAGATGGGACGGTAACTCGAGCATAATGTTTTCTCTTTGCCCTCTTTCATAATAATCGTAATGGAAGCCTTTAAAGCCTCCCTACTCATCTCATATCCATCTCCCAACCCATTAAAATAATGACACAACCTAGGGACCAGTACTTCTTTAAATGTTTTATAGTAAGTTAGTGTAAATCCGTCCGGGCCTGGGCTTTTCCCATGGGCCATTCCTGCTATTGCTTTTCTAACTTCTTCTTCGGAGATTGGTGTTTCCATAAGGTCTCTTTCCACATCTGTAATCTTAGGGAGCATCACCTTCTTTAAATACTTGTTATTTCTCTCTCTCTTATTATTTAAGTGGGTGCCCTGTTTAGAGACTGAGTATAACTCCTGATAATAATTCTTGAAAACCTCCGCTACTTTTCTAGAAGAATACTCTATATGGCCCTCTTTGGTCTGGATTTTCTCTATAAAGTTCCTAACTTTACACTTTTGTACCATTTTCGCTAGGTGTTTGCTTGGTTTATTGCCCCATCGATATCTATCCCCTATTATCTTACTATGTGTTGCTCTAGCTTCTTGCTCCATTGATGTTTTCAACTCTGCCCTTTTGATTACTATATGTTTATATGTCTCTTGAGGAAGTTGACATGATTGTTTCTTGTGTTTCTGTTCTAATCTGGCTAGCTCCTCCGTTAACTTTAGAATTTTCTCACGTCTCTCTTTTTTCTTCCTTACCCCCATCTCAATTAGAACTCCTCTTATGTAAGCTTCATGGGCCTCCCACAGGGTAGACCCTAGTACATCTCCTGTGTCATTTACAGCGAAATAATCCTCCAGTTCCTTGCTAATTTTATTGAGCCCTTCCTCCCCCCTTATCAGCTCTTCGTTTAGACGCCATTGCCCTGAGTAGCCCATTTCTTCCCCTATTATTATTTCCATGGTCATTGGAGCATGGTCTGAGTAAGTTATATTTCCTATCCTGGAGTCTGCCACCTTGTCAATCTCCCTATGGTCCACCAATCCATAGTCGATCCGGGAGTATGACCCGTGCACAGGGGAATAAAACGTATAGTCCCTTTTTCGTGGATGTTGCACTCTCCATATGTCCACCAGCTGGAGGCTGGCGAGTTTTTGCTTAATCTTTCTTAATTGTACATTATTCTTCCCCTGTGCTCGGGCCGTACTGTCCAGTCCCGGGTCCATACAAAAGTTAAGGTCCCCCATTAGTATCAAATGCCCTTTCCTAAACTCCATTAATTTCTCCAAGATATTTGCCACATATTTCATCTGGCTTTTATTTGGTGCGTACATATTAGCTAGTGTATAGTCTCTTTCGTTCAATCTGCCTCTAAGGAATAAGTATCTACCTTCTGCATCTACTAATCTATCCTCCAGCACAAACCTAGTTCTTTTTGCAAATCCAATGGCAACCCCCCGTGTTCTATTTGAGATAGTGTCTCCTTGGTACCAGGTCGGGTATTCCCCTGAAAATAGTCTTAATCTTGACTGATGTGATATATGTGTTTCCTGAAGGAATACCACCTCTGAACCAAGTAACCTGAGCTTGTTAAAGATACTTCGTCTTTTGTTGGCCATGTTTAGGCCTTTGACATTGTACGTTGTGCATTTTATTGTGGTTAATGTCATTTTTCTACCCCCCTACCGACGCCCTCTGCCTTAGACCTTGGAGAGATGTCCCGCTTTCTCATTATTAAGACTGGGATATAGCCCTCCCCGTACTCCTCCCCCTCCCCCCCCCACCTGCCCCCTCTTGGTCTTCACTAGACCCTTAGGCCAGTGTGGGTCACGTAAGTCGTAGCCCTCCACTGGTCTCCACCTCCAAAGGTGGGGCTGTTGGTGTGCCAGATCACCGGTCGAGATTGCCCTTGGCGACCGGGTGTGCTAGTCTTCTCCTAACGGCTCTCCATCTTCTCTATTATCTTTTACTAATTTTCCCCTTTCCCACCCCTCCCCCCTCCCATATCTCCCCTCTGCCCCCTTTTCCTTTTACACTAATCCTATTCCCAATTCTATCCACCGTTCATTGGACCAGTCCATCTTCGCGGGCACCTGTAGGCCCAATTTCCTGCAGAATTCCTCTAGCTCCCCCGGGAATCTTAGCTTGGCTGTTCTGCCGTCTTTACTTCCGAGTAGGCAGGCGGGAAATCCCCATGTATATTTTATATTTTGATTTGTCATTTGTTCCAGAAGGGGCTTCAGATGGCGTCTTCTCGCTAATGTATCTTTGGCTAGGTCTGCGAATACTTGAATCCTTGCCTCCTCATATTGGAGTGGTGTTTGCCCTCTCAGTTTTACCCATATATTTTCCTTGTCTGCGAAGAATCTAAACCTCATGATTATATCACGACTTCTTTCTGTTCGACTTGTGTCCAACCTTCCTATCCGGTGTACCCGCTCAATTTTTGGGAAATCCTCTCCTCCCAATTCCAAGAGGGGGGAGAAGATGGCCGCTACGGTCTTCCTTAGGTCCTCACCCCTCTTTACCGGGACTCCACGGATTCTCAAGTTTTGTCTGCGACTTCTGTTCTCCTGGTCCTTTAATCTATATCATATTTTTATCTGGTTTTGTTGAGTTATTTTAATTTGTTCTTTTAAATCAGAGATTTCTCGCTCCTGTTGATCCATTATGTCTTCTGCTCTCTCGACTCTGGCCAGTAGCTTACCTAGGTCTGTCCTCAGCATACTTATCTCTGATTTGATTGAGGTTTCAAGTGCTTTGAACATCTCTGCGATTTCGTTTTTTGAAGGGAGTTCTGGGTCTTGTCTGTGTTCCACCATTCTGGATGTTTCTGGTGCGCTTTCAATTAATGAAGACTCTCTTGATTGGTCGGGGGTCTGATCCCCCTTCCCATTTTGTCCCTTTTTCTTTTTGTCCACCATAGTTGACGTTTGGGCTTCTTGATGGGCACTCCCCGGACTCCCCCCCCCCGGCTAAATATTGCTTAATTGAGCTCCCGGTGGTACTTCCAGTGAGGTTGTCCTTTGGTCCCCCTTTCCCTGCTTTGGTTGCGTTTCTGCTCATTATTTATTTCGCTAAGCTGGGTATGTAGGGTTTTAGTCACTTTATCTCAATGATGCAGGTGATTCTTCGTTGTTCCTACACTAGGGCAGTTTTATGTTCTTGCAGCTAGCTTCTTTGTGGACATTTATCTCCTACTGCCTTCTATTCATCTTGCATCCAAGGTGCCTTGTATCTCTTTAGTTCTCATTCTACCCGTTAGGGTTTTTGTCTTTTCCTCCGTGTACTGGGTATACTAAACCCTCAAGTTATATTTTTAATGAGGGACAGAGTAGGTAACCTGCTTTCTACGCTGGAGCGCTATAAGGGAACTGTTAACTGTCACTTCCGTCTTCTCCTCGCTACCTCTCTCTTGGAGGTTTACTGCTTTTTATTTCCCCTTTCCGTTGGATAATAATGAGGTAGTGTTTGCTGTAAGCAGTGCCAATGTTTCTGATGTCCAAAGTATAGTATCAGCAGTGCAAAAGAAAATATACTTTTATGGGCGTAGCTAGATACCTTAACGTCTAATGTAGCGCGCACGGCTTTTCCTATGAGGCAATGTAGTGGTAATGCCCAGGTTATCAGTAATTTACACTAGTAGATTTAGCCCTGTGCTCATTGGCTTGTGTCTCCTCTCCCATCTATCACCGGTAAAACGGTAAGATGATAATGTTAGTATTGATGGTCATTAGCGGGTACTTCAGGTATCAGGATACTTCTTGATGGGCACTCCCCGGACTCCCCCCCCCCGGCTAAATATTGCTTAATTGAGCTCCCGGTGGTACTTCCAGTGAGGTTATAGTATCTATTGATATATTTTAATCTTGTACCTCAAAAACCAGCATCTTCTTTCCTAATTGTTACCTGTTATATCTGTAGGATGGTAGTTAGGTGTCGCAGGCAATAGCAGTAATACTGCAGATACTGGCAATCCTTTACAATGATATATTTGGCCAAACTTTGCGTCCTACCTCTCAGTCCCCCAGGTGCTGCCAATGTAATAGAGTTTACCGCTAGCAGTACTATTATTTCTGGGACTAATATTTCTGGTACAGGGGTATTGAGATACTATCAATAAATAATATATACTGATTTATTTATCCGTATACCTTAGTGACTCACGTGTCCTGTCTCGAGAGTTTCAAGTATACTAGAAGGATGGCAGTGTATCAGAAATGCTTTACCAAGACGTGTCCTACCGCTTCTGTATAAACCAGCGTCTCCTATGCAGTAATACAGGGCAGATGTGGCAATATTAGCGCAAGTATACAATGATATATTGACCTGAAACCGTAATGTCCCGCTACTCATCACACTTATATTTACCCTATACGTGGTACCACAACAGATATTGTAATTACTTCAATTATCGCTAGGGTATAACTCCAGGAGTGTAATGCCGCGTACACACGGTCGGACTTTGCAGCTACAAAAGTCGGACAGCCTGTCCGACATACTTCCGGCGTACCTTCGGCGGACTTGGCGCAGACTTTCTTACGAACGGACTTGCCCACACACGACCACACAAAAGTACGCCAGCTTAGTACGCTGTGACGTACACCAAGTCCGACGAGACTATAAAACGGAAGTTCAATAGCCCGTACGACACCCTTTGGGCTCCTTCTGCTAATCTCGTGTTTATCTCGTGTTAGTAGAAGTTTGGTGAGAGACGATTCGCGCTTGTGAGACTCGTATTTTTCAGTTCGTTTTAACTGTTGTTCAGTCTGTGCTTGTGAGGTTTGTATCTGCTTTTCAGTGCGTTTGGTCAGTTGGCATTGAGAAATCTTTGTTTTATTGGCCGCTCGTTCCTGATTTTCAGGTCGTTCTTCACAGGCCTTGCTGTTCTTCAGTGCGTTCTGTTTAGTGCGTTCTGACCAGCCGACCGTTTTGAAGCCATGTTACCTGTACGTACTCGTCGTAGAGCTCGTGCATTGTATGTGCTTGGTGCTGTAGTTTATTCTTCAGCCCAAGACCAGTCCATGAACAGGGCGAGGAGGAGTTCATGGACCAAGAATTGGTTGCTTCAGCGTGACCAGTTCTGTCACATGCCTTTGCTCCGTGAGATCCGTGAGAATAATCCTGAGGATTTCAGGAACTTTCTCCGGATGACGGACCCCGTTTTTGATCGTTTGGTGGCTTTGCTGACCCCCTATATCAGCAGGCAGGATACCTGCATGAGGCAAGCCATCACTCCGGAGCAGAGGCTGGTCGCTACCTTGCGGTATTTGGCCACAGGGAGAAGCCTGCAGGACCTTAAGTTCTCGACAGGCATCTCCCCCCAGGCTCTGGGGATCATTATCCCAGAGACCTGTTCTGCCATCATACAGGTCCTGCAGAAGGACTATATTAAGGTAAGCTATTTTTATTTTATTAGCATCACATGTTCTTTTATGTAATCTTTGATAATGTAATGTATTTCTTGCTTCAAACACTACTTCCCATCATTGCAATATAGTGTGAATGTCCCCTTTTTATCCTCACACATGCTGGGATTTTTTCCTGTTATTTTTTGTCATGCATGTATAGTTTCCTTCAATAACCTTCCCAGCATGAAGTGATGGGAACATATCCACCTAGTCTACTCATTTTGAATGTATTTTGTTGGAGTGTATTTAGTGTGCTTATAATTAGCAATTAGCTAGATTTCACAACCCCCCCCCCACCTGAACTCACTCCAAATAGTGTGCTGCTAATTAGCAATTAGCTAGATTTCACAAACCCCCCCCCCCCCACCTGAACTCACTCCAAATAGTGTGCTGCTAATTAGCAATTAGCTAGATTTCACAACCCCCCCCCCCACCTGAACTCACTCCAAATAGTGTGCTGCTAATTAGCAATTAGCTAGATTTCACAACCCCCCCCCCCACCTGAACTCACTCCAAATAGTGTGCTGCTAATTAGCAATTAGCTAGATTTCACAACCCCCCCCCCACCTGAACTCACTCCAAATAGTGTGCTGCTAATTAGCAATTAGCTAGATTTCACAACCCCCCCCCCCCACCTGAACTCACTCCAAATAGTGTGCTGCTAATTAGCAATTAGCTAGATTTCACAACCCCCCCCCCACCTGAACTCACTCCAAATAGTGTGCTGCTAATTAGCAATTAGCTAGATTTCACAACCCCCCCCCCCCCACCTGAACTCACTCCAAATAGTGTGCTGCTAATTAGCAATTAGCTAGATTTCACAACCCCCCCCCCCCACCTGAACTCACTCCAAATAGTGTGCTGCTAATTAGCAATTAGCTAGATTTCACAACCCCCCCACCCCCACCCTCGTTAAAATTTGCTTGAATGTTCTGTGGTGTTGATTTGTCTAAAGCAAATCTATGTTGCACTTTGCAAAATGCATGTGCACTCTACAAGTGCATTTGTTCCAGTGCTTTAGTAAATGAGCAGAAGCTCTGCTGATTTCCATCATCAAATCATATGCAAGCCTCAAAGTGTTTTCATTAATTGCCCTTGCATGTGATTGTGTACTCTTTGCAACATGAATGCCTTTTGACATTACCTCATTTACTGTAAGCTGGTTAGCAACTGCACCTGCAGAGTGCGACAACTGCAGTCTTGTAGCCTTTGTTATCCCTAAATTCCTGCGTGTTGTTAAAGTAATTTTTTTTTGGGATTTCACAACCCCCTAAAATGTAATCAATGTTCTATCAGAGGGGGTGAGCAATCTGATAAGTGTGCCTTTTTCCATATTAGTTATTCCAGAAGAATTAAATTATTGAATGTTATACTGATGCTGGGGAATAATGTTTTTAATTGTCTAATTTTCTTGCAATGTTAGCTTCCAAATTAATTGATTTTGGTTTTCTTGTTTGATTCCCCAGTTTCCTTCAACGCCACAGGAATGGCAGACTGTGGCATCCCATTTTGCCAGCCGTTGGGACTTTCCCAATTGTGGAGGGGCTATAGATGGGAAATATGTCCACATTGTGCCACCACCCCATTCGGGGTCATATTATTTTAATTATAAGGGGTTCCACAGTATTGTTTTAATGGCGGTGGTGTCGGCACACTATGATTTTTTATATGTGGACGTGGGGAAGAATGGCCGGATGTCGGATGGAGGAGTATTTGCCCAGACGGAGTTCTGCCAGCGTCTCCAGAGTGGTGGCCTGGGATTGCCACCTGATGAGGATAACGTGGAAGGACTCCCCTTTGTCTTCATTGCCGATGAAGCCTTCGCTCTGAGCAAGCACCTCATGAGGCCATTCCCCCAAAGAACCCTCACCCCGGAGAGGAGGGTTTTTAATTACCGGCTGGCCAGAGCTAGAAGAGTGGTTGAGAATGCGTTTGGAATTCTGGCCAGCCGGTTCCGCCTGTTTCAAACAGCCATTAATTTGGCGGAATACAAACTTAATTTTATAATTTTATCATGCTGCATTCTGCACAACTTTTTAAATAAGCATTCTGCCAATTATATAGGCACAGTTGGGCCTGAGGCCGGACAAATAGAAGCCAACCTTACAGGCCTGGATACTGTCCGTACTGGCTTGGCCCCCCAAAGTTCCCGTCAGGTTAGACAGCAATATGTTGATTATTTTATGGGTAGGGGGGCCATTGCAATGGGCCAGGATATATAATTTTTTGACAATAAAAAAAATATTGCTGAAATCTGGCATTATATTTATTGCTTGCCTTTCTTTTGGGCTGTCTCCTAGGTTATGGTCGAGCAGTTGTAGTGCCAACTGTATTAGAATTTTAAAAATGTCTAAATAAGCTCCATTGCCACTGTAAACAACTTTTTGACAATTATAACCAAACTGATACTGAGCCTTGAAATAACAAACCACACATTTGTTAAAATCCTATAAAAGGAGATGTTTTTATTAATGGTTGTTATGCATTCAGTTCTGCATTTAGTATAAAATGTTCATAGACAAAAATATAATGGTATCTTAATGATGTAGCAAAATATAATTATATTTAAATATTTCTACCTAATCCACAAAAAAATATTTTGGGCTTTTGGATTTTCGAAAACAGGCTTTTTTTTTGGAAAATCAAGTTTTTTTTTTTTTTAAAAGCAAGTTTTTTATTTTTTTTTTTGTTTTTTAAAATCAATTTTTTAAATTTTTTTGGTTTTTTAACATTAATTATTTTTTATTTTTTTGGTGTTTTAAAATCAATTTTTTTACTTTTTTTGGTTTTTTAACATTAATTATTTTTTTGATTTTTTGGTGTTTTAAAATCAATTTTTTAATTTTTTTTGGTTTTTTAACATTAATTATTTATTCGATTTTTTGGTGTTTTAAAATCAATTTTTTTGTTTTTTTTTGGGTTTTTGAAAATCAATTTTTTTTTTTTTTGGGTTTTTTAAAATCAATTTTTTTATTTTTTTTTTGGGTTTTTTAAAATCAATTTTTTTTTTTTTTGGGTTTTTTAAAATCACTTTTTTTTTTTTTTTTTTTGGGTTTTTTAAAATCAATTTTTTTTTTTTTTTTTTGGGTTTTTTAAAATCACTTTTTTTTTTTTTTTTTTGTGTTTTTTAAAATCAATTTTTTTTTTTTTTTTTTGGTGTTTTTTAGAAAATCAATTTTTATTTTTTTGTGGATTTTTGACAGCC
>JBBGZY010001031.1:1800000-2217500 GCA_037952925.1 Lithobates clamitans | reverse complement strand
ATAAGGAGAGAAACCAGTTGATTCATGTCTGGTACAAGTGTAGGCATATACCATTAGAGAGGGTACCCAACATGTTCAACAAGGTGCGATTGAAACGTTCCCTCTGGATGATAAGGTGTGGCGGCAATCCATAATGAATAAAAAACTTTCCCCACAACACTTTAGCTACAGTTACTACTTTTTGATCTTTGGTGGGGTAGGCTTGAGCATATCGAGTATAGTGATAGGTCACAATCAAAACATTTCCCACAATACTGCTGTCATTGTCAATACACAAAAAGTCCATGCACACTAAATCCATTGGACTGGAACTTTTCAAGTGTCCCATAGGAGCAGCTTGAGTAGGCAGAGTTTTCCTTCTCAGACATCTCACACAACGGTGGCAATAATCCACAAAAGATTCCCTCATTCGTGGCCAAAAGAAACGATCTTGGATTAGTCCATAGGTTTTTTCAACTCCTAGATGTCCATGTTGGTCATGCAAACTTCTCAAAACAGATTTTCTGTAGACTTGAGGGAGCACTAGCTGTCTCCTTCCAGGATGATCATGGAACAAATGTACCCTGTATAAAAGTCCATAAATTATTTTGAGTTTATCCCATTCCTTAAGATAGTAGGTACTCTGCTCAGGTAGGGTTTTTCTCGTGTAATTAGGATCTTTGAGGCAAACAGATTTTCTAACATGTCTGATTACTGGATCTCTCTTTTGACTATGCCAGCTCCCAAGGAGTCAATAACTCGTAAGTCAGAGAAAATAGGATTTTTATAACAGCTTACCTGTAAAATCCTTTTCTTTGAAGTGCATCATGGGACACTGAGCTATAGTAGTTACTATGTGGGTTATAGGCCACCTTCAGGTGATGGACACTGACACGCCCTAAGACAAATAGTGCTCTCCCTATATAACCCCTCCCACTACTGGGAGTACCTCAGTTTTGTAGCAATACACGTGTATACCAAAGAAGGGAGGGACCTCTGTGTCCTGTGATGTACTTCAAAGAAAAGGATTTTTCACGTAAACTGTTATAAAAATCCTATTTTCTTATTGTACATCACGGGACACAGAACCATAGTAGTTACTATGTGGGATGTCCCATAGCAATGGCAACTGAAGGGAGGGAGACACAACAAAAGTAGGGCATTAAGGAACTAGAGGACTGTGCCCAAAGGCGATATCCTCATGACCTTTTAAATCGATCTGATAGAATCTGGTAAATGTATGGACTAAAGACCAAGTTGCGGGCTTGCAGATCTGAGCCATGGATGCACTGCACAAGAAGCACTAATAGCTCTGGTGGAGTTCGCTTTAACATGAAAAGTAGGAATTTTCTTCTTTAGACCAAAAGGTTGAACAATCACTTGACGAATCCATTTGGAAATAGTAGATTTTGGCACTGCCTGTCTTCTTTTAGGACCTTCTGGCAATACAAACAATACATCTGTTTTGTGAATCTGAGCGGTCACCTTTAAATAGACCTTGACCACTCTCACTACATCAAGGGAATGTAATTACCTCTCTTCCATAGATCGAGGTTCTGGGAAAAAAGAAGGTAGGACAATATCCTGGTTTAAATGAAAACCTGTCACTACCTTTGGTAGGAATCTAGGATGAGGCCGCAATACCACCTTATCCTTATGAATAATCAAATATGGCTCTTTACAAGAAAGAGCCGCCAACTACTCTTCTGGCAGAGCATATGGCAATCAAAAAAATTATCTTCCTCATCAAGAGGACCAAGGGAATATGCTGTATAGGATCAAAAGGCTGTTTTTGTAAAGCCAACAGGACTAAATTCAAATCCCAAGGATTCTAGGGTGTCCTGACTGGAGGAAAAATCCGCGTTTCCCCCTGAATAAGGTTAAGAACCAGAGAGTGAGAAGCAAGAGGCCGTTGAAACAATACCGATAAGGCCGAGACCTGGCCCTTGATAGTACTCAAGACTAGCTTCATTTCCAATCCCATCTGCAGGAATTCAAGGATCCTACCTATGACATATTTTCTGGGGTGCCAACCCCTGGATTCACACCAGGAGACATATGCCTTCCAAACTCTATACTACATGACTCTGGAGGCTGGCTTCCTAGCATTAACCAAAGTAGACACTACTGAAGGTGACAGCCCACGGTCCTCTATAATGTGGGTTTCAATAGCCAAACCATTAAATTTAGCGTTTGTAAGGTAGGATGGAATACCGGACCTTGCGCAAGAAGGTCTGGCCACAGTGGCAGGGTCCAAGGGAACCCCACGGCCATCTTTATGATCTTGGCAAGCCAAAATCTCCTGGGCCACGCTGGGGCCACCAGAATCATCTCCTTCCCTACCTGCTTGATCCTGAAAAGAAGGCTCAGAAGCAGCAGAACCGGGAGGAAACGCATAGATTAGTAAAAACTGATCCCATGGAAGGACCAAGGCGTCTGTTCCACATGCCAGCGGATCCCTCGTCCTTGACACAAAGTTGTCGATCTTGTTGTTGAATCTGGACGTGAACAGATACACGTCCAAAACACCCCATCTTGATGTATCAACAGAAAGATGCTCCAGGCACTGGAAAAGATGCACGTTTAAAGGAAAAACGTTTAAACTTCTTTACTGGTAAAAGAGAACTTTTCCCATTAGAAATTCTTTGGATAAACTTATCCAGATCGTCTCCAAACAACCGTTCACCATGGAATGGGAAACTGGACAAGAGCTTTTTACATGGCGCTTCGGCTGACCAATTTTTCAACCATAGGACTCTGCGCATATGTACCAGCCCTAGCATAAGCCGTGAGGCTTGAATAATAGAATCTTTCATAGCATCCACTGTGAAACACAGTGCTTCTGATATGCCAGCCATCTGCTGGGCCTGCTGATCAGGAATAATTTTGAGTACCTCTACAAACTGGTCCTTTATGAACTGAGATACTCCAATCGCCGCTAGTACCGGCTGAATGACTGAACCTGCAAGAGCAATGTTGTTCTTAAAAAGAAATTCCAACTTTTTATCTGTTGGATCCTTCAACATTTGCGTCTACAGGACAAGTCAGGTTTTTGTTTACAGAGGATATAGCAGCATCAATTGCTGGAATCTCCCATATCTTATAAAACTTTTTTGGAGGAAAAAACTATTTATCTGGGTGCTCCCACTCAGAATACATAAGCTTTCCTAGCCATGAATAGATAGGAAAGGTATCAACAGATTGGGGAGGCTTTAGTTATCCCAAACCAGAGGTGGGCTCATCTATTGATTGCGTTACAGGCAGTAAAAAAGTCGTGCGGACCAATTTAGTGAGGAAGTGTACCAACAGTCTCTCCTGTGAGGCCTATTCCTTCATATTAGGATCTTCGGAGGAGGAGTCATCAGCCTCTTCCTGATCTTTTGAGAGAGCTTCATGATCTCTTATTCCTCAGTATGAGGATCCTGAGCAATGGACGGGGATCTGCTACGCTTAGGCCCACTCCGGGAAGCGAATAAAGCATCAATCTTCTGTTCCAAACTTAAAATGGTAGAAGAAAAAACCTCCTAAATGTTATATATATATGGGCTGTAGTGTCCAGAGCTGCTGCAACACCAGTCCCCCTGATGGCTCACCCTGATTGGCCACATCACTCTCAGAGTGATGATCAGGACAGGATCTCTAACATGCGCAGTGCCTCCACTCAATTGGGGCTTGTGAATAGCAAGTGAAATCCCAATTAAGAAATGTATCTCCACATAGACAGTTATCCACACAGTACTGTATTTGAAAGTCCATGTATTGAAGAGATAACATTCAGTGAACCATCCAACATAAGGTATTTTCCAAACAGGAACATGAAATCATTAACAATCTCTATGCATGTCTCAGTGAGGGAAGGCAGCAGCACTTACATCTAAACATGTGCAATTCGTTTCATACCGAATTCGTTTTCTAACAAATTTCAACAAATTCAGAAATATCCGAATATAACATAATATAAATATGCGAATTACTGAAAATATGTTTAATTAATTTTTCTGAATATTCATATATTCGAATAATCTAAAATTCTAAAATTCCGAAATGCGAAAATTAAAAAGTTCGAAAATTCGGATTTCGAAAATTCGTAAATTCGAAAAATGAAAAAATCCAAAAATAAGAACGAAAATTCAGAAGAACGGAAATCCAAAAATTTGAAAACCAGAAAATGCAAAAATCTGAAATAATAACTAACTAATAATAGCTTAAGTATTACTAACTATTAAATTATAGGTATTGGAATTTCCTTTCAAATTTGGCTGTTAGTGAACGTAACGTATATGAATTCATCCAAAGTTACGAATTATCCGAAATAATGAATGCTGTATCTAAACGAATGGAACGTAATGAATGAATCATAATAAATAACAAACCTTTTATAATTATTATTATTTATTATTAATTCATTCCGTTCCATTTGTTTAGATGCGGTATTCATATTTCGGATAATTTGTAAATTCGGATAAATTTGTATTTGTTACATTCAGTTCTAGCATCTGCGCCTCCATCCTGTTCTCAACCTCCTTCTCTTAAATGTAGGACATCAGGGGTATGTAGAGAATCCTGATATTTCACCAAAGCCCCCAAAAGGCCTGTTAAAAAATCTAAAAAAAAAAATTAAAAAAAAAATAAATTTTTTTAAATCATTTAAAAAAATTAGAGACCCGTTCACAGGTGGTTTTCACTCAGTAATTTCTGCCATGGCTGCAAAGCATAGCATCGCAGCTGCAACATGTATACATCCCTAGCTACTGCCTCTGTTGCTCTGTGATTCAGCTTTGGGGTGCGCACCCTAATGCAATAGGCTGCACACACCTATATTATTAACACTAATCACTGTATTAGTGTCACTGGTGATGTCAGTGTCAGTTAGTCATTTCCTACCCAGTGTCAGTTAGTGTCCGATTGACCGCCGCACTATCCAGGTCCCACTATAAGTTGCTGATCACCACCATTACTAATATAAAAAAATAAACAAACACTCCAATATATATACCATAGTTTGTAGACGCTATAACTTTCACACAAGCCAATCGATATATACTTATTGGGATTTTTTTTTTTACCCAAGACATGTAACAGAATATATTTTGGTCTATTATATATTTTGATAACAAGCAAAGTGTTTATTATTAGTTTTTAAGAGGTAATGAAAAGCAATAGGTGAAAAGGACTTAAACTTAATGTCACATAAGATATTAAAATTGCTTTTGTAAGGTAAAGTATGGCACATCGGAGATTAGACAACATGAGACTTCTTGTGGATACAAATTGTTGATCACTCACAAGTGGGACTCAAATGTTTTTTTTAATTTCTACAAAATAAAGTGTCAGTCCACCTAAAACTGATATTTCACTTCTTGGTGGATTCTGGGGAATTACATCATCCTACAATTTCATACATCTCTCTGAAACTCTGTTGGTGAGATTTCTGCTAACGAGTCACATGACTCCGGGGAGGGAAAATGGCTAATTGGGCCCAATTTGGACATTTTCACTTAGGGGTGTACTCAGTTTTGTTGCCAGCGGTTTAGACATTAATGGCTGTGTGTTGATTTATTTTGAGGGGACAGCAAATTTACACTGTTATACTTTACATTGTAGCAAAGTGTCATTTCTTCAGTGTTGTCACATGAAAAGATATAATAAAATATTTACAAAAATGTGAGGGGTGTACTCACTTTTGTGAGATACTGTATATATATATATATATATATATATATATATATATATATATGTTTTGCTCATACGTTTACATACCCTGACAGAATTTAGGATTTCTTGGCCATTTTTCAGAGAATATGAATGATAACACAAAAACATTTTTTTCACTCATGGTTAGTGTTTGGCTGAAGCCATTTTTTATCAATCAACTGTGTTTACTCTTTTTAAATCATAATGGCAACAGAAACTACCCAAATGACCCAGATCAAAACTTTAAATAACCCGGTGATTTGGGCAATTTTAACATGCACACAAGTTGACACAAAGGGGTTTGAATGGATATTAAAAGTAACCATCCTCACTTGTGATCTGTTTGCTTTTAATTAGTGTGTGTGTATAAAAGGTCAATGCCACAAAGTATCCCGCTTACAATATGCCAAACAGCACAGAGACAAGCCTCAAACCTTCTGGCACAAAGTCATTTGGAGTGATGAGACCAAAATTGAGCTTTTTAACCACAACCTTCAACGCTACATTTGGAGAGGAGTCAATAAGGCCTATGATGAAAGGTACGGCGGTAGATCGCTGACATTTTGGAGATGTGTGAGCTACAAAGGCACAGGTCAAAATTGTTGGCAAGATGAATGCAGTATGTTATCAAAAAATAATTGGAGGAACATTTGTATTCATCAACCAGGAAGCTACACATGGGATGTACTTGGACATTCCAATATGACAATGATCCAAAACACAAGGCCAAGTCAACCTGCTATTGGCTACAGCAGAATAAAGTGAAGATTCTGGAGTGGCCATCTCAGTCTCCTGACCTCAATATCATTGAGCCACTCTGGGGAGATCTCAAACGTGCAGTTCATGTAAGACAGCCCAAGAATTTACAGGAACTGGAGTCTTTTTGCCAAGAGGAATGGACAGCTTTACCATCTGAAAAGATAGAGAGCCTCATCCACAAATACTACAAAAGACTTCAAGCTGTCATTGATGTTAAAGGGGGCAATACACGGTATTAAGAACTGGGGTATGTAAACTTTTGATCCGGGCCATTTGGGTAGTTTCTGTTGCCATTATGATTTATAACCATGAGTGAAAGAAAGGTTTTGCGTTATCATTCGTATTCTCTAAAAAATGGCCAAGAAAGCATAAATACTGCCAGGGTATGTAAACTTATGAGAACAACTGTAGATAGATAGATAGATAGATAGATAGATAGATAGATAGATAGATAGATAGATAGATAGATAGATAGATAGATAGATAGATAGATAGATTATTACAGGTATTATATCTTTAAATACTACATAATTATAAATGTAAAAACAGCACCTATGTACCATTTTAACTGGTTTCTGGTGCAGGTCTTGTGATTGCTTTTTCTCCTTCATCGCATCAAGGACCTGTGGGTATCCATGATCAACTCAGGGGCTTTGCTGTCAGTTCAGCGCCACTGATGGGGAAGCCACTGATGATCAAGAATGAAGGGATGGGCAGAAGAAGTGGCTACAATATGACCAATGAAGATACAGGCATGTTCCGTGCTTGTGCAGCATGCCTGTAACTCTGAACAGATGAGAAGGGATGCAAACTGACTGTTCTAGCTTCCGTGCTTAACGTGGTCAGCTTCCATACTTAACGTGGTCAGTTTACATCAGGAATTGGGGAAATGGCAGCCTTAACCAGGTATTACCAAAGGAGCACAATAAGAAATTACATATATATCACAAAACACTGTTTGAATCCTTGAAGCCAGGTTTATTACATTTTATTTTAAAGGTTACAAACACTTTAAAGTGAAACAAAATATCTTTCCTCTTTAAACGTGCAGTGGCATATTGAGTGGGCTGCAATATGTTGAGGTGCCAGTCATTTGGAAGTCACCCTAACAACTTTCCAGTATGCAGCTGCATCACAGCACACACAGCTCAGCAAATGGATGTGTTGTGGCGTTCTGCAGTGCCAGTAATGCAGCACAATCTATTTTCCTGTGTTAGTAGCCCATTCAAAATAAATGAGCTGCAGTAATGCAGCACCCAACAAAGCACAATAAAGCTTGTTAAGATGTATTTATTACCGCAATACAGACAAGAGTGAAGAGGCTCTACGTGTTCACACAGAAAAAAATGATGTCCCTAAAAGTAATGCAAATTCATTAAGGGGAAAGTTTAGATGTACATACCACTTCCTGGAGTTCTGTTTTAAACATTTACTATTGTTAATCAGATGATCTTTTCCATCCATGTTGATATTAGAATGAAATGAGACCTTTGTGGAAATATATTCTCGTTTCACTAAATTAAGGAAATCAGATTACAGTTAGCGTACTTTGTCTGGAAATGGAGATTGGCGCATTCCTTTGCACAATATCATCTAATTCTGAAGAATATCACTTTACTACAGTTCCATATGTTGAAATTTTACCCTTTTTTCTTAATAACTTACACATTTATATGCGAATTTTCAGATTGTCAGGATTTTGATACAATCTTGAATGCTTTATATGACAGCGGAGAACATAAAGCTTCAAGTACACAGGGCAATCTGAACATTTAAAAAAGAACACAGATGTTCAGGGCTTTACTTTCTTCACCTAATATGCACATCCACTGTTCAGGGCATGTTTTGTGAGCTCTCATTTATTGCTTAGGGGCAGTTCAGCTCAGGGTGGTCCCGCCTGTTCTTTGCAGTAATGACAGAGATTAAGGGATTTAAACCAGTGCTGACAATAATGTATACATTTAAATTCCTGCCTTCGCTCTATAAAAGTGCTAATTGCCCTGACTTTTATGCCAATCCAATGGCTTTACTACTGTCCAAGACACTAATCTGGAACATATACGCATATGCACATATTTCTATGGGACAGTGACTCAAAAATACTGAATCAGCTTCATGGCCGTCTTTAATATTGATTGGACCCTGGGCAAACATTTTCTTTGCTCTCCACCTGCTTTGAGACATACAATAAAGAGCAGCTAAACTCTAAATCAGTTTAGTGTAGCAGATCAGGCAGCAATTGTGATTGGTTGCTTGAGGTTGCAGCATAACTTTACCACTCACTGATTAGTTGCTAGAGGTTACAGCACATGATTTTCGCTTGCTGATTGGTTGCTAGAGGTTACTGCACATCATCTCCGCTCACCAATTGGTTGCTGGGGCTAGGGAGGGTGTGATCAGTGGCAGTGGTGGTGATGGGGGGGGGGTGGAATGGTATTAATTGCAGTGCTGGGGGGGAGGGAGGTCTAATCATTGGCAGTTCTGGGTGGTTGATGGGATCAGTGGCAGTGCTAGGGGGATGGGGTGGGTGGGATGAGTGAAGACAGTGCTGGTGGGGATGGGATCATCGGCAGTGCTTGGGGTGGGTGGAGTCAGTAGCAGTGCTTGGGGGGATCAGTGGCAGTGCTTGGCAGACCAGTGGCAGTGCTTGGGGTGGGGTGATCAGTGGCAGTGCTGGGTGGACATGGGATCAGTGACACTCTGTCAGGGCTGGGCTCAGCCCTTCGTTCTTAAAGCTGGCCGCTCAGCTGTCAGCTAATTGCCAGCTCCTATCTCTCCACGGTGACTCACCTGTTGATGATATCCTGCTCATCAGTCCTGCCTACTTAAACCATCCAGTCCAGATGATCTCTGCCTTCGCCTTGGTTACATCTCTAGAGACGTTCTCCTGTGTTCCTGTTAAAGACTTGCTTGGCTGACATTCCTTCTGGCTCCAGATCCTGCTTGCTGTTCTACTACGCTCATCTCTGGCTCCCTGACGTTTTGGCTTGTCTGACTATCCGTTCCAGTTTCTGAACTCTGGCTATGTTTTGATGATGTTTACTCTGTTTACCTTCTTTTATTATTATTATTAAACAAGTGTGATTTAACTGTACTTCTGTCTCAGTCTGATTCATGGTTTCTGACAGTAGACGAAGGCCATGAATTCAGAAGATGCAGTCAATCCACCTGTTGGTAATATTTTTTCCAGATTGAATGAGCAGGAGCAAAAAAGGAAGGGTACTAGGAAATTACCCACAGGTCGGACTTTTGAGGCATGGAAACAATGAAGAAGTAACAAAAATAATGTTTATTGAAAAAGTACATGGTATAATCACAATGTTCAAAAGATTAAAAATCATATGAAATGATACAATTTGTACAGAGCCCTTGTGCGTCTACGGGTTTCGCTGTTAGGCTTCTTCAGGACACGATCAAGATGCAAAGAAATGACAAAAAAGGGGAAGAACCAATCTCACTATCTTAGAATAGGCTGAGCTTCATGTACAAATATCCAATGGCCGGAAGATTCCCAAAGGTGTGGGGTGTTTCTAGCCAGCTAAGCAGAGATAATAAAGCAGCGTACAGCTAGTTTGGAAAATAAAATTAGGATATTGCTAAAGCAGGGGCAGGTAGCGTCACATGTCAATAGTCGTCACCAAAATAATAATGCTGAGAGATCCAGGACCAATAAAGGGAACACAAATGGAACTCAGTAAAGCAAACAGGGTGTAATACAGCCTGACTAGCATAGGTTGCCCATAGAGGGAAGCTATCCGTGGTGAGACAAACGAAGGAGCCCCTGGGAGACAGCCTGGTGCTGGATGCTGATGCTGTACAAATTGTATCATTTTCATATGATGTTTAATCTTTTGAACATTGTGATTATACCATGTACTTTTTTCAATAAACATTATTTTTGTTACTTCTCCATTGTTTCCATGCCTCAAAAGTCCAACCTGTGGGTATATTCTTAGCACCCTTCCGTTTTTGCTCCTCCTCAATTTACGGATGTGGCATTGTGAATGCCTTTTTTCTCATTTCTCATTAAATGAACAGGATTACTGCGTGGATCAGTTTGCCTCCAGTCTCTGTGCAGGCACCCGCCTTGAGTATTACCTCTATAAGGGGTATGTCTGGTTCCGCTCCCCTTCCCCATCGATTTGGGAGTGATCCAGTCCAATGCAGAGGGTTTCTCAACCATGTTGAGATATACTTTGAGATGCTGCCCCAGGCGTTTCCCACGGACAGAAGCAAAGTAGGTTTTGTGATATCCTTGCTTTCTAAAAGAGCCTTGGCCTGGGCAAACCCTCTATGGGAGACGCAAAAACCTGTTGTCTTGAGTTACTCTTAGTTTGTGACTTCCTTTAAAAGGGTATTTGACATTCCCGCAAGCTCCGCTTCTGCTGCCAAGTACCTCATGTCCATCAAACAAAGTACGAGAACTGTTGCCGATTACGCCATTGAATTCCATATCTGGCAGCAGAGGTTGCTTGGAACAATGAGGCCCTCATGGCTGCTTTTTCTCATGGTCTCTCAGATACCATCAAGGATGAGATAGCAGCCCGAGATATACCCACTGAGCTGGAGAGGTTGATCACGTTTGCCATCCTCATTGACTCCAGACTCAGAGAAAGACTCCCTTTTAAGGAGCGCTTGTGGAAGCCTCCTGTACATGCACTTGTCTCTGAACTTTGCAGTCCCACCCTTGCCTCCCTCACCTCCCATACCTCCTGGTACCGAGTCGGCCTGTGAAGATGAACCCATGCACTTAGGCTTCTTGCGTCTCTCTGCGGATGAGAGAACCCTTAGAAGGAGGGAGAGTTTGTGCCTTTATTATGGCCAGGCAGGTCACTTTTTGAAGTCTTGTCCTACCCATCCAGGGAACGTCCGAACCTTGAGGTCCTGTCATGGACAGACCTTAGGTGGCGTTGTTTTGTCCCCAGTTATCCAGAAGGATAAGGACCTGTTTTCGGTTACCCTTTCTTGGGCTGAGTCGTCCGTTGAGATACAGGCTCTAATTGACTCTGGGTCTGCAGGCCTGTTCCTTGATGCTGCCTTTGTATCGAAGCACTCGATTCCGCTGCAGCTGCTTGACACTCAACTTGCCATTGAGGCTCTTGATGGAAGACCTCTACCGCCTGCCCGTGTGATTCATGAGACTGTTCCATTGTCCATTGGCGTAGGTGCTCTTCACCATGAGATAATCCAATTCCAAGTTATTTCCTCACCTAAGTTTCTGCTGATTATTGGTTATCCTTAGTTACAGAGGCACAACCCCTCTTTTGATTGGCTCCGTGCTGAGGTTCTCTCCTGGTCGCCACAATGCAGTAAGACATGCTTTCAGAAGTTAGCCAAGGTCCTGTGCACCTCTTCACTCTCCTCCCTGCCGGAGAAGTACCGTGATTTTAGCAATGTCTTTGACAAGGGTCAAGTCGGTAGTTTGCCTCCACACTGGTCGTATGATTGCGCAATTGACCTTCATCCTGGTACCATACCCCCTCGCGGCCGGGTTTACCGTTTGTCGGTCTTGGAGGAAAAGGCCATGGAGGAGTATGTTGCAGACGCACTTTTTCAAGGTTTCATCCGCAAATCCTCATCTCTTGCTGGGCTGGTTTCTTCTTTGTGAAGAAGACTGGGAAACTGAGACCTTGTATTGATTATAGGGGTCTCAATCGTTTCACGATTAACAGTGCCTATACGATTCCATTTATTACGGAGTTATTTGACCACCTCAAGGGAGCAATGGTTTTCACGAAGCTTGATTTGAGAGGAGCATACAATGTTGTGAGGATTAAGGAGGGCAAGGAGTGGAAAACTGCATTTAATACCAGAACAGGCCATTATGAGTACCTCAAATTCCTTTTGGCCTTTGTAACACCCCGGCAGTTTTCCAGGAATTTATTAACGATTTATTAAAGATTTGTTGCAGTTATGTGTGGTGGTTTATCTTGACGATATCCTCATATTTTCCAAGTCCCTGGAGAGCCACCACACAGATGTCTGTCATGTGCTTCAGAAACTAAGAGAGAACAATCTCTGTTGTAAATTGGAGAAGTGCGAATTCCATTGTGAACAGGTTAAATTCCTGGGTTATCTCATTTCCACTGCTGGTTTTTCGATGGACCCAGAGAAACAGTCCTACAGTGGCCCCGACCCATGGGTTTACGTCCTCTGCAGCGTTTCCTGGGCTTTGCCAAATATTATTGGAAGTTTATTCGTAACATCTCGTCTCTGGTCAAGCCCCTGACTGATATGACCAGAAAGGATGGTAACCCACAGAGTTGGTCTCCGGAGTCCATTAAGGCCTTTGAGAGTCTTAAGGCTGCCTTTGTTTCTGCTCCTGTGTTGACACATCCTGATCCTATGTTACCTTTTTATCCTTGAGGTTGATGCTTCTGAGACTGGAGTTCTTCTGTCTCAACATCCTACCTCTGAGAGTGCTATGCATCCTTGTGGCTACTTTTCCAAGAAATTGTCACCTGCAAAGTGCAATTACGAGATTGGTGACAGAGAGCTGTTAGCGATCATTTTAGCCCTGAAAGAATGGAGACATCTCCTCAAAGGTACCACTGTGCCAGTTCTCATTCTTACTGACCATAAGAATCTCACATTCTTGTCTGAGGCTAAACACCCCTCTCCCAGAAGGGTGCGATGGGTTCTTTTCTTGTCTAGTTTCAATTACATTGTCTTATTCTTACCCAGTACTAAGAATGTAAGGGCTGATGCTTTGTCACAACTATTTTCCTCCACTTCCAAGATGGAGTCGGTTCCGGTTCCTGTGATTCCTCCTGATCGTATTGTGGCTACGGTTCACACCAGTCTCACTTTTCCTTTGGGTGACAAACTTCTTGCTGCTCAGGTCCATGCTCCTCCTGAGAAACCTTGTGACCGCTGGTTTGTCCCAGAGAGTCTCCGTACTGCCGTGCTCCAGACTTACCATTCTCCCAAGGCTGCTGGCCACCCTGGGAAGAATCAACTCTTTTGGGTCAATTTCCAACAATTCTGGTGGCCTACTCCTACATGCTGATGTAACCGCCTTCGTAGCTGCCTGTTCTGTGTGCTTAGAGTAAGACTCCACGACACCTTCCAGTGGGCCTCCTACAACCATATCCAAAGGAGAGAGGCCCTGGACCCACTCGTCTATGGATTTCATTGTGGAGTTACTCAACTCCCATGGCAAAACAGTTATCCTTATGGTGGTTGACCGGTTCTTGAAAATGTCCCATTGTATTCCACTTAAGAAGTTGTCCACTTCTATGGAACTGGCTTCCATTTTTGCTCATGAGATTTTTCGTTTACATGGGTCACCCAAGGTGATTGTCTCTGACAGAGGTAGTCAGTTTGTGTCCCGGTTATGGCGAGCCTTTTGTGCACAGTTGGGAATTCAGCTTGCTTTCTCCTCTGCATATCACCCGCAGTCAAATCTGGCCACAGAACGAGCCAATCAGTCCTTGGAGCAATTCCTACGTTGCTATATTTCTGACCATCATAACAACATGGTCAGACTTCTTACTGTGGGTGGAGTTTGCTCACAATAGTGCCTTGAATTCTGCCTAATGATTGTCCGTTTATGGCGAATTATGGTTTCCAACTTTCCATGTTGCCTGACTCATTTGTTCTGCAGAGTATTCCTGCGTTAGAGGAGCATCTCCGTGGTCTTCGTTCCACTTGGGCACAAGTCCAGGAGGCTTTGCGACATGCTAATGATAGGTACAGACTCCATGCTGACTGCAGGCGCCTGCCTGTGCCTTCCTAGGTTGGGGACAGGGTCTGGCTGTCATCTCGCAACCTCCGACTTCGTGTTCCCTCTCTGAAGTTCGCACCTCGGTTTATTGGGCCTTTCTGTATTCTTCACAGGATTAACGCAGTGGCTTACGCATTAGACCTTCCTTCTAATATCCGTATTTCGAATGTATTTCATGTCTCCTTATTAAAACTGTTGGTCTGTAATTTTCTATATTGTTAACTGTACTTCTGTCTCAGTCTGAATCATGGTTTCTGACACACTCACTTGCTGTCACCTGTCAGTCAGTGTTCACTTAGTTTCCCCTGCCTGCATGTGAGGGGGGGAGAGAGAGCCGGGAGAGAGAGAGAGAGGGAGAGAGAGAGAGAGAGAGAAGGAGGGGTGAGAGAGAGAAGGTGGGTGGGTGAAAGAGAGAGAGATGGGGTGGGTGAGTGAGAGAGGGTGAGAGATAGAGGGGGTTAGAGCTAGAAGGTTGGAGGAATCCAGGCTCTGGGTGGTGCAGCTGCGTCACCTATCCAGGGCTCCTCATGACAAAGGGGCTCAAGGGGCAGCTGCTTTGGGCCCCTCAACAATGACTGGGCCCTGGCTAACTACCCCTTTTGCTCCGTGTTAAGAAAGACCCTGATCAGCTTGCCAACCAAGCACATATCATTGGAAGGCCTTGATATTTGTAAAATTTCACACCCTAGAAAATCCAATGAAATATATCACACTGGTTTTCTCTAATTATCACTGGAGTTCATACATAGTGAGGGTGACATGCCAAAAAAAGTTTGTTTTTGTCCAGATATTAGACATGTGCAGTTCGTTTCGTTCCGAATTAAAATTTGTACTAAGTTTTGTTATTCGGAAATTCAGATGTATCCAAATTTCCGAATTAGAATGGTACCGAATTTAAACAAATCCAAAATAACGAAATTTGAATTTGGACGAAATTCGAATAGTTTTCAAATACGAATAGTTTTCAAATTTGAATAGTTTTCCAATTTCCAAGGAGAATAAGATAGAATAGAAAATAAAGGAATAGAATAGAAAAAAAATATGTAAATAACGAATCGAAATGAAACAAATTTTTTCGTTCTGCACATGTCTACCAGATATCCTGTTTGATAAGACCAACCTTGGTTTCTCTTTAAAATCACTAGGATTTTAAAGAGAACCCCCCCCGGTTCAGTTTGTGCCAGAGCTTTCGAACATCGCAAATGTAGGAAGCCGAACAATAAACCCCATTAAAGTCTATGGGACCCGAACTGGAAAAGTCAAAAGTGCCTATTTTGAAGGGCATACAAAGAGTATGGGAGTCTGGGTACTGCACTGGGGGAAATATATCCATGCAATAAAAGTTTTTAAAAATGATCATTTTTAAATAAGCAGTGATTTAATAATGCTTAAAGTGAAACAATAAAAATGAAAAATTCCTTTAAATATAGTGCCTGGGGAGAGTCCCCTTAGTCTGCCTGTAAAGTGGCACATTTGTACTTTGTATAGAAGCTGCTGCAGCAAAAATTACATTTATAAAGAAAAAGAAATGTCATTTTCCCTGCAAGCTTTCTTTATTTTGTAAACAATAGCTGAGGGAGTCAGTCTGTATGATGAGGCCACAATTTAGTGCACTCGGGAACAAGATTAGAGATATCTTGGATAAATTCTGGCGTCTGTTTCACAGAATTTGGATAGAAGCAACAGGTGCGGAAAAATTGGGCTTTGGGTGTTGGTGGTGTGTTCACACTGTAACCCTATAGAGGTAATGTTGATGAAAGCAAGAATTGGTTTGTTGTAAAAAATTTAAATTATATGCCCCAGTAAAACAATGGCAGAAAAAATGGGCTTTGGGTGTTTGTGGTGCCTTCACACTGTAATCCTATAAAGCTACACTTGATGAAAGCAAGAACTGGCCTTGCACAACATTGCCTTCTACATGAAGGTACAGAGCTGGAATGGCCTTAAGTGCAAAGAAACAGTGACTGAGAATCTGCCATTGGGATACAGCACATTCTGAAAATTCACGGAAGGGGGCAGAAGTAGTAAAGCCAGCCACTTGGATGAGCTGGAATTTAGATGCTGGGCATGTGGGTGGCAAAGACCGTATTTTTTTTCGCTGCAGCAACTGGGGAAGAGAAATTTGCCTACTATACTCTACATCTGGTGGTGTGCTATTGGCAGACGTGCTGCATGAGATATAGCAGGGGTAGACATGGCTGCTGTTTTTACCACGCTTGATCTGCTTGAGGCAAAGTTTGTAAAATGCAACAGTTCGATTGGCTGCACATGTGCTAAAAAAAATCCCAGATAACTGAGCTGTGGGAAGTGGGCCAGGAGACAACAGCTCCACAATCTGATGGAATATGGTGGCTGCTATTTACTCTTCCATGATGGTTGCCTTTGGAGGACACCCTGCCTCGTTGGGGTTGTGCTTCACCCTCACTTTCCTCCTCTACTCTATCTGGCACCTAAGTCACGTCAGTAACCTCATCATCATCATCCCCTCCATCCTCATCATCACTGGAGCCAAATTGGCCATACGCTGCGGCTGGGGAAACATGACTGCCAATTGGTTGGTTATCAGTGTTCTCCCCCCTCTGCTGGCTCATGTTTCTACCTTCCTCAACCTCAGAGTGAGAACCAACAGCAGAATCAAGTAATGCCTGTGTGTCATCAAGGAGCAAGTGGCTGACGCTGTGTTCAATTAACTCAACTGACTCCTCCATGCATGATGCTTGGGCTCCTCCATGCATGTAGCTGTGGACAAGGAGGCAGAATAAGCTGCTCTGTCAACTGCGGTGAACTGCGCACTAGTCTCTGCTTGGGTGATAGAGGATGAGGAGGATGAGAGACAGGGAAATGTGTAAGTGGATGCACTTTAATCAGTGGAAAGTGGTGTTTGGTGCACTTTAACTTGAGCATTGCCGCTGACAGAAATGTCAAAACTATAAAAAAGAAATTTAAAGGGGAGGACAACAGCACCGCAGTCAGAAAAACTGCAGCTCACAATTTCAAAACGGGGCAGGCAGGGGACAAAAAAACAAAAAAATAACACGCAGCAAAAAAAAAAAGGGGGGGGGTATAAAGCACTGTATACAACACTAAATGTTATGTAATGCGATGTAAAACATTGCACTACAGACACACTCCACTGACTCACTACAATATACTGCAGTAAAACTGCACTAATGCACTAAAATATACTGCAGTAAAACTGCACTGATGCACTCCGATATAATGCAGTAAAACTGCACTGATGCACTTCAATATACTGCAGTAAAACTGCCCTGACACATTACACTGACACACTTCAATATACTGCAGTAAAACTGCATTGACGCACTTCAATATATTGCAGTAAAACTGCCCTGACACCAGTGGCAGACCATCCATAGTGGGCTTACAGGCTCCGCCTCCCCTATCAATGTATCCGGCCCCCTGATCTACTTACAGGGATGCAGGACCATGGATTCCAATGCGGGGTGGGTGTTTTTTTGAAGCACCTGATTAGAGCCAGAGGCTCTAATAGGCTTCAAAAAAGGGTGGTCCGGTCCCACCCTGTTGTGTGCCGGTAGGGAATAAATTTTCGCTATTTCACACTAAAGTTCCTCCCACCAATCAGGTGGCAGGTCGTAAGACCTGTTTACCGATTGGCCAAAGCGTCAGGCGATCCTATTGGATGCCTAGTGCTTTGGCAGAAGAGGAGACACTTGGCGGAGGAAGCTTGAGGAGCGGACACCGGAGCCAACGCTGCACGCACTGCAGGAGAGCCACGCAAACGGGTAAGTGCCGGACCGCCCGCAGGGGGGTGCTGTCAGTACCGCCGCGCTGCCTACAAGTGCACTTGGAAGTCGCTGTAAATCTGAGGGGAAGATCTGAAATGAGGGGAAGCTCTGCTGATTTTGTTATCCAATCATGTGCAAGCTAAAATGCTGTTTTTAAGGTATTTGATCCCCTGCTGATTTTGTACATTTGCCCACTGACAAAGAAATGATCAGTCTATATTTTTAATGGTTGGTTTATTATACAGTGAGAGACAGAATAACAACAAAAATATCCAGGAAAAAAGCATTTAAAAAAGTTATAAATTGATTTGCATTTTAATGAGTGAAATAAGAATTGACCCCTTTGCAAAACATGACTTAGTACTTGGTAGCAAAACCCTTGTTGGCAAACACAGAGGTCAGACGTTTCCTGTAGTTGGCCACCAGGTTTGCACACATCTCAGGAGGGATTTTGTCCCACTCCTCTTTTCAGATCCTCTCCAACTCATTAAGGTTTTGAGGCTGACATTTGGTAACTCAAACCTTCAGCTCCCCTCACATATTTTCTATGGGATGAAGGTATGGAGACTGGCTAGACCACTCCAGGACCCTAATGTGCTTCTTCTTGAGCCATTTCTTTGTTGTCTTGGCTGTGTGTTTTTGGGCATTGTCGCACTGGAATGCCCATCCACGCCCCATTTCTAATGCCCTGGCTCAGGAAAGGAGGTTCTCACCCAAGATTTGACGGTACATAGCTGCGTCCAACGGCCCTTTGATGCGGTGGGGATACACCCCCAAAGCATAATGTTTCCACCTCTCCATGTTTGACAGTGGGGATGGTGTTCTTGGGGTCATAGGCAACATTCCTTCGCCTCCAAACACGATGAGTTGAGTTGATGCCAAAGAGCTCAATTTTGGTCTCATCTGACCACAACACTTTCACCCAATTCTCCTCTGAATCATCCAGGTGCCCATTAGCAAACTTCAGATGGGCCTGTACATGTGATTTCTTGAGCAGGAGGACCTTGTGGGCACTGCAAGATTTCAGTCCATCATGGCGTAGTGTGTTACCAACTGTTTTCTTGGTGACTATGGTCCCAGCTGCCTTGAGAATATTGACAAGATTCTCCCGTGTAGTTGTGGGCTAATTCCTCACCGTTCTCATGATCATTGAAACTCCACGAGGTAAGATCTTGCATAGAGCCCCAGCCTGAGGGAGATTGACAGTTATTTTGTGTTTCTTCCATTTGCGAATAATCTCACCAACTATTGTCACCCTCTTATCAAGCTGCTTGGCGATGGTCTTATAGCCCATTCCAGCCTTGTGTAGGTCTATAATCTTGTCTCTGACATCCTTGAACAGCTCTTTGGTCATGGCCATGGTGGAGAGATTGGAATCTGATTGATTGCTTCTGTGGACAGGTGTCTTTTATACAGGTAACAAGCTGAGATTAGGAGCACTCCCTTTAAGAGAGTGCTCCTAATCTCAGCTTGTTACCTGTATAGAAGACACCTGGGGGCCATAAATCTTGCTGATTGATAGGGGATAAAATACTTATTTCACTCATTAAATGCAAATAAATTTATAACTTTTTTGAAATGCGTTTTTCTGGATATTTTTTTTTTATTATTCTGATAGTCTCTCACTGTTAAAATAACCCTACCATTAAAATTATAGACTGATCATTTCCTTGTCAGTGGGCAAATGTACAAAATCAGCAGGGGATCAAATACTTTTTTCCCTTACTGTATTTACTCGGCTTAACATCATATTTTTTATTTTACCAAAAAATTGGGAATTATTTTGTATTTGTGTGCACTAAAATTCATTAAAGTGTATTTTTTCCAAAATAAATTTGTGTTTGAAAAAACGCTGTGCAAATGCCGACAAAAATTGCAACACCCACCATTTTATTCTCTTGGACCGCTGCTTAAAAATGATATAATGTTTGGGGGTTCTAAGTCATTTTCTAGCCAAAAAAATGCTGATTTTTACATATATGTGAGAAGTGTCTGAATAGGCCTGGAGCTGAAGTGGTTAAAGGAATATTTTTCATATTTATATGTTGACACTTATTGAGTGCACTTTTGGCTGCACCTATTAGCACTTTATGAATGGATTGGAATTGATTAAATATTAGTTGATTTATGAGATTACATGGGAGAGCTGCTCAGTTCTTTATGGTCTACCTTTGCTGCTTTGCCAACTTGGTGTCCTTATACAGTGCCTTAAAAAATTATTCATACCCCTTGAAATTTTCCTCATTTTGTCATGTTACAAAGAAAAACATAAATGTATTTTATTGGGATTTTATGTGATAGACCAACACAAAGTGGCACATAATTGTGAAGTAGAAGGAAAACAAAAAATGTTTTTCAGATTTTTTTACAAATAAATATCTGAGTCAATACTTTGTAGAACCACCTTTTCTCTGCAATTACAGCTACAGCTAAATTACAGCTACGTCTACAGCTAAAAGTCTTTTTGGGTATGTCTCTACCAGCTTTGCACATCTAGAGTGTGAAATTGCTGCCCATTCTTCTTTGCAAAATAGCTCAAGCTCTGTCAGATTGGATGGAGAGCGTCTGTGAACAGCAATTTTTCAAGTCTTGCCACAGATTCTCAGTTGGATTTAGGTCTGGACTTTGGCTGGGTCATTCTAACACATGAATATGCTTTGATCTAAACCATTCCATTGTAGCTCTGGCTGTATGTTTAGGGTCGTCCTGCTGGAAGGTGAACCTCCACCTCAGTCTCAAGTCTTTTGCAGACTCTAACAGGTTTTCTTTTAGGATTGCTCTGTATTTGGCTCCATTCATCTTCCCATCAACTCTGACCAGCTTCCTGTCCCTGCTAAAGAAAAGCATCCCAACAACATCATGCTGCCACCACCATGTTTTACGGTGGGGATGGTGTGTTCAGGGTGATGTG
The DNA here is from genome assembly GCA_037952925.1 of Lithobates clamitans. NCBI lineage: Eukaryota > Metazoa > Chordata > Amphibia > Anura > Ranidae > Lithobates > Lithobates clamitans. Next base: position 2,196,664 of record JBBGZY010001031.1, on the reverse strand, counting down.
CAGTGTTAGTTTTCCACCACACATAGCGTTTTGCTTTTAGGCCAAAAAGTTTATTTTTGATCTCATCTGACCAGAGCACCTTCTTCCACATGTTTGCTGTGTCTCCCACATGGCTTCTCGCAAACTGCAAACGGGACTTCTTATGGCTTTCTTTCAACAATGTCTTTCTTCTTGCCACTCTTCCATAAAAGCCAGATTTGTGGAGTGCACGATTAATGCTGCGTACACACAATCGGAAATTCGGCCAGCAAAAGACCGATGAGAGCTTTTGGTCGGAAAATGCGACCGTGTGTATGCTCCATCGGACTTTTGCTGGCCGAATTCCAGCTAGCAAAAGATTGAAAGCATGTTCTCAATTTTTTGGTCGGAAAAAGTTCCTATCCGAAAATGCGATCGTCTGTAGCAATTCCGATGCGCAAAATTCCTACGCATGTTCGGAAACAATTCAGCGCATGCTCGGAAGCATTGAACTTCATTTTCTTGGCTCGTCGTAGTGTTGTACGTCACTCTGGCGGTTGAAAGTTCAGCGAACTTTTGTGTGACCGTGTGTATGCAAGGCAAGCTTGAGCGGAATCCCGGTGGAAAAGCCATCATATCTTTTTCCGACCAAAATCCTGATCGTGTGTACGCGGCATAATAGTTGTCCTGTGGACAGATTCTACCACCTGAGCTGATGATCTCTGCAACTCCTCCAGAGCTACTGTGGACCTCTTTGCTGCTTCTCTGATTAATGCTAACCTTGCCCGGGCCTGTCAGTTTAGGTGGACGGCCATGTCTTGGTAGATTTGCAGTTGTGTCATACTCTTTCCATTTTCGTATGAGGGATTGAACAGTGCTCTGTGATATATTCAAAGCTTGGGATATTTCTGTTTAATCTAACCCTTTAAATTTCTTCACAACTTTATCCCTGACCTGTCTGGTTTGTTCCTTGGCCCTTATGATGCTGTTTGTTCACTAAGGTTCTCTAACAAACCTATGAGGGCTTCAAAGAACAGCTGTATTTATACTTACATTAAATTACACACAGGTGGACTCTATTTACTAATTAGGTGACTTCTGAAGGCAATTGGTTCCACTAGATTTTAGTTAGGGGGATCAGAGTAAAGGGGGCTGAATACAAATGCACGCCACACTTTTCAGATATTTATTTGTAAAAAATGTTGAAAACCATTTATCATTTTCCTTCCACTTCACAATAATGTACCACTTTGTGTTGGTCTATCACATAAAATCGCAATAAAATACATTTACGTTTTTGGTTGTAACATGACAAAATGTGGAAAATTTCAAGGGGTATGAATACTTTTTCAAGGCACTGTACGTATTAATTTTATACATACGTTGAGGAGGTGCAGAAACTCAATGGGTTTAATACAGGTGAGCTATATAGTATGCTGAGTTCAGTGTTCTTTAGCCACTTCAGCCCCAGTAGAATTTACCCCCTTCCTGACCGGGCCATTTTTTGTGATACGGCACTGCGTCGCTTTAACTGACAATTGCACGGTTGTGCGATGCTGTACCCAAACAAGATTTATGTCCTTTTTTTCCCACAAACAGAGCTTTCTTTTGGTGGTATTTGATCACCTCTATGGTTTTTATTTTTTGTGCTATAAACAAAAAAATGTACAATTTTGAAAAAAAAACACAATATTTTTTACTTTTTTCTATAATAAATATAACAAAATTAAAAAAAAAAATGTCTTCCTCAGTTTAGGCCGATATTTATTCTTCTACATATTTTTGGTAAAAAAAAATCGCAATAAGCCTATATTGATTGGTTTGCGCAAAAGTTATCTCGTCTACAAAATAGGGGATAGATTTATGGCATTTTCATTATTTTTTTTTTCTAGTAATGGCGGTGATCTGCGATTTTTATTGGGACTGTGACATTGCGGTGGACAGATCGGACACTTCTGACACGTTTTTAAGACCATTAACATTTATACAGCGATCAGAGCTAAAAATAGCCACTGATTACTGTATAAATGTCATTGGCAGGGAAGGTGTTAACACTAGGGGATGATCAAGGGGTTAAATGTGTTCCGTCCGTGTGTTCTAACTGTAGGGGGGATAGGACTGGCTGGGAGAGGAGACCAATCGTTGCTCCTATATACTAGGAACACACGATCTGTCTCCTGTCCCCTGCCAGAACGTGGATTATTGTGTTCACACACCAACATCCCCGTTCTGGCTCTGTCAGGAGCGATCGTGGGTGCCCGGCGGACATTGCGGCCGCCCGGCACGCGCATCAGCTCCTCGGTAACGCAGTGTGCGCGCCCCCTATACCCCTTAAAGCAGTCGCCGTATAGCTACGGCGATTCACGCAGTTGAGCCATTCTGTTTGACGGCCGGCCGTCGGCAAGAGGTTAATGTCCGGTACACATGTTGGGATTATCTGCTAATGTGAGATCGAATCTAAAAAGTTTACTAAAGTCACGAAAATACTTGTATAACAGAATAAAAATTCGGAAGTGATGTCATATGTTGTAATGCATTTATATAGCACTTTCGAGCAACAGTTGTACTGATGAAATGAAATAAATGAAAAATCATACGACCTGGCACCGTACAGAAAAAAACTTTGTGCATGTACGATCAAATATTAACGGATGAAATGTCCTGATCAGCTTTCGAAAGCTCTGTACTAACGATCCAATTATCGTACGATCGATTCGAAAGCGATATTTTTCGTACGATTTTCTGATCGTTTGTACCGGGCATAAGGCTGGGTTCATACTTATGTGAATTGGATGGGGCTTTTCCCACATCCAATTCACATAACAGGAGAGTGTGCCAATAGAGCCGGTTTACACATCTCCGGGGCGGCCAGGATCAAAAACTCATGCACAGTGTTTTCCATGTATTCCAATGGACCTAGATCACATCAGTGCAGTGCATCACAGTTCAGTCAACAAAAGTAGAACATGCTGCATTTTTTCTGTATGGAGCGCATCTGGAACATGCCAAAATGCATTAAGAATGCACTGGAACAGCACTGATGCATATCTTATGGCAATGTAAACATCTCAACAGGTTCTGGAAGAATTTTTTTCAACTTATAGTAGAGATTATTGCATTTCTCATACCAACTTCTGCAGCACTGACAATATTAAATCTGGGTATAGAAAACTCTCCTCTCTTACTTTATAGATCCTTGTAAACTTACTTTATGTATCTTTATAATATTGTATACTCAATAAACTTCTTTTGACAAGGAAAACTCCACTCATATCTCCACACTGTTGTCACCCACATACTATTAGCTGCTAGAATTCCGATTACTAGATATTGGAAACGTCAGTTAGCACCTAGCCCTTCAGAAACGATTGAGCTGGTTATAACTTTGTACATGAACAATTGTTGGCCATTAGACAAGACAAATATTCAATATTTATAAAGGCTTGGAAATCTTGGATAACTAAGATTTTATGTCAGGTACCTCATAATTTCTCGTTTTTCTATTTTTTTTTTCTTTTTCTATACGCTCAAATATATGAATTGTACAATTTCTGAAGAATTTAAGAAAAAAAAAGGCTTCCTCTGGTTGGCTGTGGTGGAGAGGTGAGGAGATGATGGCACAATGTCGACCTCACCCAAGTAGAGGAAGACACTTATGTTGATATGTAGCCTTCAACAGCTATGGTTCTTCCATGTGTACATATAGTGTGTGTGTGTGCACAAAGTCCTTTACCACATTTACCTAGAGCTGCCGGTGTGTGTAATGGACAGTAAAGATTGATAGCCTTAGGTTTGTTTTAGTAATAAAATAAATCAATAAAACATTATAAAGAAAGATAACTACAACACTATCAGCATTTAGTGATAATGCAGCTTCTCAGGCCTCATGCACACTGGGCTTGTAAACAACGCTTTTAAAGATATTTGGCTTTTTTTCAGCCTGAAAAAGCACCTCTATGTTAGCCTATGTGTCTATAGGTGTTTTTACAGGCATATTACAAGATAGGCGTTTAAAGGCTGAAGAAAAAAACACCAAAGGCCAGGGCCGGACTTATCATTGGGCTTGAGTGGGCTCAAGCCCATGGGCCCCGCCTAATAGAGGGCCCCGCGGGCAGGGTCGGATCCACGGCAAACTCCCGCCCGCTAGCCAGCCTGTTTCGCCAGCACCACTGCTTATTATTTAATGGGGACCGATCGGGCTTGTGTACTTTCTGTTTCTGGTAGCGGTGGAACGCAAGATAGGCCTCCCATGTCTTGCATCATTTCCGGCTGATTACATCACGTCCGCCCTATCGTGCGTTCCACCGCTACCAGGAAGTGAGATTACACAAGCCTGATAAGCAGCGGTGCCGACAAAACGGGCTGGCTAGCAGGCTAGGAGTTTAATGCCGCCCCCCCCCCCCCCCGAATGTTAGAAATCATGGGGCCCCCATACATCCTACCTGACGGCCCCCTTCGACCCGGTGGCAGGCGGCATGACAAGTGACACCCTACATCAGCTGGCAAGTGACACCCTGCATCCGCTGGCAAGTGACACCCTGCATCCGCTGGCAAGTGACACCCTGCATCCGCTGACAAGTGATGTGGTAAGTGACACCCTGCATCCGCTGACAAGTGACGTGGCAAGTGACACCCTGCATCCGCTGACAAGTGACACCCTGCATCCCCTGGCAAGTGACACCCTGCATCGCTGACAAGTGACACCCTGCATCGCTGACAAGTGACACCCTGCATCCCCTGGCAAGTGACACACTGCATCACTGACAAGTGACACCCTGCATCCGCTGGCAAGTGACACCCTGCATCCGCTGGCAAGTGACACCCTGCATCCGCTGACAAGTGATGTGGTAAGTGACACCCTGCATCCGCTGACAAGTAACGTGGCAAGTGACACCCTGCATCCGCTGACAAGTGACACCCTGCATCCCCTGGCAAGTGACACCCTGCATCGCTGACAAGTGACACCCTGCATCGCTGACAAGTGACACCCTGCATCCCCTGGCAAGTGACACCCTGCATCGCTGACAAGTGACACCCTGCATCCCCTGGCAAGTGACACACTGCATCGCTGACAAGTGACACCCTGCATCCGCTGGCAAGTGACACCCTGCATCCGCTGACAAGTGACACCCTGCATCGCTGACAAGTAACACCCTGCATCGCTGACAAGTGACACCCTGCATCCCCTGGCAAGTGACACACTGCATCGCTGACAAGTGACACCCTGCATCCGCTGGCAAGTGACACCCTGCATCCGCTGACAAGTGACACCCTGCATTCACTGGCAAGTGACACCCTGCATCCACTGACAAGTGACACCCTGCATCCGCTGACAAGTGACACCCTGCATCCGCTGACAAGTGACACCCTGCATCTTCTGACAAGTGACGTGGCAAGTGACACCCTGCATCCGGTGACAAGTGAAGTGGCAAGTGACAATCCGCATCTGAAGGCAGGTGACGTTAGCAAGTGACACGTTCAGGCTCCGACTGATTCTGCTTATGGTGAGTTGAACTATTTTATTGTATATAACAATGTAATAATAGAAATATAGCACTTCAATCATTTTTTTTGCGATACAGCACTGCGTCGATTTAACTGACAATTGCGCAGTTGTGTGATGCTGTACCCAAACACTCGGCTACTCTCGGCTCCGCTCGGGACTGCGAGAGGACCCGAGAGCCGCCGAGAGGACCCAAGAGCCGCCGAGATACACAGGACTCTGTATCTCGGCAGCGCCATTTTTAAACTTCAAGACTGCAATGACAAGGCTGCAAATGACACTGGGGCAAGGCTGCAAATGACAAGGCTACACTGACAAGGCTGCAATGACACTGGACAAGGCTACAGATGGATGGACAAGGCTGCAGATGGACGCTGTGCAAGGCTGCATTGATGGGCATTTAAATGTAAGTTTTTTTCCTTAAACTTCCCTCCTAAAAGTTTTTTGCCTTAAAATTCCCTCCTAAACTTGGGGTACGTGTTATACGCCGGCGCGTGTTATACGCCGAAAAATACAGTAATGTATAGAAGGTAGGGCCCGAAAGCGACTCAAGCCCAGGGGCCCCCACCACCCTAAGTCCTGCCCTGCCAAAGGCGCATTTAGGAAAAAAGCTGAAAAGCAAAAAAAAATGCTGAACGCGCCTAAACACATCTAAATGTGCCTAAACGCTAGACGCGCCTAGAGTTTGAATAATAATGCATTCCAATGGCCAGAATAAAAATATACTGTATACGGGTCAATGGAATTCATTAACTCTCAAATGCTTGAAGAGCTTAAACTCTCCTAAACACGTGTGTAATATGCTTCTTTTGCTGCGTTTTTTTTAAAGTAGCTTTTCTCCTACAAGAATTTGTGGTGTGAGTGCTGAATGTTTATACTGCTGTGAAATATTCACACAATTTCTGCTTAGGTAGAAGTCCTCCACCAGTGCAGCTTATCAGTGCCCATCAGTGCAGCTTATCTGTGCCCATCAGTGCGGTCACACCAGTGCAGCTTATCTGTGCCCATCAGTGTGATCACACCAGTGCAGCTTATCAGCACAGTCTCACCAGTGCAGCTTATCAGTGCCCATTAGTGTGGTCTCACCAGTGCAGCTTATCAGTGCATTCACACCAGTGCAGCTTATCTGTGCCCATCAGTGCGGTCAACCCAGTGCCCACCAGTGCATCTTATCTGTGCCCATCAGTGCAGCTTATCAGTGCAAACTATTCCCACCGGTGCGATCTCACCAGTGCCCATCAGTGCGGTCTCACCAGTGCAGCTTATCAGTGCGGTCACACCAGTGCAACTTATTAGTGCCCATCAGTGCGGTCACACCAGTGCAGCTTATCTGTGCCCATCAGTGCGGTCACACCAGTGCCCACCAGTGCAGCTCATCAGCGCGGTTTCACCGGTGCAGCTTATCAGTGGCCATCAGTGAGGTCTCACCAGAGCGGTCACACCAGTGCCCACCAGTGCAGCTTACCTGTGCCTATCAGTGCGGTCACACCAGTGCAGCTTATCAGTGTGGTCTCACCAGTGCAGCTTATCAGTTCCCATCAGTGCACTCACACCAGTAACCACCAGTGCAGTTTATCAGTGCCCATTAGTGCGGCCACACCAGTGCAGCTTATCAGTGTCCATCACTGCAGAGCAGGGATCTGAATGACAGAGCGGAGATCTCGAGCTGACAGATCTTGTATGTGAAAACACTGCTAGCAGTAATGTCCCGTCTCCCAAGTCCCGGACCAGTATTTGTGATACGCACTGGTGATGTGCACTGTTCCAATACCAGTACAGGAGGTGGGACATTACAGTGATCAGTGTTTTCACATACAAGACCTGCCAGCTCAAGATCTCAACTCTGTCATGCGGATGAACTCTGGTAACTCTCCCCACTCTTCACTGAGAGAGATAGCGGTCTGCGGCAGGGGGGACAGGGGCAGAGTGGGGGAGGTGCTGGCAGGGAGGATCTGGGAGGAGGACACAACCTCTATGGGCGCCACAGACCGGGGGCTGTGAGACCCCTCCGCCCACTACAGCGAGCAGGAGGCGGAAATATCAGCTTTAGAACTCCTAGTGGGAAGTGCCAAGACTGCTGGCTGGGGATACAGGAGGAATAGCAGCCAGCGGTCTTATAAACAGGAAATCACTGGGGAGTAACGGCTTTTCTGCAAAATCATCAGGCTGCTATAGAGCAACTACAGAGCTCAGAAGAACATGGATGGCAACGTTGGTGAAGGTAGGAGATCAGCAACAAGGACATGGGAAAAAGTTTTTTCCCGGAGTTCTGCTTTAAAAGAGAAGTGTGGGAATTGAAAAAAAAAAGCATATATACTTACCTCCCTGCTGCAGCATCAGTCCAATGCTACAGCTGTCCCCTATCAGCTCTAAAGCCCCATACACACTATTAGATTTTCTGCTGATTTTTGTCTTCAGATTTACCGAAACCATGTAGTGCAAGGGTCTGCCTGATTGCATACAAATTGAAACTCCTAAGGTTTGACCTCATATTATTTGGTTTTGGTAAATCTGAAGGAAAAAATCAGCAGAAAATCTGACAGTGTTTATGGGGCTTTAGGCCCGGTTCACATATATGCGTATTGGATGTGTTTTTAACCGCATCCAATTCTCATAAAATGTGAATTGGACCGGCTTTCAATAGAGCCGGTTCACACATGTGCGGGGCGGCCACGGTTCGGTTTTTAAGAAGGATCCTGTGCGATTTTGGGTCTGGTTTAGGTGCGATATCAGGTAAAACTTTGCACCTGAACCAATGAACAGAACCACACAGGACTGCCAAACTAAAACCGTGGCTGCATATGTGTGAACCCAGCCTTACCCTGAGAAGTGAGTGATCACAGTTCTCAGTCTTCCTGGAGCAGAAAGCAGTGACTGTCAGTCACCCCTCTCTGCTCTGACCCTCCAGAGCTCACTGGAGTGCTGGGCTGTGGAGGGGGAAAGTAGCAGCTGGCTCAGGCTCTAAGCCCTGCACTGAGAGGCTTAGCCAGAGGCCAATAAGGCATCTGGGTGAATACCGACATTCTGAACCAGCCTTGGCAGCAGCCTATAGGTGGTGTCGTGGCTCATACAGTACATCCTGCTGCAGTCAGCTCCCAGCCCATGATGGATCCTGACATTCCAGGATCCTGCCAGAGTCTGGTGCAGCTCTGTGACGTCAGCCTTTAGTGGGCTTTAGCCCACTGTCAGCTGATTCTGGACCACAGGAGAGCAAAAGTAAGTGCACTCCTTTGACCCACAAGAGAAGTATGGTAAAAAAAAAAAAAAAAAGCTTTGGCCATACTTCTCTTTCAAGTGTATTTTTGTACACTGAAAATTTGTGTTTGATAAGCAACTGCGCAAATATCATTCAACATCAAAAATTGCAACAGCCCCACCATTTTATTCTCCAGGGCCTCTGCTTCTAAGAAATGTATAATATTGTGGGTTCTAACAATTTTTTTAAAGAAAGTAATGTCACCAGCACACCAGGATCGCCAAAAATGGGTCCAAAGCTTTAATCAACGATCACATTATTTACAGCAAAAAGCAACATTTCGGAGCCACACAGGACCCCTTCATCAGGCATGTGATGATTTTTTAGGAACAAAATGCTGATTTTACCATGTATGTGAAAAGTGTCAAATTTGCCAAGGACGGCAAGTGGTTAAAGGTCTAGCTCCCGCTGACTGAAGATAGTCAAAGCAGAACAGAAAAAACAAACTTCTCCATGCAGTGGGGCTGTGCCCACACCGCATGGGTTGACTGCTCATTTTTGTTTAGGGTAGAGGATTGCTGAGATATAATCACCTAATCTGCAGATCCTTCCAGCGCAAGACCAGTCACTGCCGCTGCCCCCCTGCGGTTCAGTGCGGTGGACTGTTCCTGACGTCATCATGCCCATAGACCTGCTCTGGACATGAGGACGGCAGGAACAGTCCACTGCTGGAGTGCTGTTTCCCAGAGGATTGATGGATCAGGTGAGTATGAGCTCTGTGTTTACCAGGCCTTTAGGCCTTGCCCCCCCCCCCCGAGCCTGACCACCAACATTCCCCAGGGCTTGCCCACGGGCCAGCCTACCCACCTGTACGCACTCAGCCCCCCCCCCCGCAATCCTGTATATATGTCAGCCCCCCACACCCCTGTATATATGTACACCTGTATATATATAGCAGCCCCCACACACACCTGTATATATGTCAGCCCCCCCACACACCAGTATATATGTCAGCACCCCCCCCCCACACACACCTGTATATATGTCAGGGCCCTCCCCATCTGTATATACGCCAGCCCCTCACATACATAAACCTGTAAACACACAAGGCTCTGGCCCCTCCCTGTACACAAACGGCCCCCCTCCCTTTCCCTCACAGCCCCTACTTATAAAAAAGGTCTTCCTACCTAGTTCCCAGCCCGTTTTCACAAAGCTGACATGTTGCTGAGAATGAGAAGCACAGTACAGATCACACAAGGGGTGCACATGCACAGAGTAGCCAGAGGTGGCAGTAAAGACCTCGATGTCTGAGCTCAGTGACACGAGGACTGCAGAAACTGTGAAATCGTTTCTATAATGCACAACATGGATCCTCTTCACCCGTCCTGTCTTCTTCTAGCCCGGGCGTGCCCCTCGGGCCCCTTACAGTTGTGACAGCTGTGCCCCCCTGATGGCAGCCCTGCAACCACTTTAACCCATGCAGTGCAGGCACAGCCCCACTGCATAGGACAAAAAAATATTTTCCTAGATTTCTGCTTTAACCAATTCCCACCCGCGCTAAAGCTGAAAGATGGCTACAGTGGGGGCTTACATTGCTGGGAGGTTTTTCATGGATGTCCTCCAGTGATCACGCTGTCCGCGTGACCCCAGAGGCACGCTCTGTGACTACTGCGTCCTTAGGGTAAGGGGCCAATCACACAAGCTGGTTATTGGCATTCCTTTCCTCATGCTGACAGCGTGAGGAGAGGAGAGCCGATAACCGGCTTGTGTGAAAGGGACATCTACACTGATAATCAGGGTACTGATTATCAGTGCAGTCCCAACAGTGCTGACCAGTGCTGCCAATCAATGCCCATCAGTGTAGCCTCATCAGTGCCCACTAGTGACGCCTCATAAGTGCCCACCAATGTAACCTCATCAGCACACATCAGTGCAGCCTGAAATTTTTGGTCTTTTCTCGTTTGTTTACAATAAAAAAAAACCCCAGTGGTGATTAACAACCACCAAAAGAAAGTTCTATTTGTGGGAAAAAAAATGATAAAAATGTCATATGGGTACAGTGTTGCATGACTGCGCAATTGTCAAAGTGCGACAGCACTGAAAGCTGAAAAATTCCCTGGGCAGGAAGGGGGTGAAAGTGCCCAGTAGGCAAGTGGTTTAGTCATGCAGTGCAGGCACAGCCCCACTGCATGGGACAAAAAATACTTTCCCCAGGGTTCTGCTTTAACCGCTTCCCGAGCGCCTCACGCAGGTATACTGCGGCAGAAGGGCACGTACAGGCAGAATCATGTACCTGTACGTTGCCCTTTAAGAGGCAGCTTGCGGGCGCGCGCCGCCGCGATCTTCGTGAGCGTGATCGCGGGTCCCGCGGACTCGATGTCCACGGGAATACCCGCGATCGTCTCACGGAGAGGAAGAACGGGGAAATGCTAATGTAAACAAGCATCTCCCCGTTCTGCCTAGTGACACTCTCACTGATCACAGCTCCCTGTAATCGGGAGCGGTGATCAGTGTTGTGTCACACACAGCCCCTCCCCCCCACAGTTAGAATCACTCCCTAGGACACACTTTATGTCAGAAAGTAGAAAATATTGATTTTTTTTCAAAAATTGTCGGTCTTTTTTTGTTTATAGCACAAAAAAATAAAAACCGCATAGGTGATCAAATACCACCAAAAGAAAGCTCTATTTTTGGGGAAAAAAACTACAAACGTTTTATTCGGATACAGCGTCGCATAACCGCACAATTGTCAGCTATAATAAATAACGCAGTGCCATATCGCAAAAAATGGCCTGGTCAGGAAGGGGGTAAACCTTCTGGGGCTGAAGTGGTTAACATACATAGCTCCAAACTCTCCCTGATTTTGAGGGACTGTCCATGATTTGGAGCAATGTCCATCTGTCCCTCTTTCCTCCTCATTTTGGTCTGATCCATATAGATGTATATAAAATGCACTTTTTATCTATCAAAAAGTGTTTTCCAGCGCTAAACCTTTCATCTGATTTCTAAATTGCTGCATTTGTAAATACCAAAAGCTAATATGAAGGAATTGTAGTGGTTTAACCAATCTTGTCTTTTGTACAATTCTCCTTTAAGGGGGCGTGGCAAGGGGCGTGTTCTATCCCTGCATACTTTTGCTGATAGGTGTCACTCATTCCCATCTCAAAAACTTTGGAGGATGTACATACATACTTGCCAACAGTCCAGATTTTCCTGGGACAATCCCGATTTTGGGACTCTCGTCCCGATCGGAGCTCGTCTTGATTCATTTCCCGGGATTTTGCCTTTGTCCTGGGAAAATTGGGAATGTTTTAGGAAAAAACGACCAGTGGGCTACAAAAAGATGGCCGCTGCCGCAGTCACGGGGATTATTTCCCCTTGTGTTCAGTGAAGAGGGGAGGGGCAGCCAATCAGCTTCTCCCCTCTCCACTGAACACACACACGAGAAAGCCGAGAACTGTAGCTGCCGCGCTGCTGGGGGACACAGATCGCTCTGTAAGGAGGGCTCCGCTGATGCCAGCTGCTGGGGGACACAGATCGCTCTGTAAGGAGGGCTCTGTAGCTGGGGGACACAGATCTGTAAGGAGGGCTCCGCTGCTGGGGGACACCAGATGTAAATGAGGGCTTCGCTCCCAGGGACACCGCATGTAAAGGAGGGCTTCGCTGCTGGGGGACACCAAATGTAAAGGAGGGCTCCGCTGCCGGGGACACCAGATGTAAAGAAGGGCTCCGCTGCTGGGGACACCAGATGTAAAGGAGGGCTCCGCTGCCAGGGACACCAGATGTAAAGGAGGGCTCCGCTGCCGGGGACACCAATCTGTAAGGAGGGCCTATGCTTCTGGGGGCACCTGATGTAAGGATGGACTATGTTGGTGGCACCGGGTGCAAGGATGGACTCTGCTGGGGGCACCTGATGCAAGGACGGACTCTGCTGGGGGCACCTGATGGCATGCGACGTGGCAGGTGACACGCTCAGGGGTCCCACTGATTCAGGATTATGGTGAGTTGAATGATTTCATTTTATATTACAATGTAATAATAGTAATAATGCACTTCAATCATCCTGACACCACAACAACCATGGTGCTGGGATGATTGTTTGGAGTATCTTTATCTGCTGATTTGTTAAACTTTCTAGAATACACATATTTCTATTGTGGTGTAGGATCTGGGCCTGCTGTCCCTCCATCCCTCTTTCCTTCCTTCTCTCTCCTTCTTTCTCTCTCCCTGCCTCTTTTCCCCTTTCTTTCTCCATCTCTCATTTATCTCAGACTCTAACCACACCCTCATTTGAACCACGCCCATTATTTCACGTAAACCGCGCCCATTTTTCGGTGCGCATGCCATATTTTTCTTTTTTCAATGCCACGCCTACTAACGCATGCCCCACCTCCTAATTATAATAAGACTCAAACTACAGCCAAAAAGTGACCCTATAAATTTTTTTACAATGTTGGCAACTATGGTACATATACTATAGGGGCAGCAAAGTGTGCAGACACAGCTGGAGAGGCGATTACAGGCTTCTATCACAAGGATCTGTATAGGGATGACATTGGTGCTCAAAGAGAACTCCTGATGTGCCCCGGTGACACAAAGTACAGGCAAACAACGAGTACTCTTCCGGAGAGCTGACCAATGAGCGGTCAGAGGAGCTGTACGTGATTCACACTGATCAGGAACTGTGACGCTCTCCTGTGTACTGGCACTGAAGAGGTTAACCCCCCCACCCCTCCAATGACACAGCCAGCCCGGGACACCGCGGCCACCCGGCGCCCCGTGACGTACCACCAAGCACCACGCCCCTCTCCACAAAGTCCCAGGGGGGATTGGCTCCTTTACACCATTGCAGAACACGCCCCGCTGCTTGACGTCTTCCAACAGAAGGCGGTCCGTCCATCTCGGCGGCCCCGCCCCTCCGCTAGTCTTTCCTCACAGTGCCCCTGGCGGCCATTTTGAGGGGGGGAGGTTTTGAATTTGAGTGTCAGAGGAGGGGGAGGGAGGAGCCGGTCGTCAGTAACAGACGTTCTCCTCCTTGTAGTTTCCAGCCTGCTCAGCGTCTCTCACTTCCTCTGAGAGAAGAGTGCCCGGCCACATCCTACTCCTGACATGTCAGTCGTTGTGGAGTCCAGGTAGGGGAGAGCCGGGGGAGCTGCGGCCTGTCCTCCTCCTTCTCCCCTGCTGAGGCTGGAGCCGGCGGCCTGTTGTGCTCAGCATCCCCGGACTGTGGTGACAGGAGAAGGCCAATCCCCACACGGAGCCGGGATGTCAGGCCTGCGCTAGAGCCGAGGTATCTGTAGAAGCGGCGGCGGTGGTCCGTGTGTCCTCCCCGGGGAGGGGGAACGTGTGTGGGCCCGGCCCCCCTCTTCTCCTCCTCACCATGTCCAAGATGCCGGCTAAGAAGAAGAGCTGCTTCCAGATCACCAGCGTCACCACGGCCCAGGCCGCCAGCAGCATCACCGAGGACACCGAGAGCCTGGACGACCCTGACGAGTCCCGCACCGAGGACGTCTCCTCAGAGATCTTCGATGTGTCCCGGGCCACCGACTACGGGCCTGAGGAGGTGGTGGAGAGGAGCTCGTCTGAGGAGACCCTGAACAACGTGGGGGGAGAGGCCGACACCCCCGGGACTATGTCCCCCAACATGCCGCATGAGGCGCCCCTTACCCGGAGCGCCCCCCCTCCTCCCAGCCAGGCCTCACCGGCGGCGCCTCAGGCTTGCAGCTCCCGCTTCCGGGTCATCAAACTTGACCACAGCTCCGGGGAGCCGTACCGGAGGGGGCGCTGGACCTGCACGGAGTACTACGACAAGGACTCGGATGGCAGCACTTTAATCTCCCGGCACACGGGGGGCACTACCTACGAGCACTCGGCTCCGGACAGGGACAGCGGCCTGGGGGGATCGGTGGCGGTTGTGTCCTCTGTACACCATGACTTTGGAGTGGACACCACGCTGACTGCTGTGTCACAGATACTACAACCGGACAAGATCAACCAACCATGGCAGCAACCCATACAGGGTACTGCTCAGCAGCCCATGCACCCTGCTACAGTCAGCTCCCAACCTATGATGGTGCCAGCACCAGGACAGACTTACCTACCAAACCTGGGCCAGGGTGCCCCCCAGAATGTCTCCCTAGCTCAGCCCGGCACTCAGCAGACCAACGTGTCCGTCAGCCAGGCCCAGCAGTTCCCTTACTCCCAGCCGGGGATGGTGATGACCCCCCAGGCCTCCAACCAAGCCGAGTACGGCCAAAACCGAACAGTAATACAGTCGCAAGGAACAACCCAAACAGCTGCAACCTCCCTGATTGCAGGTACTGGGGCTCCATCCAGTCTTCCGGGCCAGCACTTGCCAGCGCCGCTTCTGGGCCTTCATTCGAAACCCAATGACTCGGCCAGTCAAGGCTCAGGGCTTGGGACCCATCCAGTTCATATGCAACAAGCAGGGGGAGGCGTGGCGCAGGCAACCTTGTCCTCCATGGGTGCAGTGCCGCAGCAGTCTCTATCTCAGCAGCAAGCGAGTGGGAGTAGCATATTAGGCAGCCACCATGCCATGACCCCTGGAGTGCAGAACGTCCCTGTGGCTGTGCCTAGTACAGGGGTTTCTGGACTATCAAGTAGTGTGTCTACTATTCCTGTTACTATGCCAATAGCTCCTGCTACTTTTGTACAGTCCTCCTTGGGTAGCCATGCATCTGTCAGTAGGAGTAACAGCCTAATACCAACAGTTGGGCTTCCACCGGTGCAAGGTACAGCAAATGTAAATACGAGTCTGCCACAGTCAAACGTTAGTCAGTTTCAGACTCAGCCATTGGCCGGTCAGATTGATGACCGAAGAAAATCGGAACCTCTACCTCAGCCATCAATACCCCTGATTTCTGAGAAGTCTTTTGTGAAGGTTCCTATCATGGACACTCTAACTAACCCTCTTCATTTACCCGTTTTTGGTTTACCTATTCCTGTTGATGGTGAGGATGACAGGTATGAAGTGTATCATATTTGTCTTAACGCTGTAAATGCATTTATGTTTCCAGGAACTTGGCAAGTTTGTTTATATATCAGAGAATGTCACACTTGAATGACTGGTTTGTAAAGAGTTGAAATCTGATTTTTTTGCAATTCAACTGGAAGTAGAGAAACTCCACCTTTATCCAGGTCCTTATATAATATTGGAGACAAGAGACATTGGTGTAATATATTGCAGCCATTCTCAAGCAAGGTTCTTCCAGAGGTTGTTGGAGGTTCTTTAAAGAGGAGCTCCAGCCCTGCCCCCCCCGCCAAAAAATTAAATCAGCAGCTACAAATACTGTAGCTGCTGACTTAATATTAGGACACTTACCTGTCCAGGGATCCTGCAATGTTGACACCCCAGCTCTCGGGTGCTACCATCGCCATTTGGTGTAAGTGAGACTGACAGTGAAGCCTTGCGACTTCACAGCCGGTTCCATACTGTGCGAAATGCGACGGCTGGGGAATAAGGAAAGGCCAAACTTCCAAGAGGCTTCACAGCGGCTAGGTCTCCGTGGAAGTGGGAGTGGTACCCCCCCAAAGGTGGCAAATGTGGCAGCGGGGGGAGCAAACAAGCAGAGCGTCCCCTTTTTGGGTGGAGCTCTGCTTTAAGCTGTGGCTGATCTGATGAGGCCTGCATAGATCTAGGGTCGGTTGCGTGACACCAGTGATCTTTTTTGGCAGTCTAAGTGTAGTATTCACTGACACCAAAGTTAGGAGAAATGCCCCCTACTAACTCCCCAGTGAATCTTTTTAGCAGGGGTTCTACTAGACCTGAAAATTAATTCAAGTGTTCCCCTGGGGCAAAGAAAAAGTCAAGTCTGACTTGGGCAGCCCTTAGGTGACTATAGCCGGTGGCACTGATCAAGCAGCATCTATCTGACAGGCCCTGCTGAATCAGTCAAATATCGATCCATGTATGGCTGTCTTTAGTGAAAAGAACTTATGAGTTTCCTTAACAGATAATGTAACACCCCATGCTGTGTGAACAAGCAAACTGTCTCTCCACCACCAGGAATGACAACTCCTTCTACATTGTGTGTGGTTTTTATATTCATAAGACCGATGAACATGAACCATGCCACAGTGAAATGCTGCTGTTTCTTTTGTGTGCTAGTTGGAAGAAAAGGGCACATGCCATTTTTGTGTCTGGTATTGTCATACTGTTTATCTGTAAGACTGTTGCAGAGCAGCTGGTCTCACATGACAGTTGTGCTCATTAATAAAGTAGGTGTGTGTAAGACAAAAACTTGGTGACTAAACTTTTAACAGATGCTGGCTGGCAGGATATTCATAAAAAAAAAGTGCAAACCTCATTTCCAGTAATGCCACTGAGCAGTGTGTTTATACATGTGAAACATATATTGCACAGGAAAACTTTCAGAAAGACTTTCATTTTTCTCTAACAAGATTGATATAGAAAAAAAAGTTTCAGCCGTTGTAACTAGAATTGTTAAGACCCCCCCCCCCCCCCATATTCTGCATTAATGTAATTGATGCTAAATCACTTCCCTTGTGAGGGTTGCTGTTACCTGTACAGAGTCTGCTTTTATCTCCATTTGCAGTGGACTCTGTACATGTAATGTAAAGGTCATGTTTCTCTATAGTTACATACTGTACCGTATGTAGCACATTTCATTTTAGATTCTCTTTGGTGTAAGCCATTCGTGTATAAAACCATACATTCTTGTTATTAGGTTTCGCTCAGATGAAAAGACAGAGCAAGAAACCTACTTTAAAATGTTGCCTTTCCAGTGCCGTGCATACATCACAATGTATATGACCCCCCCCAAGTTTTACTATGCAGTTACTTGACCTCAAAGCTCTGGCTCATTTACGCAGACACACAGGGTCATACATTGGCAGAATTAAATTCATTTCTGCACCTGGGTGTCGCAGGTGTTTGCGTACAGCTGTGGCCTGCAGCCTGCACAAATTAATGACAGGCTATTGAATGCCACAGCTCTACACACATCTGAGCAGTTACATGCATACTGGGAGGGGATGAGCAGTCCTGGACTCTGGACAGTGTGGGGGAGATCTACTAAAAGTGGTGGACACAGAACCTAGTGTAGCTGTGCTTGGTAGCCAATCAGCTTCTAACTTTTTCTTAATTAAAGGCGTTGTAAACCCTGTTTCTGTGTGTGTGTGTGTGTGTGTGTGGTATATATGTATGTATATATATATTATAATTATTATAATTATAATTATTATTATTATTTTATATATATATATATATATATATATATATATATATATATATATATATATATATATATATATATATATATATATATATTATATTTTTTTTTTTTTTTTTTGTAAATGACAATCATACTTGCCTCCACTGTGCAGTTTGTTTTGCACAGTGTGGCCACCATCGTCTTCTGGGGTCCTCCAACGGTGCTCGCGGCTCCTCCTCGCATTGGTAAACCCCATAGGAGAAGCACTCTTCCTGGGGTTTACCTTGCAGGGGTGCTCCCGAGTCCAGCATTTGCGTCCATAGACACAGAATGCCAGTCTCTGCCCCGGCTTCATTGGATTCGATTAACAGCAGCGGGAGCCAATGGCTGCACTGCTATCAATCTATCCAATCAAGAGCTGAGAACCCCAGGCAGAGAGGTACAGTGCGTCTCCGCCGAGGGAATGAACGGGCTCAGGTGAGTAAAACTGGGGAGGCGGGGGGAGCTCGGCAGGGGGCCGGTCAGTGTCAGAAGTTTTTTATACCTTAAAGCATACCTTGATAATCTAACTTAAAAGCTCTGGTTACTTTGCACAGCTGTACCAGATTTTGTGTGCATCGCTTTTAGTAAATCTCCCTCTGTGTCCAAGGCTGCTCATCCCTCCCTGTAGGTACTGTATGTAACAGGTCAGATGTGTGTATGGCTGCAGCATCTGTCCCCCTGGTGGTATACAGAAATACATTGAATTGTGTCAGTGTATGGTCCTCTGTGCCTATGTGAAAGAGCCCTTGCGCGGCAATGGGGAGGCAGCGTTTTAACATAGGTTTATTGGCTAATCTTTCCCTTTTGACTTTAAGGCTTTTCTGAACTCCTAGGTGTTTCAATGGAACCTTCTTTTTCGATTTTTTTTTTTTTTTTTTTCTCATTAGCAGCACAAATGTATTGGTTGGCTAATCGTTGCAAAGGAAATTTAATTTGTAAGACTCAGAAGGAAATGTACCCAATTAGGTACATGATTGTAATCTAAAAAAAAAAATACTAAGAGCTGATTGGTTCTGGTAGGCAATGCTTTTTTTGTTTGAACTTGTACTTCTATGATGATTAAATGGGTGTGTTTTTTTTTTTTTCCATCTTAATACTTCTTATCACTAACAAATGTATGCCTTATCAGAACTTATATTCTGTGAGTGAATGAGTACTGAATTATATATTCAGTTCTTTTGTAGTTTTTTACTAGTATATGGAACTGGTTGGACCACAATCTGAAATCTGAGTTGTATTCGAATGGTTCACTTGTAGGCAGTATTCTTTCATCAGTAAAGGAATGAAACAAAACATGTGGAATATCTTGGCTTATAATTGAACGCAAACATATAAACAGGTTGAACTTTAATTTCTGTATATAATTACAAGTGTCACTTTTAATAGGCCATCTTTGCATGTCTAGAACATAAATTAAAGAGTGCTGCTTTACAGCTACATTCCCAGGAATTGACAGATGGCTGTCCATACTTAGGGCTCATGCGCACAGAATGTTTTAAAAAGGGCAGCACTAAAAATGCCGGTTTTTGAGCGTTTTCCCACGCTAGCGTTTTTGGGCATTTAAAAAAAAAAAAGAAGCCAGCCTGTGCTTCCAGGAGCAGTTAAAACGAGCTCTAAAAATGCCAAAAAAGCTGCGTTTGACGTTTTTTTTTTATTTATAGAGTGTGGGTTGTTTTTTTTTTTTTTTTTTCCTGCCGCCTAAATTCCTCTGATAGTTTATGTGGACACATAGGCTAACACGGAGGGGCTTTTAGGGGCATTTTGACGTGAATTTTAACTGCCTCTAACAGCAGCTGTAAACTCGTCCTGTGTGCATGAGCCCCTAGAGTTGGGTTTAGCCTACATGAATAGATCTTTGGCACCATAGTTTGTACTTATCCTTTGACAAATGTATGCCTGTTAAATGCTAGAGGGTAAAGAAATGGTCCTTATTGCTGTCTTGAAAGGTAACCTCTCATAGGAGAAGTGTGAGGCAGCCATATCTGACCTCTGCTTTTGAAATGTCAGTTACCAGGTTGCCAAGCTGAACTTTGTGGTTGAAGAGACCCTGTCACCAACTTATTTAGAATTGCAGGCAAAATAGAAAAAAGGCAAAGTATTTTAAATGCTTACTTGCAGTGCTTTTCCTTGCCATTATTTTTAAACGTTACATTTTGCTAGCCAGTTTTATGGCACATTCCCATTCACTCCCATGTTATAGCGCTCCCCCTCTTATTGAAATGTCTAATTACTCAGTGCTGGCCCAACTCTACCACCCCCTCCCTTCACCTCTTTACATAATTTGATATGTATCTGCTGGGGAAAGTGCATAGGGATAGATTATCGTGTCTTTTTTGAGTGACAGCTGTGAATCTAATATCACCTCCAAGATGGCGGTGCCCTGTAGCAGTCCCAGGGCTTTTTAGATGTCTACTTAAATAGTATGGATTGTAGGGGCGAATAACATACAAAAGTATTGATAGGTGCCCACACAACCTTATTGGAATATTTTTGTTGAAGGGAATTGTCTGACAACTGTGTTCCTTTAAATACTTCAAGCTTATGACATGACACAAGAATGCAGGTACACGTTTCTACCTCTTCCAGTGCCTTTGACTATGACACAGGTGACAGGTCTCTTCTTGCTTATATTATTATTATACATATTTCACTGCCCAGTATAAGACTAAAAGTTGTGAAAACAAAAATGTTACCTATTTTGCTTCATTGACGACATGTCTTTGGACCCATACATACCTTTTTTAAATGTAACAATGGTTGCCTCTCCATGTATTGAATCACATTGTGTTATGGCAACAGAATATTAATTTTAAAAGGTCTTGCAATGCCCACAATTCACCTCGCTCTCGCTCTCTTTCCACATGAAGCCATACATTTATTGCAAGACAAGTTTAAATCTCCCCTAATAAACATTCATGTGAACAGTGTCTGTCTTTCAGATATTTTACACATTGTAAATGGACAGACAGTATGGCTCTAAAATTTTATTCTTTGCAGTCTTGAGTTAAAACCACCCAGTCCCTGCAAAAAAAACCAAAAAACGGTTCTCTGCAAAAGTGGTCATTTATAGATACCTTTCTGTAGGCTTCTCAATTTGAGAAGTGTCAGATGCTTGTATCCCACTTCACTCGTGTTTCCATCCTCCAGCCCTTGTGACTCTAGGATACAGCAATAACAGGGATCAGAGGATGGAACTTCAGCATACAACAGACACAGGCATCTGACTGACGCTCCCGAACATGTCTAATGCTGATGATTCTGAGGGGCGCTTTATCACTTTTAAACACAGCCTCCTGAGATATTAAAGGCATTTTCTTTGCAGTAAACTGCGTTTTGAGACATTCCATGTTTTTGAGGTTTTTTAATATGTAGTGTCTCAAAAACCTGCACGTGTGCTATTGGCAATGTACAAAGCATTCACTTCCGTGCATTGTGGTGCACTATATCACAGGTGCATTTGTTCAGGAAGGTGCAGCTAAAAATGAATGGCAATGAACACATACAGTGTATAAGCCCCCACTCGCACCTGAACATTTTTCTGCTCGTTTCCCTGTGCCAGATTATGCAGAATCTTCTTTCTAATTGTCCCTGTTCACACTTACACATTCAGTCGCTGTACACCTTAAACTCAAAATGGCACATGAGCTTTTTTTCATTTTTTATAACATCCAATGTGTATGAGGCCTTAGAGGTGGTGTCTGCGATTGTTTTTGTTCTTCTTTTTTAAGCTTTCTTTCCTTTTTATTTTTATCTGATTTAACCAGCCAGTAAGACTGTTTTTCAACAGAACAAGTTGTCCTTCAAATGTATCCGTTACAAGGGTAATCTGAAAAGTTCATGGCCTGACATGGAAGGAGTGACCATACAGACTTAACTTTATTACTGCAACAAGCCACTCTTCCAGATGTTCAGCTCTGAAAAAAGTGCATGCCAGATGTATGTTCTTCATGTGCTCTTTGCAAGAGTTGGCACCCCTGGTATTCAGGTTGAAAATGGAGAAAGTGGAAGAAGACTTGAGGCATTCCATCAGCAGGCAAAGTGATGGCAACAGTCTTCTGTGATTGAGGGTGTGCAGAAGCAGTGCAGAAGACTGTTGCCATCACTTTGCCTGCTGATGGAATGCCTCGAGTCGCATTCTTCTACTTTCTCCATTTCAACTTGACTGTGGAGGGGGGGGGCAAAAGTTTGCAATGTGCGAGGAAATCTGTTTAGTGCGCATGTGCCATTTTCAGAGCTGCACATCTGGAAGGCTGGCTTGGTGTAGTGATAGTTCATGTCTGTGTAGTCTCTCCTTCCATGTCGGCCCATGAGCTTTTCAGACTACCCTTGGTTAGAGTGTTGAGATAAACCATTTTAACACTGACTGGTGCTTACAATGATCAGCTGTTCGTGTAAAGGCTTTATCCGAAAAGGAAAAATTAACTGCAGCATAAGTTGGAGTTTGGCCTCAGTGTGTTAGCGCCCCCCCCCCCCCCCCCCAGACTGACAATGCTGTCCACAAAGAGAAAAAAATCTAAAGAAAATGAATGTAGCCACCACATCTAAGGATTGATCGGCTCCAATATATTACATTTTTGGTTTTGTGTTGAGTACCGCCTTGAGCCTTTAGAACCACTTCAAATATCTGTTAACTTTTGGTGTGTAAAATGTGCTCCAATTTTAGCCTGCCTTTGCCATTTAAAAAAAAATGTATCTTAAAGATAGGCCAAGCCATTTACATAGAGTAGGGGATGGTTGAAACCCTAGCAGTATATTTCTGTCTGTATTTCTGAATTCCTGTCTTATAGAATCATTGTTTCCCTCACCTTTCTCTCATGACAACACTAAAATTTAGGATTTTTCACTTTGTCTCGGTGGAAGTGGTTAGCAGGACAATGTGGAGAGGTGAATCTCGCCATTGGGGAAGCATTAAGGATGCATTCACGCCTGAGCGTTTCAAAGTCGTGCGTTTTTTACCACAATTTTTTTTTTACAGTTCACCAAAGCAGAAAAACGCCTGTAATCTGCCTCAAAGAAGCTCATGTTCTTTTGTGAGCGTAAGGTGTTTTTCAGGCGACAAAATGCTCAGATGTGAACAGGTGTCATTTGAAATGAATAGGATTTTGCTTGTTGGGCGTTTTTAGTGTTTTATGAGCTGAAAATGCTCAGGTGTGAATGCAGCCTGAAAGCTCAGCAGAGGACTTTAATTCTTCCCTGCTCTATCCAAAACTTTAAGCTGAACACTTAGGCTACAGTGAGTCACACTTGAGCTGAGTGTTTTCAGTCATGTTTATTTTAGCAGATTTGCAAATTTTTTTTTTTTTTTCATTTAGGTGCTTTTTGCTGTAGAAAAGGGGAGTTACTGTTTGAGCTAAACGCTTGGGGGGGGGGGGGGGGGGGGATAAAAAAAAGGTAATTTCTCGCTGTTCAGCCATTTTCCATTGAGGCCGAGGGAGAAAAATCTGCTTGAAAAGAAGCTCATGTACTTTTTTTGAGTGACAGGTGTTTTGCTACAGGTGCCAAAACGCTCAAATGCGAACACGGACCATTGAAATTGATGGGATTTTGCGAGCATTTCTAAGCTTCGAGCTGAAAAACGCTCAGGTGCGAACGGTGTCTCAGATGTGCGAATATGGTGTAAATATAAGAGGCATATGTATTTTTTCTTGATACTTTGTGTGATTTGTGTGTTTCTTCCAGATCTGTGCAGTAATCCAATGTAAAAACTTTGCCTCTGTGCAGGAGCTTCCTGTAATAAAGACCAATCGCTGTTGGTCTTGTATTCGCCTCCTCTTGTAGTGGGTGGATATGCCAAGCCCTTCCTACAGCTCTGTAAAGCGCAGTGATGTCAGGTTCACAAAGTACATTTTATTTTCTTTGTGGCTACTTAGAAATGATATATTTTGTGACCTGAAGTTTAGCTTTAAAGTGTTACTAAGCCCATAATGGTAAAATCGGTCTGTATATGCAGTAAAGCATGCTTGTTCTACTCACTGTGGAACCTAAATGGTTAATCCTCCGCATTGTGTATAAAGGCTGTGCGATCCTGTCTTCTCTGATCCTCCTTTTAACTGACTCCAACCCATCTCTCGATGGAACAGAGCATTAGGAGTCAGGCTGCACATGCTCAGCTTGTGTATTTGTATTTTTTAATTTAATTTTTTTTTATTTGGCCCTGTGCTGATCACATGCATTGTCCAGACAGAGGATCAGGGAGACTGAAAACTCCTACAAGCTTAAACAGGTAGTGATACAAGTCACAAGACTACTATATACTGCTGATGAGAAAAGGTATTTAGCAGTTTATATTTACTAAAATAATTGAGATGCCATGTTCTGTGTACTGTGGGAGACCAGATATTGTGAATGCAGGTTCTGTGTTTAGTAACACTTAAATCAGTGGGTAACACTTTTTTTTTTAAACAGTTGCAAAAAAAAAGTTATATTCCCAGCATGCCGTGAATGCTAACTGTCACATTTTTCTTGTGATTTCAACTGTCAAACCATCAAATGGCTGGTGTCATAACTGATCATATTTGCAGCACCGTGGCAGTTGCAGATCAAACGGGCTATGATGGCAGCTTCTTTTGCTGAAAAGGATAAGGAGGGTTTAGTTCCATCGTAATACTAATTTTATTCTTACATTTTATGTGCATCTTCTACTTTTAAGCCACCAGAGCGCACAGATTAACAACTAGAGAACATCGCATTAGAGAACATCCCGTCTGCTCTAGACTGAAGACAGTGCATTTTGTGTCCCGCTTCTGCCCTAGTTTAGTTTTCTATTGCCTATTTCGATTTCTTCTTTGTTTCTATATAAGCTATAATTCTTTGATTTGCAGAACCATTTCTGTGTGTCCATATTTGTATCTTTTGGTATTGTAAAATTTTGCTAGTTTTAGATACGCAAGTTTTTCAGTTACCGAACATGAACACTGGTTATCAATACAAAAGAGAACAGGAAGGCGGGGCTTTAAATGAAGTACGCGGAGGGTCAAGTGTTGCATTCTAATTGACATATCTAAAATATATGTAAAGGAGTAAGACATTTGTCTCATTCATATTGGATAGAAAATTGATATACTACACACATAGTTAAATACCTGCATGGAGTAAGATATTAAAAAAAAACTTTATTTCATATAGCAATACATAAATAATCCAAAAAATGGATAGCACATGATTAGAATATAGTCAAATACATGAACAGAATCCACAATGATGTGGTAGGATAAAGTATGGGATTTGAACACCACATCTGTTATCTCAATGCGTTTGTGACTTGATGTCACTCATCAGGAGAAAGTGTGTACACGTGCAAGATATCTCTGTAATGATATATTGTGCATTTCTAGTTGGTCTATTATAGTCACAGGTGTGAAAAATTATAATAAGAAATGGGGGGTAAAACACCCTATATGATACTTACAGGGCATCCATGTGCAATTGGTACGGCATTGAGGGTCATGAATATCCTCACATGAGGAACATCTCCTCCCGGGAGCTGAGATGGTATGTTAAGTGACAGCCTGCCCAACAGGCAACCCTCCCAGGGACGGTCATGCATCAGGCTGTGATGTGTGATCACAAAAACCAAATTGGGGATGTAGAAAGTAAATAGAATTTTATAAAGGTGAGTGATGAGTATTGAATAAACTGAGTAGGAAAATTAAGTGCAAGAAGGTGTGAAATGAACCAAATCATAAGAAAAAGAAATAAAAAAAGTGACTGGTTACCAATATTTTGTTCCAACACGTAAATTTCTAAACATAACTTCTTTTCCTGTTGCTGATTATCAAAAGAATGCAGCAATGGTAAACATTACACTGTGAACAATGAGATGGAATCCATAGAAAAAGATTAACAGAGCAAAAAGTTTGCTTACACAGTAAAGCACAAAGGATTATCCGTGATCCTGGCAGTGATACATGAGAGATCATTTGTGTTTTTAAATTTTCTATGCTGTCGTTTCATTTCCTCTGCAAGTTGAGCATCCTCGCTGAGGCTGAATTCATCTCTATTGGTTGATTTTGAGACAGTGTTGTCATTATAGAGTGAATGGGGAAAAAAATCCATTGCCTTTACCCAGCAGAGTAATGGCATGCTGTGTAATGTAGCATCCTGCAATTGAGCACCTCTTAACCTCACAGGTGGAGTATATAGACTGCTGAGAATGTGTTCCGTTCTGACCCAGTAAAAATGAATGGGGGCTGTTTTGTAAATGCAACGAATGCTCCGGGCACACTGCCTTAAAAATCGCTGATACTATGGGAGCTTTGCTTGTAGAAGCAGCTCAATGTTATCCTATGTGTCCATATACCCTAGGGAGATTACAGGCATATTTGCTCCACATTTAGGGGCAGAAAAAAAGGACGGTTAGACTTGCCAGTAACGGTGTTTCTACGAACCTTCCAGGGCAGCAACACATAAGATGAGAGGCTCCTCCCTACAGGAAACAATCCGTTCACAGCTGTTAAAAGGCCCCACCTTTCCCCTTGTCCCTCAGTTGTAAAGTAATTCTCCCAACCGACACACAAGGGGTCTTTAATTAGGCACTTACCACCCACTGTATACATCTTTCTCACCACTTAACAGGGCGGGATATAGGCCTGCCGTTCTGAAGGTTTGTAGAAACACTGTTACTGGTAAGTCTAACCATCAGTTTTCTCCTCTCACCTTCCAGGACGGCAACACATGAGTATAATCAAGTAATCCGCAGGCCTACCTTAGGGTGGGACCACTGGCTGCAAGATCTTCCTGCCAAATGCCAGGTTCTGCAGCGCGTTTTACCTTCTTTATTATGACTGATGAAAGTATCTTAGCCGGATCAAGAGGCTGATCAGCAGGTTTGCTCCACCAATGTCCCTGCCTTCTCTGCTTCGGATGCAGAATCTGTGGAGTGCTCTTAAAGATGGAATAAGAAAACCTATGAAATTAGTAGATTAGCACCGTCTCAACCATCTAGCAATTGTGGCCTAATCATGCTTGTAACAATTCTTAGGACCACTAAAAGGACCAATCAAAGACTTGCTCTGTGAAGCAAGGATACTACTTTGATCAGCAAAGAGGATCTGGCTTAAACATTGCTCTGTTCAGGAGAATGATTTAACCACTTAAGGACCATCCCATTTTTTTGCGATACGGCACTGCGACGCTTTAACTGACAACTGTGCGGTATTGTACCCAAACAAAACTGATGTCCTTTTTTTTCCCCCACAAATAGCTTTCTTTTGGTAGTATTTGATCACCTCTGCGATTTTTTTTTTTATTTTTTGCGCTATAAACAAAGAGCGACAATTTTGGGGAAATCAATATTTTTTACTTTTAGCTATAAGTATCCAAAAAAATCAATTTTTTCCCTCACTTTAAGCCAATATATATTTCTTATTTTTGGTAAGCAAAATCGCAAATATTGTTTGGTTTGCGCAAAAGTTTTATAGCGTCTACAAAATAGGGGATAGATTTATATCATTTTTATTTAGATATCTATAATTCTATTTCCTTAGTAATGGCGGTAATCATCAATTTTTATTTTATTTTTTTTTTTGGGACCATTGACATTTATGCAGCCATCAGTACTATAAAAATGCACTGATTACTGTATAAATTACACTGGCAGGGAAGGGGTTAAATGTGTTCCCTAGGGAGATGTTTCTGACTGGGAGTAGACAGAGAATGTCTTTTCCTGATCACTAGGAACAGACTATCTCTCTCTTCTCCCCTGTGGGGATGGGGATTTGTTTACATTGACATATCCCTGCTCTGGCTCTCTCTGGAGCAATCGCGGGTGGCTCTATCATCTATTTTTCATTAAATCATTTCTTAGGCCCCTTTCACACTGGGGCGGTGGTAAAACTGCACCGCTTTACCGTCGGGTTAAAACGCCGGCTGCATAGCCATGCTGCCCCATTGATTTCAGTGGGCGGGAGCAGTGTATACACCGCTCCAAAGATGCTGCTAGCAGGACTTTTGTTTACCGTTCTGCCAGCGTACCGCTACAATGTGAAATCCCCAGCAGCGGCTCTTTCAGGGTGCTTTGCAGGCGCTATTTTTAGCACTGTAGCACCTGCAAAGAGCCCCAGTGTGAAAGGGGTCTTACTGTGTTTCTCTGCCTCATTGTAATGTCCTCCATGAGCTCCCAAGCTACTCCTTTTCCCCTCACTTCTATGTGTTTGTTTTTTTGTTTTTATGGAATAATTGGTAGTGCATGTTGGTTTGTCATGTGCCCTGCTCTATGAAAACTACAAATTCATTAGACCATAGTCCCATCTAAGGAGTGAGTGAGGGGGTGGCTACATTCCTACATACAGTGAACTAACACCATACACCCTCCCCACTCGCCTGGTCCTTGCTGTACTTACCTCCAGGGATGCTAATTCTTCGTGAGCCTAGAGTCCTCATGATTTTATTTTTCATTTTGGAGGAGGGGCTCCTGCATACATACTTGAGCTACAGGTAGATGATTCCAGGAAATTAAATGCTACATGAATCATCTGTCCTTACGCATGAGGGCTAGAAATGCTAGGAGGGTGTTTTTCAAAGCTATTTCTCAACAAAATAAAGCATGGAGACATGGATGTATTGCCTGTTACAGGTAAAAATGCATTTTCAAAAATGCATTTATTTTTAATTTTTTTTTCCAGGAGCCTGCAGAGCATTGCATCCGCAATCAGCAATGTCATTCTCCTGTTGACAGTTCAATGAACTACAAGAGTGCTCACCAGTGCCTGCACAGTTCATTGAGCACTAGAATCTACTGCAGCGGTAGAAGGAACTTGTATTTTGTTTATTCACAGAACTATGTTACTAAATGATGTGGGTTAAGCCCCCTCACAGCCATGCTGTTAAATGGCCTGGTCATTAAGGGGGTAAATCTTTCCAGGGTTGAAGTGGTTAAACCCTTGCAGTTGAGTGGGGATAGGGTCAACTTAAAGAGGATTTTTTTTTTTTTTCTTCCAATAGATTGTGATCAGATATAAGGGTATCCGTTTTAGATAGATGGCGCTAGAATTATTACTCACTTCCATATTCATGGTGATACCTTGTTTGTGGCACACTCTACATATTTGTATGTTGGCACACCTACACAGATTTTTTTTTTTTTTCTCTATCCTAACTTCATTTATATCAAATGGGGGGCTGATAGCCCTCTATGTGATAGAATAGTAGAAAGTCCTTAATTACTCCCGATGTGATGGCATAGTAGAAATCAAAGGTCTTCTTCTTTAAAAAAAAAAAAAAAAAAAAATCAGGGGTCTATTAGACCCCTAATGTCACCTATGGACCACACCGAATCTGATCAAGCAAAGATCAAGTGTGATCAGCTTCCTTCTCGCCTACAGTAACTGGTGTATAACCACTCTGAACCTGGAAGTGATGTAGTACACATGACTTCTGTGTTTTACCAAATCGCTTTCATCAGAAATCTGGATGCCAACTTCACAAAGGTACAGGCAGTGTGGGTTCAGGTCATGCACCATCCCTGCACGCCTGTCAAACTTTTATTTACAGTTAAACCTGTATACCTGGTGCATCTCCATTGACTTAACATGGGCTGCCTGCACAGAGCTCCACATTGCTGCAGACGCATAAGCAAAAATGGCTCTTTGCACGCTTTATGGGTCTCTGCACCCTTGTAAAAGAACCCCAATGGAGACATGAAATGTGTACTTGTTTCTGCTTTACATTATGTGGAGAGCACAATCTTGGCATCTGAAACGGACTGAAACCCAACTTTAGAGTCTTGGGATTTATTGAGAATGAATTCTGCAACCGTAGATACAGCTAGAAAGGTCCAGTGTTTTTTGTTGTGTGTGGTTTTTTTTTTTTTTTTTTACGGATAGGTTCACCTTTTACACGTTTTACAAAATAGCCCCCATGCATCTTAGTTTTCTCAATCCATTCTGCAGATGGTGGGATGCACCAAGCATTGGTGCACAGCTCTAGATATCTACAAACACTCCCAGCCTACCTCTTCACCCACAATCCTTTATTCTTGGAAAAACACAGAGCAATGGGAAGGAAGGTTGGTGGGTTTATTTTAGGATTTTGGGGGCAGCACCTGTTGTGATTGGTGCATCCTGCCTTCTGCAGGTGGATTGGGAAGGACAATATTGTTCTCGGCTGAAGAGGTTGGCATTTGTTTTGGGGGAATGGAGCATTGGGGACAATATAGATCATGCATGTAAATTTGCCCTTCAGTTCTTTAACTGTTTGTTAGGACTATGTAAATGTACATAATCCCTACACTAGTGCACTTTAAGCCACAAAAGGCCTGTCCAGACGTCACATACAATGTTCGCAGAAGAAATGGCCATACTCCAGGGAATCCATCATGTAAATGATTTATTCAGAAAGAGGCTTGCACATGGTTCACATTCACCATGCGTTGATGGGCTTGATCATAGATATGATCTCTAATGCATTTTGCCCAGGATGGGCTTAGTCATAGAGGGTGGAGTCAGGTAGGGTGCGCGGTGTGTACTCTGCTTGCTGGGTAGGTAAGTCTTTTACTACTTGGATTCACTGGAGTGCAGCTATTTCTTTTGTGGACCTCACACAGATGTATCTAGGTAACCAAATAGCTCTACCTTCTGAGCAACATAGTAGCCTAATGGGTTTATTCTTTAGATTCTAATGCTTGCGATCAGAAGAAAGAGAAATATCTTTGTAAAAGTGTATTTGAACTTCGTGGTAGCACGTATGGGATAAAATTCCTTGAAAAGTCCTCTACGTTTGGCACCAAGGTAGAATATGACTGTGTTGGAATAAGAACAGAGTACAGCTCATTTTCCATAGATAGCTGACCAGTATGAACTGCACAGGCTGCATTCCAGTAACTAATGAATGGATATGATTGTGAACTGTCGGCTACAGCAGTTAACCAGCTGAAAACCTAACTGTAAGCCCCTTACGTTTTAGGTGACTGTTACTTCATTTGCTTAAAGACCTGCTTGTGCACTGTTAATTAAAGCTGATAAATTGTACCATTATCACATATGGACATCAAAATACAAATTTTCGTCGGAGAAATGTTGAGCAGCTTGACTTTACAAAGTGCTGTGTGTTTAGGAAAGTGTGGAGGAGCCTCTGGTTTGGTTGACAAAGTTTCCTGTTAATTTGCTGCCAAACACTTGGATCTTACAAAGTCAACTGAAAGCTAAACCATTCAGGGCAGTGGTGAGACTGTGAATGTTTTGAGCCTTACAGGCATTTGCCAGTTATATCTGTGTACATCTGTCTACATGCGCATCAACTGAAAATATGGGATGAGCTTTTTAACTGACAGCATCAGGAGCCAATGGTTTCCGCTGCACTCAGCCAAGCCTGTGAGATGGGTAGAGAGGGGAGAAGAGCTCCTGTAGACATGCACAGTGCTGGATGGAAATCTAGCTTGGTGAGTAATTGGGGGGGGGGGGGGGGCTACTATTACGTGAATGCATTAAGGTAAAAAAAAACTTTTACCTTTTTACAACCACTTTAATATATAATCATTTAGAATAAACAAATTACTAATTTTCTAGGGCTTTGCAACATAAGGTCATTGGGGGTTATTTACGAAAGGCAAATCCACGTTGCACTACAAGTGCAGTCGCTGTAGATCTGAGGGGAAGCTCTGCTGATTTTATCATCCAATCATGTACAAGCAAAAAATGCTGTTTTTTTATTTTCCTTGCATGTCACCTTCAGATCTACAGCTACTGCACATCCAAGTGTATTTGTAGTGCAAAGTGGATTTGCCTTTAGTAAATAACCCCCATTGTCTTTTGAATTGTTGCAGTTAAATACATATAAAGATGCACGCAAAATGCATGGAATCTGTGCCATTCTCAAGAATTCAAAATCAGACTTTCACCTACCTGCATGTATGTCAAATTAGGGCGACCGGCTGTGTCCACACTGCCCCAGTGTCCACATAGGATAATATAGGCTGCTTGAATGCAGCGCCAGGTGGCTCCAGTCCTTGAAAATAAGGCCCAAATCTCTTGATACGTCTCCCTTCTTTTTCAAATCTGGGGCAAAAAAAAAGATTGCTGCACTGCGGATAGTTTTGTTTACAAACAAACTAAAAATGCTGTTTTTTTTTATTTGTTTTGTTTTTTCCCCAAGATTTGCTCATTTGTTTTATAGGGCTATCTGTTTTGCTTTATTATATTTTACCTCCACATTGTATACAACATAAATGTTTTTTAAAATGTTTTTCATTTGATTCTTGGGTCTCGCAGGAATCCTTCCTCAGCTTTCTATGAAGCGTTTCAAGTGAAGTTCCAGGGTTCAAAGAAACTGGGTAATAGGTATGACAATAAAATGACCACATGCAGAGATGTTTGCATGGACAGCTTGCAGTGAGCTTGATTCTTGCATTAACCAATTGGGAATGGTGCTCTCTAAATGATAACAGCTTTTGCAGGCCACTGTGTTCATTTGGGTGTGTGGGTAGCTTGCGATGTCAATTTGGATGTAGAATTAAGTAACCGTTTTTATTCCTCAGGGTTTTCTTGCTCCCTTCAATGCTCAAATCCAGTTCTAGTCTTCCAAATATGTGCACCTCCTGTATGTTTCTTTTAAGATGTATCTGCATTTTTTTCTATACAATTCCAAGGATTTTTTTTTTTATTTTTTTGGTCCCCCTTCCGAAAACAAATTTTTTTTACTTTTTTTTTTTTTTTCCCACTTTGTTGGGCTCATTGTCTATACATGGATTTTCAGAAACTAGTTCATTCGATTGGGTTTCCAATGGGGGTCCTTGCATCCTGCTAGCAAGAAATTTTGAGACCCCTTCGTTTCACTTTTTTTTTAAAAGTTCTTGGTTGACTGATTCCAGACCGACAGATACAAAGGTTCTCAAAATAGAACTTTTTTTGTTTATTACAGTGTAGAACTATATTTTGCTAAAGGATTGATAAATCTGCATTAAAAGTGTTGCCTCTAAGAATAACTTGGAAGCTGTTTTAAGAGCGACCAATGCACCAAGAAATAAATCTAAACCAAAAACCCCTCTTTCAGTGACTGCAACTAATAAAGGTGTTGCAGTTTGGAAAGTTCTTTTAAATGTGTCTTGGGGAAAAATAAAAGTTGCATGTGTGAATTTTTGGCCATTCCGGTGGGATGGCACCACAACCTTTCGGAACAGACAAATCTAAGGCCAGTTATGCTCTACCATTTTATGTTCCTCTGCAAATTCATGGCCATTTAGGATTGCTGAAAAAGTTTAATGCATTATAAAGGTAATTTCACATATTTTTATCCCCACCCATCAACTTTCTGAACACAGATATGTTAAAGGCAACAATACACTAAAATATTATTCCCTTTACCTGACTCGGGGTTGAGCACAGATGTTCAGTACCTGAACTGATTTGACTGGGAGGCAGCAGAGTGCTCTGATGCCAGTGAAAACTTAGGATATTTTTTGACCATGTCATTGCTTTGCTGTACCTTTTTGGATGTATTTCCGATACAACATGGCTGGACAAAATATTGTAGAATTCAGCGGCTTGGCAGCTGATTTTAAATGTAATCTATTTCTTCTATTTGTATCAAGGACTTGAGTTTAGCCCTGCAAGCTGCCATTGTCTGTCTAAATCCTGAAAGCAGTGCACACCTGAGCAGCTTCACACACAATAACAGATGAGTTGGCCTGCTGTGCTGGTAGACATAAGCAACAGTTGCCCATTATGGGGGTTTGACTAGCTTTAATGTTTAGAAGTAGGCCAACAACCATTGTGGCTAGCAGATTGAATAATTTAGGGGGGTTGAAAAATGTCCCAATTACTGTTGTCCCCTTCGCTGTGATAAGTGAACTTTTCTCTTCTTCCCCTCCCCTTGGACATAAATGCACATGTTCGCCTGAGCTGAATGTTTGTGTTTATGGCGGAGCTAGTGGCTTAGGGCCTACTGTATGGTGTGGGCAGTCTGTGCCATAGTTATACTCATATATTTCTTCTACAATAAAAGTGAGGATATTCTTTGAATAATACTGGCCCCACACAGTATTGTGTTGGTATGTTAGGCCTGTTAGATCATTTTCACCATCGTTTTTCAGAGGTGAGAATGTACCTCCTTTGGCTGCATTCAAGCTTAAGTCACACAGTGTTAGTCTCCCCTCCAGAAACCTCAGTTCCTAATTCCTTGATGCATGCTGAGGGAGATTTTTAAATCTAATTGTGTACAACTTTTTTCTTTAGTCTTTTAGATCTACAGTATTTCTATTTTGCTTTGGAAGACCCTGGAACTGGATTATAGCAGTCAAGGGAGCAGGGGATACCGTAAACGAGAAATAAGGTTGTGAACACCGCCAGATTTAGCACCTTATTCTATGTCCCAAACAGAAAATGAAAGGTAAGAAGAATTTCCCTTGCTGAAATAGGTCCTCTATGAAGCTCCATGAAATACAGGATTTGAAACAAAGCTCTCTGTTTAGTCATATGTGTTGCACAGTGGAATGCTGTACTTTACCCAGAATGCCAGGAGATGTAGCTCCTCCTCCCTGAGCCTGCATGTACCACTGACGTCAGTGAGTGCAATGTGAATGATGCAATTCATCGCTGTCCACTTCCAATTCTAGGAATAATGGCTGTGTAGTTACCATACCACTGCACAGGAAGCAGAGAGCCAAATGTACAACTCAATCCTGTTGTGAGGATCTGTGGCCCCCTTCAAGTGTATGTCAGCTCATTATGTGCTTCACTTGTCAGTGCGATTAAGAAACAATGATTTATTTAATCAATGATTTATTTAATTGAAAGCAAAATAGGGTGGCTTTATCTAATCACTTTGTATTCCCCCTCCTTTGAAGCAAGTCTGAATCGTCTCAATATATGTATATTTATCATTCTGAATATCATCATGCCTTACTAATCTTGTGGTGCACAACACAGGTGGGCTGTGCTTCTTTGTAATGGTCTGTGTGTTGCATAATTTGGCATTATTATTACTATTATTATTATTATTATTTATTAATCTTGCATGTATGAATTTGTATACTGCAATGATGCTGGCATTAATGATTGTAGGATGTGTATTAAGTGTCGCACATGACTTGAACACTGCATGAGATTGAAGTTTTTATAATGCCTTCTAAAATTCTAACTGCATAGATTGAGTATTCTTTGTTTCCTTCGGGAAGCTTTTATTTTAAGCCTTGCCATCAAGGTTGCCATGTGACTTATCCCTGGAGTTTGAGAGACCAGATAATCATCAGGAGTGAACAAGTAGAGGGCCCTATTTGTTTAGCAAGGATATTGTTTGGTATGAGAGTCTCCAGATCTATCCTGATGGAAGTAGCATCAGTATAACTGAAATGCTGAGCAGCAGATCACCAGCATTGAACTCTCCTTAACAGACTACTTACACTTTAGAGCTCTTTCACAGTGCAGCTGTGTTAGCGGTCAAGCGCCGCTAGTTTTAGAGGTGCTTTACCTTTGTTTTAGCTGCGCTTTTCAACCGCTTGTGGGGTGCTTTTAACCTCCGCTAGCAGCTGGGGAAAGGGTTAATAGCGCCTCTGCCGAAGTGCTGTGCAGGTGCTTCCGCAGCGGTACCCATTCATTTCAATGGGCAGGAGCGGTATATGCGCCGCTCCTCCACCGCCCGAAAGATGCTGCTTGCAGGACTTTTTTTAACGTCCTGCCAGTGCAGCACCCCAGTGTGAAAGCATTCGGGCTTTCACACTGGGACTGGAGATGAGGCCTTTTTTCAGGCACTATTTTTAGCGCTAAAATGCCTGGAAAATGCCTCCAGTGTGAAAGGGGTTTTGAGCATCTTTGAGTAGAGTAATAACGGCAGAAGGAAAAAAAATGACAGAAAAATTGTTCCCAGGTGATCAGATTCTGTTTCGCACAGACTACTTTTCTGTGTCTCAGGGAAAACAAATAACGATCTTAACAGTTGATGGGTTGGTGTTTTTTTTTTTTTTGTTTTTTTTTTCTTGTAAATATTGGATGTGTAAATTTGTATTAGGAGGATCTTGGGTGATGGGTTATTAAAGGGTGGCTGAAGTTAGTAAACTTATAGTATGAAAATTGGGAGAATAATGCTTGGTTTGCACTAGTGTAATGTCAGATGCACAGAATTGCATGCCAAGGGAAATCATGTTTTTAATGGTGTCCATGCACATCAGTGCGACTCAGCATGGAGCAATTTTGGAGAAGGGTCCTGTACTACTTTGGTGCGATCTTAGCCCCATAGAATATACAACGTTGTTTCCAAGTAGCACTGCATAATCTGCGTAAAGTCAGATCAAAAGCATATTGCAGCAGTGTGAACCTAACCTCAATAAACAAGCTATTGTCGCAACTTTACCAACTACTATGCAATTAACTGGGTGAGAGAAATTATATTTTTGGTGTGGTAGGATATGGTTTTTCTATCCTAGAATGCAATGTAAAAAAAAATGCATGTCCATGACAGTATGGCATAACTGACTTGTGTGACCGTACCTGCCAATCATAACTTCTGTTGGGCAGACTTTTTCCTACGATCTGCCCAGTTGGGCACACTGCTCAGTTCCACTGGTACTTTCCCGCTTTTGGAGCAGACTCCCCAGCCTTTCAATACATTTTTAAGCCCCTGATTTAACTCCTTGAATCTTTTGATGTCAAAGAGCCTGTTCTCTGCTGGTTCTTGAATTCTCTACCACTTTGCCCATGCCTAGGTAAGTGTTGGTACTTTGGCTAATGTGAGGATTAGGGCTTGAGATACTACCCCCTTAACATTTTTTTATTAATGTAAACATTAGGGGGTATGCATTAGAAAAATATACTAGAAAAAGAAGTCCTGCCTATACTGAAGAAAAAAAATCTCTTATATTATAAAAGTGCTATGTAAGCTAATAGTGTGCATGCCCTGACACACTTGCCTCTGCTGCTTATGTGTATCTAAATCCAAAACAAAAACATATTTCAGCTTACCAGCCCTTAGATGGGTGGCTACATTTCTTTCTCTTTTCAGGCTGTTTTTCTTTTATCACCTGGTAATCCTGCTATTAACCACTTCCCATCCAGGCAAATTCTGACATTTCTCCTCCTACATGTAAAATTCATCATTTTTTTTGCTAGAAAATTAAATAGAATTTTTTTAGCAAAGACCCTAGAGAATACAATGGCAGTCTTTTTATCTCGAACTGTATTTGCGCAGCAATTTTTCGAACACGTATTTTTGGGGGAAAAAAATCCCCCAAAACATTAACGTTAGACCAATTTTTTTGCAGAATGTGAAAGATGAAGTTACGCCGAGTAAATAGATACCCAAGATGTCACGCTTCAAAATTGCAAACACTCGTGGAATGGCTCCAAACTTCGGTACTTAAAAATCCCCATAGGCGACGCTTTAAAATTTTTTACTGGTTACATGTTTTGAGTTAGAGGAGCTCTAGGGCTAGAATTATTGCTCTAGCGTTTGCGGCGATACCTCACATACCGTTTTCGTAAGTGAGCGGGACTTGCGTCTGCGTTCGCTTCTGCATGCAAGCACACGGGGACAGGGGCGCTTTAATTTTTTTTTTTTTTTTTTTTTTTTACCTTTTTTAGTTTGACACTTTTAAAAAAATATATATTTTTGATCACTTTTATTCCTATTACAAGGAATGTAAACATCCCTTGTAATAGGAATATGGCATGGTCGGTCCTTTTTACAGTGAAATATGGGGTCAGTAAGACCCCACATTTCACCCCCTAGGCTGGGAAGCCTGAAGTAAAAAAAATAAAATAAAACATCATGCCCGGCCTCCGAACGACCATAGAGACTCCGGCGACCATCTGGTCCGCCGGAAATCTCTGGTTACCATCCGGGGCCGGCGGATCCTGTCGCCGACTCACCGATGGAAGCAGTGAGTCGGTAGAAGTACCGGAGGGGGGGGGAGGTGTCCCCTCTCGCCGCCCGTAAGGACAATCAAGTGGTAGAACAGCCGCTATGATCGTTCTTGTGGTTTAGGGAATTGCCAGCTGAAAAAGCTGATATCTGAATGATGTCTGTAGCTGCACCCATCATTCAGGTATACCCGCTTAAATTCAAGGATGTCATATGACGTACAGTGGGCGGGAAGTGGTTAAACCATCTCCAGTCCCCAAGTGACAACGCTCACTTACTGTACTGTATCTGGTTTTTCTGACCTGAACCAACCCCAAATGTCCATTACAGAGAGGGATTATTTAGTAGCTTACAGAAGATGGCTGGGAATGGTGATATTTGGGCTGATTCTGTTGTCTGAAGACAGATCTTCCAAGGCTCAGATTTCTTGCAGACTGCATTATGTGTTTTTCCTCCAAGATTTCCGTTTATGAAAAACCTCTTCACATCATACTGCTGCCACCGCTCTGCTTTACAATGGAGATGGTGTGCTATGATGTGCAGTGTTTTGCTTACGCCAGACCTGGCATTTCATCTGATCCTAAAAAGCTTAAAATTGGTCTCGAGAGACCAGAGGGTCTCTTCAGTTGACTTCTGAATCTACTACATGCCTTTTGGCTAACTGTAGTTAAGGCGTCATATGGTTTTCACGAACAGTAACTCCTATTTTGTCATGCTTCTAAGACCTCATTCACACCGGCATACATATCCACACAACCTTGCGAACCGCTGTCTTTGCCTGGGTATTATGCACAGGTCTTCTGTATATCCACATGCAGGCAGTCCTATTCATG
This sequence comes from Lithobates clamitans, assembly GCA_037952925.1. Classification (NCBI taxonomy): domain Eukaryota; kingdom Metazoa; phylum Chordata; class Amphibia; order Anura; family Ranidae; genus Lithobates; species Lithobates clamitans. Next base: position 2,158,153 of record JBBGZY010001031.1, on the reverse strand, counting down.
TCTTTTGGAACACAGCAGCTGCACAGACTTACGTTAGCCCCAGTTTGACAGCCGCGTGGGGGTGCATGTCCTCTAACACACACTGTCTAACGGTCTACATTTGAGGACTTGCACCTTCATGGCTGTCAAATTGGGACCAGTGGCTGTGTTTATGCAGACACTGCGTCCCAGTAAACATGAATGGGACCAACTACAGTGGATGCACAGAACATGCCATGCAGGCAAAAATGATGCTGAGTAAGTGTGCCCATATGAAAGAGGCCTAGAAAACAGATGAATGACACGAGTGGATACGAAAGTATTTTTTGCATCTGAACAGTGTTGATAAACACGCAGCTTTTTTTTATGGTGGGGGGTGGCTCACTGCTGTGATGGATGAAGTGAACAGCAACAACTAGGCCTTATTTAGCAAGGTCCTTGGACAGTATTCTAGTCAGGCTACATGAGGTATGTAAATGGCCTACACCTATAGCAAGGGCATTATTCAGAATTAGTCAGAGCCGCATGATTTGTTTTTATCTACAAACACTCCTTACCTGTGTAGGCAGTGTTTTTATAAAGGTGAACTAACCCTTTGAACTGGTAGTAAATTTTTACCTAGGCTTATAATAAAGCTTGCCTGTAGGTAAAATTATTTCCTAAATGTGCACTGTTTAGGAGATATTGCAGTGAGCAGCAGCCGGTGACGTCACAAGCGCATGCCCTCTGCATACCTGTTCTTCAGAGCTGTGTGCTGTCGCTGAGACTCTCCTTTTGCATGCGCGGGAGTGACATCATTGCAACTCAAACGGCTGCAGCCCTCGAACCCGGAAGGGTAAAGATGGAAGCCTCTACATTGGTGACAGTGCCTGAGGTCTTAGTTTCAAGGCAAGCTTTTCATAATTTGCTAGTATGTAATGCACATTATGGCTTTACCTAGCAGGGAGAATTTATTTTTTTTTTTTTTCTTTTTGGAAGTTTACTACCACTTTAAGGTTTATCCTTATTATGCAAATTTCAAAGGTTCAGGAATACAGAAAAATAAAAAAATTATACTCTCGTAGATGGCATCAGCATCCATCCTGCTGGCTTTACCCAGAGAACTGAGTGATCAAACACCGCTGATCGCTTAGTTCTCCCCCTCTGCTCTGAGCAGAGAGCTGTGACTGTCAGTCAATGGCTCTTTGCTTTGCCCCTCTAGCCCTCAGGAGTGCTGGGCAGGAGCGGCGTTCGGGTGCAGCAAAAATTATTCCTGCTGAATGCCCGATAAACTTGTGAACAATTGTGAACTGTTTTACCTGCCAGAGTTTGTAATTCTGTTCTGATAGTCTTGTGATGTACAGAGAATTCCACACTGCACAGCCAGGCAGATGAAGTTTTTATTTCCTGGTTCCATGTTCTAGTTTCCTACAATACCTGTTGGAGTGCAGGATGGGGTGATGATGCTGTATCACAGTCCAATAGGCAGACTGTGAGCATAAATGACACTAGAAGCAGCAGAGCTGAACAGGAAATAGTTAACTGCCTGGCCGTGCATCCTGCCTGAGATGTCTTGCTGCAAAGCTGGTGGAACAGAGTTTCAAATGTTTTTCAGGTAAGACGGTTCCCATGAATTTCAGCTGTGAATCAAGTTGTTTGGAGCCATTTTTTCATCTTGATGACTGTTGGGGAAGGTTTTTTTTCTTTATTTTTTTTACATTTAGGCATTGATTACAGTAGCTGGGAACAAATTCATGAAAGCGGTGCACTTCTTTAAAGCACAACTAAAGTTAAGTTACATTTGAAAAAATTGACCATAAATACCTACCTAACAAAGACTCTGCACGTGTCTTTTGCCATAAACTCTCTGCCGTTTTTAAAAGTGCGGTGGTTCTATTTTTATTTTTTTTTTCCCTGATATTGACTGCTGCGATTTTGCAGCTTGGCGTACATGGAGTTGTGGCCAGGAAATGGAAAAAATAATTTAGACCTAGGGGAGAATGTTGACAACAGAGTCACTAAGGAAAGCACAGCCCTCACATTGCTGGTGGAGGACCATCTGAAAGGTGATCTACTGTAATGTGCAGGTGTCCAAAACCAGGCCAAAAAAAATCACTTGTACAAAACTCCTGTAGAAATGCGATTCCCTTCACCTCTGTCTTCTTTGTTCTTTTCTGTTGCCATATAGCACGCTCACTCCTGTGATGCTGGGAATGAGTGTCTTGATGTTTTGTGCCTCTCAGAAGATTTGAGCAGAATGCTGCTGATCACTTCAGTAGGAGTTTTTGTTGCAGGATTTTGGGATATTGATCATGGCCTATACTACTAAGGCATAAAAACAAAGGACGCTATTTGAAAACTGCAAAATGTTTAACACGCTGGTGCCCCCATGTATTTTAGTGAGAAGGTGAAGTTGGCCTTTAGGCATCAGCCACATATGGAACTCCCGTTGTGAGTTAACTTGGCGTTCATGCACATGTGCGGTTTGGCCTATATAGCGATTAAACTCCGTTTTATTCGCTAAAGGACATACTTCCTGAATGCAGGAATTTCAAATTTTGAGATGCACAAAAAAACATTTTTGAGCAGCTCTTCATTAGATCTCTTAAAACAAATGGAGAATTATTTTCATTTTAATATTTACATTTTTTTGCTTTACCTCAGAATACTTGTCTGCTTTACTTTCATTTTCCTAGCCTTCTATTGAGCAGTTCTATTGCATAATGCATTGTTTGAGGCAATGAGGGAAGGTAAATACAAGAGAAGAACTGTCCCCTAACTTTCTGTTATGTACAGTAATTTTTTTTTTTTTTTACATATATACTGTCTTCATTTTAAAAACCAAGTTCTTGAAACTTTTCAGTCGTCATATATTCATGCTTGTAAATCTTGTCTGATTTTTTTTTTTTTTTTTTATTATTATTTCTGAGTGCCACCTGGTGGTCAAAATAGAGTATGGCCTCACCAAATAAAAAAAATCCACTTTTTTTCCATAGCTTTTGATGTAGGCAGAAAATAACAGCAGTAATGGATTACCTGTAAGTGTATAACAGAAAATGCTCCAGGTTTCATTGTACTGCCATGAAAGACAATATTAAATTGAACTGAATTAAAATTCATTTCTTCCAACTTTTTTTATTACTATTTATCTTTACCATTTTGATATGCCTTAAACAAAGCCATAGGCCACCTACAAAGTACTGGAATCGCTTGTAAGAAAAACTATCACAACTGCTTTTTGTTGTGAGTTTGTTGCGAGTTTCCTCATTCACTGCAAAAATGGACCTGGGGCACCACCATGTTGCTGTAGTACACCGCAGGTTTTGATGTACTGAATGACACTTGATCACCTACTTGGCAAAACAGCCTCTTTCAGTTGTGTGTGCGTTTTTTTTGTTTGTTTTTTGACTATTGGGCAGGACATCACAACTGGGGAAAGCCCCCTTCTTTGCTCCCAGGACCCATCCTTCAACTCTTATTACTGCTGTTGGCAAGGGGTACAAAAATTTGAGCAGTGTACAGGGGACAGTCTCATTACCCTGCACTGCTGTATACAGGGTCTCTCTCATGCCCCAAATACTTTAGGGTCAATCGACTAGGTACATTTAAATTCTTTCTTGTAAGAGCCCAGGGGTATGAGCAATTTGAAGATATTTTTATCTAATAAAATATTTTTTTTGTTTTGTAAGCTTGGTCACGCACGTGAGCAGATCTATAGACCTGTGTTGCATAGTGCCGCTATAAAAAAAAAGAAAAAGTATTTCTGTGAAGGTTCTCAATTATCCATGCAGTGGTATAGGTGGTAGTTACATGCAACTAAAAAAAATTTTGATGAAGGCATGCAGATCAAAAAAAATCCCAAAACTGTGTGTGTGTGTGTGTGTGTGTGTGTGTGTGTGTGTTAGTCCCCTTTCTCACTGGGGTGCTTTTCAGGCGTTTTTGCACTAAAAATAGCACCTAAAATGCGCCTCTAAAGCCACCCCAGTGTGAAATCCCGAGTGCTTTCACACTGGGGCGGTGCGCTTGCAGGACAGGAAAAAGTCCTGCAAGCAGCATCTTTGGTGCGGTGCGAGAAGAGTGTATACAGTACACCACTCCTCCCCCCGCCCCTGCCCATTGAAATGAATAGGCGCCACTTTCAAAGTGCCTTGAAAGCAGCGCTAAGTGGGCGCTTTTGAGCTCCTGGAGAGTTAAAAGCACCCTGCTAGCGGCGCCAAAGCGCTACTATAACAGCGGTAAATCACTGCTAAAACTAACGGCGCTTTACCGCCCCAGTGTGAAAGGACTCTTGGTGTTCATTTTCTTTGATCATGTGGTTGGTGTGGTGTTTGTTTTTTTTTTTTTTGTTTGTTTTTTGTGACCATCAGATAATCCCTAGATCCAACTTCTATCAAATTTAAACGGGAATTCATCTGTAACATAAAAATGTAATGATAAAATCACATCACCCTTCCTGTTCTGGTGCCCATTTCCCTTCTCCGCTGTGCTAAACATCTGCTGATCATGGCTTTCTGTGTCTATACTGGTGACCGTGCGACAGTATGCTAGTGGTCATTGGTTATCGCGGTTACATGACAGCACTGACCAATGAGTCTCTCTTTGATTCTCAACTCAGCAGATAAGTTCAGTGGGAATGTGTTGGTAATTCATCTTTTCATTTTTAGGTGTAAAAGTGGAATTGCTCTAACAGTAAAACACCTTTTTTGCAGTTTAAGATTAAACCTCCTTTTGTCGCATCTTAAATTGTGGCCACATCTTTTTCACGGACCCTTGGAGTAAGCTAGTCTATTTAATCACCTTTTCATATATATGTGTATTGTGATATTAATGTCTTATGCCATGTACACACACACTTTTCGACAGACTTTTCGACGGACTTTTCGAATGAACGGACTTGCCTACACACAATCAACCAAAGTCCGACGGATTCGTACGTGATGACGTACGACCGGACTAAAACAAGGAAGTTCATAGCCAATAGCTGCCCTAGCGTCGGTTTTTGTCCGTCGGACTAGCATACAGACGAGCGGACTTTTCGACTAGACTCGAGTCCGTCGGACAGATTTGAAACATGTTTCAAATCCAAGTCTGTCAAACAAAGTCCGCTGGAGCCCACACATGATCGAATTGTCCGACGAAATCCAGTACGCCGGACCAAGTATGCCGTAAAGTCCGATCGTGTGTACGCGGCATTTGGGTGAGCAAGTGTAATCTTTGTAATTGTTCTCATAGCTGAGGTCCTCCAACCTTTTTTATTACTTTTGTTGCTGAACCTTTTCTAGTCCAAGAACCAACTGTGGATTGGTGACCAAAGCTGAATTTTTATATTCAAGATCATGCCATACGAGTGTTACCAGTTGTGTCTAAATGGCAAAGTTAAGGGTTTATCTCTTGATTGTATACCCTTTTTAATACAAGAGTATATTGCTAGCTTTTGTTAATTGCAGATTTGCTTTGCATGCTATGGCTAAGTCTGTGATCTACAAAGACTCCCAAATCTTAAGTGGCCATGGATGGTTTGAAATTCGGATTGTTCAGCAGAGACCTGCCAAGATTCGAAACCATTTATGGGCAGGCTGATTGTACCCAAGTCGATCCATCAATCGACTTTGGTACAGCCAATATGTCAGATTTCGGGTATGCAATTCTTGCCAGCAGCTATAGCTGCTTGCAGCAATCACTGTGCTCTCGGCTTGCTGCGGTTGCAGGAAAGAAAATGGCATCTATGGCCTGCATTATTTATCAGATTTATACATAATTTTAGCACCCAAATGCATAACTTTACATTTGTCAGTATTGAACCTCGTCTGCCATGTAGTTGGTCACCCCCAAGTTGATCTGTCTGTAACGCGGCTGGAATTAATTTCCTTGCATAGATTGGTATTGTCAGTAAATACTGAAATCAAACTCTTAAATCCCCAATTAAGCCTGGCTATGGGTCAAAATTCGGATGTTCAGCTTGGACCAAGCAAATTTTCAATCTTTTTGTTTGTCAGAAGTGTGGATGAAGGAATCTGTTCATTTTATTTATCGTTCAGCCTATTGGCTGAAGGCAAGAAAAGAATCTACAGCCATCTTAAAGCCGTATTGCACCCAAGACAGAGCCCTGGGCCACACTGCTAACAATCTTGGTCCATTTGGAGAATGAGCTGTTGACCTGAACTCTCTCTGGACATGTATTTCTCCTCTTTGGAGAGTTTCCCCTCTCTAGTCCTAGGGTTTTAAGCCATTCCCCACTCCAACAACTAAAAAAACATTATTTGGATATTCCCTCAAAGGAATAAGTTCACCTTTTCAAAAATGCCCAACTTTTTGCTGGTACAAAAATGTGCAATTATTTTTTTTTTTTATTCAGCAGCCTTTAAAGCATTGCACTGGTGATAAGCAGAACACTGGTGCAATGCCAGGATCCTGCAGACTGTCAGCCGTCTTATGGTACGGGCAGACAGTCACTGAACTGCAGGGAGAAGCCATGAACTACAAGAGCACTCGCTAGCGCCCTTGCAGTTCATTGAAAAAACTGCAAGCTGTCTGCTGTGGCAGCCAATGGTACTATTAGTTCATTAATTCACAGAACTTTGTGAATCAATGACGCAGATGAGTGGATGAAGCCTTGCACAGCTGTGACATTTTTAAATTGTGAAATTGGGTATGGGGAAAGGACCCCCACCCACTGTCACAATGGGGGATCGGTCAGAACTTTGTGACTAAATGATGTGCCTGTGTGGGTGGAGCCCAGGAAAGAGAATTGAATCGTCTATGACGGGTGTCCAAACTTTTTTAAAACTGGGCCAGATTTGATGAAGTGAACATGCATGAGGTCCAACCATTTTGCCTGACATTCTTTGAACCATTCAAATTCGGTCTAAGTCTAACTGAGCACTAATACACTGCCCAACAAGAATTCTCTTGCCTTTGTGGCTGTGTGCGGTGAAGAGATGAGCTCGGGCGTGTTATTTGGATATACCGTATTTATCTGCGTATAAAACATGCACCTTCACTTTAAGAGGGAAGTTTCAGGAAAAAATCTTAAATTTTAAATAAAGAACTGTGAAGCAAAATAAGGGTCAGTGCCCATCTGCAGCCCCACCACTGCCATGAATGCAGCCTGATTCATGCCTATCTGCAGCCTTGGAGGAGACAGAGGGGGCGGGACGAGCGCCAACAGACTACATTCAGGAGAAACTCCTGTTTACGCTGCGGCCTTTTTAATACAAAGTCCTGACTCTTATGATGGACAGAACAGTCGTCCAATGGCAGCACAGGAAATACTCCTGTATGTATGGCACTCGTCCCGTCCCCTCCAAGGCAGCCAGCATATATTCCTCCAACCCCCCCCCCCCCCCCCCCCCCGCGCTCGGGGATTCATTGGGGGCCCACAAAAGATATACGTGTCCAAATTACCAGGCGGGCCGTTCGAAACCGGAATGCGGGCCGCACTTTGGACATGCCTGATCTATGACCTTCCTTAGAGGCAAAGTGGAGATATAACTTTAGTGCCTATATCTCTAGATCCAGTGGTCATTTTGGTATGTGGTTTGCTCTGGAAGTAACTTCTGCATTTCTTTATTAAATTCTCAGTTTGAAATGTCCAGGTTTGTGACAGGCTTACTTTAAACTGGTTGGGGTCATTTGTCATAACATGGGCAAGATTAAAGTGATTGTAAAGTCTTGTTTGTTATTTTTATAGGATAAAAAATGTTATACTTACCTGCTCTATTGCAATGGATTTGCACAGAGCAGCCCAGATCCTCTTCTCAGGTCCCTCTTCTGTGCTCCTGGCCCCTCCCTCCTTTTCAGTACCCCTACAGCAAGCAGCTTGCTATAGGGGCACCTGAGCCGAGTCATAGCTCCCTGTGTAAATTTGGCCCCAACGGAGCCCCGCCCCTCTCTCCCCTGATTGGCTAGCTGACTTTGACAGCAATAGCAGCCAAAGCCACCACTGCTGTGTCTCGGCCAATCGGGAGGGAGAATCTCGGACGGCTGAGTCTCTCTTGGACATTGCTGGTCGGAGAGACCTCAGGTAAGTATTAGGGGGGATGCTGCACACAGGATAAGATATAAAAAAAAAAAAAAAAACTTTCTGCCTTAACAACCCCTTTTAAGTTATGTCTGGCTGAGTCAACATAAAACATACGCTTGACAGCCTCTAGGTTTACAAAGCCAATCTTTCTAGGTCAACTCTATTGTCGAAGGGAAGTAAAATCAGTGACTAATGCAATTGTTTTCAAATCTTGTAAAACACTTGCCCAGGTAAACATTGTATTACAATTAGATTATGGCTTCACCTTTGGGAGAACAAAGATTCTAAAACAACCCATAGATTATGTGATTTTTCTTTCCTTCCACGAGTTATAAGTAGTTTTCTAGCAAAAAAATACTGATTAAAACTTGTAATCAAAAAGTGCCAGAAAAGGCATGGTCTTCAAGTGGTCATCATCAATGAAAATGTTGAAGGTACCTTCAAACAACATTCGTCAAGTCATGGAATATACTGAGAATTTTCTCAAAGATTGTTTGAAAATCAATGGCCAGCTTTAGGGCCCAATCGCACAATTTTGCATTGGGATGCCCTGGGCAGCATTGCCTAGTGTGATCTCAGCGTAAAGATAAGGCAGCTTGTGGTGTTCTCTATGCTGTCAGTTTATACCACTGTGTTGCAGTGGTGTGCACTTAGAAAAAGTGCTGCGTGGAGTATTTGTTTTCTTTTTCTGACAGTACAGCAGGGTGAATAAAGTCCTAACAAAAAAAAACAAAAAACAGTGAGATGCACCGGGATCCGTCTTTCCCATGCACACCAGCAGTCATGCAATCAGCATGGATGCTTGTATGAACCATCCCTTTAAAGCAGAGTTCCAGGCTAAAATGAATGTAGGTCTTGAACAATAGAGCACATCCCCCCCCCCCCCCTCGCTTTTGGATATTGTCATTTTTTTTTTTCTTCAGCTGGACTTCTGTCCTACTGCGGCGAGGTACGTCATATCAGCATTGCATCTGACCCTCAACCCCGCTGCCTTCTGAGACCTGTGTGTGTCCCAGAAGATGACGGGACCAGAAAGCACAGCGTGACTCGCGCATGCACTGTAGGAAACCGGCTGTGAAGGCTTCACTGCCATTTTTCCTTTCTTGCATTGGCGGCACCTGCACCCGAGGCAATTGAGGAATCCCTGGACAGGTAAGTGTCCTTATATTAAAAGTCAGCAATTAATATATATATATATATATATTACTTTTTTTTTTTTGGCTGGAATTTTTATCCAGAAAATCACAAACCTGTTATACTTACCTGCTCTGTGCAGTGTAATTGCACAGAGCGGCCCTGAAGCTCTTTTTCTGTGGTCCCCTCCGACACTTCAGGCTCCCCCTCTTCTCAGTTCCCCACCATAGGAAGCCCCTTTTCTATGGGGGTGCACCTGAGAGCACAGTTCTGGTCTATTGACGCACACAGTACTGCTCAGCCCCATCCCCTGCTATCTGCTCACCAGATTTAATTGACTTCCTCGGTTTTATTATCAGTTTGACAGGCAAAAAAAACTGTTCATGCAGTCCAAGTTAGCATTGTTCCCTGCCATCTGTGTGGACTACAAGACACCTCCCTTTTATGAAGAAGGAGGTGTTATGTATTCCTTACTCCTTGTCCTGAGGACAATACTGCTCAGTACGGTTTTCACCCTAGGGCTATAAATGTGTTTATGGCAGTATTACCAGGTTAAAATAAAGGAAAAAGGTGTGTGAGGGGAGAGCACTAATACAGCAACCACATCTTAAGGACAGGTAGGCTGCAGAACTATCTATTTTGGCTCTTGGGTTCAGATGCACTTTAAAGTGTATTTAACAACCCCCACTGTAATGTAATGTAATGTAATTATACTGCAGCTTACCAGTGGCTACTATAGTTTTTTCTTTTTTCAGGTTTTGTTCCTATTTCTTTCACTGTGATTTGTCGACACTATCACAGGTGCTTTTGCACTTACCAACCACGTGCATTTTGGCACTCACTGGTCTGCTTTCTGAAAATATATAATGCTTTGTGGGGTTCCAGTAGTTTTCAGGCCCAGAATGTGCATTTTAACATGGTTCTGGCAGTGAAAGGGTTGCCTGACAATATAAGATGGCAGCTGCCATTGCTGAATAGTTTTGAAGGTGCATATTCTAGGATCCAGGACAGGAGACTTCCCTGCCATCAGAATACTCTGATCAGCACTGTAGTCTATTGCCTGCATCCCTGATTGAGCGGCTAAAATCCAACAGGGCAGTTGGCAGTACAGAAATGATCGGTATATCAACTTGCGTTCAACAGCAGTGGTCATACGCTTTAGAATAATGTGATTTTGTATTTCTGTTTTTAAGTAAAAAGAATTTGTAGTGCAGGCCCTTTGTTTTTACATGCCTGTGATTAGGTATTGAAGGGACTCAAGGTATTATCTGATGTATTACTTTACTGCTGTGTGTTTCAGTATTGACAACTGGCTGCATAAAAAAAAAAAAATGGGTTAACAGTCCTCTGTTCATACCTTCCACTAGAGGGACTTTGTGGATTGCTGCACTCTAGATAGGATTGTGTTTTAAAGATCACATTTCCTGTGTTAAAACCTAAGACGGATCACGTACAGTAAAGTTTTGGGAAACTGTATTGCTTGCTACTGACAAATCTGGTTTAGTGCTGGTTCACATTGGTGTGATTTCTGATGCAACTTGAGTCACACTACATAATCACACTGAAAATCGCATCAAAAGCGCTTCACAGTAGTGTGAACCAAGCCGTTTTGTAATACCGTTATTGTGCAAATTGTTCTTTTACCCATTTTCTTGATTCCAGGGCGACTGACTTTTAAAGCCTCTAGATATATCTTCTCAAATATTGAAAGCTGCTGTGATTTGATCACCTAGGACCTCCAAGGAGGAGGGTCCTGAAATGTTGTAGATTACCAGGAAGTGGGAGCGGGTACCTGTCAAGACCGGGTACCTGCTACCCCCCCCCCCCCAAAAAAAAGTGTCACATGTGGGGGGGGGGGTAGCAGGTACCCGGTTTTCTCAGGTACCCGCTCCCACTTCCTGGTAAGATGTGGTGAACAAGCAGATTTTCCCCTTTTGGGTGGAGCTAGTTTTTAAAGCATCTTCTGAAGCTGGCTATACATTACTCCTTTCTTTTTTTTTTTTTTTTTCTTTTTTTTTTTTTTTTTGCAGCTCATTGATTTGATGTGCTGATCAAGTGGAGATTTTACAACAAGCCCGTTCATGAAAAGTCGATTATTAGATCAACCTTTCGTGAACGAGAACTGCCATACATTCGTCTGGTTCTGGCTGAATTCATGCATGGGCACCTTAGGTATTATTCAGGGTTCTCAAGATGGGACGCACTCCCCCCCCAAGATATTTGTGTAGAAGATTTTTCAGCTGACAGCGGGGCAGATTTTACTTAAACTGCAGTGTGCAAAATCTGGTGCAGCTCTGCATAGAAACCAATCAGATTTTAGGTTTTATTGTTAAAGCTTGATTAAACCAAGCTGAAGTCAGGAGCTGATTGGCTATTGTACACAACTGCACTAGATTCTGATTTGCTCAGGTTTTAGTAAATCGACCCCATTGTGTCTCAAGTAAATTATTCTTAACTTAATGTGTTCAATTCAGAATGACTAGATTCCTTTAGAATAAAGAAATGATCAACTGATGGTTGACGTAATCTGCTGTTCCCTCCTCTAGTTCTGGATAATTTACCTAATGGGATGGCCAGTATTGACACACCCATTGTTGGTAAAACTTTAAAGCTCTGCTACGTCTTCTGGTGACACATCGATCCCTTGCACAAGTCTATACAAACTTTATACGTGCACAGGAAAGGATTCCTCTGCAATTTTTTTTTTTTTTGTCTTGCTTAAAAAGTGGAGGGACGTTTTCATGTGGAAGTCAAAATGGCATGCAGGCGTTCATACATGAGCTCTTCATTTTCATATTCTCATCCTCGTTTGAGAACATGCTGGTGAGTGTTGTACCTTTTTTATAAATCCTGTCTTGTTTCCACCACTGTGTGTGCCCTCCAGAATACTGGATATTTTGACCTTTTTAACAACTTTTACAGGAACCTTAGTTGCCTGTTTATGAGAATTCACAACCATTACAATATAAGGTAGTATAGACTTACTATAGTAGAACTAATGTTTATTGGATTTGCAGGATTGTCAAGGACTTGCTTGGCTTCTGACAATTTTGCTAATTTGCCAAATTTACTGCTGCTCGTCTTGTTGTAGCAGAGGTGTATAGTTACTAGTATTGAAACTGCTCACTATATACTTCTCTTGCCAAGAGGAAGGAGACAGAAAACCACAAACCAGTATATTTGAATTTCAAGTGCAAAAATATCTGGGTGTTTGTGCTCCCTTTTAATGTGTGTATAGGCAAAACTTAAATTTTTCGATTGTGGGGGGGGGGGGGGGTTAGAGGAACGACACTTCTTTTTTTGTTTTTGATATTTTTGTACCATTGGGAAAAATACTTATTTTCTTTGTTTCCTGTCCCAGAGGCTCAACAGGAAGTTGGAGTGTCCCTCTTACGCCACTTTTCTACACAGGGTGGGCTAGCCATTCCCTGCTTATCCAAACCTAAAGTGTTGCCTAGAGTTGTTCTTTCATCTACACTTTTGGCACCTCCTCTAGAATATCCATGGGCTGTAAAGAACTATTCACATTGCTTTATACTGGAAAAAGTTTTGTGTAGGTGACTGTCTACGTTACTGCTTATAAGAGGAAATTTTTTATGACTTTTACTGCTATTTTCTTAATGGTTTTCTCCTATATTACTTCAATGCAACAGTTGATTCCTTTTTGGAAGTGGTTTGCAGATGTTTTGCGCACTGAGTGCATATTAATGTGTGTCTGCAGCAGTTGCTGCTTTCCTACAGCATTGTCATTTTATCGTCATACCATCTTTCATGCCCTACAAGCTGCAACCAAGGCGGACTTTGATATTATGTACCATAATAATTACTGTATTAATGACATCAACCTTACCCGGTTCTTAGTCCGATATCACTATTCAGAAAAACTAATTTTTTTTTGGCTGGAGTTCCACTTTGATTAGCCAGGCTCTCAGCATTTTAGACTTTTTATTACAGATTCATCGCTCTTGCTTGTTTTCTGTCACATTTCCATGTTTCACCTGTTTAGGAAAAAGATCCCTGTCTGCATATCTTCTGAATATAGTGCTTGCAAGTGACTGTTCTGTACACTCATGGAAGAGTGCAGTACATTGTTCTTTGTATTTTCTTGTGATTGCTTTATGATATTCATATTTCAGTGACCAGCTGCACCTTTTTATAGATAAGATTTATATGTAGTCTGGGATCTAAGGCCTTTTCACTGGAGCTTCAGGTTATATCGTGTACAGCACATAGTTCCATCGACTGTGCAACCAGCCTGTTGGGTATTTCCCGAATGATCATTGCAGCCGGCAACACTGATCACTGTGTTCTGACAGCGGGGAAGGCTCCCTGCTGCCAGAATACAATGCTACAAGGGGTGGGATTACCCTTGCAAAATCAAAATGAGGAAATGCCTGGATCCACTGGTTGAACGAAAAAAAAAAAAATGCATAATGTATGGGCTGGCTTGTACAGGTGAGAATATTGGACAAATGATCATCCTTCTTCCCCTTTTTTTTTTTTTTTTTTTTTTTTTTTTTTTTTTTTTTTTTTCTTTTTTTAATGCGTGCTAGTCTATCAAACCGGCTACTAAAGTTTGAAAAATTCTCATACGACCGCTTCGGAAGTCATGTAATGTGTTGTAATGTAGTCTTCCGTTTCCAAGCATGCGTGGTCTTGTTCTTATGATTTTTTTTTTCCAGACAAATACTGTACTGATTAAAAAAAATTGTTCTGGTATCGTACAAGAAATATTTTTGCGTTTTTTTTTTTTTTTGTCCCCGTCGGATATTTAAGCATGGACTGTCGTGATCGGCTCTCAATACCTGTGCGTTAACGATCAGATTATTGCAAGATCGATTCAAAAGCGGTAATTTTCATCTGATTTCCTCATCATTTACACTGGGCATTACACTTGGTGTGCAGAGGTACTGGGCTACTCTTATTACCTAGTACGTGATCTGACACTTCCGGGTCTGGGGCGCGAATGTGCGCCACCACCGGTTTACTCGTGCTGTGGTTGAACATAGTGGGAGCTGATCAGCAGGTACGGTGGGTTCTGTCTGCCGCCACCCGCCGGTCCTTCGGTACAGAGGGAGAATGGCGGTCTGCCTATGTAAAGTAAAAAGATGTTATGTCCGTAGGGAAGGCATGGGTCCTGTGTTTCTGCAAAGCAAGGACATGGATCCATGCCTTCCCCTAGTGTAAGCACCTCCCCCACATTAAAACACCAGCTAGGCACACAGTTAACCCTTTGCCCCTGATAACCCCTTCCCAGCCAGTGTCATTAGTACAGTAATGTGCATATTTTTATCACTGTTCATTGTATTCGTGTCACTGGTCCCCAAAAAGTGTCAGGTGTCTGATTTTGTCCCCCACATAATCACAGACCCGCTAGAAGTTGCTGATCGCCCCTATTGCTAGTAAAAAAAAAAAAAATATATGTAGCAGAATACATATTGGCCTAAATTATGTAGAAATTTGATTTTAATTTTTTTTTTTTTTTTTTTTAATGGATGTGTTTTATAGCAGAAAGTAAAACTATTGTTTATAGTGCAAAAAAGAGAAACTGTGGAGGTGATCAAATACCACCAAAATAACGCTCTATTTTTGGGGAGAAAAAAGGATATACATGTATTCATTTGGGGACAGCATCACACTCCTGGGCTATTGACAATTAAAATAACGCAGTGCCGTATTGCAAAAAATGACCTGGTCATTAAGAGGGAAAAAATCTTTTGGAGGGCAAGTGGTTAAACCCAAAAGCAAACCTTTTATTTTGCAGCTTACCTATTCTTAGATGTGAATAATCTCTTACTACATGTAGCAGCTAGAGGAATGAGACCAATCATTTTAACACTGACAGGGATGCTTACAATAATCAACCTTTATGTTAAACCTTTATATTTCCCCACCCCCTGTGCTCCTTCATCCAGGGTGGGGGCACTCTAATACAGGAGGTGTTACTGGCCAGATTACTAGGTGAAAACGGGAAAAAAATCTAAAGAAAACTAACGCAGCTACCACATTTAATGTATTCCATCTTTGGGAAGCTTTGACGGTCTTCCACCTGAGTGTGGTCTAGACCAGTGTTTCTCAGCTCCAGTCCTCAAGGCGCCCCAACAGGTCATGTTTTCAGGCTTTCCATTATTTTGCACAGGTGATTTGATCAGTTTCACTGCCTTAGTAATTACCATAGCCGTTCCATCTGAGGGAAATCCTGAAAACATGACCTGTTGGTGCGCCTTGAGGACTGCAGTTGAGAAACACTGGTCTAGATAAAGCTACTCATGTTTACTGCAGTGTATTAGGGGATTCACTGTAAATATGTATTGATTACAAAGCTGCTTCTCGGGAGTTGGGGAATTTGGTCTACAAAGCTGCTTCTGATTGGCGGTTTCTGAGGTTGTGACATCAGTCCACCTCTCTGAGCTAATCAGGTGAAGCTTTGTATTCACTGATAAAATACAAAGCTGCCCATGAATGGTTGAACGCTGCTTAGACACTGCTCCCCCACCCCCTTTTGTAAGACGGGAAGGTCTCGTCTCGAACCCGGAACACAGCCTCAGCTACATACAGTTTATAGAGCACATGCAGCAGCCGCACATGTTAGTGAGAAAAATCGTTGTTTGGGATTGCTTGGCATGACCAAACTCTTTAGGCCACTTTCACACTGAAGTGGTGCCCGCGGTAGCGGTAAAGCACCGCTAGTTCTAGCAGGGCGCTTTTCAGCCGCTAGCGGGGCGCTTTTAACCCCCTCTAACAGCTGAAAAAGGGTTAAAAGTGCCGCTACAGAAGTGCTTTGGCAGCGCTGGCTGTTGGCAGGGGCATTTTGGGAGCGGTGTGTCCAGACAGGGTCAGTGGTCATGCAGCCTCAGTTTATATTTACCAAAAAAAGTTGCATTTCCATGTTCTGTGTACTGTGGGAGACCAGATATGGTGAATGCGGGGTCCTGGGTTTAGTAACACTTCCTCTCGTATGCTGTCCTGGAAGATTCCTGTAATTGGAGCTACCAGGTAAGTTTATTTTTCACCCCCCCTTATTTGAAAGTGATTTGTAAACAATATATGAAACAAATAACCGTTTTCTCTTTAAAAGTGATCAGATTCCCTCTGTTCTCGGTTGCATAGGAGCTGGGGAGGAGGGGGAAGCAGCAGTACACTGAGCTTCCCAGGGACAGGCTGTGCAAGGGAGGTGTGTCATGACAAGTATGATCATTGCAGGAGAGTACACAAATTCCCAGCATAGCTAGAGAACTGACCACCGTGTGTTCTGCTTAGTGTGGTCAGTTTTTGAAAGTAAAGCAGAGAGACTGTCAGGGACACCAGGGGTTCCACACACAGGAAGCATTACAAAAAGAACAGGATACTTTCTCATACAAGTACATAGTAGAGCAGTCACATATCAGAAATATAAAATGTTCTAACAAACTCTTTAAGCCGCTAATCCTGCCATTGACAATTGACACACTTCCTGTCCTAGGGTGACAACCGTATTGAGCAGAACTCTAGCTGTTAAAACTAAATGACACCTCCCTCTCCTCTATATAACAGGAGGTGCTTTTTAGTTTACCGACAACAATTTTAACTGATTTCTTGCTGGGTGAACAGCTATTTTTTCCCACTTATTGAACAGATACAGTGAGGGAAAAAAGTATTTGATCCCCTGCTGAGTTTGTATGTTTGCCACTAACAATTGCTCAGTCTATAATTTTAATGGTAGGTTTATTTCAACAGTAAGAGACAGAATAACAAAAAAATCCAGAAAAACACATTTTAAAAAAGTTATAAATTTGATTTGCATTTTAATGAGTGAAATAAGTATTTGATCCCCTATCAGTCAGCAAGATTTCTGGCTCCCAGTTGTCTTCTATACAGGTAAGGAGCTGAGATTAGGAGCACTCTCTTAAAGGGAGTGCTCTTAATCATAACTTGTTACCTGTATAAAAGACACCTGTCCACTGAAGCAATCAATCCAGTTTTCCAATCTCTCCACCATGGCCAAGACCAAAGCCGTCCAAGGATGTCATGGACAAGATTGTAGACCTACACAGGGCTGGAATGGGCTACAAAACCATCACCAAGCAACCAAGAAAATTCAGTCCGCAGTCTCCAACCATCTCTTGTATCATGTGCCCAGTCTCTAACCATCTGCTGGGGGAGACGGTCAGAGACTGCAGACATGCTACGGGAGACGGTCAGAGACTGCAGACATGCTACGGGAGACGGTCAGAGACTGCAGACATGCTACGGGAGACGGTCAGAGACTGCAGACCGATGCAGGCTGCCTGTGTCTGGATGCAGCCTCACCAGTGCCCGGATCAGAGAAGCATATCTGTGTGTCCTGGTGCTGTGAATTGTATTTCCCGGGCGGCTGCAGTAACAACGTCCCACCTCCTGTAATCATGTCACGCTGATTCAATGTCCTGCCATTGGATCAGTGTGCCGTCTGTCACAGGAGGTGGGACATTGTTACTGCAGCTGCCTGGGAAATACAATTCACAGCTCCAGGACACACGGAGATGCTGCTCTGTGAGGAGGGAGGACTGGGGCGAGCCAGGAAGATGCCCTGCAATGGGCGGCACCAGGGGAGGAGGCCCACCCAGGCTCTGCCCCGTTATCGCCAACATTTTTTCTTTTTCGGCAATGCGCCGAAAACACCATTTTCGGCCGATATGTTTCGGCGGCCGAAATTTCGGTGCATCCCTTCTGTGAAGCTCCCTCGATCTGGGGCTCCATGTAAGATTTCACCTCGTGGAGTTTCGGTGATCATGAATGGTGAGGAATCGGCCCAGAACTACACAGGAGAATCTCGTCAATTATTGCAAGGTGCCTGGGACCATAGTCGCCAAGAAAACAATTGGTAACACACTACGCCATGAAGGACTGAAATCCTGCAGCGCCCGCAAAGTTTCCCTGCTCAAGAAAGCACATGTACAGGCCCATCTGAAGTTTGCAAATTAACATCTAAATGATTCAGAGGAGAACTGGGTGAAAGTGTTGTGGTCGGATGAGACCAAAATCAACCAACTCGCCGGGTTTGGAGGAGGAGGAATGCTGTCTATGACTCCAAGAACACCATCCCCATTATGAAATATGGAGGTGGAAACATTTATGCTTTAGGGGTGTTTTTCTGCTAAGGGGAAAGGACATCACCACATCGCATCAAAGGGATGATAGACGGGGCCATGTACCGTCAAATCTTGGGTGAGAACCTCCTTCCCTGAGCCAGGGCATTAGAAATGGGGCGTGGATGGGTATTCCAGCGCGACAATGCCCAAAAACACACAGCCAAGGCAACAAAGGAATGGCTCAAAAAGAAGCACATTAGGGTCCTGGAGTGGCCTAGCCAGTCTCCAGACCTTAATCCCACAGAGAATATGTGGAGGGAGCTGAAGGTTCCAGTTACCAAACATCAGCCTCAAAACCTTAATGACTTGGAGATGATCTGCAAAGAGGAGTGGGACAAAATCCCTCCTGAAACGTCTGACCTCTGCGTTTGCCGACAAGGGTTTTGCTACCAAGTACCAAGTTATTTTTTGCAAAGGAATCAAATACTTATTGACCCCTTTTGGGGGGTGTTTGGCAGTGGCTACAGCATTGGGAACATGTTGCATGTTCCACCCTAAAAATGCGTGTAACACGTTCCCAAAGGTGACGCCAAATGACGTCCTCGGCTTTGAGCGAGGATATCTGAGTGATGCCTGTAGCTACAGACATCATCCAGATATCCTCTTATAGAGCCAGCGATTGTGCGCACCATAAGAACGATCATAGCTGCTGTTCCGCCTCTTGATCGTTTTTACGGGAGGCAAGAGGGGACGTACCCCAACCCCCCCCCCGCCCTCCGGTGCTTGTACCGACTCACCGCTACGATCGGTGAGTCGGTCACAGGATCCGCCAGCCCCGGATGTTTAGCATAGAGATTTCCGGCAGACCAGATGGTCGCCGGAGTCTCTATGATCGCTCATGTTATGACATCACGCCCGGCCTCTGTATTTAAAACAACGGCGTTGCTTCGGCTGGGAAGCGGTGATCCTTTTTTTTTTTTTTCATTTCGGGCTTCTAAGCCTAGAGGTGAGATGTGGGGTCTTATTGACCCCACATCTCACTGTAAAGAGCACCTGTCATGCTTATTCCTATTACAAGGGATGTTTACATTCCTTGTAATAGAAACAAAAGTGATCAAAAAACATTTTTTGGGAAAAAGTGTCAAGCTAAAGTAAAAAAAGTAAAATTTAAAGCGCCCCTGTCCCAGTGAGCTCGCATGCAGAAGCAAACGCATACAAAAGTCCCGCCCACATATGAAAACTGTGTTCAAACCACACGTGAGGTGTCACCACGAACGTTAGAGCGAAAGCAATAATTTTGGCCCTAGACCCCTGTAACTCAAAACATGTAACCAGTTAAAAATTTTCAAGCGTCGCCTAAGGGGATTTTTAAATAGGGAAGTTTGGCGCCATTCCACGAGCGTGTGCAATTTTGAAGCATGACATGTTGGGTATCTATATACTCGGCATAACTTCATCTTTCACATTATGCAAAAACATTGGGTTAACTTTCTTGTTTTGTTTTTTGTTGCCATGACCTTCATTATATTCTCTAGGGTCTGTTCTAAAAAAAACATATATAATGTTTGGGGGTTCTATGTAACTTTCTAGCAAAAAAATTATGATTTTTACATGTAGGAGAGAAATGTCAGAATTGGCCTGGTAGGCAAGTGGTTAAGCTGGCCATAGACTGATATTTGGCCAATCAACAGTGTCCAAATTCCTTTCATTGTGTGGCTGTCCGTGGGTGGCAGAAGTCATTTCTGTTATAGGGACATGCTGTAAATCTTTTATTGATTGGCGCAGCTGCAGCGCTGATCAGTGTATTCTGATGGTGAAAAGTGCAGCTGTCAGAATACAATATCCTAGTGACGGGAGATTGCTCCACCCACCTCAGTTGGGTGGCTCGAGGAATCTTAGTCTATATCCATCTATGGCCAGTTTTTAGGGGAAATTAACCCTTTATGTGGGGTGACAGATGAGTTCTCTTGGTTCAGAAATCAAAGAATCCCACTAATGATTGTATGTTTTTTAAAAATGTTATTATAATAATTGTAGCCTTAGTTGCTGTAATTGTGTGAGTGCGTCTTTAGATCATACATTCTTAATGTAGCAGGACTGTTACATAAAAGGGGTAACAAAAGATCTTTTGTTCTGTGGTAAATACTGTGTAATTCCATTTTATCATTGCATTACATACAGTAAGGCTCTAACCTTTCACAAGACCTAAATTAAATTTTGTAGTTGTTGCAGGAACATGGCAAATGTGGGTTGAGCAATGCACATTCTCTTATGGCTAATTGAACACACAAGCTATATAAAGAAGCAGGTACAGATAGGGATCAGTACTAGATCTCTTTTTAGATGAGGTTTTATTGGATGCCAAAAGTTCAAGCGCTTGCTCTTTAGCCACTTCAAAACCGGCCACTGTAAATAAACGTCCTGTACTTTGGGGGGGGGGGGGGGGAGATATCTGATGCCTGTAGCGACAGACATCATTCAGATATCATTATTTTCAGCCGGCGATTTTGTGCACGATAAGGATGCTCCCGCCGCCATCCGGTGCTTCTCCAGGCTCTCCTGCGCCATCGGGAGCCCGGAGAATTAATCGGCCGGCGCCGGAGGAGGACGATAGAGATTTCTGGTGACCAGATGGTCACCAGTCATCTCTATGACCATCGGTGGCCCGGGCGCGATGTTATGACGTCACGCCCGGGTACCTGGAAATAACCAAAGCCGCGATCGCGGCTGTCAGCATGAGATCGGTAAAAAAAAAAATTTCAGATCTCATGCTTTCTAGCCTGGAGTAGAGATGTGGGGTTTTATTGACCCCGCATCTCTCCATAAAAAGGATCTGTCACATAGATTCCTATTACAAGGGATTACATTCCTTGTAATAGGAATAAAAGTAATCAAAAAAGAAAAAAAAAAGTGTAAAAAGAAGCGAACGCACACGTAAGTCCCACCCACATATGTAAACGCCGCTCAAACCACACATGTGAGGTATCGCCGCGCGCGTTAGAGCGTGTACAACAATTCTAGCACTACACCTCCTCTGTAACGCTAAACTGGTAACCTGTAAAAAATTTTGAAGCGTCGCCTATGGAAATTTTTAAGTTACGAAGTTTGGCGCCATTCCATGATTGTGGGCAATTTTAAAGCGTGACATGTTCGGTATCTATTTTACTCAACGTAACATCATCCTTCACATTATACAAAAAAATTGGGCTAACTTTACTGTTTTGTTATGTTTTAATTTATGAAACCATTTGAAAAATTATTGCGCAAATACTGTGCGAGATAAAAAGTTACAATGAGCGCCATTTTATTCCCTAGGGTGTCTGCTAAAAAAAAAACATATATAATGTTTGGGGGTTCTGAGTAATTTTCCTAGCAAAAAATTATGATTTTTACATGGAGAGAAGAGCCAGAATAGGCCCGGTATTGAGGTGGTTAGTGATATAGCAATATCAAGTATTTAGCAAAATAGGTCTAGCTAAGCCATCAATGTGAATTTTAAAGTGGTAGTAAAGGTTCTGCTTTTATAAAAAAAATAAACCTGTTATACTTTGCCAGCTCAGCTCTGTGCAGTGGTTTTGCACAGATCAGCCCCAATCCTCCTCTTCTTGGGTCCCTTGCCGGCGCTCTTGGCTCCTCCCCCTTGATCAGTGCCCCCATAGCAATCTGCTTACTATGGGGCACTGGTGCATGCTTGCTCCCGAGCCCTGCTCTGTGTCCATAAGACACTTAGAGCTGTGTCTCGGCCCCACCCCCTCTCCTTCCTCATTGGCTCACTGGCTGTGAATAACAGCAGTGGGAGCAAATGGCTCTCACTGCTGTCTCAGCCAATGAGGAGAGGGAGTCCTGGGACAGTCGAGGCTCTTGTGCACATCAATGGATTGAGATGGGGTTCAGGTGCGCATTGGAGGGGGCAGCATATAGAATATTTTATACCTTCATGCATAGAAGACTACCCAATATGGGAGTCTCTTCTAGACTTATTGGGGCTGGGTATTGAAAGGCTTTGGGCTGCAAATGTGGGGTGTTTTTGACATTGGCTTGAGACACTTCTCAGATTATTATGAATTTCTCGCAGGTGCATGTGACCTGCAATTGTCCACCTTCCAATATGCGTTTGTCCCACTTCAAGCTGCTTTTGTATTCCTTTAGCCCGGGTTCACGCCTATGCGAATTAGATGTGCGTTTTCGCACATCTAATTCGCATAGCAGGAGAATGTGACTGGCTCCCTATGGAGCCGGTTCACGTATCTCCGGGGCGGCTGCGGAGGGCACTGCACAAAAATGCTGTGCGTCTTTGGCTCCGTTTCAGGGCCGAATTCAGGCATAGAATCGGCCCTGATTCGTCCCTGAAACGGGGAACAGGGACGCACAGCGCTCCTGTGCGATCCGCAGCCCGTTATGGTGTGAACCCGGGCTCAAACTAGTAAGGAGAGTCAGTTCTGCTGACAACCTGTGGACACCAGCCCTTATGCTGCTGATGGTAGCATTTTCCTAATGGATGTATTTACATCTGTCCAAGAAACCTGTCCCAGGAGAAACGTGGGAGACTACTATTGCTCACCACCTTTTGAAAATGCTGCCTGACATTTTGATCCATTGGCTATTTCAGACCTGAAAGAAGAATACACATCAGAAGTTTTAAGTTGTATACTTGAACTCAATACAGGTACAACAGCCAGGCAATTAGAAATGAGAATTCTCCCATGGGACTTTCTTGCAGTCAGATCCACAACCAAGTGTTATAAAGAGTAAGAAAAGGAATGTCCAGCCAGCCCACAGCTGCCTTTGCACCAAAGCCCTGCTCCCCTTTTTTTTGTCAATCTTTGGTCCTCATTGTGATTTTAGAACTGGTCAGGTTTATCACGGTCTGTCCCGGTGAAGACTGCTCTCATAACTTCTTATCCTGCTGTTAAATGGACAGGAAATAAAGTGAAATCTCACAGGGTCACAGATGGCACCAGGAGTGCAAGCTGCATCTAACTACACTTACAGCTCCTGGAGGGGAAATGCAGCTGTAATATTTTTAAGCCTGCATACCTTAACTAAAGGGTAAAATTCTTTAAAACTGAAGGCATTTTTGACAACTGTTGTAAAAATTGCTACAATGTGTTTAGGTAATAGTTACTAGGGTGACAATGGGCTGAAAGGAACCAAAAATATAAAGTGAAATCAAGTAGAGAATTGTATATTGTAGAAAAATATTGGTTTCTACATATATTTTTTTTTTAATTTACAATTGGCTATGCTTTAAGAAACACTAGAACTTGGAGGTAAGAAATCACCTTGCCACACCTTACAGGCAAAAGGAAAAGTACAGCATTCAACTCTTGTGCTGTATATAGTTACATGAAATGGGATGTTACAGATAAGTTACTTGTATCTAGGCCACTGTTCCCTAAACTTGATCATTGACACATCACCTCTGCCGGGGTGTCCTCCAATGAACAAAGCTTGGTGTTCTGAAGTCATTAGTATTCATGACCTTTATTCTGGAAATGGATTGGATTAAAAAAAAAAACTTGCCTAATTTGGCATAGGTAAAGATGAAATGGTGAATAATGAGCGTAAGGACATGGATGCTGTTTTTTGCTTTGTAACCAATAAAAACGTTTGAATCTGAATAATGTATCGCAATGTTGGCTTCACTAATCTAATTTGCCCATTTACTTTTATGAAATTACAACCCCTTTTGGCTTTAAAATATCCTGAGAAATCACTCTTATTAGCTGCTCAGCTGCAAAACTTTATTTTCTACTTCTGCTTTTTATTGACACTGATAAAGATTGACAACCAAGTGACATTGTTTGTATTGTAGACAATGCCTTCCATTTGGGATGGGCATGTGTAACTGACCTGTAACCTCTAGCTTTAATGCATCATTTTAAAGTGGTTGCAAACCTCGGATATGAAATATGAACAAAGCAAATCCCTTTATAATGTGTACTTGTCTCAATCCAGAGCACGAAGTGTCATTTCTGTCTGCTGCTTTGTTCCTTTTATCAGCATGAATCACTTTTGACAAGTTTTGTGACACCAAGAGGAAAAAAAGTGACGGGAACGGCCTCTGACAGCCTCAGCTCTGTTCCCGTGTGCTGTGTGGAGGATTGTCTCTTCCCTCCAATCATCTCTCAGAGCTCACCCCTCTGAGCTCTGCAGAATGTAATTTCAGCTCTCGACCCAGTTTTCTGACAGCTCAAGCAAGCTTTATAAATTTTTCACTTTGAACAGGTGTAGTGAAAAGAAGACTGCAAATAAATAGTTACAACTTAAGTAGGAGGATTTGTTTTAATCTGTGTATCACATGAGACCAGTCCCTTCCCTAGGTATATGTAAGGGTTTACAACCACTTTAAGTGTTTGTGTTTTTGTCATTGTGAGACAGACAGTGGATCAGTCTACACACCCCTGTTAAAATGTCAGGTTTCTGTGGTCTAAATAAATGAGACAGATAATTTCAGAATTTTTTTTCCACCTTTCAATATGACCTATAAACTGTACAACTCAATTAAAAAACAAATCTTTTAAGGGGGGAATTAAAAATGTAAAAAACCTAAAATAATGTGGTTGCATAGGTGTTCACACACCCTCTTATAGCTAGGGATGTAGTTGTGTTCAGAATTAAGCAATCACATTCAAATTCATGTTAAATAGGAGTCCGTACACACCTGTCATTTTAAAGTGCCTCTGATTAACCCCAAATTAAAGTTCAGCTGTTCTAGTAGGTCTTTTCTGACATTTTTAGTCTCATCCTACAACAAAGGCCATGGTCCGCAGAGAACTTCCAGAGC
Organism: Lithobates clamitans; assembly: GCA_037952925.1. Lineage (NCBI taxonomy): Eukaryota > Metazoa > Chordata > Amphibia > Anura > Ranidae > Lithobates > Lithobates clamitans. The sequence continues at coordinate 2,133,201 of JBBGZY010001031.1, read as the reverse complement.
ATCAGAGGGATCTCGTTGTTAAAAGTTATCAGTCAGGGGAGGGGTACAAAAGAATTTCCAAGGCATTGGATATACCATGGAACACAGTGAACACAGTCAAATGGAGAAAATATGGCACAGCAGTGACATTACTAAGAACTGAAATATATAGAGAATCAAATCAAAAAACAAATCAACAAAGGAATGGCTTCACCAGAAGATTAAAGTTTTGGAATGGCCCAGATCTGAATCCGATTTAAAAATCTGTAGGGTGATCTGAAGAGGACTGTGCACAGCAGATGCCATCACAATCTGACAGATTTGGAGTGTTTTTGCAAAGAGTGGGCAAATATTGCCAAGTCAAGATGTGCCATGCTGATGGACTCCTACTCAAAAGGATTGAGTGCTGTAATAAAATGAAAATGTGCTTCACCAAAGTATTTAACGGTGTGCACACTTATACAACAATTTTATTTTTTTACTTCCCTCCACCTAAAAGATTTTAGTTTGTTCAACTGAGTTGTATAGTTTATAGGTCACATTTAAAGGTAGAAAAAGTTCTGAAATGATTTATCTTTGTCATTTTTTTACATCACATAAACCTGACATTTTTTAACAGGGGTGAGAACTTTTTATACCCACTGTATGTATTGAAATGCCTGTATATTTGATGTGCTGTAGAGAGAGAGAGAGAGAGAGAGAGAAAACGAATGCGTACAATTTCTTGTGTTTAAACTTACAATCATTGGGTCTTTAGCATGCAGCTCCGGGTGTGTGTTTTGTGTTTGTGTGTGTGTGTGTGTTTTGTGTTTGTGTGTTTATTTTTTTTTTTGAGTGTGCTACCAACTGCAAGCTAGTCAAATTTGTATACATTTTTAAGATTTTGATGGACGCTGGAAACTTTAATGTGATCTTTTTAAAAGAAACCTTGTCTTTTTTTAAAAATAAGTTGCTCGGCTGACATGTGGATCCAGGGGTTTCTGTATTTATTTGATCAAGAGCACTTCAAGTGATACTAAAATCTTGTTGTTCACCCAAGCCTCAGCTCTGTGTGTTCATATTCAGACAGAGAGCCAGGGCTCAGCCCTGCACCGCTCTCCTGATCGGCTCACTGAATTTAACAGCAGCGGAAACCAATGGCGCTTTGCTGCTCTCTCAGCCAATAAGGAGGCAGAGTCCCGGACAGCTGAGTCACTTGTACAACATCGCTGGATCGAGATGGGGCTCAGGTAAGTATGGGGGGGGGGTCTGCTGCACACAGAAGGCTTTTTATCTTAATACATTGAATGCTTTAAGATAAACCTTCTGCATTTTACAACCACTATAACTCAGGTCAGCTTGTTCTAGGTAGAAGTATCGAAGCTCGGGAATGGCAGCCTCTGTTTTTCTCAGGATAGGTTTTCTTTAAACTGTAGTATGAGTAAGCCCTAAACCTGCGGACTATCTAGTGTTTAGTGAAATCTTTCATTGCTGTCAGTAAAAATGATGTCATGAAAATTATTCTTGTGTCTCATTTGGTTTTCCCGTTTTTACAGTTCATCAAGTGCAAATGTGGTTGCCATCGACAACAAGATTGAACAGGCAATGGTAAGTCATGACTTCTAAATTTTAGCCAGCATGTTTTTTTTTTACCATAATTTCTTTGACTTAAAAGGGATGTCACTATTTGCTCTATTTTTGTATAGGACAGATGGATTTAGATTTGCAGGGCTGCCTTAATCCAGTTTTTTATTCTGATTCTAGGGTTGTTGGGTTATTTTGTTTAATACACATTTCAGATGATACTTTTAGGTCATCTAGGTCTCCTAATCCTAAAAACTATTGCAGAGTTTAGATTAATTGCATGGGCTGTTTTTCCATGTTTTCAAGCAGCAGGGTGCCTTTTAGTTCATCGTTTTGGATGAGTGCAGATATACACTGACCCCCTAACAATTTTCCTGCCTGCCTTGAGATGACTTTGTGTGATTGAAACCCCAGACAGTACCGTCTTATTAGGGATTAGTCACTCTATTTCCTTTATCTGTATGAAGATTTTAGCACAAGGTTTATGAGCTTTCTAAACCAGCATTTGAAATAGAGGAGTTAAGGGGGGAAATGTGTGGAACAAATGCTTAAGCCCACGTTCACACTGAGGGCCAGTTTGAAATTGTGTGAGTTCAGCTGAACTCGCATGATTTCAAACTGGCATTTCCGTCCCGCTTCGGGGGCGATTTGACAGACATCTGTGCAGGGTCATGCACAGATGTCTATTCAAATCGCCAAAAGTAGTGCAGGAACTACTTTCCGGAATTGGTGCGGCTCCGCAAAGTCGTTGCCGGCAATAGGCGGCAATTTGACATGTCAAATCGCATGTCAAAACAGCCGATTTACACCACGGCAGTCAATTGCAGTCAGCTTAAACGCATGGTACAGTGACCTAGCTTTCATTTGAATGGGCTGCTTAAAGCATCACAACAGGCCAACAATGTTACATGCAGCATTTTTGCTAGCACAATGTAGTGCATTAGTGTGTGTATCTGTGCTATACCACAGTTGCAATGTAAAGGTGCCATGGTGTGCTATTCACAATGATTGATCCTGCTTTTCCAGAGCACAGTGGTGTGAATGGGTATAAAGCTGTTTATTCTGGTTTAGTGCTTGTTATACCAGCCAGCAGCATGTTGATGTTCGTTGTGTACCAGTGCTGAGAGGGGGCAGTGTGAGTGTGATGCACTTTTTTAGCATTGTGGTGTTACCAGGGCATGTACTGTTTAAAATAATTGCTTTCTGTATGCACTAGCGGTTATCTGCGCTGTTTTTTTGCAGAAAGCCGCAGGACATCACGTGTAGTTAGATTTAACTAAAAGAGGACTTTTACAAAACTACTATGCATTCCCTTTCATGGACTGCTAAGAGCATTCTCATTTATAACTTTCAAAAAGACATCTGAAACATTTGTAGCCACAAATGGTTATTGGTAAACAAAAGTATTCTCTCAAGTGACAATTGAAACATTCTGCGACATGTGCCATTTCTGCAAGTACTACCATTTAGTGGCCTCTTGATGGTTTGATCTTAATTGGGTCAACCAAAAGTCATCGGGGTGAATTCACACATAGTATAGTGCAATGTCAGGCATTTTACTGCATTGTGTCTCATTCACACAGCATGCTGTACCGCAGCGCATAGGGCTGCTGTACAGGGGCATGAATGAAGTGTACCTTTGTACATTTCCAATAAGGTTTGCAGGAAAAACAAAAAAAGGAGCTCTGGGATGTGCTGAATCGCACACCACACAGCCCCCTAATGCAGTCGGAAACAGCTGCTAAACGCTGTCTACTCTTGTGTGAATTCACTCTAAAAGTAGACTGCTGTCAACCTAAAAATGTTACCCTTTATATAAATGTTGGTAGCACTGGTCTACCTGCAGTACATCAAATTTCTACCACTGTAGCTGCAGACACAGTGGAGTAATTCATACTCAGCTGGTAGATTCTCCTGAAGTGTTTCTACTGTTAACTAAGAGGTCAATGAGGGATTGTTTTCTACCTAATTAATGGCTTGAATGTCTGTAGCTTAGCCACATGTTCATTTTAAGGTTTCCTTTAACTTGAAAATCACCTGAAAAGCTGCTATACAGTGCCTTGAAAAAGTATTCACACCCGTTTTAAAATTTTCCATATTTTGTCATGTTACAACCAAAAACATGTATTTTATTGAGATTTTATGTGATAGACCAACACAAAGTGGCACATATTTGTGAAGAGGAAGGAAAATGATAAATGGTTTTCCAAATTTTTTACAAATATCTGAAAAGTGTTGTGTGCATTTGTATTGCCCAAACCCCCCCACCCACCTCCCCCACCCACCTCCCCCATCTACCTCCCCCACCCACCTCCCCCATCTACCTCCCCCACCTTTACTCTGATACCCATAACTAAAATCTAGTGGAGCCAATTACCTTCAGACATCACCTAATTAGTAAATAGAGTCTGCCTGTGTGTAATCTTTAATCTCAGTATACATACAGCTGTTCTGTGAAGCCCTCAGAGGTTTGTTGTAGACCCTTAGTGAACAAATGGCATAAAGGCCAAGGAACCCACCAGGCAGGTCAGGGATAAAGTTGTGGAATATTTTAAAGCAGGGTTAGGATATAAAAAAATATTCCAAGCTTTGAACATCTCATGAAGCACTGTTAAATCCATCATTCGAAAATGAAGAGTATGGCACAACTGCAAACTTACCAAGACATAGCCGTCCACCTAAACTGACAGGCCGGGCAAGGAGAGTATTAATCAGAGAAGCAGCGAAGAGCTCCATGGTAACTTCGGAGGAGCTGCAGAGATCCACAGCTCAGGTGGGAGAATCTGTCCACAGGACAACTATTAGTTGTGCACTCCACAAATCTGGCCTTTATGGAGGACTGGCAAGAAGAAAGCCATTGTTGAAAGAGCCATAAGAAGTCCCATTTGCAGTTTGCAAGAAGCCATGTGGGGGACACAGCAAACATGTGGAAGAAGGTGGTCTGGTCAGATGAGACAAAAATTGAACTTTTTGGCTTAAAAGCAAAATGCTATGTGTGGACAGAAAACTGCACACCATCCCCACTGTGAAACGTGGTAGTGGCAGCAGCAGCATCATGTTGTGGGGATGCTTTTTTTCAGCAGGGACAGGGAAGCTGGTCAGAGTTGATGGGAAGTTGGATGGAGCCAAATACAGGGCAATGTGGGGCTGAGGTTCACCTTCCAGCAGAACAACGACCCTAAACATACAGCCAGAGCTACAATGGAATTGTTTAGATCAAAGCATATTCATGTGTTGGAATGGCCCAGACCTTAATCTATTTAAAAATCTGTGACAAGACTTGAAAATTGCTGTTTAGACGCTCTCCATCCAATCTGACAGAGCGTGAGCTTTTTTGCAAAGGAGAATGCACATCTCTTTGCACATCTCTAGATGTGCAAAGCTGGTAGAGACATACCCAAAAAGTTTTGCAGCTGTAATTACAGCAAAAGGAAGGTTCTACAAAGTATTGACTGAGTGGGCTGAATACAAATGCACGGCACACTGTACAGCTCTTTATCTGTAAAAAAATTTGGAAAACCATTTATGGATTTCCGTCCACTTCACAATGATGTGCTACTTTGTTGTGTTGGATCACATAAAATCCCAATAAAATTTATGTTTCTGGTTGTAACATGACAAAATTTCAAGGGGTATGAATACATTTTCAAGGCACTTTAATTGCAGACTTAAAGCTAAACTCCAGGTTTTTACAGAGGTACATGGGTCTAGCTTGGGACCACTGTGGAAGTGGATAATCACTGTAATGGTCGCTGCTAACTACAGTGATCGCCGCAGTCATCTGAGTCCTGTGCTGACCTGACCTCCTGTCGTCCCAGCATTGTGAGAAGTGCAGCCGCACAGCCCAGGACCCAGAAAACTGCAGTGATTGCTGTAGTGGCAGCAAGTGCTATAGTGATTCTCCACTTCCACAGTGGTCCCACAAGTATAGAATATGTATACTTACATTGGTGCAAACTGGACCAGTGTAACTATGCAGTAAAACCATATCTAGAGTTCAGTTTTAAATTAATCTTACATCAGTGCTTTGGATCACTGAAACAAGAAGGTAGATTGGTAGTCTTGCCTGTCCTGCATATCTCCTTCATAACTCGCCTAAACAGTCAGTAAAAATAGTATTTTCTGAAGGTTAACTCTGGCAGCCCCTACGTTCTCAAGACGGGATAATTTAAGCTGCTTTCACACTGATGTGTTTTTACCGCTAAAATACGCAACAATAATGCCATCCCATTAAATCCCATGGGACTCTTCGCACCACTGAGTGGTACATTTTGAAAAGTCCTGCTTGCTGCATCTTTGGTGCGGTTTTCAAAAATATAGGGCCCTATTGAGATGGATAGACAATATGTCAAACGCACCAAAAATGCAATGCAGATGCATTTTTGAGTTGTATAGCCAGATTTCACAGCTGCATGCTGGGTAATAGGCACCCAGAAATCGCACTGGAAACTCATCAAAAACGCATATGCATTTTTACGGTGTTTTTTTGCAACAGAGCAGTGTAAAAACAGCCTTAAAGTGGTATTAAAGGTTCGGCTTTTTTAAAGTCATCTTTGCTCTATGCAATGGTTTTGCACAGAGCAGCCCCAATTCTCCTCTTAGGTCCCCTGCTGGAACTCCTGGCTTCTCCCTCTTGACCAGTGCCCCCAATAGCAAGCTGCTTGCTATAGGGCCAATGGTGCCTGCTTGCTCCCGAGACTTACTCTATGCGCCCATAAGAGGCACACAGCTGCAGCTTGGCCTTGCCCCTGCTCTCTCCTCATTGACTCACTGTCTGTAATTGACAGCAGTGGGAGCCAATGTCTCCCGCTGCTGCCTTGGCCAATGAAGAGAGGGAGTCCTGGGATAGCCGAGGCTCTCGTGCACATCGCTGGATCAAGATGGGGCTCAGGTAAATATTAGGGGGGGCTGGGGGTGTCGATGCACACAGGTTTTTACTTTTCCCTCCTCGGGGGGAGGGGTTGGGTACCTTGTTTTGACGGGTACACGCTCTGATGAACTCGGCCAAAAATTTGGCCCCCCTCCTCCGCAGCCAGCCCACTCGCAAAGAGCAGCACACTTTGCACATGCGCAGTAGGGAACGGCTTCACTGCTACTGGATTTGTGGACAGGCAAGTGTCATAATATTGAAAGTCAACAGCTACAGTATTTGTAGCTGCTGACTTTAATTTTTCTGAAGGAGCCTCGAGCTCCACTTTAAGGTGGAGAAATTTCAATCCTGTTTAATAAACTGCGTGTGACTGGTCACACCTAACAAGATAAAACCTTCAGGGGATACCTATTTATATACAAATATCATTTTCTTCTGTTGAGCCATAGATATGCATAACTTTTTTAAGGGTAATCTGTCAGATTACTTCTGCTTTTTTGTGCGTTCATAGCAGTTTTATTTCAGGTATATTATAGCACATCATGGTTATCTGTTGTTTAAAAATTAATTGCTTGTTCTATCATGTCAAAATGACAGGATATTGTTCTCACCACAAGAGCTGACTGAGAAAGGGAAGTGTCCAAGTACGAACTATACGTGCAGCTGTCTGCACTTAAAGCCTCTGTATCGCTGATGAAAGTATGTAATCTCCAAGCATCACCTGATCATCACCTGATTATGTCATAGTCATGCCCGATGTCAAAGCATTCCCACATTAGTTTACGTGGTCATTGTTTAGAAATAATTTAGTAATGTCCTCCCACTGGTCTATTATGAGTCAGACAGATATGTCTTGCAATATATTTTTTTCCTTGTATACTGTAGATAAAGGCAGTAGCAAACACCGGCTAATGTAGACTCATGGATGTCCTCTGTGGGCAGATATTCATTAAGATATTCCCATATCTACCAAAGTATGCACTCGCATTCTTAAGATCTGCCGGTGCTGGGCACTGGGTGTCCGTCGGCACCCGCCAATCGTCAGGCAGGTCTCATTTGTGTGTGTTTTACCATCTAAACAAGGCAGATCTCCACTCTAATGGGGAAAGGGGTGATTTTGTGTCCCTACAAAGCAGGGGAAAAAAAAAAAATTATCCATCTCTTCCTCTAGTAAAAGCAGCACATACAGTACACAAAAATACTGACTAGGCACACAGTTAATTGTTTGATCGCCCTAGATGTGAATGAAAATATATATTTTTCAATATTGTCAGTCTTTTGTTTAGCGCAAAAAAAAAACTAAAGAAAAAGTTTAGCCTATAGTTCTACTTTAAGCAAAAGAAAAGATGTTCATATTTACAGCTAACATTTTTTACAATTAACATTTCCCTAAACTGCAAGTGTCATCTATTAACCACTTAAGGACCGAGCCGCTTTCTGAGATTTGGTGTTTACAATTTAAAAACATTTTTTTTGCTAGAAAATTACTTAAAACCCCCAAACATTATATATTTTTTTTTCTAACACCCTAGAGAATAAAATGGCGGTCGTTGCAATACTTTGTCACACCGTATTTGCGCAGCGGTTTTAAAAGCACACTTTATTGAAAAAAAAATACACGTTTTTGAAATAAAAATTAAGACAGCAGTAAAGTTAGCCCAATTTTTTTTTTATATTGTGAAAGATAATGTTACGCTGAGTAAATTGATACCCAACATGTCACGCTTCAAAATTGCACCCACTCGTAGAATGTCGATAAACTTTTACCCTTGAAGATCTCCATAGGCGACGTTTAAAAAATTCTACAGGTTGCATGTTTTGAGTTAGAGGAGATCTAGGGCTAGAATTTATTGCTCTCGCTCTAACGATTGCGGTGATATCTCACATGTGTGGTTTGAGCACCGTTTTCAATATGTGGGCGCTACTCCCGTATGCGTTCGCTTCTGCACGTGAGCTCGGCGGGACGGGGCACCTTTTTTGGTTTTTTTCTATTTTACCTTTTTTATTTTTACACTGTTCTTGCGGCGAATCCGCTGCAGGGACCACTTATCTGAAAGCGAACCACCCGCTGAAGAAGAGGATACCAGGATTAGGGCAGCCAGCTGCTGCCCTAGCAATAATATCCCTCTTCAAAGTACTGACGTATAATTACGGCAGGCTGTCCGTAAGTGGTTAACCAAATACAGCGGATTTTACTGACAGTTAAAGTGATTGTAAAGGCTTGTTTTTTCGTGGTTTTTTTTTTTTTTTTTTTCTTCTTCTTTTAAAAATGACAGTCGTGTTATACCTCCTCCTGTGCAGTTGATTTTGCACAGAGCAGGCCTGATCCTCCTCTTCTCAGGTCCCTTTTTGCTGCTCCTGGCTTCTCCTTCCTTTGAGTGCCCCCTCAGCTTGCTACACGGGGCACCCAAGCCAAGTCAGAGCTCCGTGTATCCATTCAAACACACAGACCAGACCTGGCCCCGCCCCCTCTTCCCTGGTTGGCTGACTGACTGACAGCCGTGGGAGCCAATTGCGCCGCTGCTCTGTCTCAGCCAATGAGTAGGAATGTACTGGATGGCTGAGGGGATCATGGACATTGCTGGAGAGAGAAGGGGCTCAGGTAGGTAAGTGCTGGGGGAGCTGCTACACACAGAAGGTTTTTTATCTTAATGCATTAAGATGCCTTTACAACTCCTTTAACCACAACCATGAGTGTGTGTGAACTGCTGTTCTAACAATAAAAGTTGGCCAGCTTCTACTGTAGATTTATAGGAGCTGAATGGCAGAGAAGTGCCTTCCTTGTACCTGCCTTGGCAATTTTGTAGTAGGGTGGTAGAACTTTGTTTGAATATCGCCTGGAATTTACAGACCAGCACCATTGGCACCCAACTATTCTAGAAAAGTAGCTTGCCCTATGGCAGCCTATGACTTGACCACAAAGAGCCATTTTTAAATGTACTTGTGTTGGTGAGCTCTGTTTAGCAGAGGTTTTCTACTAAACTGAATTGCATCTGGTCCAAAATATTTGTTTTCATTCATAAAGCTGTTACAGGATTCCCTTTTTAAATAGACCAAATTTGGAGCCTTGGTATATATTTATAACCTTGTTTTTATTCTATTTGCTAGGACCTGGTCAAAAGCCATCTGATGTATGCTGTAAGAGAAGAGGTGGAAGTCCTGAAGGAACAAATAAAGGAATTAATAGAGAAAAACTCTACACTTGAACGTGAGAATGCACTGTTAAAATCCCTTTCAAACAGCGATCAGCTGTCACAACTTTCGACCCAGGCTGGCCCCAGCCAACAACCGCCTCCAGTGACTACAGCTCCTCTGACTGCTCCGCAGACAGCACACCCTCCACAACAACCGAATGTCTCTTCTGCATAAACTGTACAAAAACTGATTTCTCGCCTTGTTCAGCTAACTGAAAGCAATCTGTCCTTGTGTGCCACTGCTGATCTTTCCACTTCAAAAATGAGAAAAATGAAAAAAGAGCAAGTAGCCATGCTTCATTTTGTGTGTTTGGCCTTTTCAGTATTAGACAATCGTACTCCCTGATCTCTCATTGTGAGAGAGGTGATACCGTTTGCATTGTATATCAGGTATTAACAGACCTAGAAAGGTGTGCGTATGTATGTGCGCACACAGTGGACTGTGCTCCTAGTGTATGTATACGCTTTTATAGCCATACACACATTATATGCACAGACGCATTAATCTCAAAAGCATGAATCCTTCCTTGCTTTAGGGACTGTAATTCCATGAATGCTGGCAATAAATGTTAACACATGTAACCCTTCTTTCAGTAGAAGGGACAAACGCAGCATTTTATGTCATAGAAACCCTCTAGATAACAAGGAAACAAACTTGCATGTAGAATTTAACTTGTAAAGAGACCAGACCATATAGTGTCCCAAAAGTCACCTGAAAATGCATGCAAGGTAGCATTTTGAGTGTCAGATAAAGTAACCTAGTTCTTCATGTACAACATTGCATTTTCTCTGCTCATAATGTACTGAAAAATAAGTACTTTTTAGAAGGCTGATCTCAAGATGCATTTTTATGCCCTTTGTGCTCATTGTAGTCATCACCGATGCACCCTGAGGATGGACTTTTCCTTAATGGTATTCCATGAACAGGATGTAAATGTAGATAGAACAGTGCAGCTAATTTCACTGCACGTGGATACAGTGTTTATGCTTGCTAGTCTGTCTACAGGCTGAGTAAATTTATACCCATACAGTGAGCATGACATTTTACAAAGGATCTACCGGTACTTCATGTAGGCTTTACAACGCTTTGTGGTTTGTTTAGAAAAGTACATTTAGTGTATATTAGATTGTTAAAAACAATTACCGTGTACATCTGCATGTGTTAAAGGTGCCTATTTACTATGCTGAAATGCTTGTTTGTAGTGAGACAGTTGTTTGCACCTTATAAACAGACTTATGTTTAAAAAAAAAATAAATAAAAAAAACAAGCAACAGCAGCTATATTTGATCTAGCGAATAGCTAATGACGCAGAGTAAATCTGTTTTTAAAATGGGTTTTCTATCACATAAAATGCTGCTACAAACAGCAGTTAATCTCTGGTATTCAACAAGGGGTCTTATGGAGCTTTAGAGGCTCTCCTAGGGAGCGTTTCCTTTAGATCATACTCTGAGCCATGTTTTGTCAGTTCTTTGTAAGCAAATCTAATCATTGCGTTCGTAGTAAGAGCCACCATTCTTTAAATATAAAGTAATATTTTGTTTTGCCTTTTTATTAGTTCATTTAAGTTTGTGTTTTATTTATTACAGGGCTGCTATTTTCATAATGTGTATGAACAATGTCACAGACACTCTATTTTATTTTATTTCCTTATCTAGAGAATAAATGTAAATCTATCATAAATTGTAGAAGGGGAGGGATTGCATTTAGTAGGGAAAGCGTTTTGGCAATAATTGAGCATACGTATCCTGGCGTATATAAATGTATATCTAACACTAACGGCAATCTACTTTTCTGGTATTTATTTTACAGTAGAGCAAAGATCCAATTTGAATGTACATTTTGTAAAGAGTGTAAGTATGGATCCATAATGCGCCTGTACAGGAGAGCAACAGTTGTGATACAAAAAATAAATGATAGATTAGCTAGTTTGATGAAGAATTTTTTTTGTTCATTTCTCTCGTTTGTGACAGAGGAAAATTGCCATGATTCCTATGCTTTTTAGACAATTTCTGTGAATTATAATTTTTTAGGGTGGGATTTAAAAAACTGTGAAATTGTTCAACCTACTTTGTAACCAAAGAAGCAAAGATGTGTATTTTTTTTTTTTTTTTTGTTATGCACATTTTCTGTATTTTTATTCAGTGTTCTCTCATCACATTTTTCTTTCTCCTCCCCTCCCCACCACCCCCCACCCTGCTGTTTAGCATGATCTGCATGACCTGTAATTTCTGAACCACTTTCATACCTCAAGTTTATTTTTGTTTTGTCCAGCACTCTTATTGTACTATGTAATCTGTGAAGCGCGTCCAATAAACAGAGCAAACCGCTAATGTCAGTTGAGAAAAACTAGTGTTATGCACACTAGTTGTCATATGGAAACAGTGACATAAAGTGAGCCATCTTTTGTTCATTTTAAAATGGTGTTATAAATTTCATATGCAGAAAACCAAGTTTTGTTACATTGCAGATTTTAATGTATTGAATAAATTCAACATGCAGATTACTTGCAGTGTATAAGGAGTATTTACATTTGAAACGGAATTGTACATTTCAAAAATACATTTGCAGGAGCTTTTTTTGTGTAGCAACAAGAAGTCTGTCAAATTATTGTAAAAAGAAATATATATATATTTTCACATATTTTTTCTGAAATTATTAAATTGTAGTTTTGCTGAAAAAAGTGACTCAAGAATATCTTCTAGTCTACTGCATCCCTGTAGTCTGGATACAGCAGTCACTTCAGATTTAGGAGGCGGAGACTATTGTGCAAAGTGGCACAAGTTCCAAAGCAACTGGAATTCGAGCTAATGCATCAAGGGTTTCTGGAAAAATATGCAGAGCTCCAGTTTTGTTATACATGGGTAAAGCATCTAAAGGTCACAAATTATTTTATGTGTCAGATGCAGTATTATCTGCCATTCTGGAATCAACACACAGGTACTTGTAGGACCTCTGCTTCAGTCATTTAAATTGTTTATAAAAAAAACTGCACTGGCCTGGCCTATGCATCAAAACTTGGCACAGTTTTTTTGGCACAGATTTTTGTGCACAGGCTCAAAAATGACTGGCACAGAGTTAAAGCGGAGCTCCTGCCGAAATTTTTTTTTTTTTTTTTTTTTTAAAGTCAGCTACAAATACTGCAGCTGCTGACTTTTAAAACATGGACACTTACCTGTCCAGGGGCGCCCGTCTCTCGGTCCTTGGGTGCTGCCGCATCCATCTTCAGTAAGGGAATCAGGAAGTGAAGGCTTGCGGCTTCACTTCCCGGTTCCCTACTGAGCATGCGCGAGTCGCGCAGCACAATGCGGATGGTCCCTGCTGTCTCTGGGACCCGTGTGTTTCCCAGCAGACAGCGGGGGGGGGGGGACAGGAAATGGCGTAAATAACTGCAGAATCTGCGGCTATCTATGCCGGAAGTGGGTAAGTGGGTACAAATACCTGTAATATACAGGTATCTACACCCCCTTCCCCTCTGTAAGGTGCCAACTGTGACACCAGAGGGGGGGAGGAATCCGATGAGTGGAAGTTCCACTTTAATAAAAACAAAAAAATGTGTAACAAGAGGGTGTATACTTGCCTGTCCTGCCACCTTTTTCTCTGATCTTTGTTCTGTTCAAGAGGTGCAGCATTAAAGTAGAACTCCGGGCAAAAACTTTTTTCCCTCTTTTGTTGCTGGTGCTTTCATATCTTAAGCAGATATAGTTACATAGTAGGTGAGGTTGAAAAAAAAGACACAAATCTTGTTAAACTCCCTTCCGCAAAAAAGTTTTATCCCTATTGTGGGGTCATCAGTACGGTATTTGTAAATTGAAATCATATCCTCTCTCAAGCGTCTCTTCTCCAGAGAGAATAAGTTCAGTGCTCGCAACCTTTCCTCATAACTAATCCTCCAGACTTTTTATTAGCTTTGTTGCCCTTCTTTGTACTTGCTTCATTTCCAGTACATCCTTCCTGAGGACTGGTGCCCAGAACTGGACAGCATACTTTAGTTGCGGCCGGACCAGAGTCTTGTAAAGCGGGAGAATTATCGTTTTTATCTCTGGAATTAAACCCCTTTTTAATGCATGCCAATATTCTGTTTGCTTTATCAGCAGCTTGGCATTACTGAGCCTATAATTTACTAGGACCCCCAGGTCCTTTTCCATCCTAGATTCCCCCAGAGGTTCTCTCTTCAATGTATAGATTGCATTTATATTTTTGCCACTCAAATGCATTATTTTACATTCTATATGTAGTCCATTTCTCTCCTCAGTCCGTATTGTAAGAGGTTATGAAGGTGCATTATTTAAACTACAGGCTTTATTCCCCTTCATTTCCATTTTGTAAAACTGGTGACCGCTATGCCATCTATTGCGCCAGCCACCAGTCTTGTAACATCCCTGCTGTAGTTCTTTCAGCAAGCGGTGATGTAATTGCATCGCCACTCGCAGCAGTGGGTGTGTTTGGGAGTCTGACTCCTGGTCTCAAAGCGCCTACTATAGCTACATTGCTCAGTTGGACATTGTGGGTGTCCACATAGAGCAGCTTAGCTTAGCCCCACCTGCACACACTCTATTCACTTCATGTATTTAAGATAGACCTCCGTAGCATAGCTCTGCTCACACACAGCCCCTGCACTTCATGTATTCAAGATAGAACACTTTAGCATAGCTCTGCCCACATACAGCCCCTTTCCTTTGCACTATGGGAAATGTACCCTGTTTCCCCGAAAATAAGACCTAGCACAATTGTCAGTGATGGCTGCAATATAAGCCCTACCCCCCAAATAAACCCTACCCTGTTTCCCCAAAAATAAGCCCTACCCTGAAAATAAGACCTACAAGGACTTTAACTAGGGCTTATTTGAGTAATACGGCTTATATTTCAGCCTTCACCGACAATCACACTAGGTCTTATTTTAGGGGAAACACAGAGTGCAGGAGACACAGGCTGTTCTGGAAGTTTTTTAAGATGTGAAGGGGCTATAACTTTGCAAAAGAGCTTAGATTGGAGGAAGGGGTGGTGGGATGAGTGAGTATAATAGACCCATTTCTTTCTTGTCCATTGAGGGACAAAGGAATCTAAATACTGTCAGGTTGGCAGATATCATTTTTTTTTTTTTTCCCCCAAGTCATTGTCCAGGGCAGCATCTGAGAGGGAAGGCTCCTCCCACCTAAATCAGGAGATTCATCATTCACCATTACAAAAAAGTTTTGCCTACCTGTGCGCAGACAGGACTGCAGAACGGTGCATGCGTTTCCCTTTGCATGCAAAATGTTGAACACAAACTCAAGGCATTCATTTGGTAAATCGGGCAAATCTTGTCTAGTTAAATATCTAACAGTCTTTAGACCCACTGAATTGCACAAAAAGCCTTAGTTTTTCCAAAAAGTCACTAATACCCCTAACATAAACCGTTCCCTCGTCAAAGGTTGTAAGTAAAAGTCAAGAAATTGGGCCAACGGTTGGATGATCGACCCTGTACCAGTAACAATCTGTCTCAATTTCAAAGGTGTATAGCATAGATGACCAGAAGGCAAAGGTCATTGTACAAAAAAGAATTGCAATCTTGTCAGTTTTACAGCTGTTGGATCGACCCATATTAAGGTTGGCCAATCAATTTTTAGTACTCTGTAGACCAGTGGTTCTCAACTCCGGTCCTCAGGACCCACTAACAGGCCAGATTTTAAGTATTACCTTGGGGAAATGCAGACTAGAATACTGCAATCACTGAGCAGCAAATTATATCACCTGTGATGTATTTCAGTTATCTTGCAAACCTGGCCTGTTGGTGGGTCCCGAGGACAGGAGTTGAGAACCACTGCTGTAGACGGTCCTTCTTCAAAATCGCATAGCTAGTGGTGTCTGCCAGCATAGTAAGCATACTTTTTCCTATAGTCGATAATCACAATCACCCAGCCCCTATCGGCAGGTTTAATAACTATGTTCTTATGTTCCCTGAGTGAGCTCAGTGGAGCAAATTCCTCTGGACTCAAGTTGGTGAAGATATGCCTATAAGTAACACTAATGACATATTAGATGGCATGAGAGAGGCGGGCATCACTTCCAGTGACTCTCCCCTTTGCTTGGTATGGGACACCTGTGTGCAGCAGCATAAAGTGGTATGTACATTCCACCATACGTAATGTGGGGCAGCTGGGGGTTGGATCAGAGCAGGGGCAGAAACAGCTCAAATGTAAGCCTGGGATTTTGGCAGGAAACCTCTGCCCTTACCCATCTATCACTCTCATGAAACTTGCTGGTGGATATAGTGTCTTTGCATCTTCTTGCTGGGTCCTGTGTCTGTTTGTTTTTTTTTTTTCGTGACAGACCAAGACCTTTGAGGAAAGGATTCCCTCATTCCCATCCAAAGCAATGCGCTTCTTGTGAAACCAAGATGGCCACTAGCTGGCCAAAACCTTTATGCCAAAAGTGTATAAACAAACCTGTGTTGAAAGAATCGGAGGGCTTCCTAAAAGGTTTAGTTTCCTTTGTTTAGAGAAGTCCAACTTATCCTTGGAGGACACAGGCTCTCTGTGGGGTCCAATGGATAAAAAGACAAAGGCCCTACTGAGGAAAGCTTGGAAGGCAAGATCAGCCAACTTCAATACAGACATCGCTACCACTTGTGTAGCCTGCACACTCATCTTGTGGCTGAACAAATTCCAGACCCATCTGGAAACGGGAGCACCAAGACAAAAGTAATTAAAGACGATCCTAAACAAAGCTTTGCAGCATTCATCACAGAAGCTGTAAAGATCACTGTGTGGTCAACAGCCCTCATAATTTTGGCGAGGGGGGGGGGGTGGGCGGGCATATTCTTTAAAACATGGTCAGGGGATGTTCCTTCCAAATCCAAAATATGTGGAATCCCATTCTCAGGAAAATTGTTAATTGGACTGGACCTGTAATCGATACTAGATAGGCCAGTGGACAGGAAAAAAACGGAAAATTGTATCATACTTACCGTAATTTTCCTTTCCTGGTGCCTATCAATGGCAGCATACTGGTGATAGAGCTCTGCCTCGACTCCTCCCTCAGAACTAGTGACTAGCATAAATTAAAGACAGTCCCTCCCCCAACATTCTCCGTAATATAGAATACCGAGGGTGGGAGCGTATGCTGCCATGGATATACACCAGGAAAGGAAAATTACAGTAAGTATGATACAATTTTCTGTTTTCCTTTTGCCTCCATGGTAGCATACTGGTGATAAATAACTAGCTGACACGGGTGGGATAATGCTTAACAATAAATGTGTAATTAGAAAGGGACATTGTAGCCTGAACTGCCCTCTTTCTGAACTCAACAGTCGTGAGAGCTCCTGGGTCAATATGGTAGTGTCTGAGGAAAGTATTGTGAGAAGACCAGGTGGCGGCCCTGCACACCGTCTCCAATGAAACATTAGCCCTTGCTGCCCAGGAAGTTGAGACTGCCCTTGTAGAATGAGCATTCACTCGGTATGGAGGCTCCATATTCTTCACCCTGTAGGCCTTCTGGATTAATTTTACAACCCAAGATGCCAGAGTTTTGATGGAAGCGTCTTTGCCCCTGTATTTACCGAATGGTACAATGAAAAGTCTCTCAGAGTTTCTGAAGGGTCTGGTGGCCTCTAGGTAGGCCCTGAGCACTCTGGCTATGTCCAGCTTGTGACAAGATTCTGAATCTGTTTCAGTAAATACTGGTAGTGCCCAAGGTTCCAAAAGGTGGCTTGGAGTAGCGACCTTAGGTGTGAGGGTTTGGATGAACTGCCCTGCGCCAGAAGTTGAGGGAAAGGAGGGATCCTTATTGGAGAGCTCACACTGAGGTGCATGGCTAGAGGAAACCAGGGTCTCTTGGGCCAATATGGAAGTACTGCCAGTACCTGGACTGCCTCTCTGAGGAGCCTCAGGAGGAACTTGAATATTAATGGCTGGGGAGGAAAGGCACACGCCATGGTGAACCTCTAGGGGCATGACAGGGCTTCTACTTCCTCGGCTTGCGTATGCAGCAGGCGAGAGAAGAACCTGGTCAGTTTGGCATTCTCCAGAGTGGCAAACAGGTCTACCTGGGGGGGATCCCAAAGGCTGGCAATTTCATGGAAGACATAGGGATGAAGGGCCTACTCGTTGTCCAGGAAGTTCCTTGACCGCATGTCTGCTTCCCTGTTCAACCTGTCCAGGAGATACATCGCTCTGAGGTCTAGGAGGTTCTTCTCTGCCCAGAGCATAATCGGCTCTACCTCTCTAAGGAGTGATCTGCTGCGAGTGCCCCTCTGCTTCTGCAGATACACGACAGCTGCCCTGATGTCATAAGTATTCTCTGGCCTCTGATTTGAAATGCCATGAATGCTGCCCTTCTCTCCAGGATGTTGGATACCACTCCCTGGGTGGAACAGGACCATCTTCCCTGTATCTTGGTTTCCCTGCAATGGGCTCCCCAGCCTTGTCCGCTTGCATCGGACGTAATTGTGATCCAGGGGAGGGAGCCCAGATGATGAGGTTTAAAGAGGTTTTCCGGAAAGGTTCACCAGTGAAGACTCCTGCGCATTACTCCCGTCAGCAGGATCATCTGAGAGAGTCGTTGGTTCTTCCACTGCGCCAAGAAACCCGTCTGAAAATCCTCAAGTGCCAATGGGCCCAATGAATCGGTATGCAGGCCGACATTGTGCCAATGAGGCTCAGACATTGTAAAGCCGTTAGATACAGGCTCCGGATGACCTTGACCATTCTCTGGATGACGATCCTCATCTTTTGGATATGGTAATGATACTGTCCCCTCCTGAGTGTTTGAACATTGCACCCAGATAAATCATCTGCTGTGTAGGTGTAAGTTTACTTTTTTTCAGAGTTTATCGGCCACCCTAGCTCTCTTAGGGACTGGAGAAGAATGTCTCGGTGATATATCAACTGATCTGGGTTGCTTGCTAGGAGGAGGATGTTGTCTAAATAGTGGTATAGCCTCAAGCCCCTCTCCCTCAGGGGAACCAGAGAGGATATTAGAATCTTGGTGAATACCCTGAGGGAGGTGCACAGACCGAAGGGCAGGGCTTGAAACTGCAGGTGGGTCCGTCCCACTGCAAATCTTAGATACTTTTGAAAGGCAGGTAGAATTGAAACGTGTAGGTAAGCATCCTGCAGATTGACTGAAATCATCCAATCTGATGGCTGAACTGCCTGAATAATTGTTTGCAGAGATTCCTTTTTGAAGCTTTCGGGGTGTATGTGCCTGTTGAGCCTCTTTAGCTCTATCACAGGCCTCCACCCACCTGTCCTTTTTGGGACCAGAAATAGGGTGGAGTAGAAGCCTGTGAAGGGGGCTTGAGCCTTCAGCGGAGAGGATGGAATCTCTGTTCTTTGGAAAGAATTCTGAGGTGGAGGATGAAAGAAACTCAAAGTGCCCCCATTGAATTGTTGACAGGACCCAGGGATCCTGGCATCGGTCGGCCCAGACTGGAAAAAAAAGAACATTAACCTGGCTCCCACCGGGAGTGTCTAGGCTAATCTGGTGTCAAAGACTGCTTCTGCTCCTGTGGCGCTGGAAGGGTCTTCATATTTCTGTTCAAAAAAAATACCTGCCCTTCCAGGGTCTTCTGTTGTCTCTGGGCTGCCTTGATTGTCTAAAATCCCTAGGATTCGACTGGCGAAACCTAGAAGGATCCCCTCTGGATCTTCGCATCCTTCTGTCTTAGGGAAGCATACCGGACTTTCTTCCTGACAACCTGGAGATAGCTTTATCCATCTTGTCTCCAAATAATGCCTTCCCAACGAATCTGATTTTGCACCAGTTTTGTTTGGAAGTTAAGTCAGCCGTCCAGGGTTTCGGCCACAAGGCCCTTTTTGCCATTACTGAGTGCAGCATGGACCTTGCTGAGCACCTAATCGTGTCTATGGCCGTTACCCTGACAAAGTCTGTCAACAACCTAATCTTTTCCAAGGCTTTAATTATATCCTCCTTAGAGACATCCTGACTCAAAGCCGTCTCCATATTATCTGCTCAAGCTCTGATCTGATGGTATTAGACACAGAGGTGAGTGCGATTGCTGGCTTACACGCTGCTCCTGTGGCTAAGTAGCTCCTCTTGAGGTCCAGGTCGATACGTCTGTCAAGAGGATCCTTGAAGGAAGTGGAATCCTCCATTGGCAGAGTTATATTTTTTGCGAGTCGCATCACCGATGCGTCCACCACTATCATGGAGTTTAGCGACTGCATTCCCGACTCTGGTAAGGGATATAGTTTATTGAAACGGCCCAATTAAAGTTTTTTTTTTTTTTTATCAGTCTTTGACCACTTATTTTGAATGACTTGACTAATTTCACCCATCAATGGGAAGAAAACCTGCTTCCTTTTGAGGAATGGGAAGTAGCTTTTAGCTTCTTGGGGAGGTTCTTCTGCATCCTCCCAGGCTATCGCAGTTCTGACTGCCTGGATGAATGGTTTCACCAAGGAATGACTGAAGCCAGAAGGATCTGACTCTTCTGAAGAGTCCTCCGAAAGGTCTTCAGGTTGAGAATCTCTAGCCGGCCGGCCTGACGGAGGCAGAGGAGTACTGACTGCAGAAGGACCGGGAAGATTAGGTTCTGTATCCTGAACCTGGGACATCTGCGGGACTGGCTGAGTGGGGACCAAAGCTGCAAGCTCAGAGAAGGAGTCCTTCAGAGCAGGTCCTCAACCCGTTGACTTTCTAACTCGTGGCTGGACGCATAATCTGCAAAACAGTCCTTATAGACCACTTTGTTCGGCAGCGGAGTAGCCCCACAGGTCCAGCATTTCTTCTTTGTATAGGATCTAGGAGAGGGGGACCGATCCCGTCTTCTGGATCTTGATCTATGACTTGAAGCATGGGACCTACGACCTGACGAGCGGGACCGGTGGCATGAAGAATGAGACCTGCGGCCTGGGCTGTTGTCGTCACGGTCCCTTGAGGATTTTTTGGACCTCTTGGCGTGGACAGGGCTACGATTTAAGAAATCAGTGTTAGGCCAGCGAGCGCACTTCTTTTTTTTTTTTTTTTTTTTTTTTACTCTCGTATAGTTGGCCCCATGCCTAATAGAAGTGTGAGCATCTTTGTTGCGAGATGAATGCTGTCCTTGAAGATTCCAAAAAAAAGGAGTTGCAAGGTACCTAGCTCTGTTTTTCTATGTTGATTTGCCCCTAGCCTGTCACCAGCCACTGTTGGGCTCTTCCTCTCTCTGTGTCTTAACCACTTGACGACCGCCCACAGTACAGTTACGCCATTGTTTTGAAGCTAAATAACATATGGCAGCAACTAGCTGCCATAACCTTGGTATCCTTTTGTTCTGTGATCCACATATGTAAACTGTGTTCAAACCACACATGAAGTATCGCTGTTATCGTTGGAGAGCAATAATTCTAGCACTAGACTTCCTCTGTAACTCTAAACAAGTAACCTGTAAACATTTTTTTAAAACGTCGCCTATGGAGATTTTTAAGTACTGTAGTTTGTCGCCATTCCACGAGGGTGTGTAATTTTAAAGCATGACATGCTGGGTATCTACTTACCTCCGGGGTAACATCATGTTTCACATTATACAAAAACATTGGGCTAACTTTTACTGTGTTTTTTTTTTTTTGTTTTTTTTTTGGACTTTTTGAATTTTTTTTTTTTGCCCAAAAAAGTGCGTTTGAAAGACTGCTGCGCAAATACGGTGTGACATAAAATATTGCATTTTATTCTCTAGGGTCTCTGCTAAAAAAAATATATATATATATATATGCTTGGGGATCTAAGTAATTTTCTAGCAAAAAAAATACAAATTTAAACAAAAAGTTCCAGAAAAGGCAAAAGCGGAGTTCCAGACAAAATGAGAACTCAGTCTCAAACAATTGAACACCCTACAACCCCCCCCCCACACACACTCGTTTTTGGATATTTCTGGTACCTTTTGACATGTTTTCTTCAGGACTTCTGTGGTTTTATACTTGGGCTTGAAGTATGTGTAAACCCTCACCTTGTAAAAAAAACCCATTCAGTTTAAAATAAAAATGAAAGTCAAAACATTTGTGTATAGATAAAAAAAAAAGGTAAATAGAAGAGCATTTAAAAATATTTTTTTTTAAGTGAGCACATACCCTCTGTTCTCTGCTGCATAAAGAGCTCAGAGAGCTAAGGAAGGAGAAACTGCAGTACACTGGTCTTCCCAGTAAATGGGTGGGGTGGTGTTAGCACAAGTCTAATCATTGGAGAAGAGCAAGCTGAATTCCAAGCACAGCCAGAAAACTGACCACGCTGTGCTCTCATGCCTAGTGTGGTCGGTTTTTTGATAGCAGAAGCACCAGGATTTCAATTTCCAGATTAATGGCAAAAACAGTACTGACCCAATGTTCCATCCATTTTGTGGTTTTTGCAGGATGGGGCTGATAAGGGCTTAGCTCTTAGCACCCTAAGGCTCCAGATGCAAGCCTTAGTGGTTATCCACAGTATCCTTAGTGGTTATCCACAGTATCAGAGCAACTACTTATACAGATCTCAGTTTTGGTTTGGTACATAGGCAGATGTGCTTCTGTATGCAAGTGCAGTCTACTTTCTCCACTGCAGGTGGTGCTCAACCACAGCAGCAATACAGATGAAGGAGGAAGTTAAGAGGAACCTAGTTTCTTTATAGTTTCCTTGGTCACATCTACGATTGGATGTGGACACACTCTGTGACTCTGTTGGCCATCTTGAGCCAGGCAGTCTGTTTAAGACCCTGGGTTTGGTGTGCATTTTGCGAATGGTTAAAGTAGTGAAGGGTCACCCTGTCTGTCAGAGAAAGGTTTCGGAGAGGTAGAGAAAAGGCAGGGACATGCCATCCTTTAATGGAAGCCTTCCTGTTTGGGTACATTTTGTTCATCAAGACAGATGCTGTCGGCACCTTTGGTCCACTCTACTGCCATTTTGCTGTTTCAACTTGTGTGAGTGCTCTTGGTCAAGTTGCCTTTCTGCCGGGCTTATTTGTTTTTGCTGGGCTTCTGTTATAATGTTTCTTTTATTGCACCTGAGCTCTGTAAGTTTTTCTGCCAGCGCATCACACTGCACCTTCCCACACCTTCATCTATTATATTATATAACAAAAACAGATCTGAATGCCCATGGGACCTTAATGAGGTTCATCTGCACAACAGAGTATGTATAAAACCTTTTGTTTTACTAATAAATATTTGCAAGTAAAAAGCTTTTCTTGTACAAAAACCTCAAACTGTTAGAACAAAACAGAGGACACTGATTTAGTGTTGTCGGTCTGTTTGACATGGCTGAAGTGCATTACAAATCTCAATGCATCACCAGGAGTGGATGCTATGGACAGTGTCTATAAAATAAAAATTAGGTTACAATTTGTATAGTAATGATATACTCATGGATTCATCCACATAAGGTGGGACAAAACCACCCTAGTAGCAAGTTACAAAGAAATCCACATGTAACCATCCTCTTCAAAATGAGATTTACAGCCATAAAAAAAAAAAAAAAAAAAAAAATCTTTGGCTGGTACCTGCCAAAGGGCATCGGTCCCGAGAGCTGTGGAAAAGGGGCCCCCCACGGTCCAACAAGACGATGGGATAACAGACAGGTACTAAGGCCCACAGTAACGTCAATAAAACCTACAGATAAAACATGCAACAATCAAAATACAGCAGATGCATGACCATACACCAAAAGTACTACAAAAAATATAAATATATCTAAAGGGCACAAATGAGACAAAAAAAACATAAAAAAGAAGAAAAGTGTGCATCGGGTATTAGTAATTGAAAATTAGCATAGTATGGTGCAAACAAGTGTGAACCAAGATGATTATAATAGTGCAACATATTATATTTAAAATCACATAGTTACAAAAACATGTTAACCAAGGTGCTTATAAATACTGAAGAATTATTGGGTTGATTTACTAAGATTGGAGAATGCAAAATTTGGTGCAGCTGTGCATGGTAGCCAATCAGCTTCTAACTTCAGCTGGTTCAGTTAAGCTTTGATAAAAAAAAACTGGTTGAAGTTGATTGGTTTCTATGCAGAGTTGCACCAGATTTTGCACTCTCCAGTTTTAATAAATCAACCCCATTGTGTCTACTGCCATCCGAGCTGCTGTAGATTAGTGATGAAAGTAAAAATAGATAATAATTACGATGTGACAAGCACCCAACAGCAAAAAACATTAAACAGAAAAACAAGCGTGCCTCCAGATCAGCCATTTTCAGCCAGGGTGCCCAGTGCCAGAAGGTGGATCAACCTTGCCTTTTAGTTACACAAAGCCACAGGTTTTTATTGTGTACCATTACAACCTTCTAGCTGCTTTCATCCTAACAACCAATTATGTCATTGGTTGCTAAAGAGGCCATGAGGGGTGCCTGCACAATGTCCTTGTTTGCCCCTCCCCTGCCCCTCTCAGTCAGCATTGGGGTCACATTAGCTGAGTGAGGGAGGCAAACTGAAGAAGAGAACCGTTGGAATACTAGTCAGTATGAGTGTGCAAAACGTGTATTTGCTTTGGAAGAATAAATCACCTTTAGCCTAGGTTCACATTGCAGCAATTTGGCATGTCAAATTGCATGCCAAATCGGTGGCTATTGCCCGCAATGGGAACGTCCGAATCGATGTGATGCCGACTTTGCGTCGCCACACGTATTCCCAAGAGTAGTTTCTGTACTAATTTTGGCGACTCCGGGGTGCGATTTGTATAGACACCCCGAAGTCGGGACTGACATGCGGGAATGAAATCACTCGCACAATTTCAATCCCACTGTCAGTGTGAACCTGGGCTTAATGTTGGATGGCCTACGTGTGTGGATGTTGCGATATGAATCCAAATTTTACAGTAGGATTAAAGACTTTGCTTAGCTCTTCACTAACCCCCTCTCCATCTGGCTTCAGTGACAGCAATAGAATTGTGGCTTCTGGACACTGCCTGTCTGACCTCCCAGGGTCCAGTTCAGCATCCTCAACTACAGACGAGTTATTTATGGGAAAGTGTGGGGGAAGTTCCATTTCTGGATAAATGACAAAAAGAATGTTGACCCAGTGTTCTATCCATTCCATCCATTTTTGCAGGATGGGACTGACAAAAGCTTAGCTCTTAGCACCCTAAAAAGTACAGATTGCGAGCCTTAGTGTTTGTCCCCAGTAATCTTTGTCAGAACATTTACAGTTGTGTTAAAAATAATAACAGTGTGTTTAAAAAAGTGAGTAAAGCTCAAAATCCTTATAAAAGCTTTTATTTCCACGAAGAAGACAAACACTGGCCCGTCGTGCCCATAATGCCCTTCCTGCTGCATTCGCCAATCCTAATTGGGAACCCACCACTTCTGCAGCACCCGTACTTCCCCCATTCACATCCCCAACTAAATGCAGTCGGCTGCATGAGAGGCATTCTCTTTATGTCCTCCCGAGTACCCCTACCCAACGATCCCCCCCAAAAAAGATGTCATGCCTGCAGCAAGCGCGGATATAGGCGCGACACCCGCTATTATTGTCCCTCCTGTCCTGACAATCCCGGTCTTTGCATTGGTGAATGTTTTGAACGCTACCATGCACTAGTTATTAGCGTAGGGTACAGCACTGCACAGACTAGGCACACTTTCACAGGGTCTCCCAAGATGCCATCGCATTTTGAGAGACCCAAACCTGGAACCGGTTACAGTTATAAAAGTTACAAAAAAAAGTGTAAAAAAAAAAAATATATAAAATATATAAAATAAAAAAAACAAAAATAGTTGTCGTTTTATTGTTCTCTCTATTGTTCTGCTCTTTTTTACTGTATTCTATTCTGCAATGTTTTATTGTTGTTGTTATGTTTTATCATGTTTACTTTTCAGGTATGTAATTTTTTATACTTTACTGTTTACTGTGTATTATTGTTAACCATTTTTTTGTTTTCAGGTATACCATTCACGACTTTGAGTGGTTATACCAGAATGATGCCTGCAGGTTTAGGTATCATCTTGGTATTATTCTTTTCAGCCACCGGTCGGCTTTTCATGTAAAAGCAATCCTAGAGGCTAATTAGCCTCTAGACTGCTTTTACAAGCAGTGGGAGGGAATGTCCAATGTTCAATGCTTTCATGTAAAAGCAATCCTAGCGGCTTATTAGCCTCTAGACTGCTTTTACAAGCAGTGGGAGGGAATGTCCCCCCCCCCCCACCGTCTTCCATGTTTTTCTCTGGCTCTCCTGTCCCAACAGGAAACCTGAGAATGCAGCCGGTGATTCAGCCAGCTGACCATAGAGCTGATCGGAGACCAGAATGGCTCCAATCATCTCTATGGCCTAAGAAACCGGAAGCTACGAGCATTTCATGACTTAGATTTCGCCGGATGTAAACAGCGCCATTGGGAAATTGGGAAAGCATTTTATCACACCGATCTTGGTGTGGTCAGATGCTTTGAGGGCAGAGGAGAGATTTTTTTTAAAAAGAGTACCTGTCACTACCTATTGCTATCATAGGGGATATTTACATTCCCTGGCATAACAATAAAAATGATTAAAAAATAAATAAATAAAGGAACAGTTTAAAAATAAGATAAAACAAAAAAAATAATAAAGAAAAAAAAAAAAAGCACCCCTGTCCCCCCCTGCTCTCGCGCAAAAGCGAACGCAAGCGTTGGTCTGGTGTCAAATGTAAACAGCAATTGCACCATGCATGTGAGGTATCACTGCGAAGGTCAGATCGAGTGCAGCAATTTTAGTAGTAGACCTCCTCTGTAAATCTAAAGTGGTAACCTATAAAGGCTTTTAAAGGCTTTTAAAAATTTATGTAGTTTGTCGCCACTGTGCGCAATTTTAAAGCATGTCATGTTTGGTATCCATGTACTCGGCCTAAGATCATCTTTTTTATCACATCAAACAATTGGGCAATATGGTGTGTTTTAGTGCATTAAAATTAAGAAAAGTGTGTTTTTTTTCCCCAAAAAATGCGTTTGAATACTGTGTGGAAAAAAAAATGAAGCACCCACCATTTTAATCTGTAGGGCCTTTGCTTTAAAAAATATATATAATGTTTTGGGGTTCAAAGTAATTTTCTTGCAAAAAAAATATATTTTTTCATGTAAACAAATAGTGTCAGAAAGGGCTTTGTCTTCAAGTGGTTAGAAGAGTGGGTTATGTGTGACATAAGCTTCTAAATGTGCATAAAATGCCAGGACAGTTCAAACCCCCTCCCCCCCCCCCAAATGACCCCATTTTGGAAAGTAGACAACCCAAGCTATTTTCTGAGAGGTATAGTGAGTATTTTGCAGACCTCACATTTTGTCACAAAGTTTTGAAAATTGAAAAAAGAAAAAAAAAAATTTTTTTCTTGTCTTTCTTCATTTTCAAAAACAAATGAGAGCTGCAAAATACTCACCATGCCTCTCAGCAAATAGCTTGGGGTGTCTACTTTCCAAAATGGAGTAATTTGGGGGGCTTGTTCCATCTGGGCATTACATGGCCTCCGAAACTGATAGGCAGTGAGGAGTGAAATCAAAAATTTACGCCCTTAGAAATCCTGAAGGTGGTGATTGGTTTTCGGGGCCCCGTACGCAGCTAGGCTCTCAAAAAGTCCCACACATGTGGTATCCCCGTACTCAGGAGAAACAGCTGAATGTATTTTGGGGTGCAATTCCACATATGCCCATGGCCTGTCAGAGCAATATATCATTTAGTGACAACTTTTTGTAAATTTTTTTTTTTTTTTCTTGTCATTATTCAATCACTTGGGACAAAAAAATAATATTCAATGGGCTCAACATGCCTCTCAGCAATTTCCTTGGGGTGTCTACTTTCCAAAATGGGGTCATTTGAAGGGGTTTTGTACTGCCCTGCCATTTTAGCACCTCAAGAAATGACATAGGCAGTCATAAACTAAAATCTGTGAAAAATTCCAGAAAATGTACCCTAGTTTGTAGGCGCTATAACTTTTGCACAAACCAATAAATATACGCTTATTGACATTTTTTTTATCAAAGACATGTGGCCGAATACATTTTGGCCTAAATGTATGACTAAAATTGAGTTTATTGGATTTTTTTTTAATAAAAAGTAGAAAATATCATTTTTTTCAAAATTTTCGGTCTTTTTCCGTTTATAGCGCAAAAAATAAAAACCGCAGAGGTGATCAAATACCATAAAAAGAAAGCTCTATTTGTGGGAAGAAAAGGACGCAAATTTTGTTTGGGTACCACATTGCATAACTGCGCAATTAGCAGTTAAAGCAACGCAGTACCAAATTGTAAAAAGTGCTCTGGTCAGGAAGGGGGTAAATCCTTCCAGGGCTGAAATTGTTAAACACAGGACTCCTTCATACAATTGTAGGGTTAATTAGCCCAGGCAACAATGGCTGAAATAGAAGCCACACTGGACTAATTTACATTATAGAAGACAACAGACAGGTGGCTGGAGTTGATGACATTAGCATCTAACAGTATGTGTCCCAACAATATAATCAGTCACTATTTGTAATATGGCAAATACAGGGTTCCCAGAGTCTGTGTCTCTTGGGGGGATATGGACCTGAATCCAAAGTAACACCACCTCAAGAGTCCCCAGGCATACAGCTCACAAAGAACACCGTTCCCCAAATGCCAGGGCCCATGATCGGTCGGCAAGAGGCTAGCATTCAGTCCACTCCAAAAGCCTCTGTCCCGGCTAGGTCTGTCACATTTCTCCCCTTTCGGCAGGAGACTAAAACAGGAGGAGACCCCAGACGGGTTGACTCCGAAGTTAGTCAGTAGTTCCAGTCCTCTTATGCTGGTATCCACACAGTACCCCAAACAAATTGTTCCTAACAGAGTATTACTCACCCAGCCAACCTCTGCCCCTCTCAGAGAACACATGCTGGGGAGAGGCCTGGACTGGCCCTTCTCCCTTGAGTCCATTCAGCCACTGGAGAGAAGACAGGTTGACTGGGCTCACTCCGTCATGCTGCTGGGGATCTGGGCCGACTGCCCAGCATCCCTGGGGTATACAGGTGGGGACTGAAGCCCCATCCACCTTTACAGGAAGTTCGTCACTCTGCCCTGTTGCCAGCCCTTCTGCTGGAAACCCCACACCATCTGCTCCGGCTAACTGTTGGGGGGGAAGGCCGACTGCCCCGGCTCCCTGGAACTCTGTATTCGTTGCTGGTGCTGGGCAGAGGTTGATAGCACTCTGCCCAGTTGCCAGCGCTTCAGCTGGGTTGGTGTCATCATTCTTGGGCACCGTCTGCTGTTGGAAGTCTCTTTCACTGGTATTGTCTCCCAGGTGCACGAACCCTTGTTGGGGAGGGAAAATGGCTGCTTCTCCTCCCTGCATCTCTGAAATACACTGGGAGAGAGGAACCATCGCCTTCTCACCTTCGGCCTCCGAAACTGCCACGGGTGTAGAGCAGAGGTCTGCAGTACTCTGTCTTGCTGCCAGTACTTGAGCAGGTGATGCATAATCTATAACATCCTCTGAACAGTCCATTAAGGCCATACATTCTGTAATCTGTGACTGGAGAGATGAGCCGACTCCCCTAGCTCCCTGGAACTCCACAGTTGTTGCCATTGCTGGGCAGAGTTTGGTAGCACTCTGCCCTGTTGCCTGCTGGGGCCTCCACACCATCCACTTTGGCTAACCGTTGGGGCAGGAGGCTGAATTCCTCCCCTCCCAAACTGTGCAGCTGCCATTGGAGAGATGAGCTGGCTGCTTCCTTTTCTGTTCCTTCATCTGGCTGCTGGGAAGTGATTGCCACCTTCTCACCATGAGCCTCCGGAACTGCCACAGGTGTGGGACAGAGGTCTCGGACCCACTGTCCGGTGACCAGTGCCTCAGCTGGGGAAGTTCCTTGCAACACAGATACTGCTGTTGGTGCTGGGCAGAACACACTGAAGTTTGGCCCTGATACCAGCTCTTCTGCTGGAGGCTCATCAGGTTGTTCTTCCTCAGCAGAAAAGTCTATCAAATCCCCTGTCTCTGCAACTGATGTCTGGGGATAGAGGTTCACCATCTCCTGTCTGTGGAACGCAGAAGATGCTATCAGTGCTGGGCAGAGGTTAGCAGAACTTCTTCGCTCTCTGTGCTCAATTATTTTCCCCAATTGCAACTCCAGATCACTCCCAACGTCAGGGTTCCTGGAAGCCTCCAATACAACAATCCCAGGCCATCGTAGTCAAAGCCTTCCGTGGGGCTGTCATCTACTGACTACAGGCACTCTTGGGCTACATACCACCGGAAAGTTCTGTAGCTCTCGTCCAACTGCATCTCTGCCCAGATCAGCCTGCTTAACTTAGCTGTCCACTCCTGCTTCGGTTGTTCCCCCAATAACAGCATTCGTACTTCATACTGCGACCAGTACCTTACATGGATGGAGGGGAGAACTTTTCCCTGATGTTGCTGCTCAAGAGATAGCGCTTTCTTCCAGAGTTCGCAGCGGATAGAATCAGATCATCCCAGCAGGACCTGCTCTGATACCGGTCCTCTATGCTGTATCTGAATCTCTTGCAACCTACGTCTGAATTCCTCTTCCATGGCGGCTGGTATCTGTACCTCTCATCTCCTTTCAGTTGGTGCTGCTGTGACTTCTGCTGCTGCAGCACCTCTTTGCTGTAACCAATTTGCCTCCACAGCCGCTATAACTAGGTCTATGATCGCTGTTGTAGGGTTAGGACCATAATGGGCCAGTCATGTTAACAGCCTGATCAAAACTTGCCTCTTCGTGTGTCCTGTCGGTTGTGTTGGGTCTTTCGGCTCTATCCATTTAGACTAGTTCTGCGATAACGTCCCTCTTCTTACGGTTGTTGGCCGGTCGGCCCCGGTTCTCCAGTAAGTTCTTGAGGCAAGAGCGCTTTAGCCATTCATACTGTGCTTCCATTGGCCTGTGTCCTCTTGTAGCTGTCCTTCTGGGCTGTGGGAATCATCCCGCTGCTTGCCACCAGTTGTAACGACACCCCAAGTATGAAAGGGGTTAAAGCCGTTTAGGACATTCTATTCCCAAACACAAAGGCAGCTAGCGAACACTCCAACCAGCCGAACAAGAAACCCATACGAATAATCCTCCCCCCAAGTACGAAACGAGGCTCTGTGTTGAGGGTCAAACAGGAATGACTTTTTATTGAAAGGAATACAAGTCTTATATACAGTAAAAAGTGGAGGTGTATACTTTCTGCTCATATTACTCTGAAAATACACCTGTGACCAGAAACCTAATTAACATGAGCTCATTAACTAATCCCTTAAAGCAGCCCGATCATTGTTATGATAGACTTGTTGTCACCAAGCTTCACACAGTAGATTATACATTATCATAAGTTTAACCCTTTCGCGGCTAAGCCTATTTTTGAGATTTGGTGTTTACAAGTTAAAATCTGTATTTTTTGCTAGAAAATTACTTAGAGCCCCCTAACATTATATATATATTTTTTAGCAGAGAATCTAGAAAATAAAATGGCGATTGTTGCAATATTTTATGTCACACGGTATTTGTGAAGCGGTGTTTGAAACGCAACTTTTTGGGAAAAGGGACACTTTCATGAATTTTAAAAAAACGAAACAGTAAAGTTAGCCCAATTTTTTTGTATAATGTGAAAGATGATGTTACATCGAGTAAATAGATACCAAACGTGTCACGCTTTATAATTGCACGCACTGGTGGAATGGCGACAAACTACAGTACCTAAAAATCTCCATAGGCGACGCTTTAAATTTTTTTTACGGTTACCAGGTTAGAGTCCCCAGGCATACAGCTCACAAAAAACACCATTCCCCCAAATGCCAGGGCCCATGATCGGTCGGCAAGAGGCTAGCATTCAGTCCCCTCCAAAAGCCCCTGTGCCGGCTAGGTCTGTCACACTGATCCATAATCCCTGGAATGGGATAAATAGGCCCAACACCTTGAGGGTTTACAACCCCTTTAAGCTATTTATTCCCACTTCTATATCATTTACGAATAAATTAAACATAATTGGTCCTAGAACAGAGCCTTGGGGTACCCAACTTACCACTCCAGACCATTCTGATTACACGCTATTCATCAATCACCACCCTTTGGACGCATTCCTGTAATCAGTTTTCCATCCAGGTACCTACCTATGGTCTGTCAATAGACCTCAATTTGTAAATTAAGCATTTATGAAGAACTGTAGTGCTTTTCGCAAAATCAAGATGCACTATGCCCACAGGCCTTCCTCTATCTAGATCCCAGCTCACTTTCTTGTAGGATGTTAACAGATTTGTCTGGCAAGAACTATCTTTCATAAATCCATGCTGATACTGTTTTCATATGCAAATTCTTGGATATAGTCCCTTATCCCATCCAATAGGTTACATGCTGTAGATGTTAGTTCAGTAGTTCCCAGGCATAAATCTCTGCCCTTTTTTAAATATTGGTACCGTGATGGATATTCGCAAATCAGCCAGTACCATTGCAGTCATTAAGCTGTCAATAAAAATTAGGAATAACGGTCTGGCTATTACCAAAGTTTTTTTGAGGACTTTTAGGTGTAGGCCATCTAGTCCTGGTGATTTTTTGTGTTTACAAAGTTCACCTTTGTAAAAAAAAAAAAAAAAATGCACATCTTTTTACAGGTAAAAAATATGCATTTATTATTGTTTCTACTAGGAACCTGCAAAGCATTGCATCTGCAATCAGCACATCGCGGTTGCAATGCAGGACTTCTGCAGACTGTCTGTTTAAGCTCTCTGCTTGTACGGGCACTCAGTTACAAATTGACAATAAGAAACAATGAACTACCTAGAATCCTCAACAGCACCCTGATAGTTCATTGTGAAATACAAGCCAACAGCCGCAAAGGATGTTGGTACTTGTAGTTCATTCAGTCACAAAACTTTTTGAATGAATGATGCGGCTAGTAGAGTAGGCGGAGAGAAAAGATCCCCTGCTCACTGTCACTAGAGGCAGCAGGTCAGGGGTGGAACTTGTTCCCAAAGGGGAATTTATCCTTTAACCCCTTCACGCCAACTGTACGCAAATTTGCGTTCATGGCTTAAAGGGCAGCTGCAGGCATCACCCTGGTAACGTTTTTTAGAGCAGGTGGTTGGCTCTTTAGTGATAACAACCAATGCAGTTATAAGCCGCTCGGCTGTTATCCTAAAGGAGCGGGAGGGGACTCCCCCCCCCCCCCTTCTACCACCTTCCAACGCTCTTCCTGGGCATCCCGTCCCACCGGGAGACCCGAGCTACCAGCTGGTGATCTGAATACTTTTAAGTGCAAAAGGAGGGATTTGGGGTCTTTTAGACCCCCGATTCCTCCTCAAAGAGTTCCTGTCACCACCTATTACTGTCAAAAGGGATGTTTACATTCCTTGTGACAGCAACAAAAGTGATCAGATTTTTTTTTAAGGGACAATGTTAAAAAAAAAAAAATTTTAAGCGCAACGTCTACGTGCAACAAAGGACGCATACGTAAATCGCACCCGCAAATGTAAACAGTGTTCAAATCACACATGTAAGGTATCGTCGCGATCGTCAGAGTGAGAGCAATAATTCTAGCAAATGACCTCCGCTGTTACTCTAACCTGGTAACTGTTAAATTTTTTTTAAAGCAAAGCCTATGGAGATTTTTAGGTACCGTAGTTTGTCGCCATTCCACGAGTGTGCGCAATTTCAAAGTATGACATGTTGGGTATCTATTTACTCAGCATAATATCATCTTTCACACTATACAAAAAAATTGGGCTAACTTTACTGTTTTTTTTTTTTTTAATTCATGAAAGTGTCTTTTTTCCCCCCGAAAAATGCGTTTAAAAGACCACTGCGCAAATACTGTGTGACATAAAATATTGCAAAAATCACCATTTTATTCTCTAGGGTCTCTGCTAAAATATATATATATATATATAATGTTTGGGGTTCTAAGTAATTTTCTAGCAAAAAATACTGATTTTAACTTGAAAGCAACAAATTTCAGAAAAAGGCTTAGGCATGAAAGGGTTTGTAGTGATTGTAAAGGTACAATTTTTGTTTTTTTAAAATAACAAACATATCACACTTACCTCCTCTGTGCAGCTCGTTTTGCACAGAGTGGCCTCAAACCTGCTCTTCTGAGGTCCCCCAGCGGCTCTCGTGGCTCCTCCCCACATCTGATAACCCCCTCGGAGAGGCGCTTCCCCCAGGGGGTTACCTTGCGGGTGCGCTCCCGAGTCCAGCATTTGGGGTCCATAGAGGCCGAATGCAGGACTCGGGCCCCCCCGGCGCTCGCATCATTGGATTTGATTGACAGCAGCGGGAGCAAATGGCTGCGCTGCTATCAATCTATCCAATCAAGAGCGAGAACCCCGGGCAGAGAGAGAGCCCTGTCAGGGAAATAGCCGTAGGACTGGTGATCCTGCCAGAAACCATCATAGTTGTGCCAGGCGGATCCCGCCAACGGGTGCACGCAGATGCAATTTGGCGGGCACATGCAGATGCACTACGGCAGGTGCGCATAGGCGATTGCCAGTGCGCGCACGGTGACAGTAGTTGGCGCCTTCTGGCCTATTTAGGTCTGCTGCAGATGTAGGCAGGTTGCTGGATTATAGTCAGCTCCCCCTGTCCCCTGTACCTGCTGCCTGTGTCTGATTATCTGATTCCTGTTGACTACTCGGCTTGCCTGACTCTTCCTGCTCTCCGCCTGTACCGACCCCTGGCTTGGACCCGACTACGCTCCTGTCTGCACTCCTGTACCTCCGCTTGTCCGCATGGTGTTGACCCCTGGCCTGGCTACCGACACTGTTCCTGATTTATCCTGTTGTACCTCCTCTTGGACTGATCTTGTTGTGTATGACCCCTGGCCTGGCTTGCTCCTGTTCCTGGTTGCTCCACTGGGATCCTTCCACGTAGTGTTGCCCAACTTGCTATACCAACGCACCCCAGCTGCTCTCAGCAACTTGTCTACCCAGCGAACCGTATTCGGTAAACCGTGCACCTTTGGGCACCGTGCTCCCTGTCTCACTCCCAGGGGTACGCTGCACTCAGCCGCGAGGGGCGCCCTCTCAGCAACCCGGCGTCACATCAGAGACTTGACAGTATAATCCAGCCATGACCAAGGCCGGCAGAGGTGCGTCCCCTGTAGAGACTTTGTGCCA
Source organism: Lithobates clamitans (assembly GCA_037952925.1). Taxonomy (NCBI): domain Eukaryota; kingdom Metazoa; phylum Chordata; class Amphibia; order Anura; family Ranidae; genus Lithobates; species Lithobates clamitans. Next base: position 2,098,624 of record JBBGZY010001031.1, on the reverse strand, counting down.
CCAGGCTTCTACCCTCACTCAAGTAGTTCAAAAACTACAGGAAGGATACCTGCATTTAGAGGGTAGGCTAAAGCTATTAATGGAATCAACTACTCCTACGGTGATGATCCCGCCTCCAGAACTACGAGTACCAACTCCTGAGCGATTCACTGGAGATGGATTAAAGTTCAGATCTTTTAAAAATGCCTGTTTGCTATATCTGGCTCTACAGCCCCGGACTTTTTCCATTGAAACTATTAAAGTTGGATTCCTTATTTCTTTACTATCTGGTGACTCCCAGGCATGGGCCCACAGTTTGTAAAGACCCAGTTATCTGCACAGTGGACACCTTCTTCGCAACCATGTCACAGCTCTACCGGGACTCACAGCCACCGCTGAAGCCGCTCTACATTCTCTACGGCAGGGAGGACTACACCATAGACTTCTGTCGGTGGTCTGCAGATACAGGCTGGAATGAGGCTGCTTTAAAACATCAGTTCCGTCTAGGACTTTCCGAATCCCTCAAGGATGAATTGGCCAGAAGTGGTATTCCCACCACTCTTGAGGGTCTCATTCAACGGGCCATCCAGTTGGATAGACGTCTACGGGAGTGCCAGGCCGAACGGTCACAGACTTTCTGTACACTTATCCCAGAGACTGCCCATTAGTATGATGCGAGCTGCATTGACCCGTGAGGAGAAACAACATCAGCGTCAAGCCATCTTACGCCTTTATTGCGGAGGAGATGGACACTTCTTGTGCAATTGTCTCATTAGGCCCTGCAAGCCACTCAAATACACCCCAGTGTATTTCCAGGTCTCCGGAACTTCCGCTTCCCACCTTGTCCTTTCCATTATGCTGCAGTTGACACAAAAGAACGTTCCTCTGCAGGCCATAGTCGATTCCGGGGCTTGCAGCTGCTTCTTGGATCTAAACCTGGCAGAAAGACTTAGCCTACCCCTGTTCTACAAGAAACGTAGGCTGGAAGTTCTCCTGGCTGATAGTACCCTGCCTAGTTCTGGTCCCGTTACCCAAGAAACTGCTCCTCTCTTTGTCACTACTCCTGATGGCCATCAGGAGTTCATACGTTTCGATGTCATGAGCTCCCCCATGTTCCCAGTCATCCTGGGTACTCCCTGGCTCCAAGCACACAACCCTCAGATAAACTGGGTCAAGAGAGACATTTTGTTCACCTCTCCCTACTGCTTGCAGCATTGCCTAGCTCCCAGCCACAAGGACACTACCAGTTGTCTATCAGTTCAACCTGTATCTGTCAGTTGCCCAAATGTGCCACCAGCCTATCATGAATTTTTGGATGTCTTTGATAAGAAAAAAGCTGATGTTGGCAAAAAAGGATATTTCTTGGATCTACAGGATGCTTTTGGTTATTGACGAACTGGAGGTACCGCCATTCTTAACGAAAACGGAAAATTGTATACTTACCTTCCGTAATTCTCCTTTCCTGATGCATTCCATGGCAGCACACACATTGGGTTGTGACTCCGCCTCCACAACCTGATAGGACTGGTTAGCTATAAATTTTGAAGAGGAGTCCACCGCTGTATTCTCAGTAACTATCACCTTAGAAGGGTGGGATTCTGTGTGCTACCATGGAATGCGTCAGGAAAGGAAAATTACGGAAGGTAAGTATACAATTTTCCGTATTCCTGACGCATCATGGCAGCACACACATTGGGAAATAACTCGCTACATGGGTGGGTGCTTTCAAAATATTTTATTTACTCAGGAACAAGGTATAGAGGAGTTAGTTTGAATGATTGATCTCCCGAACTCAACCGTAGTCAATTGAACCGGATCTATTCTGTAGTGTGACATGAATGTGGTTTTGGAAGACCAAGTTGCTGCCTTGCAAATAGTTTCTGCTGACACTCTGCAGTACGCTGCCCAGGAGGTGGCCACTGCTCTGGTCGAGTGGGCTTTTAGACCATCCGGTATTGGGAGTGATTGTATAAGGTATGTCCTCTTGATGATTTTAATCAAACAAGTCGCTATTGTTCTTGAGGAAGCTGCTTGCCCTCTTCTGGGGCCATGTGGAATGACTAGCAGGTTTTCGACCTTCCTGAACGGTCTAGTAGCTTCAAGGTAGGAAACAATGACAGACTTAATGTCCAAGGGGTGTGGATGTCCTTCATTAGAGAGGAAAACTGGAAGATTGATTTCTGAGTTAAAGTGGAAGGTAGATGCCACCTTGGGTATAAACTGTTCTGAGGGTCTGAGGACAACTCTATCCGGATAAAGGACTAGATGTGGTTCTTTAATTAATAGAGCCTGCATCTCTGAGACTCTCTTGGCAGACGTTATTGCGATCAGAAATGATAGTTTGAGCATCAGATCCCATAAGGATATTGATTCAAGTGGAAAGAATGGTTCTTTCGATAGAGCTTCTAGAACGGTGGATAAGTCCCAGGTTGGAAAGACTGGCTTCCTGGGCGGTCTTATCTTCAAGCATCTCTTTAAGAACTGAACTATGAGGGGATCTAATGCCCATCTGGTTCCCATCATTGCGGACAGGGCAGAGACTTGCACTTTGAGAGTGCTCGAACCTAGGCCCATTTCTAGGCCTAGTTGCAAGAACTCTAGAATATGATAGACTGAAGGAGAGAGTGGATCCCAAGACTGTTGCTGGGCAAACGCGGTGAATCCCTCCCAGATCCTGTTGTACGTGCCATTAGTTGACTTTTTCCTGGCCTGTTGTAGTGTGGTCACTACTCTAAGTGAACATCCCTGCTCCAGCAGCCTTTCCCTTTCAACCTCCAGGCCGTTAGGTGTAAACGTTCCGGTGACGGGTGTAGGAACCGACCCTGAGAGAGCAAATCCGGACTCAATGGGAGTGGAAGCGGCTCTTCCGTGTTCAATTGTAATGGGGCATACACACGGTCGGACTTTTCGTCTACAAAAGTCCGACAGCCTGTCCGACAGACTTCCGGCGGACTTTCGGCAGACTTGCGGCGGACTTGTGGCAGACTTTCTAACGAACGGACTTGCCTACACACGACCACACAAAAGTCCGACGGATTCGTACGTGATGACGTACACCAGACTAAAATAAGGAAGTTCATAGCCAGTAGCCAATAGCTGCCCTAGCGTGAGTTTTTGTCCGTCGGACTAGCACACAGACGAGCGGATTTTGGGGTCCGTCGTAGTTACGACGTAAAGATTTGAAGCATGTTTCAAATCTAAAGTCCGTCGGATTTGAGGCTGAAAAAGTCAGCTGAAAGTCCGGGGAAGCCCACACACGATCGGATTACCAGCCAGCTTTAGTCCGTTGGCGTCCGTTGGACTTTTGTAGACGAAAAGTCTGACCATGTGTATGCCCCATAATACGGTCGCGAACCAAGGTCTCCTTGGCCAGAATGGCAACACTGCTACGACGGTGGATGTTGAGTTCCTCAGCCTGGCCAGAAATCTGGCTATTAGGGGAATCGGAGGAAAAATATAACCTAGGTGAAATTCCCATGGGTGGTGAAGGCAATCGATCCCTGCTGCTGTCGGATAGTCGGCCCTCGCCAAGAATTGGGGGCATTTGCTGTTCTCTGGGGTTGCCGCCAGATCTATATCGGGAGTTCCCCATCTGCGAGTAATGAGAGTAAAGGCTTGGGGATTGAGAGACCACTCGTTGTTCGACACAAATATCCTGCTCAGGTCGTCCGCTAGTTGATTTTGTATACCCGGAACGTAAATCGCTTTCAAGTCCGCCAGGTGAACCTGAGCCCACTCGAGTATGGGTCGAACTTCTTTCATGAGCGTTTTGCTCCTGGTACCTCCTTGTCTGTGGATGTAGTTCACCGCTACCGTATTGTCCATACACAGGAGAACACTCTTCCCTGCTAGGAATGGTCCAAATGTTAGAAAGGCCTGCCAGGCGGCCCTGAGTTCCAGGACGTTTGAGACTATGCCCTGTGGGCGGAAAGACCAACGACCCTGCGCTCCGTGATGTTGGTAATGCGCTCCCCATCCTTGGAGGCTGGCATCTGTCGTGACTATTTCTGGTAATGGAGGGACTATGGGTCGACGGCGTGTCAGGTTGCTGACTCGTGTCCACCACCATGCGGATTTCTTTACTGCCTGGATGATGATTATTCGCTGCTTCATTAAAGACCTGTTCCATTGTGACAGGAATGCGTTTTGAAAGGTCCTTGAATTCCACTGTGACCACTGGACCATTAGGAAGGTTGAAGACATTGAGCCCAGGATGCTCAGACACATTCTGGCAGGAAGGTGTTCTGCCGCCAAGAGGTTCTTTATTTTGTGAACCAATGGTCCTATCTTCTCTTGGGGTAGCCCGACCGTATTGGAGCTGGTGTCCAATTCGGCGCCTAAGAAGATCATTTTTTGTGTTGGGACTAGGCTGCTCTATTATCAGGAGAATTTGCTGGTTGTCGGCCAGATGGATGATGTCGTAACACTCTTAGTCCTCTTTCTCTCAGGAGAGCTATGACTGGTAGTAAGATCTTTGTAAAGGTTCTGGGAGCCGTAGATATCCCAAACGGGAGGCTTTGGAACTGAAAGTGCTGGCGACCTATTGCAAAGCGTAGGTATTTCTGGAAGGTTTGATGCACCAGAATATGCAGATAGGCGTCGGACAAATCGACCGGGAGCATCCAGTCCTTTGTTCCTATTGCTAGTAATATGAATTGGAGGCTCTCCATCTTGAAGGATTCAATTGAAATTGTTTTGTTTAGGTTTTTCAAATCTAGCACCGGCCTCAAATCTTCCGTCTTCTTTGCCACTAGAAAAAGCGGAGAATAGAATCCTATGCTCCTCTGTTCCCAAGGAACCTCTACAATTGCTTGTTTTTGTAACAGTTCCAGGATATAACTGGCCATGATCTTTCGTTTTGGAAGAGAGGATGGTGTTCTGGTCGGTCTGTGGTGATCTTTGGGAGGTTTGTGTTTGAATGTCCATCCGTGACCCTCTTGGATGGTGGAAATCGTCCAGGAGTCTTTTATTCGATTTGACCATACCTGAGTAGAGTAAATAGCCTCAACCTCGCTCCTACTATTGCGGGCTGGGCGTGCGGGCCATCAAAATGAACTTCTGCTGGTCTCCTGAATTGGGGACTTTCTGTTTCTGCACCCTCACAAAGGACGGTTGGGAATTTCACTTGAATTCCCCTCCCCGATCTGTAAGATCTTGCTTCTCTGTATCTTTCCGGCAAATGGCGTCTAAACTGTGGATTTCTTTGCTGTTTGGGTCTTCTATCGGAAGGGATGAGCCCAGACTTTCCTCCTGTAACCTTCGAGATCGCTTTATCAAGTTTAGGACCGAATAAGTTGGTGCCGTCATAGGGAATTCTACACCAAGTAGATTTAGAGGTTGCATCTGCGACCCATGGTTTTAACCAGAGTGCTCTCCTTGACATTACTGAAGCCAACATCGCCCTTGCTGATGATCTTATTATAGCCACGGCTGCTTCAGCCACGAAGTCTCCTGCTAGGCTGAGTTCTTGCATAGCTGATGTGATTTTTTCCTGGTCCGCTGCTTCCAGCAACAATTTTTCAATGTTGGCTGCCCAACAGGTAATCGCTCTGCCGACCGCTGCCAGAGTGATCGCTGGCCTGCATGCTCCTCCTGCCGCTGAATAGGCCTTCTTAAGATCGAGGTCTATTTTTCGATCCATTACATCCATAAAGGTCACAGCATCCTCAATCGGAAGAGTTACATGTCGCGCCAAACGCATTAATGAGGAATCCACTACCGGAGCTGAGATTAGAGGGTTCACCATTGGTTCCCTTAATGGGTAGAGTTTTGCTATCCTGTTGTTTAGACCGTTTTTTTTATCTGGTTTTTGCCACTCATCCTTTATTAACTCCTCTAGCTCTTCAATAAAAGGAAAAGTTTCAGGGTCCTTTTTCAGGTTAGGAAAATACTTTCTTAACTTGCGTGGGGCATCCTTCTCCTCCTCCCAACCGATTGCCTCTTTTACTGATTTTGCAAAAGGATCTATAAGTGCGAAATCAAACGAAGTGGGCATTAGAATCTCATCCTCTTCTGAGGACTCTTCCTGAGGAGTATGAGAGACTGACGGGGAGAGATCTTGAGGCGTATAAGAAGTCGAGGCCACTGAAGCCTGTCTGGTGGGTTCGTGGGCTGCCACTTGCATGATAGATTCTTTCACTGATTCTCTTATTATGTTGGATGCTTCCCTTGCATCCGATTCTTTATCACGAGTTGCTTCATCAAAACAGACTTGACAGACTAGTTTACTAGGTAGTGCTAATGCCCCGCAGACCCAGCAGGCATTGGCTGCAGGATGGGTGCGTTGGTCATCGCGAGGTTGACGTGACGAAGTCTCATCTCTGTGGTGATGGGATGAGGTTCTTGACCGACTTCTTCGGGACTGGGAGTGTTTCGAAGGTGAGCGGTCCCTACGTTTGGAGTGCGTTGACCTTGATGATCTGCCAGCTATCAGAATGATATAGCATTAGTGGCAAGGCTCTCTTTTACTACTCTTCACTACTTACCTAATGTCTGCCCCCTTACCTTGTAGCTCGTGGATGGTCTGCTGGAGCAGTGGCCTCCATGAAAGGAGATTGAGTGTACCTGAAAGGAAGAAGTCTTTAAGCAGGAGGTGCCACAGTCAGTTATACAGTCCTGGAAAGGTGGAAGAGTAATCCAGACTTACCAGTGTCAGGGATAGGGCTATGGTCACAAGGCAGCACTGTGGGGAAGCAGAACCAGCGAAGAATGAAGCTCTAGTCTTCATAGGGGCTAAAATGACAGAATTCCCCGTTTTTAAATAAACCGCCGTCGCGGCGGCTCTGACGTCACGCCCGCGCATGCCCAGTGGCCATTTGCGGCGTCCAGCGCCATCTTGGAAGCTGGCACGGTCATATGCCGGCTGTGTCAGATCCTGTGCGCCCTAGAGCCGGTTCAGAATGGAGATGCTGAGGAACTACAGCGCCCAGCGCGCCCGGAATCACCAACAAACACATAGAGTAAAATGTGCATACAAGCAAGGGAATGCTATGTGACAGAAAAGGAAAGAGTGGGAGTGAGAAGAATACCTGGAGGCCGCTGCAGATGTCACCAGACCCTTTTTAAGGTTTGTAAGGCAAAAAATATATATATTTTTTTATATATACCCCTGAGACCACCAGAGTGGGGTTTCCCTGCATAAAGCTCATTTAGAGACTGTACAGCCAGGGCTTCCAACTACGAGAGGCTGAACCTAGCTGGGGCGAAGCGGTAAGGGGCTTCCAGCTTTTACCGGTCCAACCATCTAGGTGAGGAAAAAAAGGAGAATACAGCGGTGGACTCCTCTTCAAAATTTATAGCTAACCAGTCCTATCAGGTTGTGGAGGCGGAGTCACAACCCAATGTGTGTGCTGCCATGATGCACCAGGAAATGGGGTATAGAATTAGGGTCACTTGAGTATAAACACAAGATTGCGAAGATTTTGAATGTAACACATAGTTCTGCTATAGATATTAGAATGCTTGAAATGAATTATAAATGTTTGACTGGGTGGTATGCCACCCCTGACAAACTAAGTAAATATTACTTGGAGAAATCACACGAGTGTTGGAGAGGTTGTAAGGTTACTGGAACGATGGCTCATTTGTGGTGGAATTGTACCAAAATTAATAAATACTGGAAAGAAATACTACAGTTGATCTTGGAAATACAGGTAAAGCAGTGGTAGAAAATCCATGGATAGTTTTATTCCATGGTACAGAGGGCTTTGTGAAAGAATATAGGGAATCAATAATACCCCATCTGTTGAATGGGGCGAAAAGCCTTATACCAAAGAAATGGCAGGAAGTAGAAAGCCCCACATTACGGGATTGTGTCAAAGTTGTAGAAGGGACATACGAAATGGAGGGTCTGAGATATAGTGAGCCTGATGTAAGCGAAGGGCTAATGGATAAATGTAACTGCTGGCAGGAGTTTAATGCCCCGTACACACGGTCGGACTTTGTTCGGACATTCCGACAACAAAATCCTAGGATTTTTTCCGACGGATGTTGGCTCAAACTTGTCTTGCATACACACGGTCACACAAAGTTGTCGGAAAATCTGATCATTCTGAACGCGGTGACGTAAAACATGTACGTCAGGACTATAAACGGGGCAGTGGCCAATGGCTTTCATCTCTTTATTTATTCTGAGCATGCGTGGCACTTTGTCCATCGGATTTGTGTACACACGATCGGAATTTCCGACAACGGATTTTGTTGTCGGAAAATTTTATATCCTGCTCTCAAACTTTGTGTGTTGGAAAATCCAATGGAAAATGTGTGATAGAGCCTACACACGGTAGGAATTTCCGACAACAAGGTCCTATCACACATTTTCCGTCGGAAAATCCGACCGTGTGTACGGGCATAAGAAGACGTGGAGATATGTCGAGGTGATGACCAGTCCAGAGTAGGGAGACAGTCGATAAGGGTACAAATCATCCGAGTAGCTTGAGTGAGAGGGGGCCTGGGGGGGATGGGGGGAGGGAGGGGTATTGAATTTATTGTGAGGAAGAAAACTGTGTTGTGCAGTCTGTGTTACTTGCCTTTTTATATTGAAATGTAAATTGATAAAAAAAGCTGATGTTCTACCCCCACATAGGTCATATGATTGTCCAATTGAATTACTCCCTGGGGCCGAAATTCCATTTGGACGTATATTCCCCCTCTCTAAGAGGGAATTAGGAACTCTACGTCAATATATTGATGAAAACTTAGAAAAAAGCTTCATCCGGCCCTCTTCCTCTCCTGCTGGTGCCGGAATCTTTTTTGTTGAAAAAAAGGACAAGACCCTAAGGCCATGTGTGGATTACAGGGGAATTAACAAAATTACCATAAAAAAACGTTACCCTCTCCCTCTCATTCCTGAACTCTTCCAGAGATTGTGTGTGCAGAGTTTGCATATAATAATTCAATTCATACAACCACCAACCAATCTCCCTTTTGGGCCAACTACGGGTTTCATCCCTCATTTCTACCCAATGTCCTTCCGTAAGCTTCTGAGACTTCCTTGTCCCTCCCGGAAGCTAGGACCTAGGTTTATCGGGCCATTTATAATTAAACGGGAAATTAACCCAGTGGCGTTTGAACTGACATTGCCAAGTTCCTATAAAATACATCCAGTATTTCATGTCTCTTTGCTTAAAACTGTTGTCTCTAGTCCCTTTCCAGGAAGAGAAGTTCCACCACCTCCGGTCTCAGTGGGAGACGAAGCAGAATTTGAAACGGAAGGCATTCTGGACTGTCGGCGGAGAGGTAGAACAATTCAATTCCTTATTAAGTGGAGAGGTTAAGTTAAAAAAATTCTTGGGAATCAGCAGATAATGTTCATGCTCTCAGACTGTTACAGAGGTTCCAAGCCCGCTATCCCGAGAGATAGGACCAATTGGGCATCTGGAGGCTGCCCCTTGGGGGGGGCACTGTCAGGGAAATAGCCGCAGGACTGATGATCCTGCCAGAAACCGTCATGGTCGCGCCGGGCAAATCCCCGGGCACATGCGCGCACATAATCAGCAGCCATACATATATACGCATCCAATACCTGCCTGCCATTGGATGTGTATATATGTATGGCTGCTGATAAAAATTAAAATTATAACTAAAACTAAAATTAAAACTAAAATTTAAATTTGAATCATAATAAGATTAAAATATAAATACACTACTGTCTTACAATAATGAAGCCAAGGCCCACCCTTCTCGTAGGACCGCCCACCAATTAAGGGAGGGGTTTCAGCACCAATCTGAAGAGTGCTTTTCAGATGGACACATGTATAAAGACTAACAAGAGACTAGCACCACTAAGGCTCTGATGAAGAAGGGACACCTTTGAAATGCGTTAGCCAGCAGCAGTACTAACGTCCTCTTCCTAGGACCTGGAAAAACTGCTACCATTGGACCAATCGCTTCTGTGCCTGTATACAATGCGATTTTTTTCTCCTACCTTTTGTGAGTAGATTTTAATCTTGATTTTAACTAATAAATTTATCAAGGATAATGCACTAGGCTGGTGCGCTCTCTCTCTCTTCTTTATATTTTTTTATAGAACTTTTTTTTTCTTGTCCTTTACGTTAAAATTCTGCCTGCAGGATTAGTGATTTGCAAGCCCTCTCTGTCAAAGAAAATTTCCTTTCAATTTTTGATGACATTGTCATCTTAAAGTTGCATCCTGGGATACTGCCCAGGGTTTTGTCTTGTTTCCACAGCACATTATTCTACCTACTTTTTGTGATAAGCCTTCTAATAGCAAAGAGAAAAGCTTCTACTTTACTCAGGTGTTGTCTGACATCCAAAGAGTGAAAGTTGTCTAAAGTCCATGAAAAACTTTAGAAACAGATGTCTTGTTTGTTCTGTTTTCAAGCAAGCACACGGGCAAGCAAGCCACCAAGTCTTCCATTGTCTGTTGGAACAGGTTTTAACTGTGAAGCTTATGTGGTTATGCAAGCAACTCCCCCCCCTTTGGTGAATGCTTATTCCATTTTCTATATTAATATGTGCTTACCAGCAGGACCTTTTATTAAGCCAGAACCTGGCAATATGGAGAAAGGTCTTAAAAGCCGTGATTCCTCCCTAGGCTGGTAAGTTCTTTCTCATCTACTCACATGCTATGCTGGAAGATGACTAGGGAAGACCAGAGTTACACTTACAACTAACTCTATTTACCGTAATCTTTCAGCGCAGCAGAATTCCCAACCTGTTGTCAAATTTGGAAATTTCCTGTCCTGGTGTGAGACTATCTTTTACATGCTTTCCTAGATGACTACTGGAAATGGTTACCAATAAGTCTCTTCAGTTTTTTGTTCCTTGGGTGTTTCTTTCATTGACATCATCAAGTTCATCAGCACATTGCTTCTTGAGCTGGTTACTACTTAGCAGCTGTCTGGATTGGCCTTTCCTCAATCTGGCTTTGAAATGTCATACCTGGTCCCCACTAGATTGACTGGCTGGATGTGTGGAGCAAGCCTGGAATGTCAACTTTGGGCATTGCATTCTACCTGTGAAGCGCTGTCCAGGGCCAGAACTGTGGTGTTGCCTTAGTACTTGTCCTTCCCTTTTAAATTGCCTGCCGAAGGTGATAGAGTGTTGCATGCACACCACGCTCTTTCCTGACATTCGTTATAGATGAAGTGTCAGTCATCCCACTGCTGCTTCTGCTTTTGACAGCATCATGCAGAACATTGCCCTCCAGTCTGGTCCTACTCATCGCCTACAGTGACCTGGTCACCTTTTGATCTTCTGACCCACATTGGCAGCAGCAACTGGAGTTTGTAACTGAGGCCTTATCTCACATTTTGGGCCTTGTTGCATCACCGACACGTGTGTGCAACATGTCTGCACACTGACACAAGGAATCGTTCCACTATAAGGGCTGACTCCAGCCCATATTCTTAATGATTTTGTGGGCATCTACTAAGTATCCTCTATAGCAGTGGTTCTCAACCTGGGGGTTGAATGACAATTTGCTAGGGGTCACCGAATCCTGGGCTGTTGCTGAAGCCCGCACCGCTCGCCCAGACTTTTCGCAGCCGCCTAGAAGGGCTGTCCCTAGAGCCTGTGGCTGCTCAGCTGGGCTGTTCCTGGAGCCCATGGCTGCCCACTCAGCCTCTTCGCAGCCACCCATTCAGTTCATGGCATGGCTGAGGGGCAGAGACTAGAGGTTAGCTGACTTGTGAGGAATGTTAAGTGGGAGGGGCTGAAGGAGACCCTATCTCCTGATTTCGGCATAGGTGTCACTGCTGTGAGACACCACAAAGTCGCAGACACCTTGAAGCCGGAGGCGCAGTGAGTAACACCTCCTGTGATTATAGTTGCCATTAAAAGTCCCCACTACAATTCTCAGATCAGCAGATGACCTTGATCAAGAGCACCTAAGTTGGATGATCAGAACTACCCCCAGCACTGCCACTCATCCCATTCCCCCCACCAGCACTGCCACTCATCCCAACTCCCCGCCAGCGCTGACACTCATCACATTCCCCCACCCCCCTCCAAGGAGTAAGAGAAGGAATAAAAATGGAGAATACATGGAAGGTAGAGGAAAAGAGGGGGAGGAACAAAGAAAAAGGGAGAGAAAGAATAAGAGAAAGAACAAGAAAAACGGCTAGAGAGAGATGGGAAAAAAAAAAAGAAATTATGATAGTGAGAGATAAAAGGGAAAGAAAGGAGAACAAAGAGAAAGAGTGGTATATCCTAAAATGTACCATAAGGGTTTTTTTTTCCTGTACGAGTGGAAGGGACTTACTTGTCTTGCCTTGGGTGCTGACAACCCAAGCTACGAAAATAATTTTACTGTTAGGGGTCCCTACAACTTGGGAAATTTTATCAAGGGGTCACGGCACTAGTAAGGTTGAGAACCACATTGGACCAAATCAGTCCTATTTTTTATAGATGATGAGGTTAACTCTGGACCCCTCTCCTCCCCACTACAAAGGGTTGGGGAATTTAAATACCTTGGAGTTGTGGTCACTAGGAATCTCTCTGATTTTATTGTAAAAAACCTGACCCCTGTCCTGAACACCCTACGTTCGAAATGTGCTGCCTGGGAGAGTCTTCCTCTGAATCTTCTGGGTCGCATTAGTCTCCTTAAAATGATGATACTGCCCAAATTTAACTATCTGTTTAGGAACTGCCCGGTCTGGGTCCCCGCCTCGTTTTTTAGGGAGATTGACCGTATAGTGGGTTCCTTTATTTGGTCGGGGAGAAACCCTAGGTTGGCACGTACTACGTTATGTTTACCTGCGGATTTGGGCGGACTTGCCCTCCCAGATTTCCAGTTATATTTTTGGGCAGCCGTGTTGGTGACGGTACACTGGTGGTTCCAGGGTTCTAGATCCAATGTGGCAACCTGTCTCGAGGCGAATATTCTGGGTTCCCTGACGGACCTTCGGAATTTTCCCTATAGAGGACCCAAGGCATATCGTGGGATCCCTGGGCCTACTAGAGCAACTTGGAGGGTGTGGGAAGCGGCTAGGCGCAGATACTTGAGACCTGGCCAATTGTCTCCAGCTCATCCCCTGTGGGGGAACCCACGACTTAAACACTTCCGTATGATACCGGACCCACAGGTGTGGGCTAGATATGGTGTAACCTTGTTGGAACACGTAATGTCTGGGGGTCAACTGCTCTCCCTGCATGAGCTTTCAGCTAAATTTGGACTGCCCCGCTGGATGGCGTTCCGGTACCTACAGCTGAGACATGCGGCCAGGGCTCAATTCCCACAGACTCCCCTGTTACAGACGGACCCCATCGAAGATCTCCTATCCCCTGGAGACTTGTCTAAACCCCTATCCTCAATATATAATGCGTTGCTGGGAAGAGATTCCCCTAAGATTAATGATTTATGGGAAAGATGGCGGGCTGATATCCCGTCACTGGATAGGGAGGGATGGGAGGACTGTCTAGAGTATGGCCCGAAATTAGTGATAGCATCCAAGGACAAGTTGATTCAAGTTAAATTTATACACAGGGTCTACTATACCCCGCAGAGACTCCATCGCATATTTCCCGAGAGAGACCCCATGTGTCCTAAATGCAAAGTCCATATAGGCACATATATACATATGTTCTGGGAGTGCCCAGTTGTTGCACTATTTTGGACTAAGATTGTAGGTGAAATCAACTCCAGATTGCAGACCTCTATTCCGCTTTTGCCGGCCATGGCGTTGTTGGGGATACATGATGATGAGCAGAGGCCATATCATCTTAAATTACTGATTTCCTTCCTTCTTTTCTATGCCAAAAAAGAAATACTTATGAAATGGATAGATTCTTCCCCTCCATCCTTTTCAGCCTGGGAGGCACAGATTGAGGCAGTAATCCCCATGTATAAAATGACATATATAAACCGTGGCTGTCCGTGGAAATTTGAAAAAGTTTGGGCTCCGTGGATGGCCTCGTAGAGAAACATTCAGTTCACTACGTTTATTTATCACAATAGGGAAGGGTTTTGGAGGGTGGAGGGTGGACGGTACTTGTTGAGAATGGTACTATTAACCTTATGTATTGTTTGTGGGTTTTGCATATTAATTTCCCTATCCTCAAATATGTAATCTACGTATGTAATGTATTCTACTCTATTGAATGGTATTCTGTAACTCTAATTTATCTTTTACAACAATAAAGCACCACTGTTTTTGTTAAAAAAGGTTGAGAACCACTGCTCTATAGGATATGGAATCAGTGATCCTTTAGTTTAGTCTGCATCAAAGTTTCCTACTCTGCCAGGTGAGGTTCCCTAACATGCTGCCATGGTCATGCCACCACTGGCAGATTAAGGATCCTCTTGGCTGTGGTGCTTTTTGTTGATATAGAATTTTTTGTGGTAAATCACACCCAGGTGTGGGAAACTGTCAGGTGGATATTCTCAACTGTCAGTCTGGATCTGAAGAAATGGGCTATTCACCTGGATATGTTCAAGCCCTTTTCCACATGTGGGGAAAGCATCCAGCATCAACAACAAAATGAATGGGTTTGTTGTCAGGTCCAGGAACCTTCGGGCCTTAGCAGTATATGCTCTGGTGACTGTGGGATCAATGCTATTTGATTCACACCTTTCCTCCACTACAGGTTCTTCTTGTCTGTTCCACAGAATTAAGATGGAGGGCATTCTGGTAATTCTCATTGCACCAAACTGACCCAGAAGCACACAGTACTCGGACATATTTGGACTCCTGTCAAACTGTCCATGGGTCCTTCTGGTTTTTCTGGACCTTCTGTCCCAAGGGCCAGTACACCATCCTGTTTGTTGGTCTCTGACTTTAACAGCATGGTCCTGAAAAACAGCAGCTTATCAGATTCAGTCATCCCTACTCTACAGAAGACAAAGTCTGCCATAGCACCGGGAAGGTAAATTTTGCATAGTGCAAGGTTGGGAAAATTTATCCTAGGAAAAACCCGCTCATTCGTGTCTTTATGGACCTTGCTTTGTGCACTGGTCCAAATTTGATTGGGGGGGGGGGGGATTATGGTATGGGGTTGTTTTTCAGGGGCTTCAGTAAAGGGAACTTTTAAGGCATCAGCATACCAAGACATTTTGGCCAATTTCATGCTCCCAACTTTGTGGGAATAGTTTGGGGATGACCCCTTCCTGTTCCATCATAAATGCGCACCAGTGCAAAAACAAGATCCATAATGACATGAATGAGCGAGTTTGGGATGGAGGGACTTGAATGGCCTGCACAGACTCCTGACCTCAACCCGATAGAACGCTTTTGGGATAAATTAGAGCAGAGACTATGAGCCAGGCCTTCTCGTCCACATCAGTGCCTGACCTCACAAATGCACTTCTGGAAGAATGGTCAAACATTCCCATAGACACACTCCTAAACCTTGTGGACAGCCTTCCTAGAAGAGTTGAAGCTGTTATAGCTGCAAAGGGTGGGCCAATGCAATATTGAACCCTACAAGCTAAGACTGGGATGCCAATAAAATTCATGTGTATGTAAAGGCAGGCGTCCCAATACTTTTATTAATACAGTGTATTTGTAGCTGCTGACTTTAATTTTTTTCTAAAGGAGCCTAGAGGTCATCTTGAAGGACCACTGTATACGAGATCTGTTAGTGCTCCATGGGCTTTTCAGCATCAAAAATCAGTTTTTCAGATTTGAATTAGTACAACATGCTGTAACTGTTCGTGTGAGATATACTGGTATATACACTACTGTGCAAACATTTTAGACAGATGTGAAAAAAATACTGTAAATTAAGAATGCTTTCAGAAACAGAAGTTTGTTTATCAATTAACAAAATGGAAAGGAAATGAACAGAAGAGAAATCAAAATCAAATCAATATTTTGTGTTACCACACTTTACCTGTAACCACTTCAGCCTGGAAGGTTTTACCCCCTTAATGACCAGAGCATTTTTTGCTATTCGGCACTGCGTCGCTTTAACTGGCAATTGCACGGTCGTGCGATGTTGTACCCAAACAAAATTGACGTCCTTTTTTTCCCACAAATAGAGCTTTCTTTTGGTGATATTTGATCACCTCAGCGGTTTTTTTTTTTTTTTGTTTTTTGCGCTATAAACAAAAAAATTGCAACAATTTTGAAAAAGAAAAAACTATATTTTTTACTTTTTCTATAGTAAATATCCTACATTTATTTTATTTTATTCTTTTATTTCTTTATCGGTTTAGACCGATTAATATTCTTCTACATATTTTTGGTTAAAAAAAAATCGCAATAAGCATATATTGATTGGTTTGCGCAAAAATTATAGTGTCTACAAAATAGGGAATAGATTTATGGCATTTTTATTATTATTTTTCCTTTACCTGTAATGGCGGTGATCTGCAATTTTTATCGGGATTGCAGCGGACAGATCGGAACACTTTTGACACTTTTTTGGGACCATTGACATTTATACAGCGATCAGTACTAAAAATAGGCACTGATTACTGTGTGTAAATGTCACTGGCAGGGAAGGGGTTAACACTAGGGGCAATCAAGGGATTAACGGTGTTCCCTTTGAGTGTTTCTAACTGTGGGGGGATGAGCTTACTGGGACATGACAGAGATCACTGTTCCCGACCACTGGGAACAGTAGATCCCTGTGATGTCACCTGTCAGAACAAGGAAATGTCTTGTTTAAATAGGCATTTCCCCGTTCTGTCTGTGTACAAGTCAATCGTGGGCAGTCAGAGGACATTGAGTCCTCCTGCGTGCGCCCGCCCGCAACTGAGCCTGCGCGAGCCGTCGTACAGCTACGGCGATTCGTGCAGGAGAGCCATTATGCCGCCGTCAAATGACGGCGGCTGGTCTTAAAGCGGTTAAAACAGCATCATTTCTTCTAGGTACACAGTTTTTGAAGGAACTCGGCATGTAGGTTGTTCTGAACACCCTGGAGAACTAACCACAGATCTTCTGTAAATGTAGGCTGTTTCAAATCTTTCTGTCTCTTCATGTAATCCCAGACACACTCAATGATGTTGAAACTAGGGCTCAGTGGGTGCCAAACCATCTCTTCCAGGACTCCGTGTTCTTCTTTATGCTGAAGATAGTTCCTAATGACATTGACTGTATGTTTGGGGTTGTTGTCCTTCTGCAGAATAAATTTGGGGCCTATCACACGCCTCCCTGATGGTATGGCATTATGGATAAGTATCTACCTGTATTTCTCAGCATTCAGGACACCATTGATCCTGACCATATCTCCAATTCCATTTGCAGAAATGCAACCCCAAACTTCCTACAGCCAAATATTTAAAAAAAAAAAATCATCAGTCCAGAGAACCTGCTGCCGTTTTTTTGCACCCCAGTCCCTATGTTTTAGGGTATAGTTGAGTCGCTTATCCTTGCTTCCATGTTGGAGGTATGACTTTTTGGCCACAATTCTTATATTAGGACCCCTTCTTGCAAGACTTCTATGGGCAGTAGATGAGTGTACCTGGGTCCCACTGGTTTCTGCCAGTTCTGTGCTGATGGCACTGCTGGTAATCTTCTGATGGGAAGTATGATGGAGGCATGATGTGTCGTTCATCTGCGTCATTGTTTCCTTGGCCGACCACTGCGTCTATGGTTCCCTGTTTCTTTGTTGCTCTTCCAAAGAGCATGAACAGCACATCTTGAAACCCCAGTCTGCTTTGAAATCTTTGCCTGGGAGAGACCTTGAAACTATCGTCCACAGCCTCACCTTAGTAGCAGAGTTTGGCTGTTCCTAACCCAGTTTTTAAACCCCCTACACAGCTGTTTCTCTTTCAGTTCAGTTAAAGTCTCAACATACATATGAAATTGATGATCATTAGCACCTGCTTGGTATCATTTGTTAATCATACACCTGACTCTAATCCTACAAAATCGTTGTCCTTGTGCAAGTGTACAAAGTGTGCACATGTAAGAACTGATGCTTTTTTAAGCGAAAGGTTAGTCACACCAAATATTGATTTGATTTAGATTTTTCTTCTGTTCACTCACTTTGCATTTTGTAAATTTAGAAAGCTAAACAATTAAAATATAAGCCCAAGAAGAAAAATTTAATATATTGCAGTTCACCAGTGTATTTGTATATGAATTTTGGAAACATGTCCTGTGGTCTGATGAGACCAAGATAAACCTATTTGGTTCACATGGTGTCAAGCGTGTGTGGCGGCAACCAGGTGAGGAGTACAAAGACAAGTGTGTCTTGCCTACAGTCAAGCATGGTGGTGGCAGTGTCATAGTCTGGGCCTGCATGAGTGCTGCCGGCACTGGGGAGCTACAGTTCATGGAGGGAACCATGAATGCCAACATGTACTGTGATACACTGAAGCAGAGCATGATCCCCTCCCTTTGGAGACTGGGCTGCAGGGCAGTATTCCAACATGATAACGACCCCAAACACACCTCCAGGATGACCACTGCTTTGCTAAAGAAGCTGAGGGTAAAGGTGATAGACTGGCCAAGGCATGTCTCCAGACCTAAACCCTATTGAGCATCTGTGGGGGCATCCTCAAACGGAAAGTGGAGGAGCGCAAGGTCTCTAACATCCACTAGCTCCGTGATGTCGTCATAGAGAAGTGGAAGAGGACTCCAGTGGCAACCTGTGAAGGTCTGGTGAACTTCATGCCCAAGAGGGTTAAGGCAGTGCAGGAAAATAATGGTGGCTACACAATATTTACACTGGGCCCAATCTGGACATTTTCACTTAGGGGTGTACTCACTTTTGTTGCTAGCGGTTTACACATTAATAGTTGTGTGTTGAGTTATTTTGAGGGGACAGAAAATTTACAAGCTGTACACTCACTACTTTACATTGTAGCAATGTGTTATTTCTTCAGTGTTGTCACATGAAAAGATATAATAAATTATTTACAAAAATGTGAAGTGTGTACTCACTTTTGTGATACATTTCCTGACCTAATTTATGAAAACACTGTTTAAGATAAGATTGCAGTGTGTACAGACCAAAGGACAGCACTAAATTTCTGGAATGAACAACAGGTATTGTTTTTGCACAGGTATAAGAAAACACATCCAATGGTATATTAAATAAACCAAAAGAGAGGAAATAGGATAAATTCCTTCTTTTGTGTTTACATGTACTTTAATGTTTTCTTGGTGAGCTCCCTGTTCTTTGGACATAGGGGATGATGCTGTGACTCTGTCAAGCAACAATTTGCTTTCCATCCATTTGCTAGGCCTGCTGATAGTAATCAGAATTGTTTGTTATCTAAAGCATACTGTAGCAAAAGATAATTGGTGTGATTGGGGTGTCCTTGGATGCCAACATCCCAGAAATAGTCTATCCAATTAATTGAGTCATGGGTTTGTGGGACTTCCATGGTGTGAAATTTGCATGATTTTCTCTTCACACAGACAGTGCCGACAGAGGAATCCCTTAAGCCAAGCAATTGTCTGCTCCCCGCAGTCATTGTTGCTAGCCGCTATAGCAGCGGCTAGTGGTAATCCCAAGTGAATCCAGCAAGCTGGTTGTACTCAATTTAATCGATCGATCAACTTGGTACATTCAGCCTGCCCACACGGTTCAAATCTTAGCCGGTTCAGCAGGATTAACCTTAAGGGAAACAGAGCCCCATATGCAACTCTCATGGATTTAGTGTAATGCCGCGTGCACACGAGCAGAATTTCCGTTGGACAAATCTTGGATGGTTTTTCCGACGGAATTCCGCTCAAGCTTGGCTTGCATACACACGGTCACACAAAAGTTCGCTGAACTTTCGACCGTCAAGAAAGCAGTGACGTACAACACTACGACGAGCCGAGAAAATGAAGTTCAATGCTTCTGAGCATGCGCTGAATTGTTTCCGAGCATGCGTAGGAATTTTGCACATCGGAATTGGTACAGACGATCGGAATTTCAGATCAGAACTTTTTCCGACCGAAAAATTGAGAACATGCTCTCAATCTTTTGCTGGCTGGAATTCCCCCAGCAAAAGTCTGATGGAGCATACACACGGTCGCATTTTCGGACCAAAAGCTTTCATCTGACTTTTGCTGGCAGAATTTCCGCTCGTGTGAACGGGGCATTACAGTCTTGATGTAAAGACTGCCTGCTGTGTTTCAAATATCACTCTTCCTCAGGGGCATTAGTATACCTGGCTTTACAAGAATAAATTATAATAATAAACAGCAATAACAACAATAACAATAAAAAGCATAACAAAAAGAGTTTTTGATAAAATACTAAAACATGGTACGCTGAATACTCACAAGCTCATGGGATAGCAGTTACAAGCCTAAAGGTAAAGGTTGAAAACAATAAGCCTGATGTTGTGGTGGAGCGATCCCATGGTAAAAGGGTTCCAAGAAGGTAAAAGGGACATCTGTAAATGCCGAGATCCCAAGGGCAGCTGAGAAATCTGTAAAGATTACGTAAATACTGACCATAACGAGGACCCATAAAAACCCATTTTGATGTTTGAATTATATCTGGTGCCATGACGGTCCTATACACCCATGACTCCATTTATTGGATAAAGCATACTGTAATTAGCCAAAGCAATGCAAGCAAAAGACACCCCAGTCATTTTCAAATCAAATTTATAGGATGGAAAGTTTAGCCCAATAATAACAGTATTCAATTATTTTTGTAGTAGTTGTGTAGTAATTTCTGTGCATAATCCTGAAGTTTAATGTGGGTACTAATAATCCAGATCTGAAAATGTTGCAATATGAGTGTGTGGCTGATGGCCACACACTTCTGGGTGTGAGTCAAGATTGGCACACCAATCACTCTGTAAGGCCAGATCAAATCAGTTTTATGACTCTGGAGAAATTGAGTTATTATCATTGGCCTTCAGCTACTAAATTGCTATTTTCTGCTTGAATAAAATTAATAAAACATAGAGAGTAATGCTGCACCACAAATAGTCTGGTACGTCAAAAGCTGAGAAGAAATGTTATATATAGAATCTGGCAAAGATCCACATTGCTTACTTCAGCTAATCTGATCCTTTATGCTTTTACGACATGCAAAAAAATGCGCTAAGCTGCACACTGATACTGTATCTGTATACACAAATGCACCTGAATGTATCCATGACTGCATGCCTATCATGTGGGCTGGAATCCTGGAGCATAATCTATACCTGAGGCATGACCAGACATATGAAGGAAAAGCCTGAGGCTCACTATGATCATTTCAGCTATAAAAAGGTAACATTTTATACTTACCTGACAGTAATTTCCCTTTCCTGACGCATAAACATGACAGCATCTACTGTATGCATGGATATGGCTCCACCCCCCTGCAGGACTGGTTATACTATATACAGCGGGTAAAGGAATTTTTGAACACGTCACCATTTTTCTAGGTAAATATATTTCTAAAGGTGCTATCGACATTAAATTTTTACCACGTCGGTAACAACCCATGCAATCCATACAAAGAAACTAAAACAAATAAGTTCAGAAATTAAGTTATGTGTAATAAAATGGAATGACACAGGGAAAAGTATTTGCTCAATGGAACATTTAGAAGTTTACAGATTCTTCTGTAACCAATGCCATTGGTATGTTTTGCAACAATAAGTTTGCAAAGGTCTTGAGAAAGCATTTTGCTTTACCCATCATGAGATGTTTCTTGTGTGACACCTTGGTAACGAGACACCTTTTTATAGGCCATCAGTCGAGACTGAACCAGCTGATATTAATTTGTACTGACAAAGGGCAGGATTGCTTTTTAATTACTTATAGATTTCAGCTGGTGTCTTGACTTTCCATGCCTTTTTGCACCTCCCTTCATGTGTTCAATACTTTTTCCCTGTGTCATTTAATTTTATTACACAAAAGCTAATATCTGAACTTATTTGTTTTGGTTTCTTTGTATGGATTACATGGGTTGTTAGCAATGTGATGAAAATTTCATGTCAATAGCACCTTCAGAAATATATTTACCTAGAAAATAATGATGTGGCTGGCAACCATTCAAGGGTATTTCCTTTATTGCAGGGATAGAGAGGGTAAAAAGGAGGAAGGGGTATGCCTATATATCAAGAATAATGTACAAGTGAATGTGAGAGATGACATCAATAAGGGATCTAGGGAGGAGGTGGAATCCTTATTGGTAGAGCTCCAAAGGGATGAAGCTAAGGGGAATATAATATTGGGGGAGTATGCTATAGGCCCCCTAACCTGAGGGGGGGGGGGATACGGATCTCCTATCACAATTTGGATTAGCAGCAAGGATGGGAAGTGTTATCATAATGGGGGATTTTAATTATTCAGACATAGACTGGGGGACTGTCTTACTTATGCGTCAGGAAAGAAAAATTACCGTCAAGTAAATATACAATTTTTCGTTTTCTTGACACAAGCATAAAAGCATATACACATTGGGATGTAGCACACAAAAAACAAGGGAAAGTAATGCTGAAGTATTTTAATCAACATATCATTAGATCAGTTGAGAACGGAAGCAAAACTCCCCCATTGCCAATGTTGCTTGATCGGCTTTGTAATAGGCTAGAAATGCACCATACATGGACCTGTTCGCTGTTCTAAAGAATAATTCTTGGTGAGCCAGTCTGTATGATGAGGCCACAATTTAGTGCACTCGGAACAAGATTATAGATTTTTTTTTCGAAAATTTCTGTCTGTTTTGCAGACTTTGGATAGAAGTAACAGGTGGGAAAAATTTGGGCTTTTGGTGTTGGTGGTGTCTTTACACCATAACTCTATAGAGGTACTCATGATAAAAGCAAGAATTGGCCTTGCTGTAAAAAATTGAAATGATATGCACCTGTCAAACAGGTGTGGAAAAATTGGTCCTTGTTGGGTGTTAATTGTGCCCATGAAACCTTTACCAAAAAAGTCTTCCAGATAATATCAACACCCACAAAGCTAGGAAAGGTAGACATTCTTGCAGAGATTCCAGATCCAGGAAACACCTAATCGGCAACATCGGCATTGGGGGCTTGATAGCTGCTGCTAATTCAGGACTGATTCACTTTGATAAATGTCAGCCGGTCAATGGAGTCTGGACAAACATGCTCTCTTATCTGTCACAAAACCTCCAGCAGCACTGAATGCCCGTTCAGAAATCACATTGGCTGTAGGGCAGCCCAGCAGCACAATTGCATACTGGGCACGCTCTGGCCAGTGGATTGTCAACTGGAATGCTCTCAATTCGCCCCTAGATAATCTCCCACCATATAATGCAGACGCTGCCGATGGGATGTGGAAGCCGACAGCCCCGAGGACTAAAAAAAATTTGAAATGCATCACTGAGGTGGCCCCCTTCTCTGCCGCTCCTCTCTTGACTCTTGCCAGAAGCCTCAAAACTAGCCTTTCCATGAGACTGTAACCTATCAGAGGTGTCCTCAAGATATTTTATCCTCTGTGAGGACGGGATGAGTTCCGAGACTTTTCCCTTGTAACCGTGGTCAAGTAGGGTTTCCAACCAATAATGTTTCTTCTCCTTGATGCTACATATTCTGGGGTCCTTTCGCAGGCTTTGAAGAATGAGGGAACCCTTGCACCGCAAGTTTGAGAAGCATAGTTCTCGGGGGTCACTGAGGATTACAATATCTGGAACTGCCTCCTCCCAGCCACTTACTACTGCCAAGGGTTCTGGGGACAGAAAACCATCTCTTTGACGTATGTCTTCCTCTGCTTCAGTGCCTCCAAAACTGCCTGAATCCTTCTCCTCTTATGTGTTCTGTGGCGTTGCAAGAATGGTGTCTGCATAAAGCGGGCCTAGACAGGAAAGGAAGTCCTCCTCATCCTCTCGCTGCTCTGACGCTAAAGCCCTGTCCATAATGCCACACAGAGTGTGCTCCAGCAGGAACACAACAGGGACTGTGTCACTGATGCATGCATTGTCACAGCTCACCATCCCTGTCGCCTCCACAAATGGTGACAGTACAGTTCATGCATCCTTTCTCAGCAGCCATTGACATGGGGAAAAAAACCTTGCCAGCCTGAGACTGTCGTTGTGCCATACTCAAACAGGTACTCATTGACAGCCCTCTGCTGCATGTGCAACTGCTGCAGCATTGCCAAGGCTGAGTTCCACCTGGTAGGCATGTTACAAATCAGGCGGCTTACTGGCAGATGGAATTCCCGTTGAATTTCAGCCAACCGAGCACTAGCAGTGTATGACCGCCTGAAATGGCTACAGACTTTTCTGGCCTGCTTTAGCAGATCTTCCAACTTTGGGTATCTATTAAAGAAATACTGCAGCCCAAAATTTAGGACACGTGCCCCAGGCATGGCACGTGTGTCAACTTTCCCTGTCTAAGGGTGGACAGGAGGTTAGTTCCATTATCGCACATCACCACCATTCCTGGCTCCAGCTGGCATGGAGTGAACCGCTTCTGGGTCTGCTCCTGCAGAGCTGAAACAATCTCTGCTCCGGTGTGGCTCCTGTCCCATAGACAGACCAGCTGAAGCACTGCGTGGCATCTTTTAGCATGACTTTTGAATAGCCCCTTGAACGCTTAGTGGATACTGGTGGTTCATAGGACAATTCAGCAGAGGAGGGCATGGAGGAAGAGGGGGTGGAGCTGACAAATCTTGTATCATCACCACCAGCTCTATGGAGACGTGGTGGCAAAACAAGCTGCAGCACTGAGCCCTGTCCTGCATCCTTCCGAGTTGCAAGCAGAGTTACCCAGTGTGCTGTGAACTAAAAATATCATCCCAGACCATGCTTGCTGGACCATGTGTCAACAGTAACGTGGACCTTGTGGATGACTGCCTTGACCAAAGATGCCACAAAATTGCCTTCCATGTGATGGTACAGAGCTGGAATGGTCTTAAATGCAAAGAAATAGCGACTGGGGACCTGCCATTGTGGTACAGCACATTCTGCAAAATCACAGAAGGGGGCAGAATCCACCAGGCGGGAAGACAGGAGTTGTAAAGCCAACAGCTATAACAAGCTTGGATTTGGACGCTGGGCATGTGGGTATCAGTGACTGTATTTTGTTTTGCACTGCAGCAGCTGGGGCAGAGAAATGTGCCTGCTATAGTTTACAGCTGGTGGTGTGCTGCTGGCAGACGTGCTGCAAGGACATGTGACACCCTTCACTATACCATCATCCCTGCCAGTGGAGGCTACAGAGAGGTCATGAGATATAGCGGAGGTAGACCTGAAAGATGAGGAGGAGCAATATTGCATGCCTTTTGTGAGGCTTTCAGGTGCTCTTGCCAATGGACTGAGTGATGGGAGGTTAAATGCCTTGTCAAACATGTGGTACCCAAATGGCTGCTGTTTTTCCACGCTTCTTTTGCTTAAGGCAAATTGTAACAGTGCGATCAGCTGTACATGTAGTAAAAAAGGCACAGACAGCTGTAGGAAATGGTCCGGGAGATAACAGCTCCACAATGTGATGCAATAGGGTGGCCGCTCTTTACTCTTCCATGATGGCTTCCTCATTGGGGTTTTGCCTCACCTTTACTTTCCTGCTTTGCTCTATCAGGCACAGAAGTCATGTCAGTGACCTCATCATCATCATCCCTCCATCCTCATCATCACTGGAGCCAACTTGACAATACACTGCAGCTGGGGGAACATGACTGCCAATTTGTTTTTTTACCAGTGTTCTCCCCTCTCTGTAGGCTCATGTTCCTACCTACTTCAACCAACATCAGAATCAAATAATGCCTGTGCATCCTCAAAGAGCAAATGCTGTGTTCAAATAACTCAGCTAATAATAATAAATAATAATACATTTTATTTATAATGCCCTTTTCATTAAGAGATCTCAAAGTGCTACAGGTTAAAAGAGAAATGAGCAATTTATACAATGAAAACAAACATCTAAAAGGGACAAAAAGCTTTGCTAAAAAGAAATGTCTTAAGACCTTTTTTAAAACAGTCAGTGGATTGAGGAGTCCTCAAGGTGTAAGGTAGGGCATTCCACAGGCGCGAGGCAGCTACACAAAAGGCCCTGTCTGCCATTGTCCTTAGTCTAGTTCTGGGTATATGAAGATGGTTTGAATGAGTGGAGCGAAGAGAACGTGTTATGTTTTGTGATTTGAGAAGTTCTTTGAGGGGGGGGCATGTCCATGGATGCTTTGGTGTGTGAGGAGGGAAACCTTGTACTCAATCCTGGTGGATACAGGAAGCCAGTGTAGTGAGTGAAGAATGTGCTCATGTTTCCGCACTCAAATCAGGATCCTTGCTGCAGAGTTTTGGATGTACTGAAGCCTCTGCAGACTCTTTCTAGGAATCCCAATGAGAAGTGCGTTACAGTAGTCCAGTCTGGAGGAGACAGCTGACTCCTCCATGCCTGATGCTGTGGCTATGGCAGGAGTAGCTGTGGACAAGGAGGCAGAATAAACTGCTCTGGCAACTGCAGTGAACTGCACACTAGTCTCTGCTTGGGTGGTAGAGGATGAGGATGGTTTAGTAAGCCAGTCCACCACCTCCTTTGCATGCTGTGGCTGGATAGCATGGGCAACATCACTAAACAGAGGAAATGGTACCCTGCCTATCAGTGCCAACCAATGTTGCCTATCAATGCCAACCAGTACTGCCTATCTGTGCCAGTGCTGCTTATCAGTGCCAACCAATTCTGCCTATCAGTGCCAACCAGTGCTGCCTATCAGTGCAAACCAGTGCTGTCTATCAGTGCCAACCAATGCTGTAAATCAGTGCCAACCAATGCTGTCAATTAGTGCCAACCAATGCTGCCTATTAGTGCTGCCTATCAGTGCCCATAAGTGCTGCCCATCAGTGCTGCCAATCAGTGCTGCATATCAGTGCCCATCAGTGCTGCCTATCAGTGCCAATCAGTGCTAACAATTAGTGCCCATCAGTGCTGCCAGTCAGTGCTGCCAATCAGTGCCAACCAATGCTGCCTATCAGTGCCAACGAATGCTGCCAATCAGTGCCAACAAATGCTGCCAATCAGTGGCAACCAATGCTGCCTATCCGTACCAGTGCTGCTTATCAGTGCCAACCAATTCTGCCTATCAGTGCCAACCATTGCAAACCAGTGCTGCCTATCAGTGCAAACCAGTGCTGCTTATCAGTGCCAACCAATGCTGCCTATCAGTGCCAGTGCTGCTTATCAGTGCCAACCAATGCTGCCTATCAGTGCCAACCAGTACTGCCTATCTGTGCCAGTGCTTTATCAGTGCCAACCAATTCTGCCTATCAGTGCCAACCAATGCTGCCTATCAGTGCCAACCAATGCTGTAAATCAGTGCTAACCAATGCTGCCTATCAGTGCTGCATATCAGTGCCCATCGGTGCTGCCTATCAGTGCCCATAAGTGCTGCCCATCAGTGCTGCCAATCAGTGCTGCCTATCAGTGCCACCTACCAGTGCCCATCAGTGCTGCCAGTCAGTGCCCATCAGTGCTGCCTATCAGTGCAGCCTATCAGTGCTTCCAATCAGTGCTTCCAATCAGTGCTGCCTATCAGTGCCAATCAGTGCTGCGAATCAGAGCCTATCAGTGCCCATAAGTGCTACCAATAAGAGCCCATCAGTGATGCATATAAGTGCCCATCAGTGCCACCTATCAGTGCCAATCAGTGCCCATTAGTGCCAATCAGTGCTGCCTATCAGTGCCACCTATCAGTGCACATCAGTGCTACCAATTAGTGCCCATCAACGCTGCCAATCAGTGCAGCCTATTAGTGCCCATCAGTGCTGCCTATCAATGCCCATCAGTGCTGCCTTAGCAGGGATGGTGGAAACCCCTCTACAGATAATTGCAATACAAATTACTTTCGAGTGCAACAACTTTTTAGTTGGGAGGTTCACACCATTATAGCACTTTGGATTTTTTTTTTTTTAGAGTGTTACACTTAATTGTATATGTTTTAGTTACAGTTATAATGTGAATTATTGCAATTTCCCACCACCCCTGCTAAGTCCATGTCTTTATGGACCTTTATTTGTGCACTGGTGCGCAGTCATTTTGGAAGGGGTCATCCCCAAACTGTTCCCTCAAAGTTGAGAGCATGAAATTGTCCAAAATGTCTTGGTATGCTGACGCCTTAAGAGTTCCCTTTACTGGAACTAAGGGGCCAAGCCCAACCCCTGAAAAACAACTCCACACCATAATCCCCCCTCCATCAAATGATTTGGACCAGTGCACAAAGCAAGGTCCATAAAGACATGGATGAGCGAGTCTGGGGTGGAGGAACTTGACTGACCTGCAAAGAGTCCTGACCTCAACCCGATAGAACACCTTTGGGATGAATTTGAGTGGAGACTGCGAGCCAGGCCTTCTTGTCCAACATCAGCGCCTGACCTCACAAATGCCCTTCTGGAAGAATGATCAAACATTCCCATAGACATACTCCTAAACCTTGTGGACAGCCTTCCTAGAAGAGTTGAAGCTTTTATAGCTGCAAAGGGTGGGCCAACTCAATATTGAACCCTATGGACTAAGACGGCATTAAAGTTCATGTGCGTGTAAAGGCAGGTGTCCCAATACTTTTGACAATATATATATATATGTATGTGTGCTTGAGCTTTCGGGTGCACACCCTAATGCAATAGGCTGCGCATGCCTATGTATTGACCCTTATCATACCCTTTGCACGTCTATCCTACACCATGCTGTTCGTCGTCTTGCCCCTCCATGCTCTTTCCTGCATATACTGCCTGTTAAGGCCCCTTTCACCCCTTGCGTACCGATAGAGTCTCCCTGAAAAACTGACAGATGGACCCAATCAGACCGTCCGTTCTCCTCTATGGAGTGACAGAAGTAAAAGGACATGTGTCTGTTTACACCTGCTGACACCCAATACAATTCAATCCACTAAAAACAGACAGATGGGGATTCCCATCTGTCTAGCGGTTCGGACCAGATAGAGGAGAGCGGGCTGTGTCTGTGTTCGCTCTGCATAAGCAGAGCAGACATGGACCAGCCATCCGCCTCCTCAGCGGGGATCAGCACTGCTGAGCAGGTGAACTCCAATAGAGCCCCCCCCTGTGGAAGGGGCCTTAAAAATACTGATACTAATAAGACATCCCCCCAAAAATAAGCCCTAGGGTGTTTTTTGTAGCCAAAATTAATAAAAGACCCGGTCTTATTTTCAGGGAAACATGGTAAATGTATACACTGTAACAATATAATACTGTTTTTCATTAAAATTCCATCATCCCTACACACCCTACACACCAGTTGAAACTCCAGATAGTTGAAGAAAACTTACCTTTTTATTAATCTACAGAGGGCTGATTTCCCATTACACAGAACAAAAGCTAACATCTATGTACATCCATGAATATTCCACTTTGAACACAGCTGTTTTATAATTGTTTTGCATGGTATATGTAATGTTCGTTTTGCTAAGTGTAACAATTGGTGTTAAAAAAAAATAGAAAAAAACTGGTGAGAAAGAAATGATGAGAGTACGGACGTCCCCTGAACATACCACGGTCATGGTGGTCTAACTGTTCTGATGGTATCTAAGTCACCGACTTCAAACAAGTATGCTGATTAGGAATTCCGACTTCATCTTGACTTTCATTGACTTCCCTTGCTCCCAGTCAGTGTCTCAAAGGCCTGAAGTAAGAGACAGCCAGGCAATTAGCATTTTAAAAAGAAGCTCATTATGGCCGCCTCTGTTTTAGCTCCTTCACTTGTATTTAGATGCTTACCTAGAGTTCCACTTTAAATCCTGGTTAAAAATCACATTATTCAGGCAGTGGGCATTGTGCAATGTAGCAGGTTTTACAAGTGTTCTTTCCCACAACTCCAAAGAAGGCTGACTACGTGCAGGTAGAGCTGTCACCTCCTTCATCAGGAAAGGGGCAGCTAATGTTTACACAACACTTAACTTAAGTCTGTTTGCATAGAGTAAATGGAAAAACTAAGAGAGGGGATTCCATCTTATTGACTCTCTTTTAGGCTACCACTGGACAGTGCTCTTTAAACTTGTGACCTCAGCTATAAAGGGTTTCTTACAAATATTCGTTCCATGAAAACAAAAGATTATCTTACAAGAAAAACATCTGCAAAATATACGATATGGAAACCCGAGTATGGAAATAATGTTTCCAGGAAAAAGAAATGTGTCCACTGTATAGCAGACTTTATGCAAAAAATTGTAATGAATGGGTATTATGAGCACCACATCCCAAAAAAAAAATTCAAAAGACATTAATAAGGAGATGTGAGACTTTTTAGGTGCTCACGAACTTAGGAATGGACACAACAGACGATAATGTTAAAACTTTGTGGGCTCCATTCACTAAAGCATATCACATACAGTATCTCACAAAAGTGAGTACACCCCTCACATTTTTGTAAATATTTTATTCTATCTTTTCATGTGACAACACTGAAGAAATGACACTTTGCTACAATGTAAAGTAGTGAGTGTACAGCTTGTATAAGAGTGTAAATTTGCTGTCCCCTCAAAATAACTCAACACACAGCCATTAATGTCTAAACCGCTGGCAACAAAAGTGAGTGCACCCCTAAGTGAAAATGAGGAGCAGGTGTGTTCAATTTGGTGTTATCGTTCTCACTCTCTCATACTGGTCACTGGAAGTCCAACATGGCACCTCATGGCAAAGAACTCTCTGAGAATCTGAAAAAAAGAATTGTTGCTCTACATAAAGATGGTCTAGGCTATTAGAAGATTGTCAAGACCCTGAAACTGAGCTTCAGCACGGTGGCCAAGACCATACATCGGTTTAACAGGACAGGTTCCACTCAGAAGAGACCTCGCTATGGTCGACCAAAGAAGTTCAGTGCACGTGCTCAGCGTCACATCCAGAGGTTGTCTTTGGGAAATAGATGTATGAGTGTTGCCAGCATTGCTGCAGGGTTTGAAGGGGTGGGAGTTCAGCCTATCAGTGCTCAGACCATACACCGCACACTGCATCAACCAGGTAAGGAGTACAAAGACAAGTGTGTCTTGCCTACAGTCAAGCATTGTGGTGGGAGTGTCATGGTCTGGGGCTGCATGAGTGCTGCCGGCACTGGGGAGCTACAGTTCATTGAGGGAACCATGAATGCCAACATTTACTGTGACATACTGAAGCAGAGCATGATCCCCTCCCTTCGAAGACTGGGCCGCAGGGCAGTATTCCAACATGACGACCCCATACACACCTCCAAGATGACCACAGCCTTGCTAAAGAAGCTGAGGGTAAAGGTGATGGACTGGCCAAACATGTCTTCAGACCTAAACCTTATTGAAAAGGATGTGGGGCATCCTCAAAAAGAAGGTGGAGGAGCGCAAGGTCTCTAACATCCACCAGCTCCGTGATGGTGTCGTGGAGGAGTGGAAGAGGACTCCAGTGGCAACCTGTGAAGCACTGGTGAACACCATGCCCAAGAGGGTTAAGGCAGTGCTGGAAAATAATGGTGGCCACACAAAATATTTACACTTTGGGCCCATATTGGACATTTACACTTAGGGGTGTACTCGCTTTTGTTGCCAGCGGTTTAAACATTATTGGCTGTGTGTTGAGTTATTTTGAGGGGACAGCAAATTTACACTGTTATACAAGCTGTACACTCACTACTTTACATTGCAGCAAAGTGTCATTTCTTTAGTGTTCTCACATGAAAAGATATCATAAAATACTTACAAAAATGTGAGGGGTGTATTCACTTTTGTGAGATACTGTACATATTTGGGTCACGTGACACATTTTTTCCAAATATCGCATGCAATACTGAAAATGTCAGTTCACTGTTGCCCTGTACACATGTGCGGACTTTTTGGCAACAGAGGTCCGACAGTCTATCCGACGGACTTTCGACTGACTTTCGACGGACTTCCACTGGACTTTCTAACCAACGGACTTGCCTACATACGATCACACCAAAGTCCGATGAATTTGTACGCGATGACGTACGACCGGACTAAAATAAGGAAGTTGATAGCCAGTAGCCAATAGCTGCCCTAGCGTCGGTTTTCGTAAATTGGACTACCATACAGACGAGCGGATTTTTCGACCGGACTCGAGTGAAACATGTTCCAAATCTAAAGTCCGTCAGATTTTCGACCAAAAAAGTCCGCTGCAGGTCCGATGGAGCCCACACACGGTCAGATTGTCCGCCAGATTTGGTCCGTCGGACCAGCCTGGACGAAAAGTCCGCCCGTGTATACAGGGCATCTCTCTTTATGTGGTGCTTACCTCAAAAAGCAAAAACTCTTAGTAAATACATCATAAATGTCATGGTTATGCAATAGAGTTTGTTTGTCAGCTTACCTGTCTCCATGTGTTCATCTCCAAAGACCAGCTGTCTCTCACCTGACTGCTTTTATTAACTCTCCTCTAGCATGGCTCCACCCCAGCTCCTATCAGAGAACTCTATATTAACCTCTGCACTGCAGGTCAGCCCTGCTGATCAACCTTTGTGTGTTTGGCTTCCTGTTCCTGCCTGCTGTGTGTGCTACGTTTATTTCTGTTACCGACCTTGGCGTGTTCTATACTATTCCTGTCTGCTCGTGACCCTGACCTTTTGGCGTGTCCCCGACTATCCCTGTTTGCCTGTGACCCTGAACCTTGGCATGTACTCTGTTGTCCTTGTCTGCTTGTGGCCCTGACCTTGGCTTATTCCTTTACTATCCCTATCCTTCTGTTGCCCACTGTGGGTGTGAGCTGGGGGACCCTGGGGGTCGCGACCTGGAGCCAGTTGCAGCCCAGTCCATCCTCACCACTAGAGGCTCTGGTGAACACCTGCTGGCTCTTAGACTCCGTGCCACAGGGAATCCTACGCTCTAACCCCAGTGGGATGCGTGTTGGTGTTCCAGCGGCCCTGCCTTCCTTATACCCGGACTCCCATCCGCAGCAGTCAGCCGTAGGGTCCACTACCTTGCGGTGCACTCCTGATCCCAACGGTGTGCATCTGTCACCTAGCCTCAAGGTGACCTGACAATAAACTAGGTTTAAAGTCAATTCACTAAAGGAAATAAATAAATGTGTTGATGGGTGGGCCCTACTGCGCCTGTAAATGTGGGAGTAGTCATCAATGCCTGGGACCAGGCAGAGACTGCGGTCATGTGAAGAATCGAACATTAAGGTAGTTCCCCAGCTTAAGCTGGCCATATATTATACAATTTTCTTTTTAAATTACCTATAGATTTACCCTCAACCATGTAGAGCAAGGGCCTGCCTGACTGAATACAAATTAAGTGTTTAAGTTTGACCTCATATTATATTGTTTTGGTAAAGGAAAATTGTACAAGAAAATTGTATAATGTATGGGCAGCATTAAAGATGAGTTTTTACTATGTGTGGGAATTAAAATTTTTACATAGAGGTTTGTGAGGATTATATAATAGAAGAGTCTAACCCAGCCCTATACTGATAGGTCATCAACCCAATGTAGTATGTAACATCAAGAATAAAGAGAGTAAGGCTGGTCATGCATTATACAAATTTCTTATTCAATTTCCTTTAGATTTACCTTCAACTATGTAGTACAAGGGCCTGCCTGATTGCATACAAATTAAAAGTGTTTAGGTTTAGCCTCATATTATATGGTTTTGGTAAATCTAAAAGAAAATTGTATAATGTATGGCAACCCTTAAGGTTGTTCAAGGATGAACATATATTTTATTACAAAGAATCATATAAAAAATAAAAAGTAATATAATTCACAGCTCAAAAATGATATCACCATATACAGATATTTTTTTATAAAACTTGTAAATAGCAATTGTCATATGTTCAAAGAGTCATTTTTACGGTCATTGCCGCTTCTTCAGGACTTCACATGTTCAAATAACAGATGCCTTGTTACATGTAGCTTCAATACCAAACAAAAACATATGACTGGAGAAATGCTCATGGACCCTAAGACTGTGGGAAGGCAGACAAGGCAGCAAAAAAAGAGCACCTCCCTAGAGGTTTCTGAAATTGTTTCAACTGAATTATAAAATCCTTCACCCTTGCGCAGTTCCTTTTTGATGTAAGATATTTTTCATATGAATGTTATCTATAGGTGGTCTCAGGTGGGTATTGGATGCATACAGGATCGTATTAGTCGATGATGGCTTTTGGTATAAATCAGAAATTAGATGGTCATCCACTTGTACTTCAATCTGAACATCAAGGAATGTGACCCGCTGTTGGTCACATGACATACTAAATTTTAATTTGAACTCATTACAACTGATCCATATCATAAATGCATCCACTGACCACAGATAGGGATGCACCAAATCGTTTTTTGGTGCCGAAACCGATACCGAAAATAAATCTTCCTTGATCCCGAAACAGCACCGAAACCGAAATAGGCTTTTTATTTATATATCACCCAAAAAAATTATTGGATATACGAAATTGTGTTATATTCGTATTCGTTATATTATGTATATTCAACTTAATCATTAATTTTATGAAGAAAAGAATACTACAATCCAGTAATGTCAAAAAGTACTTTAATAAAAAGTAACCCACATAAAATTGGACAGTGGACACAGAAGATAAAAATAAAATAAAATAAGACTGCAGTCAGTGCGCATTGCACCACCATACCAAATAAAACAGGCATAAAAAAAATAAAATAAATAATAATATATAATATTAATAATAATAATTAATATTAATATAATAATAATACTATAAAAATGCCAAAGACTGACTTTTTTATATTTTATTAATTTCCAACTTACATCAGAACTAGTAATTCAGTTCTCTCTCCCTAAGGTGTCAGCGGCTGGATGTGCGATAAGTGTATGTATGTAGCTGCAGGTTACATACATAGTCATACAGTAGACCGCACTGTATTTTATTATCTTCTAATCAGAACTAGTAGTTTTTTCCCCAAGTTCTCTCCCTAAGGTGTCAGCGGCTGGATGTGCGATATAAAAGTGTATGTATGTAGCTGCGGGTTAGATACATACTAGTCAATACAGTAGACCGCACTGTGTTCCGGCCCCGGGTATGGGCGGAGACATCCTGGAACACAGACTAGTCTACAGCAGTGGTGCTCAGCCAATCACAGCGAGCAATGTAGACTAGTCTGTGTTAATGGAAGTCACCGCCCATACCCGGAACACAGTGCGGTACTGTAGTATGTAGACAGCCACAGATACAGAACATACAGTTTTGCACATGCAGCGGGCTGACAGGTTAGGGAGAGACAATGACATAGTTTGGCCCAAAACAGAACAAACTATGTATAAGTAAGTAGTACTTTATAGAACAACTCTCCCAACTAACCATAACAGAAATATGGCAGAAGGCCGTTATTCTGTTTCACAGTTTCTGTAAATATAACAGTACAGTGCTATCTGCTATGCTATAATAACATTTTTATTTTATTTTCTTTCAACTTAAATGAAAACTAGTATTTTTTTTCCCCAAGTTCTCTCCCTAAGGTGTCAGCGGCTGGATGTGCCATATAAAAGTGTATGTATGTAGCTGTGGGTTAGATACATACTAGTCATACAGTAGACCGCACTGTGTTCCAGCCCCGGGTATGGGCGGAGACATCCTGGAAGTGGAACACAGACTAGTCTACAGCAGCGGTGCTCAGCCAATCACAGCAAGCAATGTAGACTAATAAAAAACAAAAAGTGTAGCGCTAAATGAGAATACACCTTAAATATACAATTTATAAACTTAAAATGAATAGGTATCAGGTGCCTTGAATAACAATTAAATGTCCATCAGAAACAAATTAAATATCCATCAGTGGACTAATGATTGAAATCCATAAATGATGAGGACCTAAATGGTCACCACCTGTGAAAATGTGCAGAATGCCGTCACCAACATATAACTCTGTATAAACTAATATGAGAGAAAATACGCGGCTGGTTACTATTTAGTCCACCATATGTATATAATGGATCTGGTTGGTTGGCAAATACAGGACCAATTCGATACACCACACCACAGTGTCTTCACGAAAACGTGTAATTCCCACAGCCAATGAAGGTGGAAGCTTACCGGAGGGTTTGGACCCAAATCAGCATATACTCTAATGGTCAAACCAGCTTGTATTGCACACCCGCAATGGCGGGAAGACCTTGGCAACCTGGTGGTGAAGGGATCCCAGGGTACTTCATGGAAGTGTCTTTTAAATATGATTGGTAAAATCCCGTCTTTGTTATAGTTCCAGTTCAGAGTTTGATCTGCTCCAGCTTTCTTAATCTATGTTTATTGAAGTCACGATCCTTATCAGGAATAGATACGTTTGTATTTCTCCAGCTAGCACCAGCTGCACGTTCCCTTTCTTCCTTTTTGTATGCCTTAGCCAAGTATGTTCTTCCTTATCCTCTTTAACAGGTCTTCAGGCAAAAATCATCTTGACCGATTCCAAATTGATAAGAGGCACAAAATGCTTGGAGGTGTAGGTGTCCTTCAGCTCTTGCTTCTCCTGGAATCCCACTGTCTCCCCTGCTCCTAGACTGAGTCGGCAATCGCTCTCCTCTTCTACTGCACACAGCTTTGTATTGCCGACTCAGTCGGAACACAGTGCGGTATAGTGCTGTAGTATGTAGACAGCCACAGATACAGAACATACAGTCTTGCATTTGCACATGCAGCGGGCTGACAGCTTAGGGAGAGACATAGTTTAGCCCAACAGCAACAAATTATTGTACAGTAGTTCAAAAGCTGGAGTTCTCTCTTAAATTGAAGTGCAAAAAACTGTAGAAGAACTACAATGAACAACCAACAAATAGCACAACTAGACAATTGGAACATACTAGGTAGTCAGTCATACTATGTTGTATGTTCCAATTGTCCAATAGCACAGTCCAATACCAATTCATTTACTATGTTCAACATGGTAAATGAATTGGTCTATGCTACGGATTTTTAAATCTATTTCAGTAAAAGTGGCAGATTTCGCTTTAAGAACAAAAGCTGTTCAGCTTTCTCGCAGGAGAGACGGTTTCTCTTCTCATCAAGAATATGAGATGCTAGACTGAATAGTCTCTCGCTCTCTGTACTGGTGCTTGGGGCAGATAAATATCTGCGTGCAATCTGTGCAAGCAAGGGAAAATGTTCTTTGTTGATGCGCCAGTACTCAAGGGGATTGTCGCTTCTGGCAATAGGCTGTTCAGCTAAATAAATGTCCAGCTGTTGGGTAGCTGCACTTGTTGTGGCACCGCTGTGGATTGGGGTGCATTTGTGTAAAATTTCTTCAAACATATCAGATATGGAGGGAGTGTGTTCCTCTTCACTTGTATGTGATCCAACAAGCTCACGTGCGTTAAGTAGGATATGTTTTGCAATTGAAATTTGTCATCTATCCACTGCGCTGTCAGGCTAAGCATGCTCGTTGGACTGACGTCTGAACTCCAAATGTTGGTAGTAAAACTGATTGCTATGATGTCGGTAGTCATGAGCTCATGAACGTGTTTTCTAACACTGCAAAACAATTCGGGTAGACAGGTATCTGCAAAGTAGCGTCTGCTCGGTAGTGAGTAACGCTGCTCAATATGTTGCATGAGCCTACGGAATCCAACGTCCTCCACAACAGAGAATGGCTGGTCGTCTAATGCAATAAATTCCATAATTTTATCTGTAATGGCACGAGCTTTGGGACTGTAACTTGTAAATTTTTTAACCTTTTCAAAGACCTAAGCCTGAGGCACTTTTTGAAAGTGGCTCTGTTTTCTTATAATCTGCATGCTGAAGTGGATGACGTGTTTTTAGGTGGTGTATAAAACCTGTTGTTGAAAAATGCCTTGGCACTGTACCCCCTCTTGAAATTTCTGCTGAGCAAAGACTACAGATTGCAAATTTGGGGTCTTTATCAGAAACTTTAAAATATTTCCACACTGCAAACATGGTCTACCTTTGCTGGTAGCGCAGAATAATAGCATAGAATGATTTTATAGTGGGAGTGAAATCTGAGGGGGGAAAAAAAAGGACAAAATCAATTTAAAAGCTAAACCCCAGAAGGCAGCTTTAAAAAATAAAAAATGCATTTTTTCGGTGCAGCTCTTGCCATGCAAGATAGTTATGTCTGCACTGCAGTACATCTGACTTGTACCAAAAAGATAATTGAACTGATTAATTTGATTTGAAATGGAATGGATTTCTTGCAGTTTTCAATTGCATGCTATTTTATTTTTTTGAGCTATTCTGTAGTATACTATAAACTTGTGCTTGGTGTCATCGCATGCGCGATTTTCGGCGCCATTATCGGCAAGAATTCTCTTTCGGCATTTTGCCAAAAAGGCCATTTTCGGCCGGTATGTTTCGGCGGCCGAAATTTCGGTACATCCCTAACCACAGATGTAGGGGGCATTTCTCCACTGACTACAAATATAAGGAGCATTTCTCCACTAACCACAAATGTAAGGAGCATTTCTCCAGTGACCACAAATGTAAAGGCTATTTTTCCACTGATCACAATCATTAGGGGGGCATTTCTTCCCCAGAGTACTTTAGTACTGCCCTTAGTTGTTCTCTGGGCTGGGCCTTATTCAACCTAGAAGAGTGACGACATAATGTGAGTACAGTGCACCATGAGTCTGGCATCACCATAGTGCCCTGCCCTCACAGTATATTGATGCAGGGAGCAACACTGATGCCATCACATCAACATTACTCTCTTCACCACTGAGGATCACCCAGTGCTAAAGAAGAGGAAGAGAACCCTACACATCACATGACTGGCCTGAAGAAAGTTAAGTTTAAATAAATGAGAGGCATGGTGAGCAACTTGGTAGGGGAGGGGAGGCCTGGAGCACCAGAATTGAGCCTTAATATCTGTTTTTGCAGTTTAAATTAAACCTGCGGTGGCCTGGTATTGACAATGCTAGTATCCTGGCCATCTCTGTCTTTAATGCTTTGTCAGTTACTGACCTGGAGTAGGAATGAGGTTTAGAAAGTGAGAGTGAAGAACTCTTAATCTGTGTACTTGTTTTCAAATCAGTGACTAAAGAAAGTATGGAAACCAATAGATCAGTATGACATCATGGCAGCTACAATTTTCAGAAGGAAAGATCAGCAATGACAGACTCAATATTCCTTTGGTACAGGATTCCTGTAAACAGTTAAAGGAGAAGTGCAGCCAAAGCTCATTTGGCTGTACTTCTGTGAATTACAGGAGTGCAGTTTGTTCTGCGTTCCTGTGACCCGTTTACAGCAGACAGCGAGCTAAAGCCAGATATCGGCTGACATCACAGAGTCGGTCCAGAATCGTGACAATGAAGTCAGGATCCGCTGAGACCCTGGCCGCTCCCGCTCCCTCCTCAGCCTGGCGCTCCAGTGAGCGAGGGGGGGCGGGGCAGACAGTGGTGACTGACAGTCACCAGCTCTCTGCTTAGGGAGAACCCAGTGATCAAACACTCCCGACCGCTCGATTCTCAGTGTTAGAGCGGGCGAGGGACAGATGCAGCGTTGGAGCAAAGCTGCATCCACCTAGGTAAGTATGATTCTGGAAAAAAAAAAACTCTTTACTTCTCTTTTAGGGGATCAGTAAATCTACAATATAGGAGACCTTAGGCTGGTTACCTGTCAGTGGTAATTTCTAAAATCCAGTGTGAGGCAACAAAGTTGAGTAAAAAAAACAAAAAAACTTAACCCTACATGCTCAGACATCTGACCTTAAAGTAGATGTAAAGCATATCTGAACAACACTTACTTTGCTAAAGCATTGCGTATCATAAAAAGTTGCCATGTTACAATTTTTTTTCCTTTACCTTTTTTCATCTTTGTTGAATATAAGTGCTGTAGATGTATACCAACAGTGTTGCCAACCGCCTGCATTTTCTTTGGCAGCCTGTAAAAACCAGGCAATTTTTTGTACCCGTAAATTAAATGCCTGTAAGGTAAAATAACCTGCCGGTAAAAAAAAATATGCTGTCAGTCAGTGACGCTCTCGGCTGCGCAGTTCCGGAGCGGAGCTGGCCAAGAGTCATGATCTTTCTGGCTCCACACCAGTCACTTTACAACCACTTCCTGTCTACATGCATCACTCCAGAAAATGCTGCATGGCATTTCTCATGGCATAATTCCTGATGAAGACAACAGCAGTGTGTTGAAATGGCCATTAGTAGTCTCCATCAAAAGCCCCATGTGACAGGTTTACAATACCAATTGGGAGACAAGGACAGGGCATTGCCATCCTATAACATGAAATGCCTTAACAAGGACCTTCATAGCAGGATCACCAGGTGTTACTTGATTTAAAGTGATAATAAAGTAAAAAAAAAAATCTACATAAACATGTTATACTTCCCTGCTCTGTGCAGTGTTTTTGCACAAAGCAGCCCAGATCCTCCTCTTCTCAGGTCCCCTGCCGGCGCTTTAAGCCCCTCCCTCTTGCCAACTACTCTCCTAGCAAGCTGTTTGCTGTGGGGGCACTCATGCATGCTCACTCTTGAACCGGCTCTCTGAGGCTATAAGACACAGAGCACGGCTCATCCCCGCCAACCGCCTCACTGACTGTGGTTGACAGCAGTGGGAGCCAATGGCTGCTACACAGAGAACGTTTTTTA
Organism: Lithobates clamitans; assembly: GCA_037952925.1. NCBI lineage: Eukaryota > Metazoa > Chordata > Amphibia > Anura > Ranidae > Lithobates > Lithobates clamitans. The sequence goes on along the minus strand of JBBGZY010001031.1, from coordinate 2,058,383 downwards.
CCTTCATGAACAGAATGCATGAAGATAAAAAACCTTTAGCCTTAATAAACACTTTAAAGTGGAAGTCCATGCAAAAACTAAAATCCCTGGATCTATACATCACCGATCTAACACTAACCTCTCTATCCCTGTAAAGAAAAAATTAGTATACATACCGTATATACTCGAGTATAAGTCGAATTTTTCAGCACATTTTTTTGTGCTGAAAGTGCCCCCCTCGACTTATACTCGAGTCAAGCACTTTTCTGCAGCAAAAAATTTCATTTTCCTAACCAACTTTGGGGCCCCGTATCTCAGGGCTACTTGGTGCTAGGAACCCCAAATTTGGTGTGCAGTGGAACTGGTACCACAACATATCCAAAGATGAAGTTCCTAGCACTAAGTGGCCCCGAGATACGGGGCCCCTAAATCGGTTCGGAAAATGTCATTCTCTGCTGCAGAAAAGTGCTTGACATTTTCTGAACTGACTTTGAGGCCCCGTATCTCAGGGCCACTTGGTGCTAGGAACCCCAAGTTTGATATGCAAACCCAGTGGAACTGGTACCATAACATATCCAAAGCGGGGGTTCCTAGCACCAAGTGGCCCTGACATACGGGGCCCCAAAATCGGTTCGGAAAATGTCATTCTCTGCTGCAGAAAAGTGCTTGACATTTTCTGAACTGAGTTTGGGGCCCCATATCTCAGGGTTACTTGGTGCTAGAAACCCCAGCTTTGGTAATTTTATGGTGCTAGTTCCACTGGGTTTGCACACCAAATTTGGTGTTCTTAGCACTAAGTGGCCCCGAGATACGGGGCCCCAAATTCGGTCAACTGTGTCCATCGGCAGCAATGTCATTTCGGGACCCTTTGGGTGCAGAAACCCCAAATTTTGGCTGCAGCTAGGGGGCATCTAGGAACCCTTAACTACCGAGTTTGAAGTTCAGGGGACCTATGGCTGCAAATGGGCGCAGTGATGCTGCAAATGGGCATTGTTGACCCTCTTTTCCATTTACAGTAGCTGTGCATTTCTCACCCTCGTCTTATACTCGGGTCAATAAGTTTTTCCCATTTTTTTGTGGTAAATTAGGGCCTCGACTTATACTCGGAACGACTTATACTCGAGTATATACGGTACCTTTTTTAACACGATCCGACCTGATCTCCTGTGGCAGAAGCTCTGCAGAGGACACTGCCAACAACAGCTGTGAAATGAATGGGAAGTGACGTCACTCATAGACTTACTATGGGGCTTCCGCCTAAACAGCGCAGATGACAGCTCAGTGTGGGATCGGGTCGGGACGGCTTCAGAAAAGGTATGTATACTCATTTTTTCTTTACAGGGCTAGATAAGTTAATGTTCTGCAGAGGACACTGCCGACAACGGCTGTGAAATGAATGGGAAGTGACATCATCCATAGACTTACTATGGGGCTTCCTTTGTCGTCCGTGTCCTCTGCACCCTCCTCCACAGCGAAGCCGCAGCTGACAGCACAGCGTGGGATCGGGTCGGAACGGCTTCAGAAAAGGTAATTATACTCCTTTTTTCTTTAAGTTAATGTTAGATCGGTGGTGCCTATAGATGCAGGGATTTTAGTTTTTGCATGGACTTCCGCTTTAAAGCTGTAATCTTAACCTTTGAAACTACACTGGAAGGTAAACCTTCTATTGTTTTGTAGTGATTGTGTTTACATGTATTTAACATGACTCTAATGCCCTGTACACATGGTCGGATTTTCCGACGGAAAATGTGTGATAGGACCTTGTTGTCGGAAATTCCGACCGTGTGTAGGCTCCATCACACATTTTCCATTGGATTTTCCGACACACAAAGTTTGAGAGCAGGATATAAAATTTTCCGACAACAAAATCCGTTGTCGGAAATTCCGATCGCGTGTACACAAATCCGACGGACAAAGTGCCACGCATGCTCAGAATAAATAAAGAGATGAAAGCTATTGGCCACTGCCCTGTTTATAGTCCCCACGTACGTGTTTTACGTCACCGCGTTTAGAACGATCGGATTTTCCAACAACTTTGTGTGACCGTGTGTATGCAAGACAAGTTTGAGCCAACATCCGTCGGAAAAAATCCTAGGATTTTGTCGTCGGAATGTCCGAACAAAATCCAACCGTGTGTACGGGGCATAACAATCAACCCTTCTCCCACCTGACTTATAAAAGTTAAAGGATAACTAAACTCAAGAACAAAAATGCAATATATTGCAGCTTACAGTGTTCTTTTTTTTCAAGCTAAGAAATTTTTCAGTAAATACAGGAAAAAACCTGTTGATCTTGCCAGAAACGGCACCAAAGAATATCTTCCTTACTAGATATCTTCAGTAAACTACCAATTGTCCTGTTCTCCATGTAATAGAGATGAAGACATACAGATGTGTTTGCACTCCATATCATGAGAGCAGCCTAGGGTGACAACCATGTCTCCCGCCATAGATACAGTGGAGGAAGTGATGTAGCCACTCAGGGACAGGAAGTGTGTTCTTTGCGAAATTACCAGGTGCAAATACAGCAAAAGAAGCTTGAAAAAGAGAAGAAAAAAACCCAACTACACCAAGTCATACTCATATGCAATATTTTACATTTTTTTTTTGTTGGGTTTAGATACAGTTTCAGCTGAAGTCTAGTAAAAAAAAAAAGAAATTGGGAGCATACAATGCTGGATACTCCCCATAGCTGTGAGAATGTCTGAAACTGTGACGGATTGATCCATTTGCTCTCCCCATCCTGTTCCCTTGGCCATACATAAAACTCCTAGAATTATTTACCCAGAATGCAAGGCGTTCTGTGAATGGAGGAGAGTGGTCCTGTCATTCATCCACCCCTCCTTCATTCACATACCCCCTTGCACTCTGGGAAATTAGTTCTAGGAGTTTTGTGTATGGCCAAGGGGACAGGAAGGGGAGAGAAAATAGGATATGCTTAATGAGAGGTACATTCTTAGAATGGTGCTGTATGCCCCAAAAAAGGTTTTACTGGACTTCAATCAGCTTTAACCTAACTTTTGCTAACCCTTTAAACTTGAACACTTCACATACAAGCTCCTGCCCTTTTCCATAATCTCCCATGTAGAAATTTCGGTACTTAGAACAATGGATTCACCAATAAGAGCCAAGAAAAAGATTCAGAAAATATATTGGAAAAGATCCCATTCCTTGACAGTTATTAAGATACTTGGCATCACATTTATATTTACTATACAGTTGAATGCGGCCATTGTTCCCTGGTTACAGGGTAAATAGGATTACTACAGCACTATTTATTGTGATTATTAACAGCAATCCTGATTTTAGAATCTTTCTCCTTTCACATTTAAAATTTCAGGTTACACCTGTAGGAACAGGCTAACATTTCACAGCCAGGAGTGAGACTACTGTCCATCCTTGGAGCCAGCTTGCTATGGTTTCCTAGTTGGCTTTAAAAAAATTCGTATATCTGGTTCATCCCATTTTGTGCTTTTCTCCATAAGTAATGGAAAGGACTGGCTGCATCATATTTTTGAGATTTTTCAAACAGGTCTGTGATAGGGATGCCCCATAAAGCAATCAGTTGCCCCACTGGGCCATCCAGTTAGTAGACATGTGCACTGCTGAAAAATGTGTTCGACTTCGTTTCATTCGTTTTTTTTCTGTTTTTCGGATCATTCGTTATGATCGCAATTCGAAAATTCGTAATTTCGAAAATAAGAAAGAAAATCCGAAAATTAGAAAGAACGAAATCCGAAAATTCGAAATAATAACAAACTAACCAATAATAACTAGCTATTAATTCATAGGTATTGCAATTTCCTTTCAAACTTGGCTGTAAAAGTAACAAATACGAATTTATCCAAAGTTACGAATTATCCGAAATAACGAATGCCGCATCTAAACAAATGGAACGGAACAAATTAATAAGAAATAATAATTATAAAACATTTTTATTATTATCATTATTTATTATTATTAATGTATTACGTTCCATTTGTTTAGATACGGGATTCGTTATTTTTGGATAACTTTGGATATAAGTTACGTTCACTAACAGCCAAACTTGAAAGGAAATTCCAATACCTATGATTTAATAGTTAGTTAGGATTTACGAATTTTCAAATTTACAAATTTTCGATTATTCGAATATTCGATATTACCAATATTTGGAAAAATTTGTTAAACAGGTTTCCGGTAATTTGGATGTTTCCAAATTAACTAATTTGTCGAATGTCGTTAAAAAACTAATTCTGAACGAAAACGAATTGCACATGTCTACTAGTTAGTGCCATTTGCAGTGAATAACCTGTCTGTTGTAAATGTGTTATTATAGTCCCAACCAAGACTGTACACAGCCTGGTCTGCAATTCCACCTATCTATGGAGGGATGGCAGTTTGTGGTTATGCTTAGAGATTTATTGACCAAGTATGTGTGCATGGGAAGAGCGCCTGTCTAGGTGTACGTCCACCCAAATTTTTTTTCTCTAGTTTTGAATAGGGTGGGGAAGGAATAGAACCCCATACTAGGTTTTTAATGCTATCCGGGGCCCCATTCGAGAAATTTTCCCTCACTTACTGTCATGGTGACTACAGGGTCAACAGACAGTATGTGAAGGAAAAACTTCAAGGCTCCATTCACACTTGTGCAACTCTGGAGTGCAATTTTGATGCAACTTCCACGTAACTTTGATGCGCCTTTGGATGGTTGCGATTTGGATGCGACTTTGACCAATGATAATGGACAACTGTTGCACAGCTGTCACATGTATAACATTCAGGTGTGACTTTCATGTGACTTTTGCGGATTTACATTGCCGTCTATGGCACGCGAGTCGCATGAAAGTCAGACCAAAGTAGTGCAGGAACCTTTTTAAAGTCACTGCGACTTTATGTAGCACATATTTGAACAGTTGTCATTGAAAAACATGGCGTGCGACTTGTCAAGTGACTTTAGTGTCCAAACGCATGACAAGTCGCACAAGTGTGAATGGAGCTTAAGCGACACAAGGAGCAATAAAAATGTTTTTTTATCTGCAGAATACTAAAAGGCTAGAACCCCTGCTGGTTTGGCATGTCAATGTTTTAGATTTAAAATGTTACTAAACCCACAGTAAAATCAGTCTTTATATGCAGTAAAGCATGCTTGTTATACTCACTGTGGAACCTAAGGGGTTAATCCTCCGCATTGTGTACAAAGGCTGCTTGATCCTGTCTTGTCTGATCATCTCCTTCTACTGTCCCCAATCCATTTCCTGATAGTACAGAGCCTTGGGACACTCAGCACATGCTCGCTTTGGTGTGTATTGCTAGAGAGCTTTTTTATTTCTTGGGAAAGTGCATGTGATCAGCACAGGGCCAATCAGCACTGTCCAGACAGAGGGTCAGGGGTCCTGCAGCCTCATAGGACAGTCAGAAGAGAATGAAAACTCCTACAAGCTTTAACCTGACAAGAAAAGGTATTTAGCAGTTTATATTTGCTAAAATAATTGCATTTCCATGTTCTGTGTACTGTGGCAAACCAGATATAGTGAATGCAGGGTCTTGGGTTTAGTAACACTTTATAAGGAGGTTCTAATGCCTCCTCACTCCATTCAAAATGAAAGAAAACATTTTGGCCTATACTTTGATGGCCCATTTACACTTAAAGTGGTTCTATGCATGAAGGTAAAAAACCTTCCGTGTGCAGCAGCCCCCCCAAACTTACCTGAACCCCATCTTGATCCTGTGATGTGCACGAGAGCATCAGCTGTCCCAGGACTCCCTCTCCTCATTGGCTGAGACAGCAGTGAGCCAATGAGGAGAGAGCGGGGGACAGGGCCAAGCTGTGGCTCTATGTGTCTTATGGATGCATAGAGCAGGGCTCGAGCGCAAGCACACACCAGTGGCTTGCTATTGGGGGCACTGGTAAAGGTGGAGGAGCCAGGAGCGCCAATGGGGCACCAGAGAAGACGAGGATCGGGGCTGCTCTGTGCAAAGCCATTACACAGAGCAGATAACTATGACATGTTTGTTTTTTTTTTAAAGCTGAACCTTTAACACTACTGTAAGCATCCTGCTGCAGTGCTTTAATGCACATGTGTTAAGGCATGCATTAACATGCCTTGCGTTAAGGGAGTTTATCGTTATTGGAATGCCAATACACCAAACTGGATAAAAAAAACATACATGATCTTTTTGTTAATGCAGCCCACCACAATGCATGGTATGCACACAGCAGGGTCGGATCTAGCCTATCTGATCTGGGGGTGCAGTAAAAAAAAAAAAAATCAAGGTGGGGGGGGGGGGGGGGGGGGATGTCAACACTGTGTGTGAGTCACTGACAGTTTGTCACACAGAGATGCAGGAAACCAGTATGCCCTGTTCACTTGGAATTCTTCGGTACTATGAGTCACGACTCAGGAAACACTAGTATGCTTTAGGCTGTCATTCGATTAGGATGAGTACACAAAACCCTGTGCCCCCTTATATCAGGTGTCACTATCATAGTCCACCTCAGAGGAGGAATACTCAGAGTCCCCCTTTACATCAGGTGTCCCCATCAGATTACCTCTTTACATCAGGGTCCCCATCAGATTACCTCTTTACATCAGGGTCCCCATCAGAATACCTCTTTACATCAGGGTCCCCATCAGATTACCTCTTTACATCAGGGTCCCCATCAGAATACCTCTTTACATCAGGGTCCCCATCAGATTACCTCTTTACATCAGGGTCCCCATCAGATTACCTCTTTACATCAGGGTCCCCTTCAGATTACCTCTTTACACCAGGGTCCCCATCAGATTACCTCTTTACATCAGGGTCCCCATCAGATTACCTCTTTACATCAGGGTCCCCATCAGATTACCTCTTTACATCAGGGTCCCCATCAGATTACCTCTTTACATCAGGGTCCCCTTCAGATTACCTCTTTACACCAGGGTCCCCATCAGATTACCTCTTTACATCAGGGTCCCCATCAGATTACCTCTTTACATCAGGGTCCCCATCAGATTACCTCTTTACATCAGGGTCCCCATCAGATTACCTCTTTACATCAGGGTCCCCATCAGATTACCTCTTTACATCAGGGTCCCCTTCAGATTACCTCTTTACACCAGGGTCCCCATCAGATTACCTCTTTACATCAGGGTCCCCATCAGATTACCTCTTTACATCAGGGTCCCCATCAGATTACCTCTTTACATCAGGGTCCCCATCAGATTACCTCTTTACATCAGGGTCCCCATCAGATTACCTCTTTACATCAGGGTCCCCTTCAGATTACCTCTTTACACCAGGGTCCCCATCAGATTACCTCTTTACATCAGGGTCCCCATCAGATTACCTCTTTACATCAGGGTCCCCATCAGATTACCTCTTTACATCAGGGTCCCCATCAGATTACCTCTTTACATCAGGGTCCCCTTCAGATTACCTCTTTACACCAGGGTCCCCATCAGATTACCTCTTTACATCAGGGTCCCCATCAGATTACCTCTTTACATCAGGGTCCCCATCAGATTACCTCTTTACATCAGGGTCCCCATCAGATTACCTCTTTACACCAGGGTCCCCATCAGATTACCTCTTTACATCAGGGCCCCCATCAGATTACCTCTTTACATCAGGGTCCTCTTCAGATTACCTCTTTACACCAGGGTCCCCATCAGATTACCTCTTTACATCAGGGTCCCCATCAGATTACCTCTTTACATCAGGGTCCCCATCAGATTACCTCTTTACATCAGGGTCCCCATCAGATTACCTCTTTACATCAGGGTCCCCATCAGATTACCTCTTTACATCAGGGTCCCCTTCAGATTACCTCTTTACACCAGGGTCCCCATCAGATTACCTCTTTACATCAGGGTCCCCATCAGATTACCTCTTTACATCAGGGTCCCCATCAGATTACCTCTTTACATCAGGGTCCCCATCAGATTACCTCTTTACATCAGGGTCCCCATCAGATTACCTCTTTACATCAGGGTCCCCATCAGATTACCTCTTTACATCAGGGTCCCCTTCAGATTACCTCTTTACATCAGGGTCCCCATCAGATTACCTCTTTACATCAGGGTCCCCATCAGATTACCTCTTTACATCAGGGTCCCCATCAGATTACCTCTTTACATCAGGGTCCCCATCAGATTACCTCTTTACATCAGGGTCCCCATCAGATTACCTCTTTACATCAGGGTCCCCATCAGATTACCTCTTTACATCAGGGTCCCCTTCAGATTACCTCTTTACACCAGGGTCCCCATCAGATTACCTCTTTACATCAGGGTCCCCATCAGATTACCTCTTTACATCAGGGTCCCCATCAGATTACCTCTTTACATCAGGGTCCCCATCAGATTACCTCTTTACATCAGGGTCCCCTTCAGATTACCTCTTTACACCAGGGTCCCCATCAGATTACCTCTTTACATCAGGGTCCCCATCAGATTACCTCTTTACATCAGGGTCCCCATCAGATTACCTCTTTACATCAGGGTCCCCATCAGATTACCTCTTTACATCAGGGTCCCAATCAGATTACCTCTTTACATCAGGGTCCCCATCAGATTACCTCTTTACATCAGGGTCCCCTTCAGATTACCTCTTTACATCAGGGTCCCCATCAGATTACCTCTTTACATCAGGGTCCCCATCAGATTACCTCTTTACATCAGGGTCCCCATCAGATTACCTCTTTACATCAGGGTCCCCTTCAGATTACCTCTTTACATCAGGTGTCCCCATCAGATTACCTCTTTACATCAGGGTCCCCTTCAGATTACCTCTTTACATCAGGGTCCCCTTCAAATTACCTCTTTACATCAGGGTCCCCTTCAGATTACCTCTTTACATCAGGGTCCCCATCAGATTACCTCTTTACATCAGGGTCCCCATCAGATTACCTCTTTACATCAGGGTCCCCATCAGATTACCTCTTTACATCAGGGTCCCCTTCAGATTACCTCTTTACACCAGGGTCCCCATCAGATTACCTCTTTACATCAGGGTCCCCATCAGATTACCTCTTTACATCAGGGTCCCCATCAGATTACCTCTTTACATCAGGGTCCCCATCAGAATACCTCTTTACATCAGGGTCCCCATCAGATTACCTCTTTGCATCAGGGTCCCCTTCAGATTACCTCTTTACACCAGGGTCCCCATCAGATTACCTCTTTACATCAGGGTCCCCTTCAGATTACCTCTTTACACCAGGGTCCCCATCAGATTACCTCTTTACATCAGGGTCCCCATCAGATTACCTCTTTACATCAGGGTCCCCATCAGATTACCTCTTTACATCAGGGTCCCCATCAGATTACCTCTTTACATCAGGGTCCCCATCAGATTACCTCTTTACATCAGGGTCCCCTTCAGATTACCTCTTTACACCAGGGTCCCCATCAGATTACCTCTTTACATCAGGGTCCCCATCAGATTACCTCTTTACATCAGGGTCCCCATCAGATTACCTCTTTACATCAGGGTCCCCATCAGATTACCTCTTTACATCAGGGTCCCCATCAGATTACCTCTTTACATCAGGGTCCCCTTCAGATTACCTCTTTACACCAGGGTCCCCATCAGATTACCTCTTTACATCAGGGTCCCCATCAGATTACCTCTTTACATCAGGGTCCCCATCAGATTACCTCTTTACATCAGGGTCCCCATCAGATTACCTCTTTACATCAGGGTCCCCATCAGATTACCTCTTTACATCAGGGTCCCCTTCAGATTACCTCTTTACACCAGGGTCCCCATCAGATTACCTCTTTACATCAGGGTCCCCATCAGATTACCTCTTTACATCAGGGTCCCCATCAGATTACCTCTTTACATCAGGGTCCCCATCAGATTACCTCTTTACACCAGGGTCCCCATCAGATTACCTCTTTACATCAGGGCCCCCATCAGATTACCTCTTTACATCAGGGTCCTCTTCAGATTACCTCTTTACACCAGGGTCCCCATCAGATTACCTCTTTACATCAGGGTCCCCATCAGATTACCTCTTTACATCAGGGTCCCCATCAGATTACCTCTTTACATCAGGGTCCCCATCAGATTACCTCTTTACATCAGGGTCCCCATCAGATTACCTCTTTACATCAGGGTCCCCTTCAGATTACCTCTTTACACCAGGGTCCCCATCAGATTACCTCTTTACATCAGGGTCCCCATCAGATTACCTCTTTACATCAGGGTCCCCATCAGATTACCTCTTTACATCAGGGTCCCCATCAGATTACCTCTTTACATCAGGGTCCCCATCAGATTACCTCTTTACATCAGGGTCCCCATCAGATTACCTCTTTACATCAGGGTCCCCTTCAGATTACCTCTTTACATCAGGGTCCCCATCAGATTACCTCTTTACATCAGGGTCCCCATCAGATTACCTCTTTACATCAGGGTCCCCATCAGATTACCTCTTTACATCAGGGTCCCCATCAGATTACCTCTTTACATCAGGGTCCCCATCAGATTACCTCTTTACATCAGGGTCCCCATCAGATTACCTCTTTACATCAGGGTCCCCATCAGATTACCTCTTTACATCAGGGTCCCCTTCAGATTACCTCTTTACACCAGGGTCCCCATCAGATTACCTCTTTACATCAGGGTCCCCATCAGATTACCTCTTTACATCAGGGTCCCCATCAGATTACCTCTTTACATCAGGGTCCCCATCAGATTACCTCTTTACATCAGGGTCCCCTTCAGATTACCTCTTTACACCAGGGTCCCCATCAGATTACCTCTTTACATCAGGGTCCCCATCAGATTACCTCTTTACATCAGGGTCCCCATCAGATTACCTCTTTACATCAGGGTCCCCATCAGATTACCTCTTTACATCAGGGTCCCAATCAGATTACCTCTTTACATCAGGGTCCCCATCAGATTACCTCTTTACATCAGGGTCCCCTTCAGATTACCTCTTTACATCAGGGTCCCCATCAGATTACCTCTTTACATCAGGGTCCCCATCAGATTACCTCTTTACATCAGGGTCCCCATCAGATTACCTCTTTACATCAGGGTCCCCTTCAGATTACCTCTTTACATCAGGTGTCCCCATCAGATTACCTCTTTACATCAGGGTCCCCTTCAGATTACCTCTTTACATCAGGGTCCCCTTCAAATTACCTCTTTACATCAGGGTCCCCTTCAGATTACCTCTTTACATCAGGGTCCCCATCAGATTACCTCTTTACATCAGGGTCCCCATCAGATTACCTCTTTACATCAGGGTCCCCATCAGATTACCTCTTTACATCAGGGTCCCCTTCAGATTACCTCTTTACACCAGGGTCCCCATCAGATTACCTCTTTACATCAGGGTCCCCATCAGATTACCTCTTTACATCAGGGTCCCCATCAGATTACCTCTTTACATCAGGGTCCCCATCAGAATACCTCTTTACATCAGGGTCCCCATCAGATTACCTCTTTGCATCAGGGTCCCCTTCAGATTACCTCTTTACACCAGGGTCCCCATCAGATTACCTCTTTACATCAGGGTCCCCATCAGATTACCTCTTTACATCAGGGTCCCCATCAGATTACCTCTTTACATCAGGGTCCCCATCAGATTACCTCTTTACATCAGGGTCCCCATCAGATTACCTCTTTACATCAGGGTCCCCATCAGATTACCTCTTTACATCAGGGTCCCCTTCAGATTACCTCTTTACATCAGGGTCCCCATCAGATTACCTCTTTACATCAGGGTCCCCATCAGATTACCTCTTTACATCAGGGTCCCCATCAGATTACCTCTTTACATCAGGGTCCCCTTCAGATTACCTCTTTACATCAGGTGTCCCCATCAGATTACCTCTTTACATCAGGTGTCCCCATCAGATTACCTCTTTACATCAGGGTCCCCTTCAGATTACCTCTTTAAATCAGGGTCCCCTTCAAATTACCTCTTTACATCAGGGTCCCCTTCAGATTACCTCTTTACATCAGGGTCCCCATCAGATTACCTCTTTACATCAGGGTCCCCTTCAGATTACCTCTTTACATCAGGGTCCCCTTCAGATTACCTCTTTACATTAGGGTCCCCATCAGATTACCTCTTTACATCAGTGTCCCCATCAGATTACCTCTTTACATCAGGGTCCCCTTCAGATTACCTCTTTACATCAGGGTCCCCATCAGATTACCTCTTTATATCAGGGTCCCCATCAGATTACCTCTTTACATCAGGGTCCCCATCAGATTACCTCTTTACATCAGGGTCCCCATCAGATTACCTCTTTACATCAGGGTCCCCTTCAGATTACCTCTTTACATCAGGGTCTCCATCAGATTACCTCTTTATATCAGGGTCCCCATCAGATTACCTCTTTACATCATGGCTAGATAGAACCAATGTATAGTTTGGACATAAGTGATGTAGGAGGAGCTGCCAATGTTGATTTGCCTTTTGGCCGTCATCTTTATTTTTCATTCACTAATTAGTGGGTCATTGACAGGGCAGCCATCAGAAATTGTGGGGCCCCTTACACAGCTTTAGCCCTGTGCCCTCCCCCCCTGCCTGACCACCAACATTCCCCAGAGTCAGGGAATCCGCCCACTAGCCATCCCACCAAGTCCTTCAGTGCCTCAGTCCCCCTCACACCTGTACACTCTCAGCCCCCCTCACACCTGTACGCTCTCAGCCCCCCCTCACACCTGTACACTCTCAGCCCCCCTCACACCTGTACGCTCTCAGCCCCCCTCACACCTGTACACTCTCAGCCCCCCTCACAGCTGTACGATCTCAGCCCCTCACACACCTGTACGCTCTCAGCCCCCCTCACACCTGTATGCTCTCAGCCTCCTCTCACACCTGTACGCTCTCAGCCCCCCCTCACACCTGTACACTCTCAGCCCCCCTCACAGCTGTACTCTCTCAGCCCCCCACACACCTGTACGCTCTCAGCCCCCCTCACACCTGTACGCTCTCAGCCTCCTCTCACACCTGTACGCTCTCAGCTCCGCTCACACCTGTACGCTCTCAGCCCCCTCTCACACCTGTATGCTCTCAGCCCCCTCTCACACCTGTACGCTCTCAGCCCCCTCTCACACCTGTACGCTCTCAGCCCCCTCTCACACCTGTACGCTCTCAGCTCCCTCTCACACCTGTAAGCTCTCAGCCCCCCTTACACCTGTACACACTCAACCCCCCTTACACCTGTACGCTCTCAGTCCCCTCTCACACCTGTACATTCTCAGCCCCCTCTCACACCTGTATGCTCTCAGCCCCCCTCAACCCTGTACACTCCCAGCCCCCCCACACCTGTACGCTCTCAACCCCCCTCACACCTGTACGCTCTTAGCCCCCCCTCACACCTGTATGCTCTCAGCCCCCCCTCACACCTGTACGCTCTCAACCCCCCCTCACACCTGTACGCTCTCAACCCCCCTCACACCTGTATACTCTCAGCCCCCTCACACCTGTACGTTCTCAGCCCCCCTCACACCTGTATGCTCTCAGCCCCCCTGACGCCTGTATGCTCTCAGCCCCCCTCACACCTGTACGCTCTCAGCCCACCTCGCACCTGTATGCTCTCAGCCCCCCCTCCCACCTGTACGCTCTAAAGCCCCCCTCACACCTGTACACTTCCAGCCCCCCTCACACCTGTACGCTCTGAGCCCCCCTCACACCTGTACACTTTCAGCCCCCCTCACACCTGTATGCTCTCAGCCCCCCTCACACCTGTACGCTCTGAGCCCCCCTCACACCTGTACGCTCTGAGCCCCCCTCACACCTGCACGCTCTCAGCCCCCCTCACAATTGTACGCTCTGAGCCCCCCTCACACGTACACACACACACACAAGACATATACACACACAGAGGCATGTACACACACACACAGAGGAATGTGCATGTCTAGTCCCAGCTCTTGTTTCCACATGTAGAAGGGTGCACATGCAGGAAATGGCCACAGGAGGCACCAAAGAGCCCGATGTCAGCTCAATGACAGAACAGGAGCCTACCAACTCCCACACATACAGGAGCATCCACAGAGCTCCTCTGCACCCGCCCCTGCCTTCTCACATCCCTGCCAGTCAGCTGGGCCCATCCAGGCGCTGGGGCCCCTTACAAATGTATGGGCTGTACCCCCGGGGATGGCGGCCCTGGTCACTGATCTGGAACCTGATACACACATAAATCCCTCAGGTCAGATGTCCTCACCTGCTTATTTGTTCTGGGGACAGTGACTCATCAATTTGGAAAGCCATGGGATAAATATGACAGCTTAACCACTTGCCGACCAGCCGCTGTCATTATACTGCAGCAGGTTGGCTTGGCTGTGCAAATCGCTGTAGCTGTAAGTCGGTCTCTTTAACAGCTATAGGAAGCGTACCTGCGGTGCGTCGCCACAGCCAATGCGCGCAGCTGGCGGCCTGCGATCGCTCCACAGAGAGCCAGAACGAGGATCTGTCAATGTAAACAAACAGATCCCTGTTCTGACAGGGGAGTAGAGAGAGATCTGCTGTTCCTAGTGATCAGGAACAGCGATCTCTCTCCTCCTCCAGTCAGTACACTCCCCCCACAGTTAGAAACACCTCCCTAGGGAACACTTAACCCCTTGTTCGCCTCTAGTGTTAACCCCTTCCCTGCCAGTGCCATTTATACAGTGATCAATGTCTATCTTTAGCTCTGATCGCTGTAATAATGTCACTGGTCCCAAAAAAGTGTCAAAAGTGTCCGGTCCGCCGCAATGTCGCAGTCCCTCTAAAAATAACTGATCACCACCATTACTGCTAAAAAAAAAATGTTATAATAAAAATACCATAAATATATCCCCTATTTTGTAGACGCTATATTTTTTGCGCAAACCAAATAATATATGCTTATTGGGATTTTTTTTTTTACCAAAAATATGTAGAAGAATACATATTAGCCTAAACTGATGCAGAAATGTTTTTGGGATATTTATTATAGCAAAGAGTAAAAAATATTGTTTTTTTTCCCAAAATTGTCGGTCTTTTTTTGTTTATAGTGCAAAAAATAAAAACTGCAGAGGTGATCAAAAAAGGACCTGGGGGTCCTAGTAGATGATAGGCTCAGCAATGGCAGGCAATGCCAAGCTGCTGCTAACAAAGCAAACAGAATATTGGCATGCATTAAAAAGGAGATCAACTCCAGAGATAAAACGACAATTCTCCCACTCTATAAGACTCTGGTCTGGCCTCACCTAGAGTATGCTGTCCAGTTCTGGGCACCAGTCCTCAGGAAGGATGTACTGGAAATGGAGCGAATACAAAGAAGGGCAACAACGCTAATAAAGGGTCTGGAGGATCTTAGTTATGAGGAAAGGTTGCGAGCACTGAACTTATTCTCTCTGGAGAAGAAACGCTTGAGAGGGGATATGATTTCAATATACAAATACTGTACTGGTGACACCACAATAGGGATAAAACTTTTTCGCAGAAGAGAGTTTAACAAGACATGTGGCCACTCATTAAAATTAGAAGAAAAGAGGTTTAACCTTAAACTACGTAGAGGGTTCTTTACTGTAAGAGCGGCAAGGATGTGGAATTCCCTTCCACAGGCGGTGGTCTCAGCGGTGATCATTGATAGCTTCAATAAACTATTAGATAAGCACCTGAACGACCGCAACATACAGGGATATATATAATGTAATACTGACACATAATCACACACATAGGTTGGACTTGATGGACTTGTGTCTTTTTTCAACCTCACCTACTATGTAACTATGTAATTATATGTAACCACCAAAAGAAAGCTCTATTTGTGGGGAAAAAAAGGACATCAATTTTGTTTGTGTACAGCGTTGCATGAATGCGCAATTGTCAATTAAAGCGATGCAGTGCCGTATTGCAAAAAATGGCCTGGTCCTGATCCTTCCGGGGCTAAAGTGGTTAAACAAGCAACTTCTGAAAAATAGGTCAGCAATGTCAGTCCCAAATGTCTATCATGAAAGGTTATCTTCACTACGTACACTATGAATATATTGTTATATTATAAGCCAGCCGAGTTTGGTAAAAGCAAGCAGTCCTTTATTAAAGTGGAGTTCCATCCAAAAAAAAAAAAAATGTGATTAATGTGCATGAAATAAATGAAAAAAAAAAACATTTGGAGAAAATTTTTTTTACTTACCTTTTTATGCCTGTTGCTATGTGGTCCCTCGAAATCTGCCTCCTTTTCTACTTCGGCTCCTGACGTCACTTCCCTCGGCGCCTCCACTCGCTACTGCTCCTGGGAGATGTGTGTCATCATTTCTCAGGAGTCAGTGGGCTGTGCCGAGGGCTAGGTTGCCATAACAACAAGGCGGGTACTTCCGATGACGCCGCCCGTTGTTATGGCAACCTGTATACTTTACAGCGCCGGTACGGCGCATTACTGTGCATGCGCAAGAGCGGGGCGGTGCATCCAGCAGCTGCACCATAACCAGCAAGATAGTGCTTGTGGGCTTCACATGCCCACAAGCAAAATGGAACATGACAAGGATAAAAAAATCGAAGACACCGTTTGATCTAAATCGGCAATCGAGCGGACGTCGATCGCTAAATAGTGAGTCAGATCAATAATAGCATTTTAAATAATATATTTGTACAAAAAAAAATTGACATAGTTGGAACTCCGCTTTAAAGGTAAAATAAATAGCTTCCTTCAGCACAAAATAAACAGTTTCGGCTAAACAAGATACCATATAACTGGCTCACCGCCAAACTCTCACACTGGGGTAGGGTTCCTCTGTGGCTCGGGGTGCCGGATAGGCCCCAAGGATCCAGCGACAAGTGTCTCAGCTTGTTTGAGAGCTCACACTTTACTCACAGTTTCAGCCTCTCTCTCCACTCTACTCCCTTGATACAGGTGCTGATTTCCCTGCTGTCCATGACACAATCCTGGTGTTCTGTACACTATGCTTTAAAAAATAAGTAAACCCAACATTTCATATTCATGTTTTGTGCCTGCTGTACTATGTGCTTGTATGAAAAAGTATCCTGTTCTCTTTTATCGATTCCTACGTGTGAAATACCTAGTGTCCCTGCCAGTCCTCCTGCTGTTTTTTTTTAAACTGACCACACTAGGCATGAGAGCACAGTGTGGTCAGTTTTATAGCTGTGCTGGGAACTTAGTATGCTCTCCTTCAATGATCAGACTTGTGCTGACACCCCCCTGCACAGCCATTCACTGGGAAGTTCAGTGTGCTGCTGTTTCTCCTCCCCAGCTCTCTAAACTCCTTATGCAGCTGAGAACAGAGGGTATGTGATCAGGGGAAAAATTGTGTTTATGTTTTTTATCTCTATACGCAAATGTTTTACCTTTCATTTCTATTTTAAACTGAATGGGCTCTTTTATAAGGTGAGAGTTTATGTATACAGGCTCTCCTCACTTAACGACCAGGTTCCGTTACAACGACCAGGCCGTTAAACAAATTGGTCGTTAAGTGAGGAGCCACAAGTAATCAATATTTTAAGCATTCCTAACTACTGTACTGTACTGTATTCTGAAAAAAAGGTCCAAACACAAAATTCAGCTCAATAAGGGTCCTTTCACACTGGGGCGGTTTGCAGGCGCTATTGCGCTAATAATAGCGCCTGCAAACGGACCCGAAAGTGCCGCTGCTTGCATTCCAGTGTGAAAGCCCCGAGGGCTTTCACACTGGAGCGATGCGCTGGCAGGACGGTAAAAAAAGTCCTGCCAGCAGCATCTTCGGAGCGGTGAAGGAGCGGAGTGTGTACCGCTCCTTCACCGCTCCTGCCCATTGAAATCAATGGGACGGCGCGGCTATACCGCCGGCAAAGCGCCTCTGCAGAGGCGCTTTGTGGTGGTATTTAACCCTTTCTCGGCCGCTAGCGGGGGGTAAAACTGCCGCGCTAGCGGCCGAATACCGACGGTAAAACGCCGCTAATAATAGCAGCGTTTTACCGCCGACGCCGCCCCCCGCCCCAGTGTGAAAGGGCTCTAACGTTGTTTTAATTTCCTTATATACAGAACACAAACGAAACTTCTGTACTGTACAATGATGTACAGAGCGTCATTCAAGTGGGGAGAGCTGGTCATAAGTCCGAGCAGTTGTTAAACAGGTAAGTCATTAAACGAGGAGTATCTGTACTCTAAAGCCTAAATCTTGTCAAAATATTATATTTGGTTTTGGAGTTGGGAAGAGGTAAAATTTTTATTATGATTTATTTCTGTCTGGCTTCCCATTGGGCAGATTTTGTCTCACTTCCTATACATCCGAAAACCATACAAGAACATGTGTTTTTGTGTTCCCTTTGGAGAGATTCTATCACTTCCTCTCCTGGCAGGAAGTGAGGGTAAATATGCTCCATAGGGAAGGCAATAAAAAAAAAAAAAAAACTCGGCCTCTATAAAGGCCTCATGTACACTGCTGCTGGTAAACAGACTTTTAGAAGCAGTTGGGCAATTTTTTCAACTGCTCCTGAACTCTCCTTTATGTTATCAGTACATGTACACAGGGTTGTTTACAGTCATTTCTAGGCAGTTGAGTTTATAGGCTTTTTTTGGAACGCAAAAAAAAAATGGGCTCAGAAGTTTAGTTTAGAGGCATTTCAAGAGCCAAATGCTTCTAAACGCGACTAAACGTGGTAACTCGTGTTTCATTGCATTTAGTATATTTTTTTTTAAACGCTTCTAAACGCAAACGTGTCAAAACGCCGCTAAACGCGTCAAAACAGACGTTTGAAACGCGGGTTACTATCTGTCAAGTTAAATAGTTCAGAAGAGGTTTTAAAAAAGTCCCGTGTACATAAAACCTAACCCTTTCCTGCTCAAAAAAAATCAAACGTTTTGGCTGGAGCTGGGTTTTGAATCTGTTGCATTACCTGCAAACACTGTACATTCTATAGATATTAGAGCTGCACGATTAATCGTTGAGAATCGTTTTCGCAATTTTTTTCCCCCTTGCGATCTTGACAAAGTATTTCCCGATTCTTTCTATGCAGAGAATTCTCTCTGCTCTGCTGAAGCCGACAGCCATCAAAAAAAAGGGAAAAAAAACGGGCAGTCTACCAAAAATCACAACATTCTTCAGCAGTGGAACTTAAAGGGGTTGTAAAGTTGTTTTTTTTTTTTTTTTAAAATAACAAACATGTTATACTTACCTTCACTGTGCAGCTCGTTCTGCACAGAGTGGTCCCGAACCTGGTCTTCTGGGGTCCCTCGGCGGCTGTTTCAGCTCCTCCCCGCAAGCATTTACCACCTTCATGCGAGCTCCCTCGCACGGTGGTGAGTGCTTGCGGGCGCGCTCCCGTGATACAGCTGGCGGCTATAGCCGCTCGCTGTATCACTCGGCCCCGCGCCCCGGCGTGCCGCGTTATCGGATGTGATTGACAGCAGCGCGAGCCAATGGCTGCGCTGCTTTCAATCCATCCACTGCAGCCAATCAGCGACCAGGCTGAGCTGCAATGAAGCTGACGAGGACGAGGAGCAAAGATTCGAGGCGTCAGGTAAGTAAAACGGGGGGGGCTGGGGGCGGCGGTACTGTCAAAAGTTTTTTCACCTTAATGCATAGAATGCATTAAGGTGAAAAAATTTTTACCTTTACAACCCCTTTAAGTATAAACATTTGTCCTTTAGTTCAAAGGATTACACTTTGGTAAATGAGGGAAGTTTAACCACTTAAACAATAAACCTTTTTCTGACATTTGTTGGTTTCAAGTTAAAATAATTTTTTTGCTAGAAAATTACTTAGAACCCCCAAACATTATATATATTTTTTTTAGTAGAGACCCTAGAGAATAAAATGGTGGTTGTTGCAATATTTTATGTAACACTGTATTTGCGCAGCAGTCGTTCAAATGCAATTTTTTGGGGAAAAATGAACACTTAAATGATTTTTTTTAAAAAACTAACCAGTAAAGTTAGCCCATTTTTTTTTTGTATAATGTGAAAGATTTACGTCGCGAGAATCGCAATCTTTTTATTCTAAGCAAAAAAATTGTGATTCTCATTTTGGCCAGAATCGTGTAGCTCTAATAGATCTAAACTTGACACTGTGTCCCATGCCGGTGTCTTGCCGAGAAAGTTCCCTCGGCGGATAAGGACCCCCCCTGTACTGCGCAGGCGCAGCGCCTGCGCAGTACGAACTACTATCAGCCGCCGGAGATAGCCAAAGCTCAAAATCTTCAATCAGCTGTACTCGGCGCCTGCACCCTAGGTCCAGGTTCCTTTCCCACCATCCAAGTGGACCTAGAGGGGGAATAAAAAAGAGCCGAGCGAAGCGAGGCCGTGCCCGAAGCGTGGCGAGCGAAGCGTGGCGTGCGAAGCAAGCCCGCGAGGGGCCCTCTTACAGGCGCCGTGTACAGCTGATTTTCACCTATTCACCTTCGGCTATTTCCGCCGGATCCTACTGCACAGGCGCAGCGCCTGCGCAGTAGAGGGGGGTCCTTATCCGCCGAGCGGAACTTTCTCGGCAGAACACCGGCGCCGCTCTGCCAACACTATGAAGAACAGATGGCTAAAGCTGTTGCTACTAGTAGATTTTCATGCGAAATATTTAATCTTAAGAAACAATACATTTTATAATTATTAGTGGGGCCAAATGAAACGAAACATACTTATAACAAATCAATAACAGTGAATGTGATTTTCATTCAGCAAAAGTCTATTCACTCCAAAATCGAATGTGAAAACCAAATAACATTTTGAACTACTTTCGAACAACATTCATCAAGCCATCGAATGTACTGAGAATTTTTGTATGAATTGACTATTGTATATTCATTTTCAGGGCCATCTTTTCGCAATGGCCCCAGGTGTGTGTGGGGGGGCCCTGCAGTTCGACCCCCGACTCCTCAACAGGGGGGATTGTGTGTAAAGTGCATAGAGCGGTACAAAACTTGTGGCTCTCACTGCAGCAGCTGAAAGCCCACATCTCCAGCTGCAGTAAGAGGCACAAAAGATTGGTTCCATTTATTTCCCCCACCCGTTGCACTGATCCAGATTTCTCTTGCTGCCAAGAACCCCCTCCACCGTGTGAACCTACAAATCCCCACAGGGATGCCAGCTTCTCCCCTCCCCTCTCCTGCCAGCTGCAGCTGCAGGCACACAGGGGGATCTTCAGGATGCAGAGCAGGGGCAGGGGCAAGTATGCAAGTATGTCATTTACTGGCCCCTTCCTATTCTAAGTGACAACAGTGAGTGATACATACTGATCACTCACACTATTCATTTAGACCTAACTGTAGAAGTAACTGTGTTTACCATGCTTCAGTTTATGAATGTCTCCTGTTCATGCATCTGCAGTGCAGCTGAGGCTACAGAGAAAGGGACTGGGGATTGTGAGACTTCAGGGGTCTGTTTAGACCCCTGATATCTCCCCAAAGATATCAGGGTTGATCAGGGTACCCTTGGTTGCAGGCAAGAAAATTGCTTTATACCCAAAGCACACCTCCCAACATTTTGAGATGGGAATGAGGGACACCTACTAGCAAATGTATGTAGGCATAGGACACACCCTCTGCCACACCCCCTTAAAGGAGGATTAACCCAAAAAAAAGGGTAATTAAATTCACAAGTGCTTTTTTTACCACTACTATTCCTTTAAATTGGCTTTTAAAATGTACAAATGCAGCAATTTATAATTTAGATGAAAGGTTTAGCACTGGGAAACACTTTTTGAAAGATAAAAAGTGCATTTTATATACAACTATATAGATCAGACCAAAATGAGGGACAAATGAGGGGGAATGAGGGACATTGCTCTAAATCAGGGACAGTCCCTCGAAATCAGGGACAGTTGGGAGGTATGCCAGAGCTATTGTGTTCTCCCAGTTCCCATACAGGGAGCTGTCCCTGCCAGGAGTACACTAGCAGTTTTCGCATTCTGAAAATCCGACATTCTGGTTGTACTCAAGTCAATCAATGAATCAACTTCAGTATATTCAGCCTGCCCGTAGATGGTTTGAATCTCGGCCGGTCCTTGCTGAAACGCACGAGATTCGAACCATCTATGGCCGGCTTAAGTCTTGGTTAGCACTATGAAAATACATGTATTGCACGTTGAGTGCTGCGGTGCCATTTATTTTGAAGACTGAATTTACCCTAAAAACAAAAAGTGAGCTAGCATATTTTTTATTGCAGAAGAGATGTGTCCCTTTTGCACCAAAACAAACTGACTTGCCTGTTAGGAATCATCTTTGAGTTGTGCAGGTGCAGCTCAGCATATATTCTCTTCACACTTACAATATAATGCCATAATTAATGAACTCACATGCATTCAAGCCCTGCCAATTAAAATAGACCAATTTTTCTTTTCTATAAACAGTGTATTTTTTTTTAGGCAGGCAAATTTCATACAGACTTTGCTAAATGTGGTCTGGGAATCTGGGCAACTCAGTCACAAAAGTGTTAAGCAGATACAGTATGTAGCAGTGCCCCCTTAGGGTCGCTGAGTGTAGTAGTTCCACCTGTCACCCTGCACAGCCAGGCATTCACTTCCAGTCACTCCTCACAATGAACAATGAACAGTCCATCAACTTGTTTTTTGTTGCATTATTGAGGGATTTAAAGCGGGGGTTCACCCACACCGCCAAAAAAAAAAAATATTAAAAGCCAGCAGCTACAAATACTGCAGCTGCTGACTTTTAATAAATGGCCACTTACCTGTCCCAGAGTCCAGCGATGTCGGCAGGGGACGCCGAGAACCCGCTCGGTTCTCGGCAGCTGCCGCCGCCATCCTAGGTGAGGGAATCAGGAAGTGAAGCGTTGCGGCTTCACTTCCCGGTTCCCTACTGCGCGTGCACGAGTCGCGCTGCGCATCCCAAGTGGTCCCCGCTCTCTCCTGGGAGCTGTGTGTTCCCAGCAGACAGCGTGGTGAGGACGGGAAGAGGCATAGACTCCCATGGGAGTCTATGCCGGAAGTGGGTGCAAATACCTGTCTTAGACAGGTATCTGCACCCCCCTCCCCCTTGAAAGGTGCCAAATGTGACACCGGAGGGGGGGAGGGTTCCGAAAAGCGGAAGTTCCATTTTTGTGTGGAACTCCGCTTTAACTTGGATGGGGTAAAGGGAACATGGGATGCCCAGATAATTGACTTTAAACGAATGAAAAGATATTTGGAATCTGTATTTGCAGTCTCTAAAGCTCCATACTCCTTCAGCACATCACTCTGCTTCCTATACTGCACAATGCCTGATTCCTGGCACAGCTAGCACATGGCTAGGCTCCACTCTGAAAAAGGCCTAACAGTTAAGGTTTCACAATTTGCTAGCAGGGGTCCTTTGGTGTAGCAACCAATAGCAACTGAAAAGAGTCTTTCTGTGCTAGCTGTGTTTTAGGTGGACTACTGGTCCCTGTCAGTCCTGTGCAGACTCTGCCAAACCTCCTGGCTGCAGCAGCCTATCTCTAACGCCACAAACATCACAGTCTCTCCCTCTGTCTCTACATCCACTCCTGGCATGTTTCTCCCAGATCCTCTGACTGTGCAGGTCACTCCCCGAACCACAGATGGATCCCTCCTGACGACTTGTCCGGCACTGTTCCTCGCTGTCCTCTCCTGCTCCTGTTCAGGACACCCCTCGATTGGGTTGTATGGAGGGAAGTCCTTCCCAGCTCTTTGAGCCCCGGCCCAAGGTCACTCCCCCAGAGAGGGGGCTCCCTCAAAGGCCCTGACAGCCTAACACTCCACCACTCAGTTCTTCCACCCGACAGCTCCTCCCCCAGCAGGTTGGCCCTGGGTATAGGAGGCCTGCCCCCTGCCAATCCTAGTTGGGGATTGGTCCCAGATACACCCCACGCCACTCCAATCCTCTCTCCCCGCCTCTGTTCCAGAACCTTCTGGAAACCAGAGGGAGGCGCCAGAGAGATGAAGCCACATGTTGGTCACCTGCTGCTACTCTCAAACCTCAGATCCCAGCCCCCAGATCAAAAACAAAGAGACCTAGCTTTCAGCTAGGCCTGCCTAAATTTACCTGCACTGGCTGAAACAAAAAAAAAACTACCTATAGCAACCTACCTACCTAAGGTAGAGAGTACTGTAAATATAAGTAAGCACCATGCATATTCTTCTATGGAGAGTTTTTATAACATGCACTTCTTAGTCAAATGGAAAGGTGAAGCATCCTGCTCTGTCAGCCAAGATTAACAAGACGCCTCCTATAGTATACCAGTCTCTCCTTTCCAGTCCCACTCCATAGCTCTACCCCAGCCGGGTATGCAACCTGAAGTTGCTCTCCTGTTCCCAGAGTCATTAGTACTCACTTAGAAGGCTCTGACTTGCCCATTAGGTTTTATGTATCCAGCTCACAACTCTCTTCTAGTCGTTCCAGAGACAGGACTGCTGCAGCCTGAACAAGAACAAAGAAGCTATATACAGCAACACTAAACAGAGAAAGCACTGATCCTGACTGAAAAGTTCCTTGTCAACACTAATGCAGCGTACACACAAGTGGACTTTCCGACCGAACTGGTCCGACCGTGTGTGGGCTGCATCGGACTTCTGAGGGACCATTCCGGTCGGAAATCCAACGGACTTTAGATTTGAAACCTGCTTCAAATCTTTACGTCGTAACTCCGCCGGACTCAGTTCCTGACGGTACTACATCTCGCACTCGCTGCAATAGGAAAAACAAATTTTCCTATTGCGGCAAGCGCGAGGGGGAGGTGACGATGTCCCTTAGGTCTGGTATGGAAAAACGACGTTGGGCCCCCCCCAAAATCCATACCAGACCCCTATCTGAGCACGCAGCCCGGCCGGTCATGAAGGGGGGTGGGGACAAGCGAGGGCCCCCCCCTTCTGAACCGTACCAGGCCGCATGCCCTTAACATGGGGGGTGGGTGCTTTGGGGGAGGGGGGGCCCTGCGGCCCCCCCTCCCCCAAAGCACCTTGTCCCCATGTTGATGAGGACAAGGGCCTCTTCCCGACAACCCTGGCTGTTGGTTGTTGGGGTCTGCGAGCGTGGGGCTTATCAGAATCTGGGAGCCCCCGTTAATAAGGGGGCCCACAGATCCCGGCCCCCCACCCTATGTGAATGAGTATGGGGTACATGGTACCCCTACCCATTCACCTAGGGAAAAAGTGTCAATAAAAAAAACACAGCTCCGGATGTCTTCTTCTGACTTCGAGGGTCTTCTTCCGACTTTGGGGGTCTCTCCGTCCTCTTCTCCCGGTGTCCGGTTCTTCTCCGCTCTCTCCGGCCTCTTCTCTCGGTGTTCGAACTCTTCTCCCGGTGTCCGGTTCTTCTGCCGGCTCCTCCGCTATCTTCTGCCACTCTTTTGCTAGCGGTGGCCCAGACTTCTGCGTCGCCTTCTTCCCTCGTCTCTTCTTCCGATGTTGACACAACGCTCTCTCTGGCTGTAATGCTCTGTTAGCGCTCCGCATAGACTTATATAGGCGGTGACCCCGCCCCCTTCTGACGTCACAGTCCCTGGGCATGCTTGGACTGTGATGTCAATAGGGGGGTGGGGTTAACATCACCCGGTGACCACGCCCCCTTATAACGTCACAGTCCCAGCATGCTCAGGGACTGTAACGTTATAAGGGGGCGGGGTCACCGCCTATATAAGTCAGTGCGGAGCGCTCAGAGAGCATTACAGCTGGAGAGAGCATCGTGTCAACATCGGAAGAAGAGAAGAGGGAAGAAGGCGACGCAGAAGTCCGGGCCACCGCTAGCAAAAGAGCGGCAGAAGATAGCGGAGGAGCCGGCAGAAGAACCGGACACCGGGAGAAGAGGTCGAACACCGGGAGATGAGGCCGGAGGGAGCGGAGAAGAACCGGACACCGGGAGAAGAGGCCGGAGAGATTCCCGAAGTCGGAAGAAGACCCCCGAAGTCGGAAGAAGACCCCCGGAGCTGTCTAATAAATTACTTTAAAAACCTGTGTAGTGTGTTTTTTTATTGACAATTTTTCCCTAGGTGTATGGGTAGGGGTACCATGTACCCCATACTCATTCACATAGGGTGGGGGGCCGGGATCTGGGGGCCCCCTTATTAAAGGGCGCTCCTCGATTCCGATAAGCCCCCCGCCCGGAAACCCCGACAACCAACAGCCAGGGTTGTCGGGAAGAGGCCCTTGTCCTCATCAACATGGGGACAAGGTGCTTTGGGGGAGGGGGGGCCGCAGGGCCCCCCCTCCCCCAAAGCACCCACCCCCCATGTTGAGGGCATGCGGCCTGGTGTGGTTCAGGAGGGTGGCGCTCGCTCGTCCCCACCCCCTTTCCTCACCGGCCGGGATGCGTGCTCGGATAGGGGTCTGGTGTGGATTTTGGGGGGACCCCACAACGTTTTTTCGGCGCAGGGGGTTCCCCTTAAAACCTATGCCAGACCTAAGGGCCTGGTATGCCCCGCGACGGGGCTCTAAAGGTGTCAATCTCGCCGATAAAAGCGGCGAGATTGACTTCCTTTTCTAGTCCCATCGTACCCGAGTCACATTCAAAATAAACGGACTTGTCCGTGTGTGGGCAAGTCCGTTCATTCGGAAAGTCCGCCGTAACTACGTCGAACCTGGTGGACCTGGTCTGCTGGAAAGTCCAGTCGTGTGTAGGCAACTCCGTCCATTCAGAATGTCGGAAGTCCGCCAGAAGTCAGTCGGGAAGACCGTCGGACCTAGTCTGCCGTAAAGTCCGCTCGTGTGTACGGGGCATAAGAGATATCTAAACAAGGCTCTGAAGAAGAGGGAAACCTTTAAACGCGTTAGCTGATGTGACTACAAGTGTTGTGGATTTTCGCATATGGATTTAAGCGGATGATTTTATGATAATGCTATGACACAAGTACTGGTTTGTGAGTATATTCACCTCCATTTTTATTAAATAAAACATGTATTGCGGATAATGCGCTAGGCCTATGCGTCATCTGTGTTCTTTTATACTGACAGATAATCAGTGCCCTTATGATCAGTGCAGCCCCAACAGTGCCCAGCAGTGACGCCAGTTTGTGCCCATCAGTGACACCAATCTGTGCCCATCAGTGACGCCAATCTGTGCCCATCAGTGATGGCAATTTATACCCATCAGTGATGCCAATTTGTGCCCATTAGTGAGATCAATCTGTGCCCATCAGTGATGCAAGTCAGTGCCACCTATCCGTGCCACCTATCATTGCCCATCAGTGATGCATATTTGTGCTCATCAGTGATGCAAGTTTGTGCCCATTAGTGAGGTCAATCTGTGCCCATCAGTGATGCAAGTCAGTGCTGCCTTTTTCAGTGCCCATCAATGCCTGCTCATCAGTGCCACCTCTATTCGTGCCACCTATCATTGCCCACAGGTGCCACCTATCAGTGCCGCCTATCAGTTCCCATCAGTGCTGCATATTAGTGCCTCCTCATCAGTGACCATCAGTGCCTGCTCATCAGTGCTGCCTATCTGTGCAACCTATCATTGCCCATAAGTGCCGCCTATCAGTGCTCGTCAGTGCTGCACATCAGTGCTGCATATTAGTGCCTCCTCATCAGTGTCCATCAGTGCCTGCTCATCCGTGTCAACCTAGCATTGCCCATCAGTGCTGCATATCAGTGCCTCCTCATCAGTGCCCATCAGTGCAGCCTCATCAGCGCACATCAGTGAAGGAGAAAAATTACTTTTTTGCAAATTTTTCAGTTGTTTTTTTAGCAAAAAATAAAAAACCTAGCAGTGACTAAATACCATCAAAAGAAAGCTCTATTTGAGGGGGAAAAAATGGTAAAAAAATTAATTTGGGTACAGCATTGCATGACCACACAATTGTCATTTAGTCCAGGTTCATAATGATGCGATTTGGCATGCAATTTGACATGTCAAATCGCATGCAAATCGGCAGCTATTGCCGGAAATAGCACCGTCCGAATTGGTGCAACGCTGACCGGTGCGGCATCGATTCCCAAAAGTAGTTTCTGTACTACTTTTGGCAACTTCGGGTATGACAATGCTGAAAGTTGAAAATTGACCTGGGCAGGAAGGGGGTAAAAGTGCCCAGTGGGCAAGGCAAGTGGTTAAATTCATTTGAACATTACCAAACACTCCATTCGACTCCATGCACAACAGCATAGTGTGACGTGCTGCTGTGTGTTGTAACACATTGTTGTGGATTGTGTTGTATGATAATTCAAACAATGTATAGTGTAATCAGGACTTTAAGAAAACCATTGTTTTCTATGTGTCCTTATGTTGAGTTTGTGTTGATCCACAGAGCTTAAAGGGCATTGTGTGAACAAGCCCTTAGTCTAAAGCAACCTGATCTAAAACAGATTTGTCTATACTCTATAAAGGCTTTGGAGGAAAATTGTACTTACTATGTACCCATTCTATTATACTGCACTGCTTCCCTAGAATCTACAACCTGCTGTTCCAAGATCCCCACTATGTGGCCTGCTTGGTATCACACAACTTATAGCTGAAATATTCTGGCCTGTGCATGCATGCTAAAGACTCCATTCACTTCAATAGAAAGTCTGTTCTCAGGGTGAAAAGGTGAATTGAGGCCATGGGCGCTGCTCAGAATATTACTTTATGTTCGGCGGAACTCAGGGCATAGCAGGCGAATGTATGTCCTTTGCATGCATGCCTTGTGCTAAAAAGGTCTAATTATTTCCCATCTCTGATAACTGGGACTATGTAGTTACAGCTGTGGCCATAAGTTGTCAGATGTTGCTATGGTATACTGAAGTATAATTACAAGCATTTCATAAGTGTGAAATGCTTTTATTGACAATTACATTAGGTTTAGGTTCTTTTTCAAGACCTCTGCAATTCCCCCTAGAATGCTGTCAATCAACTTCTGGGCCACAACCCGACTGATTGTAGCCCATACTTGTTTAATCAATGCTTGGAGTTTGTCAGAATTTGTGGTGTTTTTTTTGTTCACCTGCCTCTTGAGGACTGACCACAAAACGGGGAGTTTCCTGGCCATAAACCCAAAATTTTAATGTTTTGTTCTCCAAGCCACTTAGTTATCACTTTTGCCTTATGGCAAGGTGCTCCATCATGCTGTTCATCACCAAACTGTTCTAGGATGGTTAGGAGAAGTTGTTTTTGGAGGATGTTTTTGTGCCATTCTTTATTCATGGCTGTGTTCTTATGCCGTGTACACACGGGCGGACTTTTTGAACAGACTGGTCCGACGGACTAAATCCGGCGGACAATATGACCATGTGTGTTCTCCATCGGACCTGCAGCGGACTTTTTTGGTCAAAGATCTGACGGACTTTAGATTTGGAACATGTTTCAAATTTGTCCGACGGACTCGAGTCCGGTCGAAAAATCCGCTCGTCTGTATGCTAGCGCAATGGACGAAACCCCACGCTAGGGCAGCTATTGGCTACCGGCTATCAACTTCCTTATTTTAGTCCGGTCGTACTTCACCACGTACGTATCCGTTGGACTTTGGTGTGATAGTGTGTAGGCAAGTCCGTTCGTTCAAAAGTCTGTCGGAAGTCCGTCAAAAGTCCGTCGGAAAGTCCGTCGGACCAGTCCAGTCGAAAAGTCCTCCCGTGTGTACGCGGCATTAGGCAAAATTGTGACTGAGCCCAATCCCTTGGCTGAGAAGCTATCCCACACATGAATGGTCTCAGGATGCTTTACTGTTGGCATGACACAGGACTGATGGTAGCTTTTACCTTTTCTTTTCTGAACAAGGTTATTTTCAGGATGCCCCAAACAAACAGAAAAGGGATTCCTCCAAGAAAATGACTTTACCCCAGTCCTCAGCAATGTTTTTCTTGAAAAGAAGTGGCTTGTTTACTGCCCGTCCTGACACCAGGCCATCCTCCAAAAGTCGCTGTCCGTGCAGATGTACTCTCACAACTGCCTGCTGCCATTCCTAAACAAGCTCTGTACTGGTGGTGCCCCGATCCCGCAGCTGAATCAACTGTAGGAGTTGGTCCTGGCGCTTGCTGGACTTTCTTGGGTGCCCTGAATCCTTCTTGACAAATGCAGTGGAAATGTTTTTTTTTATGGGATTAAGTTCATTTACATAGCAAAGAGGGACTTTGTAAATAATTGCAATTCATCTGATCAATCTTCATAACATTCTAGAGTATATGCAAATTGCCATCATAAAATCTGAGGCAGAAGACTTTGAGAAAATGTATATTTGTGTCATTCTCAAAACTTTTGGCCACGGCTGTACACAATGATAATCCTCATAATAAAAATAGTTTTATTTAGAAACAAAGTAAGTTGCTTGTCCTCATATACATGCTTATAAATTATTTTCATGAGTACCCAAATATTGGATATAGTTAGTATATACTTAGTATACAATATATCTCCTGCCAGAACAACCTCTGCATTGAAAAGTTTGTGTGTGGTCCAGTGCTGCCACCAAGTGTTTGCTTTAAATAATGGCTGCAGATATTTAAAATGGATATTCATACAATTGTGCACACAGTGGTTCTAGTCTACCTCTATTTCCAGAACAATGAGGCTGCCCTTAAACTAATTCAGACTTTTTCTTATGTGCTGGAGGGTAATAAGCTGCAGTCTGTCAGAGGTGCTCACTATGGCATAGCAAAACAAATCTGATCCTCTGATTCATTAGCCACCAATGTGCCTGCCATCCTGCGCTTTGAACAAAGATCCGAGTGGGCGCTGGTATGGCACTCAAGAGAGAGCAGGTGGATATCTCTTAGCCCTTGATTCTTGAGATGTCTACCCATTTATTACCAGCTGAGCACAGGTGTAAATACATACCTTCGTTCTTACACTTAAGGGGCACCCTATTTAAAACTAAACTCCAAGCAAATATGAAAATAACCGGCTTAATGTTGTTATGTACTCATTAAAAAAAAAACATTACATGTATTTTTTAATTTAGCTAGTTTTTTTGACAAAAAATCAACACAAGGTGTGGTACTTACCTCTAATGAGAAGTGTCCCTTGTGCTGGTGGCAGGTGTCCTAGTTGAAATCTTTCATCTGGTGTGGTGCGGTGGACCACTTGACCTCCGGAAAGGTTTTACCCCCTTAAAGAAGTTGTAAACCTCCAAAAAAAAGATCCCACCAAAAAAAAAAAAACCTGCAAGAAAAAGGCATAATGAGCTAGTATGCATCGCACACTAGCTCATTATGAAATACCTTAGAATGATGCCCTACAGCGGTGCTGGCACACCGCTGACACAGCCGACATCTTTCCCGGATTTACTTCCGGGTTTGCGGGCTCCGGCGCTGTGATTGGCCGGAGCCGTGATTACATCACTCCCGCGCATGCGTGTGGATGCCGCCAGTCGCGGCACGGGCCCTGAAGAAATGGCTCGAGCGGGCTGTTCCTTCAGTGCGCATGCGCCAATGATGTCGGCGGCAGTGTATATAGTAAATGTTTCCTAAACTGTGCAAGTTTAGGGGATATTTACAGTACCTACAGCTAAGCCTTATTATAGACTTACCTGCAGGTATAATTAAAGAGGAAGACTTTACTTCCTCTTTAATGACCAGAACATTTTTTGCTATTCAGCACTGTGCTACTTTAGCTGGCAATGACTGTGTGGTCATGCAATACTGTATGCAAATGAGATTTATATCATTTTATTTCCCTCAAATTGTGTTTTCTTTTGGTGGCATTTAATCACCACAGGGTTTTTTTTCTATATAAAAGAAAGAAATACTTAAAATTGTACAACAACAAAAAAAAAAAACTCCACGTTTTTGTTTTACACGTTTCTGTTAAAAAATTTTGCAAACAAATAATATTTCTTCATGAAGTTAGGCCAAAATGTAGTCTGTTACATTTCTTAGCTAAAAATAACCCAAATTGTATATTTTAAAGAAGAATTATATTATCCCACACTACCTGTTCTGGCGTGTGTGATATAGATCAAGATCTAGTGGATGGCTTCAAGCAACCAAATTGTTTTCCCACAACGTTAACCAATTGAGCCCAGAAGATTTGGCTGCTGAATGACCAGGCCATTTTTTGCGATTCGGCACTGCGTCGCTTTAACTGACAATTGCGCGGTCGTGTGATGCTGCACCCAAACAAAATTGACGTCTTTTTTTAACAACAAAAAGAGCTTTCTTTTGGTGGTATTTGATCATCTCTGTGGTTTTCATTTTTTGCGCTATAAACAAAAAAAGAGCGACAAAAAAAAAACACAGAACAGGGATGTGTGTGTTTACACACACGTCCCTGTTCTGCCTCTCGTCCCCGCGATCGATCGTGGCCGGTGGTCATCGCAACCGTCAGCCACGAGCATCGTCACCCATGCAGTGCGCGCCTGCTATCCCGCTTAAAGGAGCCGACATATAGCTACAATGGCTCGCAGGATCGTGCCGACCTGCCGCAGTATAATGGCGGCTGGTCGGCAAGCGGTTAAAGGAGAAGTACAGCCAAAGCTTGTTTGGCTATACTTCTCCTGGGGATCACAGCAGTGCAGTTCGTTTTGCTCTCCTGTGACCCGTTTTCAGCAGAGAGTGGGCTGAAGTCCGCTCTTGGCTGATGCCACAGAGTCGGTCCCGGCACCGCGTCATCACGACCATGGAGTCAGAATCTGCCCAGATCCCTGGACCAGCACCCGGCTCAGCCTCTCCACGAGCTGCTGAGAGCCTGAACTGGCCGCTCCTGCCTCCTCCACAGCCCAGTGCTCCAATGAGCGAGGAAGGGGCAGAGCAGAGACCTGTGATTATCCAAATACCCGAATTACAGTATAAACAAAAGTTTACCGAATGCCCTGAATAACAAAACGAAATTTGAATTGAATTTCGAATCAAATTTTACATCGAATTCCAGTCGAATTCGAACTGTAAACATGTTTCTGAAATCAAAGACTGTGTGTGTTATTAGAGTACCATTTCGAAATAATGCTGTTTTAGTTAAGCCAAAGGTGATTTGAAGAGTCATTGTAATCATTTGGTGAAGATTTTTCTTTTGTTTGTTAACTTTTCCACATTCAAATCGAAAAAAAAAAAATCTAAAGTTTTCTATTCGAAATTCAAAATGTATCCATTTGAATGTTTCAAATCTAAAAAAATTGGTGAATTTCAAGAGAATTCGAAAAAGATATAAAACTAATTCCGAATACGAATTGAACGAAACAAAATAACTAGATTAACAAATCGAAAAGAAACAAAACACATTTTTTCGTTATGCACATGTCTAGTATTAAGTGTGCTGCTGCTCCTTCACTGTCCAATCCCACGCTAGGGGCAGGAAAGTGACCAAGCTCTATTACATAACTGCAGTAAAGTCAAATCTTCAACCTGGCTATGTTGCCTGGTAGGCCTGTATAAATCTCAAGAATGGCTACGCATACTACACAAAACAAACATTTTGGCAGCTAAAATCCCTCTTTTACAGTATATGTACTTCAAGTGTGTGTTTAGCCTTTTGCCTGGAGCTTACTTTTAAAGTCAATGTGACATCACCGCTGACACTGTGCTTCTCCACGTTGTCCAATCAGAGAACGATTTGCATTCATTGAGAAAATGCAGTGTACTCAAAATGGCACCTATGCCGAGCAAGTAACCCCCTGTGCACTAGGCAACAAGGCAACTGCTTGGCATGCTACAATGCCTACAACAGTGATTTATAGTTTCCATTGGGACCAGCCAGGAATGGCACATGCCTGTTTACATTGGTCAAAACTGGACCAATGTAACTATGCAAAAATAGCCATATATAAACTTCAGCTTTAGGGAAGATTTCCCCTCACTTCCTGTCCTGGAGATGAAACAGGAAATGAAAGGAAATCTCTCCAAAGTAAACAAAATGCCCATCTTAGAGCAAGGTTACCATTTGTCCCAATATTCATCCCCAGGAGCCGGGCAACTCACAGTAAATTCTGCAGTGCGTACACTCAAACTGAACATACACTTGCAAACTAAGCATCAGTCTAAAATGGCACTGCTAGAGCAGCCTGCACATGTGTGCCAATTCATGATGTGCAAGCTGCTCCAGTCACCCCATTTTGAGCACTGTGACTTGAGTTGGAGCATGTACACTGCAATGTTTCATCTGCGATACTTGCCTCCTGAGGACAAAATTGGGCCCCAGCAGCTGGGGATGACTGGAAGCAGAAGGGGGAAGTAGGAAGCCAGACATGCAGGACACCAGGAGAAATTTATTACCTGCTTAACCACTTGTCTACTGGGCACTTACATCTCCTTCCTGGCCTATCCGTGATCATGTGGGGCTGGCCTATCAGTGATCGCGGCGGGGCTGGCCTATCAGTGATTGCGGCGGTGTTGGCCTATCCATGATCGCGGTGGAGCTGGCCTATCCACGATTGTCGTTGCTCCTGGAGTTCTGCCTCCACCTCCACCTCATTGTGAACACCGCTGCTGTCTTCACCTCCTCCAGGCTCCCCCCTCTATCCTCCGGACTGATGGAAGCTACGAGCTGCAGGTGAGGGGGTGGATAAGGTTTGGGGAGAGGGAGCAGCCAGCCAGAGAGATTAGAGAAATAAGACAAGTCAGTATAAATAAAAGAAAGGTCTGGTGTCAGTATAAGTGTAGTGTAGTGGTCAGTGTAGTGTAGTGGAAAGTGCAGTGTAGTGGACAGTGCAGTGTAGTGGTCAGTGCAGTGTAGTGGTCAGAGCAGTGTAGTGGTCAGAGCAGTGTAGTGGACAGTGTAGTGGTCAGTGTAGTGTAGTGGACAGTGTAGTGGTCAGTGCAGTGTAGTGGTCAGTGTAGTGTAGTGGACAGTGTAATGGTCAGTGCAGTGTAGTGGTCAGTGCAGTGTAGTGGTCAGTGCTGTGTAGTGGACGGTGTAGTGGTCAGAGCAGTGTAGTGGACAGTGTAGTGGTCAGTGTAGTGATCAGTGCAGTGTACTGGACAGTGTAGTGTAGTGGTCAGTGTAGTGTAGTGAACAGTGTAGTGTGGTGGACAGTGTGGTGGGCAGTGTAGTGTAGTGGTCAGTGTAGGAATCAGGTAGTGTAGGGGTCAGGATAGTGGACAGGTAGGTCAGTGTAGTGGCCAGTATAGGAAGCAGGTAGGTCAGTGTAGGAATCATGTAGGTATGTGTAGTGGTCAGGTAGGCCAGTGTAGTGGTCAGGTAGGTCAGTGTAGAAATCAGGTAAGTTAGTGCAGTGGTCAGGTAGGTCAGTGTAGGAATCAGGTAGGTTAGTGTAGTGGTCAGTGTAGGAAGCAGGCTGGGTACACGGGTACAGGCTACTCTGACACGTTTCGGCTAATAAGTCTTCATCAAAGCATACATGTTTGATTTAAAAACTGATATTTATAACAGAGTAAGCACTCCAAATGGGGCGGGTGCATCCTAATCAGGGCAATCAAAACAATTAAAAATGGGGTGGCACAGTGGTGTAGTGGGTAGCACTCACGCCTAGCAGTAAATAGGGTCACTGGTTCGAATCCCAACCACGACACTACCTGCCTGGAGTTTGCATGTTCTCCCTGCGTGGGTTTCCTCCGGGTACTCCAGTTTTCTCCCACACTCCAAAGACATGCTGGTAGGTTAATTGGCTTCTGTCTAAATTGGCCCTAGTATGTATGAATGTGAGTTAGGGACCTTCGATTGTAAGCTCCTTGAGGGTAGGGACCGATGTGAATGTATAATGTATATGTAAAGCGCTGCGCAAATTGACAGCGCTATATATGTACCCTAAATAATAATAATAATACATGGAGAAAAGAAAGAGAGAAGCACAGCAGGCATATGAGAGACATATCATGAACAAATAAAGCATATTCAAAATGGTGCGATAAATGTATCAAACAATGCGACCATATTGAAAAATGCGCTTATGCTAAAAAAAGATTTATATCCATCCTATCGTTGAAACCATACGGTTTTCTAGTAATGAGGGTATGTATCCACCATACTTCACGCTTGAGCAAAGTACGATGAGAGATAAGATTACCATGATGGAATTCCCGGAAATGTTTTGACACATTTGAGATATTTTTAGCATTAATATTTGTAGTGTCATTTACATGTTCCGAGATTCTAACTCTCAACGGGCGCATAGTGCACCCAACGTATTGTAGAGTGCAGGCACTACACTGAATAACAAATCGCAGACCTGGCTTTCCACTGTAGGTTCCTACATGTGTGGCCACAACACGTGTAGGCACTGTCATAGACATAAAAAAAGCACCTCTGTTTTTTTCTTTTTCTACCAAGAAAATATATACCATCAAACAGTATATGAACTGCAACTCTAAATCGATGGTATATGTTATTCAGTGTAGTGCCTGCACTCTACAATACGTTGGGTGCACTATACGCCCGTTGAGAGTTAGAATCTCAGAACATGTGAATGACACTACAAATATTAATGCTAAAAATATCTCAAATGTGTCAAAACATTTCCGGGAATTCCATCATGGTAATCTTGACACTTTTTCCTTTTTTGGTGCTGAACAGGTTAAAAAACCCCCAAGAGGAGGTGACACTCATTGTATTTTGCTCAAGCGTGAAGTATGGTGGATACATACCCTCAATACTAGAAAACCATATGGTTTGAATGATAGGATGGATATAAAGCTTTTTTTAGCATAATCGCATTTTTCAACATAGTCGCATTGTTTGATACATTTATTGCACCATTTTGAATATGCTTTATTTGTTTATGATATGTCTCTCATATGCCTGCTGTGCTTCTCTCTTTCTTTTCTCCATGTGTTTTTAATAGTTTTGATTGCCCTGATTAGGATGCACCCGCCCCATTTGGAGTGCTTACTCTGTTATAAATATCAGTTTTTAAATCAAACATGTATGCTTTGTTGAAGGCTTCTTAGCTGAAACGCGTCCCCGTAGCCTGTACCCATGTAACCCAAAAAAGGACTTTTATTCAAGAGCATCCGAGTCCCCAGCCCTTTTCTGATTCAAGTACTGCATTTTGGGGCCTGAACGTCCTGGCTAAAGCACCGGATCACAGTTCATAGATCATCATATTGGCAGTGGAGCTGGGGTATCATTTTGCTTCTCTAGGAATCAGACTGGTCAGTACTATTGTAGGAAGGGAAGGGACTCAGGGAGTGGCTTAAAAGTCCACAGGTTAGGGGGCGCAAATTACTTGCCTTGCCCCGGGCGCTGACAACCCACGCTACGCCACTGCAAGCCCGCGCTGTAGCCGTCATTCGGCAATAGCGCAGGCGGAAAGTGGTTAATCCTGACCCTTGAACTCTTTGACTTGCATCGTCCTGGCTCCTGAACTCTGTATTACTGAATCCTGACCCCTCAGCTCTGTGTTACTTAATTCTGACCAGTGGCGGCTGGCGGTATATTTTTTTTTGGGGGGCCGCAATCCACCCCCTGGTCAGTCAGTCACCAGTCCCGCACTTACCCCATCTAGGTCACGGGCAGCACTTCCTCTGGTCGGCGGCTTCACTCTGCGTCTCCTCCTCCTCGGCTCCCCCCTGTGTCTCCTCCCTCCTCCTCCTCTTCGGTGGCCAATAGGATCGCTTCTCCTCTTGGCCAGTGATGGGTCTCAGGACCTGGTTCCTGATTGGCCGGGAGGAGATTCAGGAAGACATAAGCAAATATTAATTCGCTATTGTCACACAACTGGGTGGGCTCAGGGCGCAGTGCTCTGCACCCCCTGAGCCCACCCTTTTTTTCAGCCAATCAGAGCCTCAGGCTCTAATCATGTGCTTCAAAAAAAAAAAACCATTGGAATCCATGCGTCTGGCATGTAGATTAGGGGAGCGGCGCCCCGTATGGATGGGCCACCACTGATTCTGACCCCTCAGCTCTGTGTGTTTCTTAATCCTGACTCCTCAGCTCTGTGTGTTACTTAATCCTGACTCCTCAGCTCTGTGTGTTACTTAATCCTAACCCTGAACTCTGTGTGATACCTTCTCCTGAGCATTACTGACCCCTGACTGCTTTGTGATACCTACTTCTGACCCCCTGCACTCTGTGTATTACTTAAAGCAATAATAGTCTATTTTTTTGCCTAAAAATAACAAATATGTTATACTTACATGCTCTGTGAAATAATTTTGCACAGAGCAGCCCCGATCCTCCTCTTCTGGGGTCCCTCTCTGGCTCTCCTGGCCCCTCCCCCCCCGACAAGTGCCCCAACAGCTAGCAGCTTGCTATGGGGGCACCCGAGCCGAGCAGGAACTCTTGTGTCAATTCAGACACAGAGCCCCTGCTAGGCCCCACCCCCTCTCTTATTGGCTCACTGACTTTGACAGCAGCTGGAGCCAATGGCGCTCTGCTGCTTTCTCAACCAATGAGGAGGAGAGCCTCGGGCAGCCAAGTCTCTCGTGCAGCTACACCATACACTAACATTCAGCTAGCGTTGCAGCCTAATGCTCTATGCTGGATTCCTTGTTTAACCATGCGCCTGCCGCGAGCTTCGTGAGTGTAATCGCGGGTCCCGCGCACTTGATGTCCTCAGGGATACCTGCGATCATCTCAAGGAGAGGAAGAACGAGGAAACAAGCATTTCCCCGTTCTGCCTAGTGACAAGGACACTGATCACAGCTCCCTGTAATCGGGAACGGTGATCAGTGTCGAGTCACATGTAGCCCACCCCCCACAGTTAGAATAACTCCCTAGGACACACTTAACCCCTACAGCGCCCCCTAGTGGTCAACCCCTTCACTGCCAGTCACATTTACACAGTAATCAATGCATTTTTAATCAAAATAATCGCTGTATAAATGTGAATGGTCCCAAAATAGCCCCAAAAGTGTCCGTTCTGTCTGCCATAATGTCGCAGTCACGATAAAAATCGCTGATCGCCGCCATTACTAGTAAAAAAAAATTATTAATAAAAATGCAAAAAAAAAATCCCCTATTTTTTGTAGACGCTATAACTTTTGCGCAAACGAATCAATAAACGCTCATTGTGATTTTTTTACCAAAAATATGTAGAAGAATACGTATCGGCCTAAACTGAGGAAAGAAATGTTTTTTATATATTTTTGGGGATATTTATTATAGCAAAAAGTAAAAAATAATGCAACTTTTTCAAAATTGGCGCTATTTTTTTGTTTATAGCACAAAAAATAAAAACCACAGAGGTGATTAAATACCACCAAAAGAAAGCTCTATTTGTGGGGAAAACATTATGTCAATTTTGTTTGGGAGCCACGTCGCACGACCGTGCAATTATCAGTTAAAGCGACGCAGTGCCAAATCGCAAAAAGTGCTCTGATCTTTTGCCAGCCAAATGGTCCGGGCTGAAGTGGTTAATGAGACGAGACAAATGATAGGTAATGGTTTACCCTGGAATGACTGGACTGCAATCCTCTATTTGTTTGAAATGATTGCCTCCCCTCAGATCTATTCTACTTCCAATTACATACTAAATCTTCCTTAAGGCTTTGTTCACACTTGTGCGGGCCATGCCGTGAATGGGCTGCTGTGCTGTGTGAAACGCACAAAAATGTTGCATGCACCTTTTTTAAAATGCAGCCGCAGGGAAACCGCATGGTCTTTTTGACCTTGCTGTTTCCCTGTGGTTCCTGCACCCATAACCATGCTGCCGGCTGAAGATGCATGGGGCTGCCATTCATAATAAATGGCAGCCCTGCGTATCTTGCAAGAGCAGTGCAATTTAGCTGCGGGTGCGGGAATTAATGCAATTCCCGCAACTGGAACGCACGGCCTGCACTAGTGTGAACTGAGCCTAGAAAGAAACACTATATGAAACTAAACTTAAAGTGACACTAAACTCTGGTTTAAAAATGAAATTCTATTTAAAGCAGAGTTCCACCCAGAAATGCAGTTTCTGTGGATCTAATTCCTCCCCCTCCCCGGTGCCACATTTGGCACCTTTCAGGGGGGAGCGGATACCTGTCAAAACCAGGTATCCGCTCCCACTTCTGGGAAAGATTGCCGCAATCTTGTGCAGCGATCTACGCAATGTCCGGCCCCTCCAGCCCCTCCTCTCCCCCCCCCCCCCGCCGCCTTCTGTGAGACACATAGGTCCCAGAAGACAGCAGGGGCCATTCAGGAAGTGCAGCGTGGCGCGCGCATGCACACTAGAAAACAGGCTGTGAAGCCGCAAGGCTTCACTTTCTGTTTCCCTTAGTAAGGATGTACCCGGCACCTGCACCCGGAGCTTGCTTTGGATGCCGACATCGTGAGCTCCCTGGACAGGTAAGTGTCCTTATATTAAAAGTCAGCAGCTACAGTATTTGTACCTGCTGACTTTAAAGCGGGGTTCCACCCAAATTTTGAACAATATCTGTATGTATTCTCTTCCTTGCCTAGATGCTGACATGCCGTTTAAAAAAATTTAAATCGCCTTAATTACCTTTTTATTTTTTTATTCTTCTTTGCACTTCCTGGTTCTCCTCCCGTGGGAGTAGGCGTGTTTCTAGCCTCTCCCAGACTCCTGGGAGCTAGTCTCAGGCTTCCCAGGATGCCACTGAGCATGTGCGGGAACGAGCGGTGAATGCTGGGAGCACAGCATGCACCACATCCAGGAAATAAATGCTTGTGGGCTTCAAATGCCCACAATGAAGATGGAAACCGCCTGCAGTGAATAATATAAGTTATTCTTTCCGACGAAATCTGACACAGGCGGACATATTACACACAATATGTGAGTATGTAATGCTGAGAAGAAAAGTTTGTGAATTAACTCAAAAAAAAAAACGATAGATAGGTGGACCCCCGCTTTAAATAATTTTTTTACCCAGGCGGAATGCCGCTTTAAGTATATATTCTTAACTCAAAAAAAGTACCTTTCTTTCCTATCAGCCCCCTCCAGATCTCCAAATTCCTTTTTTTTTTGTTCACTGCTGTCCTCCAGGTTCCTGTTAGAGAGTGGCTACATTCATTCTCCATGGTCCAACTGTATAAAAGAATGTAGCCACCCTCTTGCTCGCTCCCACAGTGGACTAAGGACTATGAAATATGCAGTGTGCATAGAGCAATGAACAGGAATGTAACTAACTAGCACGGATTGATCCAAACAAACAGAAGTGAGGAAAAAGAAGAGGTTCTGGAGCTCACAGAAAATGTTACAAGGAGGCACAATAAGAGACAATTTTATGAACATATCTAAAGAGCTGTGTAAATTGATAGTGCTATATAAGTACCTGTAATAAATAAATAATGCTGAATAGATTACAGTGCCAATAAAAAGTGGATATGAATGGCTTATTTTTGAAGAAAAGGGATATCATTTAGTGTCCATGGAAATTATAGTGCTATTTGTGCTACTAAAAAGGATATGCAAAACACCAGAGCAAAATGTAAAAATACATTAAAGTGTTTGTTTACCAATGCCAGAAGTCTGCCAAGCAAAATAGGTGAGTTGGAAGCTCTGGTGCACGAGGAGACCTATGATGTAATCAGCATTGTTGAATCTTGGCTTCATTCCTCACATGACTGGGCTATTAATATTCCTGGCTATGCACTCTTTCGGAGAAACAGGGTAAAAAGGAAAGGTGGCGGGGTCTGTCTCTATGTGAGAAGTGATCTCAAAGCGAGTGTGAATGAGGACCTAATTGATGGAGAGTGTGATGTGGCTGAAGCATTATGGGTGGAACTGCATATAGATGTGCGTAGTTTAAAGTTAATCATTGGAGTTTGTTATAGACCACCCAATGTAAATGAGGAGGTGGAGACTCAGCTCCTTGCACAAATGGAAAGGGCTGCAAGGGCTGGGACGGTGATAATAATGGGGGATTTTAACTACCCGGAAATTGACTGGAGTAATGGCACTGCTGGAACAGCTAAAGGTCAAAAATGTATAAACCTATTACAGGACGATTTTATGGTCCAGTTTATTGAGGCCCCAACTAGGAATGATGCTCTGTTGGAACTGGTAATCTCTAACCATGCAGAGCTTATTACTAATGTTCATATGAAGGAATATCTGTGTAGCAGTGACCATAACATAATTTCATTTGATGTTAGCTGTAAGCAAAAAACACATGGGAAAGATAAAAACACTTAACTTTAAGAGAGCAAATGTTCCAAGGATGGGGCTGCTCTCTAAGACTTAGACCCGGTTCACACTAGGACGACTTGTCAGGCAACTTAGCCGCCTGACAAGTAGCGCCCCGTTCTGTACAATGGAACCGTTCTAATTCGGAGCGATGCAAGTCGCTCCGACTTAGAAAAAGGTTCCTGTACTACTTTGGGGGCGACTTGAGGCAACTTGCATAGACTTCTATATAGAAGTCGTTTTGCAAGTCGCCGCTGCAGTCGTGTTTAAGTCGTCTGAGGCAGTCGCGCTGGAAGTCGTGCTGCCTCAGTGTGAACTGACTCTAATGCCCTGTACACACGGTCGGACTTTGTTCGGACATTCCGACAACAAAATCCTAGGATTTTTTCCGACGGATGTTGGCTCAAACTTGTCTTGCATACACACGGTCACACAAAGTTGTCGGAAAATCCGATCATTCTGAACGCGGTGACGTAAAGCACGTACGTCGGGACTATAAACGGGGCAGTAGCCAAAAGCTTTCATCTCTTTATTTATTCTGAACATACGTGGCACTTTGTCCTTCGGATTTGTGTACACACGATTGGAATTTCCGACAACGGACTTTGTTGTCGGAAAATTTTACAGCAAGCTCTCAAACTTTATGTGTGTCGGAAAATCCTATGGAAAATGTGTGATGGAGCCCACACATGGTCGGAATTTCCGACAACAAGGTCCTATCACACATTTTCCGTCGGAAAATCCGACCATGTGTACGGGGCATAAGACTGGGAGGGAATATTGGCATTGGTGAACACAACAGAAATGGGAATTCTTCAAAAAGTTTGTGAACTCACTGCAAAGTATATTCCTATGGGCCATAAGTTTAAAAGGCTAAAAATAAAACCTATGTTGCTCACGGCCAAAGTTAAAAAAAGCTATAAACAATAAGAAACAAGCTTTTAAAAAAATATAAAAATGAAGGAACACTATTGTAGTTTAAATGTTACAAATAACAGAATATATAAAAAAGGAAATCAAGGACGCAAAAATTCAAAA
The DNA here is from genome assembly GCA_037952925.1 of Lithobates clamitans. Classification (NCBI taxonomy): domain Eukaryota; kingdom Metazoa; phylum Chordata; class Amphibia; order Anura; family Ranidae; genus Lithobates; species Lithobates clamitans. Next base: position 2,015,668 of record JBBGZY010001031.1, on the reverse strand, counting down.
CGAACAACAGATTGCAAAAGATTGTAGGACAAACCCCAAAAAATTCTTCAAATATATTAATAGTAAAAAGGTCAGGTCTGAGCATGTAGGCTCTTTACAAAATAATCTAGAGTGGGTGACTGGGGACAAAGAGAAGGCAAATTTATTAAATACATTCTTCAGTTCTGTGTATATAAAGGAGCATGGGGGAGCTCAAGTCCATAATGGTGGTGGTATTGACACAGCCCCAAATGATCCACAATGGATCAAAATTAATATGGTCCAGAAATATTTAGACAGAATAAAGGTGGATAAAGCACCTGGACCAGATGGTAACCACCAACCGATCCTAAAAGAATTGTACTCTGTCATTTCAAAGCCCCTGAATCTAATTTTTAGGGACTCATTAATAATGAGAATAGTACCACTGGATTGGCGTAGGGCCAATGTCGTGCCTATATACAAAAAAGGATCAAAGTCTTTACCAAGTAACTATAGACCTGTTAGTTTAACTTCTATAGTTGGGAAGATACTGGAGAGCTTAATAAAATACCACATAGAGTAGTTCTTGCTGGAAAAAAAACTATTTTAAGCAACAGACAGCATGGATTCATGAAAGAAAGAAGTTGTCAAACAAATCTGATTTCTTTTTATGAAGAGGTAAAACCTTGGACAGGGGGGTGACTGTGGACGTGGTATACCTGGACTTTGCAAAAGCGTTCAATACAGTTCCCCACACACGGCTCATGTGTAAGGTAAAGTCTACTGGCTTGGAAATATCAGTAAATTGATAGAAAACTGGCTAAAAGACAGAATTCAGAAAATAGTGGTTAATGATTCATACTCTGAATGGTCTAAGGTTATCAGTGGTGTACGCCAAGGTTGAGTGCTGGGACCCGTACTTTTTAATACCTTTATAAATTATATAAGGCCTGGGATTAAAAGTACCATTTCAGTCTTTGCAGATGACTCTAAGCTATGCAGTGGAATAACATCCTTACAGGGTGTCTCCAATTTACAAGCTGACCTCAATGCACTGTCTAATTGGGTGACTATGTGGCAGATGAGGTTTAATGTAGATAAACGTAAAGTTATGCACTTGGGGCTAAGAATATGCATCCATCATACATACTAGGGGGAGTAAAACTGGGGGATCCGTAGTGGAGAAGGATCTGGGGGTTTTGGTAGATCATAAGTTCAATAATTAGGGATGCACTGAAATTTCGGCCGCCATAGTATATCGGCTGAAAATGGCCTTTCGGCAATGTGCCGAAAAAGAAAAATGGCAGATGATGGAGCTGAAAATGGGGCGGGGCATCACGGGGGTGTCCTATAGCGCAGAAGAGAGAAGGAGATGCAGCCAGCCTGTGTCCCCAGTGCAGCCAGCCTGTGTCCCCAGTGCAGCCTGCCTGTGCAGGGGATAAGAGAAGGAGAGCCGCCGCCGCCTGGTTGATTAGAGCGCCGGGAACATAACAGCTTTCATTTCAATAGCTGTGTATTCCCCGCCGTGCGCCGTCACATACAGCCCCTCCCCCTTGTCCGGGGAACTTTGATAGACAGATCACCCGTCCCAGGATTGGACGGGTGATCCGTCTATCAAAGTGCCCGAACAAAGAGGAGGGGCTGTATGTGGCGGCGCGCGGCGGGGAATACACAGCTATTGAAATGAAAGCTGTTATGTTCCCGACGCTCTAATCAACCAGGCGGCGGCAGCTCTCCTTCTCTCTTCCCCTGCACAGGCAGGCTGCACTGGGGACACAGGCTGGCTGCACTGGGGACACAGGCTGGCTGCATCTGATGGGCACTGGTGAGGCTGCATTGATCTCTTGTATCATGCCTGCAGTCTCTGACCATCTCCTGTATCATATCCCCAGTCTCTGACCATCTCGTGTACCATGTCCCCAGTCTCTGACCATCTCCTGTACCATGTCTGCAGTCTCTGACCATCTCCTGTACCATGTCTGCAGTCTCTGACCATCTCCTGTACCTTGTCCCCAGTCTCTGACAATCTCCTGTATAAAAATATTTCGGTATCAGTCATTTTTGGTATCGTTTTTTGGCCTAGTGTATTTTTCATTTTCCGTATCGGTTTCGGCACCAAAAAAACCCAATACAGAGGACAAGGGGGCACTCTTTACGCCTAGTGGAAAGGAGATTCTATCTCCAAATACAGAAAGGTTTCTACACAGTAAGAGCTGTGAAAATGTGGAATAGACTCCCTCCAGAGGTGGTTCTGACCAGCTCAGTAGATTGCTTTAATAAAGGCCTGGATTCTTTCCTAAATGTACATAATATAATTGAGTACTGACATTTATAGGTAAGGTTGATCCAGGGAAAATCCAATTGCCTCTCGGGGGATCAGGAAGGAATTTTTTCCCCTGCTGTAGCAAATTGGATCATGCTTTGTTGGGGTTTCTCGCCTTCCTCTAGATCAAATGTGGGTATAGGATTGGGTATATGGGATTGTATGATATAATTTTTTATTTATTTATTTTGTATGGTTGAACTAGATGGACTTGTGTCTTTTTTCAACTTGACTAACTATGTAACTATGTCTCTCTAAATTCATCACACTAGCATACCACATACCTCCCAACTGCCCGGATTGGCCAGGACCGTCCCGGAAATTGATCTATGTCCTGGAGCAGAGCCAAGTGCCGGGGATCGGGACAGCACCCAGCTGAGGGCTCCAGGAGGTGGAGGGGATGAGCTAGGAGAAGACCTCCCAGCCCAGGACCATTGGACAGGCTGACCGGAGAATGAGGATGGGCGGGAAGGCAGCCAGAGACAGCAGGAGAGCCGCTGGATTGAGCAGCTCCGTGACCTCCTAGCTTTGAGAACGGGCTCTACGTACTGCTTGGAAGGGACAGACACACACACACCTTCTCACAGGAGGGACTGCAGACAGGGCTAGGATCTCTCTCACTTGCCCCCACCCCACTCCCTTTCCTCCTCCACTTCACAACCCTGCACTCTGTACATAGCGCGCCCCTCAACTCTGCACTCAGTATGAAGCGCACCCCGCAAACCCTGCACTCAGTAAGTAGCACAAACCCTGCACTCAGTATGTAGCGCAACCCTGCATTCAGTACGTAGCGCACCCCACAACCCTACACTCTTTATATAGTAAAAAAATGCAGACTCCAAACACTCCTGACCCTTGCGTTCTGTGCATTACACCCTCCTGACCCTTGTATTCTGTGCATTACACCCTCTTGACCCCTGCGTTCTGTGCATTATATACTCCTGACCCCTGCGTTCAGTGCACTACATACTCCCGACCCCTACGTTCTGTGGATTACACACTCCTGACCGCTGCGCTCTGTACATTACACACCCACATTTTGCCCCGGCGCGCGCTGCACAAGTTGTCCCTTGCCTCAAGTGTCCCTTATTGGGAAGTTCAAAAGTTGGGAGGTATGCATACTATGTTCAGGGGCTTGGGTAATAATAATAAATTCCATTACAGTGGATACACACCATTACATGCACACAGGGCTTAAAAACACCACTTTTACAGCCATTTGACTTTTTTTTTTCATCAGCCTCTAAATGCACCTCTATGTTAGCCTATGTGAGTGATGGTGAACCTTGGCACTCCAAATATTTTGGAACTACATTTACCATGATGCTCATGCACTCTGCATCATGGGGAATGTAGTTCCAAAACATCTAGGGTATCAAAGTTTATCATCACTGGCCTATGTGGTCATGCACACATAGGTATTTGCAGACATACTGGAATAGGTGTGTTTAGAGACTGAACCCCCCCCCCATCACTTGCGCGTTCAGAAGAGGAGCATTTGGGCAGAAAAAACCCTTGATGAATCTAAACACACCTATACGCTAAGCGTATTTAGCGCTTGAGTGTTCATTCATGCCAGTGACCAGAATAAATTAAAATTCTGGCCAGTGGAATTAATGAATGGCCAAATGCTTGATGCACCTAAATTCATTTGCAAAACTAGGCTTTTTGCACATTTTTTAAGCTGCTATTTTTCCTGCCAGGAGCAAAGACGTCCAGGGGAGGAAGAAAACATCCAGTGTGCCAGGCCATAGTGGTATGAAAGACTGAGCGGTAATAATAATAAAACAGAAAAAAAATGGAATGTTGTTGCTTGCCAATTTATTTTCGAGGGAGAGGAACTGTGTCTTTGCAGGGGACAACCCTTTACATTCTAGTGATTGGCATGGGTGATATATTGATGCTTTGGACTGCTTTATCAGCAGTAAATGAATTCTAAGGTCACATTTATATTTATCAGTGGCGTTTCTGTTAAAGCATGTGTAAAGCCTAACAATGATCTTCATGTATGTGTATGCTTCCTTTTGGTCTAATAGACAGCATCTTGTTATAGATATTAGTTGATTAGTGCAAAACAAAAAACAAACCAAAAAAAAAAAAAACTTCCTGTCATCAGACACTCAAAGCTGTCCTGTGTCTTTTTCATGCATCCTGTTTTATGTCACTTACACCACAGGCTGAACTGGAGAAAAGCAATTGATTCCCCCATCCATGGTAAACAGTTGCTGCAACCATGGTTCCCTGAATACCCAAACAGCCACTGTATCTTATATAGGATGCAGTCACTGTTCAGCAGATTATTTTCCATTCAGTCCGACAAAAAAAAGGTTAAATTATTAAAAAAAACAAAAACATTATACTTACCTGCTCTGTGCAATGGTTTTACACAGAGCAGCCCCGATCCTCCTCTTCTCGGGTCCCCCCCCCCATCGGTATTCCTGGTTCCTCCTCTTTTCTGCCCCGCTCTGTATGTCCATAAGACAAACAGAACAGGGATCGGCCTTGCCCCCTGCTCTCTCCTCATTGCCTTACTGGCTGTGATCGACAACAGTGGGAGCCAATGGCTCCCATTGCTGTGTCTCAGCCAATGAGGAAGCAGAGACCCAGGAGAGCAGACGCTTCCATGCACATCGCTGGATCGGGATCAGGCCTGGGTAAATATTGGGGGGGAGCTGCATACGGGAGTTTTTTTTTACCTTCACGCATAGAATGCATGAAGGTAAAAAAGCATCAACCTTTACAACCACTTTAAGGTCTTGTTCACATTATGCGTAGGGGGAACTTACTTTCCCGCTTGTGATTTTCACATGAAAACGCGTGTCATGCATAGGGCTGCCCTATGCGCGGTTGTCACTCTAAAGATGCTCGGGGGCCAAAATTTGGAGCACTTTCGCACTTGCAGTTTGCTGCAATTCTTGCATGTTCGACAATCACAGAAGAATCGCACCATGTTTTGGGTGCTATTCAAGATGAATTGTACCCTAATGTGCATTATGCTTTTTGCTGTGATTTCAAATCGCCCATGTGAACGGGGGCTTAATTGACTAAAAGGTGTTACCTGAACATGGCATCCCATCTGTGAATGTTCCATGAAGATCAGGTTATTAGTTGTGATAAATCCTGTGTCCTATTTTGCTCATCCTAAAGTGGCCATAGACCAAAAGCAGAATCCTGGCTGAGAATTATGGGCAGTCACTGCCTATCTTTATTGCTGCTCTATGAACGGTCAGGAACCTGTCCCTGGCTTGGCTGACCCATATACTGTAATTCTCACAGAAATAGAAATGATCTTAGGCAGGACAAGCAAAAATTATACAGCTCAGTATACTAAAGCAAGCCTAAAATTATACAATTTTCTTTCCTTCCACTACAGGTCAGTGTTGATACGGGAATCCCTCCTGCATTGCTATTGTGTTCTGCTGGCAGGGAGCTTTCCCCTTAAAGCACAATACAATGATCACTGCTGGCGGCTATAGTCAGCAGCAGTGATTCCATTTAAAAATCGATCACCAGCCTGCCCATATATGGATTGAATCTTGGTCCCTGCTAGACTGGCCAAGATTCGCTCTATGGCCAGCTTTAGTTATCCCCTAGTCACTATTGATACTCAAACCTGTTATAATGCTAGCTAGTGTTGGACCATGGGTGTCCATCACAGTGCTTTTTATCAGTTTTAGGCTAGGTTTACACTAGCCCGTTCCACCCACGGTGCTTTTTATCAATTTTAGGCTAGGTTTACACGAACCCGTGTGGTAAAACACAGCATTTTACCATGCGGGCTCTGTGTTTTTTTATTTTTTTATTTGCTCCTAACTTTATTCATGTCCCTGCCCAGCAGCACAGTGCATAGCACTGATGTGTGGTGACATGCAGTGCACTGCAGGCATGCTACATTTTACCACAATTCACAAGACTACACATCACACTGGAACAATTGTTTTCTATGTGCTCTCGCGATAACCTGCGTTTATCTAGTGTGGAAAAATACATGTCACCCCTAATAGCGTAAACAAGCGCTTAAGCTCTACACTGAAAAATGCTTAAACTGCAGTTCAGTCTAATCCTATGTAATGTTAAACCAGCTCCCACCTTCATTCTAGGCCTATACTAACTAGCCTGTGTAGAGGAAAGGTGTATATACTTACCTATGTTCTGGGCGCTCTGGTCTGGTCATATGATCTCCCTAGTGGCCAGCTTCAATGAAGAGGAGAGATCGCCGACAAAGGCTGCAATGCATGAGGTGACATCACCCATGGGCTTACTATAGGGCATCCATTGTCAGATGTCCCTCCTCTCCCCTAAAGTCAGTGCGGGGACACAATCATGTGACCAGACCAGAGCACAAGAAGACTAGGTACAGTATCTCACAAAAGTGAGTACACCCCTCACATTTTTGTAAATATTTTATTATATCTTTTCATGTGACAACACTGATGAAATGACATTTTGCTACAATGTAAAGTAGTGAGTGTACAGCTTGTATAACATTGTAAATTTGCTGTCCCCTCAAAATAACTCAACACACAGCCATTAATGTCTAAACCGCTGGCAACAAAAGTGAGTACACCCCTAAGTGAAAATATCCAAATTGGTCCAAGTTAGACATTTTCCCTCCCCTGGGGAGCAGGCGTGTTAAATTTGGTGTTATCGCTCTCACTCTCTCATACTGGTCATACAAGTTCAACATGGCACCTCATGGCAAAGAACTCTGATGATATGAAAAAAAAAATTGTTGCTTTACATGAAGATTGCCAAGACCCTGAAACTTGGTCTGACAAATTGGTCTGCATGGCTGTCATCCCGGAAGGAAGCCTCTTTTGAAGATGATGCACAAGAAAGGCCGCAAACAGTTTGCTGAAGACAAGAAGACTAAGGATATGGATTACTGGAACCATGTCCTGTGATCTGAGACCAAGATAAACTTATTTGGTTCAGATGGTGTCAAGGATGTGTGGCGGCAACCAGGTGAGGAGTACAAAGACAAGTGTGTCTTGCCTACAGTCAAGCATGATGGTGGGAGTGTCATGGACTGGGGCTGCATGAGTGCTGCCGACACTGGGGAGCTACAGTTCATTGAGGGAATTGTGAATGCCATTATCTACTGTGGCCTACCGAAGCAGAGCATGATCCCCTCCCTTCAGAGACTGGGCCGCAGGGCAGCATGATAACAACCCCAAACACACCTCCAAGATGACCACTGTCTTACTAAATAATTTGAGGGTAAAGGTGATGGACTGGCCAAGCATGTCTCCAGACCTAAACCCTATTGAGCATCTGTGGGGCATAATCAAACAACTCCGTGATGTCGTCATGGAGAAATGGAAGACTCCCGTGACAACCTGTGAAGCTCTGGTAAACTTCATGCCCAAGAGGGTTAAGGCAGTGCTGGAAAATAATGGTGGCCAAATAAAATATTGACACTTTGGGCCTTATTTGGACATTTCCACTTAGGGGTGTACTCACTTTTGTTGCCAGCGGTTTAGACATTAATAGCTGTGTGTTGAGTTATTTTGAGGGGACAGCAAATTTACACTGTTATACAAGCTGTACACTCACTACTTTACATTGTAGAAAAATGTCATTTCTTCAGTGTTGTCACATGAAAAGATATAATAAAATAGTTACAAAAATGTGAGGGGTGTACTTACTTTTGTGAGATACTGTAAGTATAGACATCATTCCTCAGCAGGGGTGTCAAACTCAATTTCATCATGGGCCGTATCAGCATTGTTGTTGCCCTCAAAGGGCTGGTTATTTCTGTAAGACTATATTATTATTATTATACCGAATTTATATAGCGCACACAGTTTGCGCAGTGCTTTACAATATAAAAGGGACACAATAAAATTCAATACAAGAGGGTTAGGAGGGCTCCCTTCCTGCAAGCTTAAAATCTAGTAGGGAGGGGGCTGGTCAAACAAAAAGGTAGTAAATGTGAGGGATGAACTGATGAGGGAAGTAGAAGATTCTCTTTTTACCTGAAGGCAGCATAGGCCTCCCTGAAGAGATGAGTTTTCAGGGATCTCCTAAAAGTGGACAGAGTAGGAGATAACTGGACAGATTGGGGTAGTGAGTTCCAGAGGATGGGAGAGGCTCTGGAGAAGCACTGGAGACTAGAATGGGAAGAGGAGACGAGGGAGCTAGAGAACAGGGGGTCTTGGGAGGAGCGGAGAGAAAACAGTTTGTGTGATATTTGGAGATAAGATTGGTGATGTAGCTCGGGGCAAAGTTTGGGCTTTGTATGTTATTGTTAGTGTTTTGAGGTGATGGGAAGCCAGTGGAGGGATTGGCAGAGAGGGGTGATGGACACTGAACGGTTGGTAAGGTGGATGAGTCTGGCAGTGACATTCACGATAAACGGAAGAGAGGATAGCTTGTGGAGAGGTAGGCCAATGAGGAGGGTGTTACAACAGTCAAGGCGAGAGATAACAAGGGAGTAAATAAGTTGCTTAACCACTTCAGCCCCGGAAGGATTTACCCCCTTCCTGACCAGAGCACTTTTTACAATTTGGCACTGCGTCGCTTTAACTGCTAATTGCGCGGTCATGCAATGCTCTACCCAAACGAAATTTGCGTCCTTTTCTTCCCACAAATAGAGCTTTCTTTTGATGATATTTGATCACCTCTGCCGTTTTTATTTTTTGCGCTATAAACGGAAAAAGACTGAAAATTTTGAAAAAAAATGATATTTTCTACTTTTTGTTATAAAAAAATCCAATAAACTAAATTTTAGTCATACATTTAGGCCAAAATGTATTCGGCCACATGTCTTTGGTAAAAAAAATGTCAATAAGCGTATATTTATTGGTTTGAGCAAAAGTTATAGCGTCTACAAACTAGGGTACATTTTCTGGAATTTACACAGCTTTTAGTTTCTGACTGTCTATGTCATTTCTTGAGGTGCTAAAATGGCAGGGCAGTACAAAACCCCCCCAAATGACCCCATTTTGGAAAGTAGACACCCCAAGGAAATTGCTGAGAGGCATGTTGAGCCCATTGAATATTTATTTTTTTTGTCCCAAGTGATTGAATAATGACAAAAAAAAGAAAAAAAAAAATTACAAAAAGTTGTCACTAAATGATATATTGCTCACACAGGCCATGGGCATATGTGGAATTGCACCCCAAAATACATTCAGCTGCTTCTCCTGAGTACGGGGATACCACATGTGTGGCACTTTTTGGGAGCCTAGCCGCGTACGGGGCCCCGAAAACCCAGCACCACCTTCAGGATTTCTAAGGGCATACATTTTTGATTTTACTCCTCACTACCTATCACAGTTTTGAAGGCCATAAAATGCCCAGGTGGCACAAACCCCCCTCAAATGACCCCATTTTGGAAAGTAGACACCCCAAGCTATTTGCTGAGAGGCATGGTGAGTATTTTGCAGCTCTCATTTGTTTTTGAAAATGAAGAAAGACCAGAAAAAAATTTTTTTTTTTTCTTTTTTCAATTTTCAAAACTTTGTGACAAAAAGTGAGGTCTGCAAAATACTCACTATACCTCTCAGCAAATAGCTTGGGGTGTCTACTTTCCAAAATGGGGTAATTTGGGGGGGGTTTGTGCCACCTGGGCATTCCATGGCCTCCGAAACTGTGATAGGCAGTGAAGAGTGAAATCAAAAATTTACGGCCTTAGAAAGCCTGAAGGCGGTGCTTGGTTTTCGGGGTCCCGTACGCGGCTAGGCTCCCAAAAAGTCCCACACATGTGGTATCCCCGTACTCAGGAGAAGCAACAGAATTTATTTTGGGGTGTAATTTCACATATTCCCATGGCATGTTTGAGCAATATAACATTTAGTGACAACTTTGTGCAAAAAAAAAAAAAAAATTGTCTCTTTCCCGCAACTTGTGTCACAATATAAAATATTCCATTGACTCGACATGCCTCTCAGCAAATAGCTTGGGGTGTCTACTTTCCAAAATGGGGTCATTTGGGGGGGGTTTGAACTGTCCTGGTATTTTATGCACAACATTTAGAAGCTTATGTCACACATCACCCACTCTTCTAACCACTTGAAGACAAAGCCCTTTCTGACACTTTTTGATTACATGAAAAAATTATTTTTTTTTGCAAGAAAATTACTTTGAACCCCCAAACATTATATATTATTTGAAAGCAATTGCCCTACAGATTAAAATGGTGGGTGTTTCATTTTTTTTTTTTTCACACAGTATTTGCGCAGCGATTTTCAAACGCATTTTTTGGGGAAAAAACACACTTTTTTAAATTTTAATGCACTAAAACACACTATATTGCCCAAATGTTTGATGAAATAAAAAAGATGATCTTAGGCCGAGTACATGGATACCAAACATGACATGCTTTAAAATTGAGCACAAACGTGCAGTGGCAACAAAATTAATACATTTTTAAAAGCCTTTAAAAGCCTTTACAGGTTACCACTTTAGATTTACAGAGGAGGTCTACTGCTAAAATTACTGCCCTCGATCTGACCTTCGCGGTGATACCTCACATGCATGGTGCAATTGCTGTTTACGTTTGACGCCAGACCGCCGCTTGCGTTCGCCTTAGCGCGAGAGCAGGGGGGACAGGGGTGCTTTTTATTTATTTATTTTTTTTCTTTATTTTTTTTTTGCTTTTTTATCTTATTTTTAAACTGTTCCTTTCATTTTTTTTTTTTAAATCATTTTTATTGTTATCTCAGGGAATGTAAATATCCCCTATGATAGCAATAGGTAGTGACAGGTACTCTTTTTTGAAAAAATTGGGGTCTATTAGACCCTAGATCTCTCCTCTGCCCTCAAAGCATCTGACCACACCAAGATCGGTGTGATAAAATGCTTCCCCAATTTCCCAATGGCGCTATTTACATCCGGCGAAATCTAAGTCATAAAATGCTCGTAGCTTCCGGTTTCTTAGGCCATAGAGATGTTTGGAGCCACTCTGGTCTCTGATCAGCTCTATGGTCAGCTGGCTGAATCACCGGCTGCATTCTCAGGTTCCCTGTTGAGACAGGAGAGCCAGAGAAAAACACGGAAGACGGTGGGGGGGGGGAATTCCCTCCCACTGCTTGTAAAAGCAGTCTAGAGGCTAATTAGCCGCTAGGATTGCTTTTACATGAAAGCCGACCGCTGGCTAAAAAGAATGATACCAAGATGATACCTAAACCTGCAGGCATCATTCTGGTATAACCACTCAAAGTCGTGAATGGCGTACCTGAAGACAAAAAAATGGTTAACAATAAAGCACAGTAAACGGTAAAGTATAAATAATTACATACCTGAAAAGCAAACATGATAAAACATAATAACAATAAAACATTGCAGAATAGAATACAGTAAAAAAGAGCAGAACAATAGAGAGAGAATAGAGAGAGAGAGAACAATAAAACGACAACTATTTTTTTTTATTTTTGTTTGTGTTTTTTTTTTTTTTTTACACTTTTTTTTTGTAACTGTAACTTTTATAACTGTAACCGGTTCCAGGTTCGAGTCTCTCAAAATGCGATGGCATCTTAGGAGACCCTGTGAAAGTGTGCCTAGTCTGTGCAATGCTGTACGCTACGCTAATACTCAACTAGTGCATGGTAGCGTTCAAAACATTCACCAAGTGTACTGCAGTGCTGGTTTGACTACGACCGGGGTGTACTACGCCGCTGGTGCTTGCCAGTTCACCAAAACGCTGCAAAAAAAAGTGTCAGTGATCGATCGATACTGCACTTGGGTGGGCTGGACTGGGCTGGGCCGGGCGGAGGGGCAAAACGCAGGTGCTAGCAGGTATCTGGGCTGATCCCGCTAACACTGCGTTTTTGGGAACCCTAAACTGCTGGGGACGCTAGTATAGATCTGATCGGATCAGATATTGATGCGTTCAGATACTATACCACTAAGGGAGGTGTACGGTGCGTGTACAGTGCGTGCGTGGGTGTTCGCGGTACTGGCGCTAATCTGACGCTGCCTAGGGCAACGCATATCACCGCCGGGCGATCAGGGGGCTAAACCTTTATTCGGTAATAAACGGCGGGTGCCCTGACACTATAAAAAATAAACGAACTAACCAGCGTCACCCGTAACGGTTATACGGTGATCAGTGGTGAAAGGGTTAACTAGGGGGCCATCAAGGGGTTAAAACATTTATTAGATAGTATATGGGGGTCCCTGTCGCTATAAAACACTGACGGCGAACCTAAATATTTACGTCCCTAACTAGCGTCACCAGCGACACTAATACAGCGATCAGAAAAATGATCGCTTAGTGACACTGGCGACAGGGGGTGATCAAGGGGTTAAAACTTTATTAGGGGGGTAAGGGGGGGTACCCTAGACCTACAGGGGGCTAAACCTTTATTCGGTAATAAACGGCGGGTGCCCTGACACTATAAAAAATAAACGAACTAACCAGCGTCACCCGTAACAGTTATACGGTGATCAGTGGTGAAAGGGTTAACTAGGGGGCAATCAAGGGGTTAAAACATTTATTAGATAGTATATGGGGGTCCCTGTCGCTATAAAACACTGACGGCGAACCTAAATATTTACGTCCCTAACTAGCGTCACCAGCGACACTAATACAGCGATCAGAAAAATGATCGCTTAGCGACACTGGTGAGGAGGGGTGATCAAGGGTTTAAAACTTTATTAGGGGGGGGTAAGGGGGGTACCCTAGACCTACAGGGGGCTAACCCTAACTGTCCCACCACTGCTAACTGTCACAAACTGACACTATGCAGTAATCAGGAAAAAAAAAAAAAAAAAAAACCTGCTTGCTGTCAGTTTGTGACAGGGGGGGGGGGGTGATTGGGGGGGGGGGGATCGGGGGGCGATCGGGGGGGGGATCGGGGGTGTAATGTATGCCTGGTATGTTCTACTGTGTGTGTGTGTGTTTGGTGCACTTACATGTCATCTCTCCTCGGCGCTGGAAAGGAAACTGCCAGACCGAGGAGAGATGACATCACATCCTCTGCCTCTGTGTACTATACAGAGGCAGGGGATGTTTCTCATTGGCTGGGAGCGATCGCGAGGGGGGGGCCACGATCGGATGGCCTCCCCTTCGTCTGTCATCGCTCCCAACCAAATGCCGACCGCAGCTGGCACCGGGGGGGGTCCGATCGGACCCCCCACCCGCGGGAAGGCAATCACGTTTCAGGTACGTGATTTTGCCTGCCTGTGTCGCTCTGCTCACGTATATAGGCGTGAGGCGGTCGGCAAGTGGTTAAAGCGGAGGTTCACATAAAAATTGAACCTCCGCTTTTCGGAACCCTCCCCCCCTCCGGTGTCACATTTGGCACCTTTCAGGGGTGCAGATACCTAAGACAGGTATTTGCACCCACAGGAGTCTATGCCTCTTCCTGTCCCACCGCGCTGATTGCTGGGACACACACGGGTCCCAGAGACAGCACGGACCATACAGATTGCACTGCACGACTCGCGCATGCGCAGTAGGGAACCGGGAAGTGAAGCAGCAAGGCTTCATTTCCTGATTCCCATACCGAAGATAGCGGCTGTAGCATCCGAGGAACGGTTCGGCCTTGGGTGCCAACATCGCTGGACCCTGTGACAGGTAAGTGTCCATATTTTAAAAGTCAGCAGCTGAAGTATTTGTAGCTGCTGACTTTAAAAAAAAAAAAAATTTGCGGGACTCCCTCTTTAATGGTTTTAACGGTTAAAAAGGGGCGTATTTTGGAGATATTACAGAGGTGAAGTCTGCAAGATTTGGACAGCGAGTGGATTTGGGGCTGAAGGACAGGTCAGAGTCCAGGATTACAAGTAGCACCCTGGCAAGAAGGGAGGGACTGATGGTTGTATTAACCTCTTGCCGACCAGCTGCTGCAGTTACACTGCGGTAAGTTGACTCGGCTGCGCAAATCGCCGTAGATGTATGTCAGTTCGTGCACAAGGTTTTGTGGGCACGCGATTGGACAACAGGAGAGCCAATCAGCGGGTCCAGAGGACTCTATGCTCGCCGGCCACATGCGATCGTTCCCCGCAGAGACAGAATGGGGATCTTACAGGGGATTAAACAGGATCTTGTCTTCCTGCTATGCAGGAAGACGAATATGTGTGTTGTCCCAGGCAGCCCATCCCCCCACACTGTTAGAAACACACCGAGGGAACACATTTAACCATTAGATTGTCCCTGTTAACCCCTTCCTTGCCAGTGTCATTAGTACAATGTCAGTGCATATTTTTAGCACTGATCACTGTAATGTCACTGGTTCCCAAAAAAAGTGTCAAAAATGTCAGCTAGGTGTCCAATCTGTCTGCCGCAATGGCACAGTCCTGCTAAAAATCACTGATCACCACCATTAACTAGTAAAAAAAAAAAAAAATAAATAAAGTTTAAAAATGCCATAAATTTTTTCCCCTATTTTGTAGACGCTATAACTTTTGCGCAAACCAATCACTATATGCTTATTGGGGTTTTTTTTTTTTTAAACCAAAAATATTTAGCAGAATGCATATTGGCCTAAATTTAGCCCACAGGCCTTGTGTTTGACCGATGTACTCTACAGGTTAGTTAGTAGAGGGCTTAGATTTGGGGGGTGGTAGCAGATTTAAAGTTTAGATTGGGACAGACTGGACTTCTAACTTTAAATAGCATTTGTTTTCAGTACTTTTCATACAAACACAGGTGAAGTGACCAATGCATTCCACACTCTATTCTACTCCACTGTTTTGCAAGCAGCTATAGGAATGTTATCTGCATACTGTTAAGACACTTGCAATGCTGTCTGCAGTATTCTTTATTGAATGAATCTATTAGATTGTAAGCTCTTATGTGCAGGGCCCTCCTAACCCTCTTGTATAACTGTATAATCTCCCCTCATGTTGTAAAGCCCTGTGCAAACTGTTGGCATGATATAAATCCTGTATAATAATGAACTAGCACCACACCCATATCGTATGTACAGCATTAAATAATGGAAGTTTAAAGCTACCACACACACATTTTAGGCTGTACCTTCTTCTAGTCCTGCAAAGAAAACCTGGTCTAGACTACTTACCTGGCTATCTCTTGGCTTCAGTGTTTTGAGTCACTGACGCAGAACAAGCATGTTGCAAATGAAGTAGGAACTTGTAGAGCTGATTCATAAAAAGGTACCTGCCAGCAAAAATCTGCGATTCTTGCCAGCACAGAAACTAGTCCCAGGCACACTTTTTTTTGCCAACATTACGAAACCATGTACAAGACAAAGAATGGTGCCACCGCTGTTCACTCAATCACTCATACCAGGGGGTTACATGCAAAGAGGGATTCTGATCATCCCTGAACCCAGTTACCATCCAGGGCTGGTGGTTCTGGCTGAACACAAACTGGACAGAGCAAACAGCCCAGTTTGTATGCATTCATAGCAGAGTGGTGCTGTGCCAAATGTGAAGTTTAGACACGATGCACTCTAGTCATTCAGCTCATGGGCCGAAATTTGAGCAATCTATGGCCAGCAGGAACATACAATCCAGTACCATCCAGTACCAAAGTTAAACTTCCAAACTGCGCAGAGGACAAAATCAGCAGTAACATTAAAAAATTCATTGTAGAGGTTGTCCTGTCAAAGCTTCCCCCAGTCATCTAGGCCAGGGGTCGGCAACCCGCGGCCCGCCGCCGCTAAATCTCCGGCCCACCAGTGTCCATGATTAATTCACAGCCACCCAGCCCATGGACAAGTGGGTGGGTCTCTGTTTAATAATGTCACCTGCAAAAGTGTGGGTGTTATACAATAAAAATGCAGCCATATACACTCGGGGCTCAGATGACTCACCGCCTCTCCCTCCCCGAGTGGCGCTCTTAATGCGGTATATAGCTGCATTTTTATTATATAACACAGACACTTTTAAAGATTACATTATTAAAACACTGGGCAAGCATTTTCTTGTATCCTCCGTTCACAGCAAGCAACCTCTGTATCCCCCCCACACACACACAGCGACCTCTGTATCTCCCCACCCCCATCCACCTCTGTATCCCACCCCCTATTCATATCCACCTTTGTAACCCCCCCCCCTAAACAGCCACCTCTGTATCCTCCCCCTTCTGTCCACAGCCACCTCTGTATCCCCCCACCCATCACTGTACACCCCCCTTCCACAACCACCTCTGTATCCCCCCCCCCATCCATAGCCACCTCTGTATCCCCCCCCCATCCACCTTTGTATCCCCCCCCCCCCCCATCCACCTTTGTATCTCCTTCCCCCATCCACAGCCACCTCTGTATCTCCCCCCCTCCTACAGCCACCTCTGTACCCCCCCCCCCCATTCACAGCCACCTCTGTACCCCCCCTCCCCATTCACAGTCACCACTGTATCCTCCCCCCTCCTGTCCACAGCCACCTCCGTACCCCCCCCCCATAGCCACCCCCTGTACCCTACCATTTTCATTAGCAGGTGAATGTGGCCCTCCATGCATTCACATACATTGAATACAGCCCTTAAGTGGAAAAAGGTTGCTGACCCCTGATCTAAGAAATTCCTCATTACAGAAAATCAAAGGAGTGACCCATATTCTCCATGCAAAGATGCGTACTTTAAGTTTTTTTGCCTTTTCTATCAAGTGATTTTAAATGCAGCAACTAAAAAACTACTTATAAATACAACTGAGGGTTTTTTTTGTCATGTTTTATTTGTTCTTAAAAAATGCAGCAATTGTACACTGCTTTTGCTGCACATCACATTTTTTTACAATACCTTTAGAGTTACTTGCTGTCTTTACCCAAGGCTGTGTTGCTAACCGTCATTTCACAACTTGGTGAAAATTGGTACATAATAACCTAAAGGTAATCAAGTTGAATGGCAATTGAGTTTTGCATGCAGAAAAAGCAGATATAAACTACAAAGCCGAACATTTCCACAGTTTGAAAGTGGCCTTTTCCCAAAGACAAATACCATCTAGATACAATGCTCCTGGCGTGGCGAGGGGAGATTACCCAGATCTTCACCTACTAGTCAAAATCAGAGATGAACAGCACAGTCTCACTCTTTTGTGCAGATGTAAAGAGGGAGGGACATATAAAAAGGTGTCCTGGCATAAGACAGTATCTTATTCCTTAACTTATCGCTTTGCACAAAGCTGCTGCAGTACATTGCAGCATTTCCCCAAAACTACATATTCCAAATGAGAGTGCTAAAACTAATGACATGTGGGATAGGTTTCCCTGCAGCATGTAGAGAATATTCAAATTATGTAGGAATCAGTCTTCCAGCTTTCAATTTTTAAATTAAAAAGTAACCAATTTTATACAATAAAAAAGGTAGAATATTTAACACAAATAGCTTCAACACAAGACCTATTCAAACTAAATGTATCTACATTGCATACAAATTAGTTCCACACTGAATTGACAGTTCACTGAATAAGTAGCTCCACAATAGGACATCTGCCTTTATTGCTCTTATGCATATGGTGCTCTCTGAAGGCACTGTGGTATGGATTAGAAAACATGGAATGACTTTGGTGGAAATCATTTGGAATGACTTGAATAACTGCTGTACAAGTCGTCATTCTGGAACAGTTATGTGAAATCCGTGGTTTTGTTTCTCTTTGTCCCAATCAACAGAAAAAAAAAAAAAAAGGTAAGAGTTCATGTTATACTTCACAGGAGAACAAAAATCATCTGCAGGCAGACTTTTTACATGCCCATCCTGATGCTCTGGATGATCTGGAAGATTGCTGTAGGATAAGAAACAGATTTGGTAAGTTTATTTAAAAAATACATTAGACAGAACACATTATTTGCAGCCTAAACTAGCATTGGTCAAATTCTGTTTGCCAAGCTGCTACTGGGAACTTTAGATGTAATCTCATGGACTGCAGTTCTGACAATCGCCACTAGATGGTGCCTAGTAGATCTGGATTTCCTCATTGACTGCAGTTCCATCAACCTCAACTAGATGGTGCCTAGTAGAAATGGGATTACCACAATCACTGAACATTCCAATATCAGTATTTCAGACAACCACAGACCCAAAAAAATAAAGACTCATACTCACTCATGCATTTTCATTATCTTCCTTTTTGGGATCAGTCAAGGATCTCTATATATAGTTGTATATGCATGTAATGCATGTGCATCTCTTGTGATATGGAACACAAAATAGGCAGTTTTTTTTTTACTTCCATTACCATGGAATTTTAAAGAGGAGCTCCACCTTAAAAAAAAATATTAAAAGCCAGCATCTACAAATACTGCAGCTGCTGACTTAATAAATGGACACTTACCTGTCCCGGTCCAGCGATGTCGGCAGCCAAAGCCGATTGATCACTTGTCTCTCGGCTGCCCGCGCCGCCATCCTCGGTCAGGGAATCAGGAAGTGAAGTGTTGCGGCTTCACTGCCCGGTTCCCTACTGCGCATGCGCGAGTCGCGCTGCGCATCTTCACTGGTCCCCATTGTGTTCTGAGAACTGTGTGTTTCCCAGAACACAATGGGGGGAGAGGGGCGGGTATCTGCGGCTATCTAAGCCCAGAAGTGGGTGCAGATACCTGTATTAGACAGGTATCGGCACCCCCTTCTACTCTGAAAGGTGCCAATTGTGGCACAGGGGGGTATCCAATGAGCAGAAATTCCACTTTAGGGTGGAACTCCGCTTTAAGCAATTCTGCAGAAACAAGCACTCTTTCTTGGGAACACAGCTCAAGTTTTCTTTATTACATTTGCACACTTGGATTATGTGTACACAGGAGTTTGGTCTTTAGTAGTCTTCAAGATAGGGTCAGTGAATTGTGATGATACAGGGAATTTACTTAGCGACTCTGGACAAGGGAAGACTTTTTGTAGGCCACTATCCAATTAATTTTTTTTCTGACTTTCTCTTTACTGCGTTTTTGTCCGCAAGAGAACATATGTGTCAGCAAGAGAGCGCAAGACCCCTTGGCTCAGCAAGAGCATATGGGCCGGTGCCAGGGTGAGAACAAATGAATCTGTATGGCAAGAGTGGAGGCACATATGGGTCAGAACTGCAAGAGTGAGAACATATGGATTTGCCCATATTTTAGGAAGAGTAAGAGAACATATGGTTCAGAACTGAGAACATATGGGGCTGTATGGTAGGAATGAGATCATAAGGGTCAGTGAAGCGATACAGATACCATTAGGGTCAGTGTCAAGAGTAAAAGACCATTTGGATTACTGAGAGTACATATGGGTCAGAACTGTGAGCTTATGGATCTGTTTGGTGAGAACATACAGTTCAGAACTGTGGGCACATGGATCTGTTTGGTGAGAACATACAGTTGAGAATTGTGGGCACATGGATCTGTTTGGTGAGAACATACAGTTGAGAATTGTGGGCATATGGATCTGTTTGGTGAGAACATACAGTTCAGAACTGTGGGCACATGGATCTGTTTGGTGAGAACATACAGTTCAGAACTGTGGGCACATGGATCTGTTTGGTGAGAACATACAGTTGAGAATTGTGGGCACATGGATCTGTTTGGTGAGAACATACAGTTGAGAATTGTGGGCACATGGATCTGTTTGGTGAGAACATACAGTTGAGAATTGTGGGCATATGGATCTGTTTGGTGAGAACATACAGTTGAGAATTGTGGGCATATGGATCTGTTTGGTGAGAACATACAGTTGAGAATTGTGGGCATATGGATCTGTTTGGTGAGAACATACAGTTGAGAATTGTGGGCATATGGATCTGTTTGGTGAGAACATACAGTTCAGAATTGTGGGCATATGGATCTGTTTGGTGAGAACATACAGGTCAGAATTGTGGGCATATGGATCTGTTTGGTGAGAACATACAGGTCAGAACTGTGGGCATATGGATCGGTTTGGTGGAAACATACAGTTCAGAACTGTGGGCATATGGATCGGTTTGGTGGAAACATACAGGTCAGAACTGTGGGCATATGGATCGGTTTGGTGGAAACATACAGTTCAGAACTGTGGGCATATGGATCGGTTTGGTGGAAACATACAGTTCAGAACTGTGGGCATATGGATCGGTTTGGTGGAAACATACAGTTCAGAACTGTGGGCATATGGATCGGTTTGGTGGAAACATACAGTTCAGAACTGTGGGCATATGGATCGGTTTGGTGGAAACATACAGGTCAGAACTGTGGGCATATGGATCGGTTTGGTGAAAAGGAAAGGACATTTGGGTCAGAACTGTGGGAGAATATACGGGATATTATAGTGAGAATGAGAGAACAAAAAAAACTTGAGGAACTTCAGCCATGCCCGTGAATTTCCCTTTCAATATGCCACTTACCTTTGATGCTCCTTTATGTGAAATGTGTATTATCCTTTTCTCAGCCACGTCTCTGCTGCTGTCCATCCAGTCCTACGCTGTCATCTTGATACACCCAGCTGTCTTTTCCTCATTCGTATAGCCAGCTCCCTGATGAGGTGCCCCAATTCTACACATGTGCAGATGCTCCAGCCTCCAAACAGCACAATACTGTTTCAGAACCTCCTGGAATGTGCGTAGATATTCCAGAAGGCTGCGGACAGCTGATCATAGGTCATCCTTGTCTCCATGCCTGAAGGTCTGCTTCAAGTTAAAGCGCCACCAAGCAAACTTTTTTCTTAGACTTGGATAGTGTAGAGAAGAAAGAATTTTTTTGCTGGCTGTCACTCAATTAAGAATAGTCACTCTAAAGATCAATGTCACCAGAAATACAAGGGGACTTCCACATTTTTGAAACATCACCAGAACAGGAATGGAGAGAAAATCCACTCTGTCAGCTGTTTACAAGAGGACTTCCCTTATATTAGAAACTTCCTTTTGAATCTACAGGACAGGAAGTAAAAGGGAATCTCCCTCATGAGACACAGATGTAAAAAAAAAACTGACAACCTGATAACTCCTACCAATTCTATATAAAAGAAAAAAAAAAGTTCTGGATTTAGATGAACGGTGCCATAAGGGTAACAAATATCCATTTTAAGGCCCTATTCTGGGCTTTAGTGGTATGAATGGACCCTGAGATTGATGGACCCCGGCTGCCCCATCCTCTTTTGGATTCTGAAAGGACCCCACTGCTGGGCATCCAATTGGAAGTGTCCAGGTCACGCAAGCACCAATGGACACCTGATAAAGGACCCAAGCAAAAAGCAAACAGAAGAAAATACTCTGAGCTGCACCGTTATGTGACTGTGGCTTAAAGCGGCACTCCGACCAAGCGTGGAAGCTCCCGTGTCTGCCGCCAGATTTGGCACCTTTTGGGGGGGGAGCGGGAATTGCAGCCTTCTGAGACTCACATCCCAAAAGACTGCAGTGCACTTTGTGCAGTAGGAAGCCGGCTGGCTTCACTGACAGTTTCCCTTAGTCAAAATGGTGGCACCCAATAGCCGATTTAAGAATTGGCTCAGGTGAAGACAGCGCTGGATCCCTGGGACAGGCAAGTGTCCTAATATTAAAAGTCAGTAGCTGCAGACTTCATTTTTTTTTTGGGAGCTCCTCTTTAAGACAAGGGAAAAAGGGCACTTATTCAATTTGGGGGTGGGGGGGTATGAAATCAGCCAAGGCTGTGACTTCAGAGTCACAAAGTAAAAGAATAGACAGGTAATTTAGATATTGGAGAATGTCAGAAGATCTACTAGTGCTGGGCAATGACAACACTGAAGACGTCAGGAGTGGAGAGAGGAAGGAAAGTGGTTTGATCACAGAGACAAGTGCAGAACTCACAGGAAACACACTTGGGGGGGGGGGGAGGATTTCCTAGAACTGGAGCAGCTGTGCATAACCACCAATCAGCTTCTAGCTTTTATTTTCAAAGCTTAACTGAGCAAGTGGAAGATAGAAGCCAATTGGTTGCCTGACACAGCTGATGCAGATTCTGTTAGGTGCTCCCCACAGTACACAGCGGGGTGTTCCTGACATATGTTACATACATAGGGGGGGGGGGGGGTAATAGGAAAGTTTAGGATGTGTCCAGCCTGTGATCAGCAGAGGTCTTGTGGAAGATCTCCCTACTTATCTGCTACCACTGATCTTTAGACTGTAACCAGCAATCTGGACATGGTTTACTCTACACAGAAAAGTGATCCTGAAAGGGATGATGGAATTCAGGAACCAGTCAGGAAATATGTCTATGGAAGGATCATGGAGCAGACTCAATGGGAGAACCCTGGAAGGTCACCATACATCTTACAATCTAGCCATACAATCAAGTTTAGATTTACCAAACTTACGTAATGGGAGCACCTACCTGAACTAACCTGCCAATCTGCATCCAGACAATGCATTGTACAGCTGAGATTGCAAGGTGTGTGGTGACACATATCTATGTGGCCCTGGTAGGGATTGCTGGGACTTGTAGTCCCTGTGTGATTGGTTAGTAGTAATGTAAATAGAGGAAAGGGCACTCACCTGACCCGCAGACCACGAAGATGAAGAGAGCCAGTAACCAGGGACCTACCGATGACTTCTCCTCCGTGGCGTTCCTCTGTAGACAGGACAGAGACAGCGATCAGCCCCGGCCACGTCCCCCTCCTCCTCCTCTCCCTCCCCTCCGCTCCCCATACAGCACATACCGCGGTCTTGGCCACGTTGCCCCTCTGTGTGATGTTCTTGCTGTGTTTCTCGTTCGCCATTCGGATTCTCTGTTTGGCCACCATGGCTGCGGTGCGGTGGATGGATCCTGGGATATAGGGGCAGATGAGATCCCTATGAAGCGATCACCTGGCTCGCAGGGTGTGTGAGTTGTAAATAGTGACCCGCCGAGGTGCCAGCGTAGGCAATTCCACAGTCCCCGCCCACAACCGGAACTACGTCTGACGACACACGGAGTGAGGTCTCGGCAAATAGTCCCTCCCACACGTGTCAGCGCTGTTGTACGCTCAGCATAGAGGAGGGGGGCTGGGCGTACTATTTGGTGTATCCGCCGATACAGCCGTACTGTTAGTGTCCTGTGTGCTCGGCATAGAGATGGAGGGCTGGGCGTACTACTGGGTGTATCCGCCGGGACTGTGCCCTCCAGCCGTACTGTTAGTGTCCTGTGTGCTCAGCATAGAGAAGGGGGCTGGGCGCACTATTTGGTGTATCCGCCGCCCCAGCCGTACTGTCAGTGTCCTGTGTGCTCATATCACTCCTCATAGTGATAAAGTGCGGGAGAGTGTCTGCAGACTATCGGGCGAGCAGAGCTGTGCACTGCTGGGGGGTCCACAGGACAAAATATGTCTTCTGAGGGAAGCTAATGGCAAGATTGGCCCCCAAGTCCCCCCTCTGAGGCCTCTCCCACCTTATTACACTGCCTCAGTGCTGTGTACCTCAAGTCACAGCACCTACCTCACCTTCCTCATATCCACCTGTCCCCTCCTGGCCCTGGGGCAGTCCAACATAGCAAGGATAACTTGTCACAAATGTGTGGCAGTAAGAAAATGAGTGGCCTCTATGGTAGGTTACTAAAGTAAGCATAGTTAGGGGCTTGTACCATCATCCAGGAATCTAGAAATAACAAAATTGGGAGCCTGGTCCCCAACCAGGCTGCCACAAGGACACTGAGGCATTTGGACTATTGCGGTACAGTAAAAAACAATACAATGTTAGATAAGACAATTATGTAAAAAAAATATAGGCGGTTTTATTGATGCAGAAAAACAAATCATCAATTGCACATTAAAACATGGTAACTACAGATATATCGCCAGTGAAATAATTAACCCCGGAGGGGGAGAATCACAATAGGACAATTAATCACAGAAGTCATTTTCCTCGACTAGTTTCGCGGACAATGGCCGCTTCATTGGGAGGGTATCTGTAATGCGGATGCCGGCACGTGACGTCATAAGGTCAGAGATCCCGCACACGCACGAGGTGATCGAATGCGCACTCGCCCTATGGCTGAGGGGACAGAGTCCCCACATCCAGGGCCGCCTTCTCTTGCACTCATCCTGGCTGGGACTCTGTCCCCTCGGCCATAGGGCAAGTGCGTGTGCTCTGTGCGGGATCTCTGACCTTGTGACGTCATGTGCCGGCGTGTGTTCCAGCATCGCATGGCCGGGAGCTACAAATAACAGGCATTTGCCTGTTCAGTGATGTTCTGGACTCAGGAACCCGGGATTGTGTGCCTCAGCCAGCCCCCAGTAAGTGACCTGGGATAATTTAGCTTACCACAACCATGTTGCAGCAGCTTTTACCCTAAGGTACTGGCACTGGTTTCTCTAATTTTGATACCGTTTCTTCTCCCTACAGGTGACTCGGGCATGGGTGGATATGCCTTACCATGCCTCCACCCTTCGCCTGTGGTCCTTAGTGCTATATACACTAGCCACACACTGGCACCTTCTCCCCTAGTTGTGTTGCCTCCACCAGGACTCCTCAAATCTCGATATAATTACCAAGTATTCTTGTGCCTCCTACTCACCTTATGTTCTACATTCAACCTCGTTTCACCCTCCCTTGCTATCCATCACCCCCCCTTTTTTCCTTTTCTCCCCCCCCTTTTTTTCCTCCCTCCCCCCTTTTCCCTTCCCTCCCCTCACTTTCTGTTTTCTTTTGGTTTTCACTCCTGTCCCCTTCTCCCCTTTTCCCTCCTCTTCTATCCCTCCTTACCTTCTTTCAGCTTGGACCCTTCCTTTTTTCCCTCCCCCCTCCTTCCCTTCCTCCCCTCCCCCCCTTTTCTCTCCCTTCTCCCCCCCCCCTTTTTTCTCCTTCCACACTCTCTTCCCTTTCTGTCCCACACTGACCCTATGCTATGCCTTTTCTCTTCCTTTCCTTTTCCACCTTCCTTTCCCCCCCCCCTTCCCCCATCCTTTCACTCCCTCACTCCCACCACACCTCACCTCCACTTTCACCCACTCATTGTCTTATATTTTTCACTCATTCACCAATTCTTTTTTCTCCTTCACATTTTTTCTATTGTGCACCCTGCACACCTCCACTGCCATTTTACAACACTCACTCATTATTATAGCATCTCCTCTACCACCTTATTCATCAATTTCACTGGCTTACTCGGTTATGGTGTGGCAAGCCCACATTATACCCATTCCCTTCACCTTTTTTACCCAGATTCCAAACTCATCATTATTAGTAGCTCCCCCGAGTCGCTGCGGAGGATCACTCCTTGGTGGCAGAACCCTGTGCCTGGTGTCTGCTGGGACATGGGTAAGCAGCCTTGCTCCCTCCCCTTTTTTCTACCCATTAATATTTTGTTTAACCATGATGATGTTTTTAGTGCTTATGCCTTTTGGCAATTATATTGTTGTTTTTTCTGATTAAACAGCTAAACCACATTACAGATACCCTCCCGATGAAGCGACCATTGTCCGCGAAACTAGTCTAGGAAAATGACATCTGTGATCAATTGTCCTATTGTGATTCTCCCCCTTCAGGGTTAATTATTTCACTGGCGATATATCTGTACTGTTACCATGTTTTAATGTGCAATTGATGATTTGTTTTTTCTGCATCAATAAAATGTGTGTCAGTGTTGAATTGTAAGTCTGTTAACTTGCTGCACATTTTCACTGGCCAGTTGTACACTTACAGAGCACTTGAAGCACAAGTTCTAGTTGGCGCTTTTTACAATTTGTGGCAAATTTTGCATGGCAGCAGAGCAAGAGCTCTGCAAGTCTACAGCATGAAAATTCAGCCACAGTGACCCCTGTGGTAGGATGACTATTGCACAACATAACTGAACCAGAACTTGAAGAATGTTTGCAAAGAAAGTTGATCTGGAGTCATGCAATACAGACTTGTGAAGCCTGGCAAGTCTAGCAATAGCTTAGCAAGTCATTTTAAAACTTGCAGCTCATTTGCTTGCTATCTGGGGTTTGGCATCTTCACCGTGGGCACTGGTAGACCTTGTCCAACACTGGGGCTTTACATCACTATATGTAAAAAGTACCACGGACAATGCGCTGGGCCTCAGTCATCCTATGTGGCACCACTGGGCCTCGGTCATCCTATGTGACACCACTGGGCCTCGGTCATTCTATGTGACACCACTGGGCCTCGGTCATCCTATGTGACACCACTGGGCCTCTGTCATCCCATGTGACACCACTGGGTCTCGGTCATCCTCTGTGACACCACTGGGCCTCGGTCATCCTATGTGACACCACTGGGCCTTGGTCATCCTATGTGACATAACTGGGCCTTATATACTCTGTGTGACAACCACTGTACCACGGTTATCCTATGTGACACTACTGGGCCTCATATACTCTGCATGAACACCACTGGGCCTCAGTCATCCTATGTGACACCACTAGGCCTCATACACTTTGTGTGACTACTGGGCCTCAGTCATCCTATGTGACACCAGCGGGCCTTAATCATCCTATGTGTCACCACTAGGCTTCATACACTTTGTGTGACACCACTGGGCCTCAGTCATCCTATGTGACACCAGTGGGCTTCAATCATCCCATGTGACACCACTAGGGTTCATACACTCTGTGTGTCTGAGAGCATATAGGCGTGAGGTGGTCTGAGAGCGTACAGGCATAAGGGGGGGGCTGAGGGCGTATAGGTGTGAGGGGGGCTGAGAGCATACAGGTGTGAGGGGAGCTGAGAGCATACAGGTGTGAGGGGAGCTGAGAGCGTACAGGTGTGAGGGGGGCTGAGAGCGTACAGGTGTGAGGGGGGCTGAGAGCGTACAGGTGTGAGAGGGGGTGAGAGCGTACAGGTGTGAGAGGGGGTGAGAGCGTACAGGTGTGAGAGGCCTGAGAGCGTACAGGCGTGAGGGGGCTGAGGCACTGAAGGACGGCCAGTGGGCAGATTCGGTGGGACGGCCTGTGGGCGGGCCCTGGGGAATGTTGGTGGTCAGGCTTGGGGGCCCAGACCTAAAGCCGTGTAAGGGGCCCCACAATTTCTGATGGCTGCCCTGGGGGTGACAATCAGTTTTTATGTATTTGTGTAAAGCCTTTATCCCAAAAGGAACAAAACTGCTGCAACTGCTTATTATTATTATTATACAGGATTTATATAGTGCCAACAGTTTACACAGTACTTTACAACATAAGGGGAAGACAGTAAAATTACAACACAGTTTAATACAGTAGGAATCAGCTTATAAAGTGTTAGCTAGAGTTTGGCTTCAATTTGTTAGTTCATTTAAATTTGCCAGTGCATCTAACACACCCCTCCCCTGGCCAGATCACCTGGTGAAAACAGAGGGGAGAAAAGCCTAAATGAAGAAAACTAAGACAGCTACCACATCTAATGATTGGTAAACTGCAAAATAATACATTTTTGGTTTTGAATGTAATACTGCTTTATGGTACTTTTGACACTTTCCGTATTCTATGATGATCTGGGTATGATGTCAATTAAAGCAACCCAAATAAATTCATATTTAACCTTTACTAATACTTAATTCAAACTCTGATCATCTCCCCCAATTGCCTTCTCCCCTTGGCTTGTATTTTCAGATTTTTAATTATTATTTCTATTGTTTTTAGAATTAATAATGGCTTGTTTTAGTTAGAATTGTATTAAAAAAAATCATGCCACATTAAAAAATGTAAAAATAATAATAAAAAACTTTGTTAATTCTTTATTTTGCAATGCTTTGTACCAAAATTGCAATTTTAGGCTGCATGCCACACTGCAAATCCCAGCGGAAATAATTTACTGATTCCTGCAGCTGGGATTGACAGCTGCGTGTGGAAACCTGCAGCTGCCGAGTCCATACACTGCAATGATAGGCTGTTGGAGACCAAAGCGGTTATTGACTGTTCACACTGCAGTGATCCTGGCTGGACACAGTATAGATAAATATCAATGCATTAATACCTTTTTTTCCCTAGAGTTTAGATTTAAAGAGACATAGTACATGTATCCCAATGACAGGGTCTCTTCAAAATACATGTATTATACTTACCATTAATCCTGTTATTGAATGGAATTGTCACTCTCTTCCAGAGTTGGAGGTGCTACTAGGCTCTTGGGGTGTCCCGGATGCCTGCGCCCTCCTCCATGGTTCCCCTCCCCACCCACTACATCACTAATGTGTCCTGGCAGTTCTATAGGGAGAGGGGAGAGTGAGAAAAAGCTGATATTTCCCCCTTCATCTTCCAGGACAGCTACTTGGAGAGATGATTATCTCCGCCCTCTACAGGAAACACAAATCTGATATGATTTAAAAGGCCCTCCCCTTCCTCTGACCCTCAGTTGTTTTGTGTTTCCAGACCCTCCAGGAGTACACACCGAAATGTTTGTTTTTTTCTATAGGTTTGGTAGCTGTGGTTGGCGGACTGTATTTTCTTTTCTTTGCCTAAAGGGTTCCCATTTGTGTTGGTGGATTACTTGCCTTATTATTTTAAGAGGCAACTTCCACATCCTAGTGTCTTTCAGGCCTGGAGTGCGTCCTGCCATGGTGGACCTAGGTGAGGAGAATTGGCGGGAGAGCTGCATCCTAAAATTCCACTCTCTGCATCAGGTGTACCAAAATGGCATCGGATGATGCACTTCCGGGGATGTGTCAAGATGGCGCTGGAACCGTAAGTAGTGCAACGTACTTCCAGAGGCCAGATTTCCTTTTCCGGGCTGGCCATGTTAGGATGTGCTGACTGGGGGACCGCTGCTAATAGCTCTGCCTGGAGTACAGTGCAGGTTTCTGGCCTAGCGGCACTTCATTATAGTGTCTCTCACCAAGCTTGGCAGTGGGGGATTTTCCTGTGGAATGCTGAGGAAATCTCTACAGATGGAGCACCCGCTCATGCTGATCCAGTGGCTGCATCCAGTTCTCCTAATGCTATGGATGATAGCCATTAGGGCCGGTGGTATTTGTTTGTATCACATTCAGTAAAAGTTTGTACTTATATGCTTTTGCTCTCTGCTTTCTCCTAGACTTCAAGTAAAAGTGTTGGAACTGTAGGTCCAGGCTGCTTGATAGCTGCTAAGAGCTAGTGGCAGGACCTGAATCTGTTGCCTCTTTATAGGGGCAGGTTTAGATCCTTCCACTTCAAAGTAGCTGTTAGCTCTGCTAGATTTCTCTTTCTGGTTGTAGAAATTGATGAATTTTTAAAAGCTGTCTATACTTCTGAGCAACTTGAGGCCTTGGCTTTCTCCCTGGGTCTAACCTTGGCTTCCAGGTATATCGCTAGGAATCTAGAGGTTTGGATCCAGAGGCTGTATTGATTATTTTCCTCCAACGTTCCTGTTGAGGCCAGGGAATCTTTCCCCCTGGTCACCAAATCTGTAGCATTTCTGAGTCCTGGGAGGGGGACTTTACTTCTAAAAATAATTTGTGCTGAATTCATTTTTAGGGTAAGCTATTGTTCAGTTCTACCCCATGGAAAGTCCTGACCCATTTCTCAGAGAGAAGTAAGCATTTCCTTCCCAGAGGAATAATCCTCAGGGTAAGAGCCCCTTTTTGTGGTTTCCAAACCAAATCTAATTTTAAATTGGATGTTCAACCGACTTAGAAAAAGTGGTAGTTCAATAAAGATAAATCAAAAAGGGGTGGGAGGAAGGTTGACCTGGTTTGCCAAACAATGGGCAGAGGTCACCGAAAGTCCCTTCATCCTCCAGATTATAAGAGAGGACTACAGGTTAGAATTCAGACTTTCCCTAGGCCTGAGGGGGTTTTCTCACACGTCTACCCAGGGATCAGGGGAGAAATCGGAGTCGGAGCAAATGGTTTCTTCCTTTCCGGAGAATCAAAAATTTCAGGGTTGCTACTCTTACGTTTTTTCATTAAAGTAACATTCTGGCAAATTTTGGATGTTCATCAACTTAGGTGTCCTGAACAGATTTTTGGTTTACAGCTGATTCCGTATGAAAAGCATTTATTCGGTCAGAAATCTGTTGCTACCAGTGAGATCACTCTAAGATGGGGTGTACCTGTATTGGATCTATTTGCACCCAGTCTAAACAGGAAGCTTCCAGCGCTTTTTTCTCGCTAGAAATAGAGACGGAAGCCTTAGGGACAGATGCACTGACTTTCCCATGAAAGTTTAGTCTTGCATATGCCTTCCTGCAGTTTGCACTGTTGCCTCTGGTAGTACAGAGGTTTGTTCAGGCAGAAGTAATCCTAATAGCTCCATGGAGGCCCAGGAGGAGTTGGTTCTCAACACTGAGAACACTTTCAACAGCTCTCCCCTGGCCCCTGCCAGATTGAAAGAACCTTCTTCGACAAGGGCCAGTACTCCACCCAAACCCTCAGATTTACCGCTTGATGACTTGAAAGCTGAGGGACTCATTTTACACCTGAAAGGGTGTTGAGAAAAAGCCCCCCCCCACAGAGGGTGAGGGAGCTCCAACCGTCCCATTGTCTACATTTATTTGCCCCTTGAAGAGGATTTGTAGTGCGGTAACGGACTAGCCAGCCCTTCAGACAGCAAGTAGATTATAGTGTATTATGAAAATTTAGGGATTGATCTCCTGGGCAGAGCGCAAGGTGAGGGGGGCAACTATAGGCCTCCAACTGACCTCTCCCCGCACACCACCCATGTCAGGGTCACCCCAAAGTAAAGTGTGGCAAAACTATGCCAACCCCCAGGTGAGCCGGGCTGTCTCATGGTAACAAACTCTCCAGCCACTCGTTCTAGCTGGCACGTCCACTCCCCACTCACCACCTGATATATAAACAAATACACTACCATTGGTCAGGGGACTAGGATAAGTTGAGGTAGAAGTAAGAAAAGGTACAGTATAGGGAGCAGGAAAAGAAAGAAAGAATAACTGGAACACACCTGGAATCTCTCGTCCAGCCTCACCTCTCAGGCTTCGCCTCTGCTGCCACAGCAAAATATGGTGGGTAACTGAAAGAGAAAGGTAATTTCCCTTCCTCCTCAAGCTGTTAAATTACAGTACATTAGATCTCTGTTCTCACTTGTGAAGTCTGAAGGCGTCGCTTAAGGGATGGCTTTGCCAGTTCCAGGAGGGCCACCTCCAAGCTAGAGGACACTTGTCCTGGGTCGGAGACATATGTTACCCAATCTGACCAAGTGCTGGAGAAGCAGTCACGGGTACCCCGGCAGGTGGCAATCCAGTCCTCTCCTTCTCTTATTTCACTCACTTTACACCTCCATTCCCCCCTGCCAGGGATTTGTGTTAGTTTCCACTATATGGGGAGCAACCGCTTAGCTGCGTTCAATAAGTGAGGCAATACACTTCTTCTATATTGGCTAACTGGCATGGGAGGAATGTGCAAAAGGAAATGGACCAGGGAAAGAGGAACGTCCAGACCCACAATGTCCTTAATCTGGGACCTAATATCTTCCCAATAGGGTCTAATCACCGGACTGTCCCACCAAATGTTCAGTTGGTGGGACAGTATACCCCTGTGCCCACAACCCCTCCAGCACCGGTCTAAAGTGGATGGGTAAATTTGTGCTAAGTCCGCTGGTACACGGTACCAACGCGGCAGTATCTTATAATAATTTTTCTGGGTTTTAGAGTCGAATGAGCTGAATCAGGTAAATTGGTAGAGGTGGGACAATTGGGTGGGGGGTGAAAACTAGCTTCAGGTCTCGTTCCCAGGACCTGATGTATGTGGGTTTAATTGCAGAAGTGGTAGAGCCAATCAGATGGTAGAGTTCGGAGACCATATTTCGGATCGGTTCCTCTGCTATAAAGAGGCGTTCAAAGGGCGTAAGGGTAGAGATATCTTGTATGGAGAGTCTATGAGTCTCAAAAAAATGGTGAAGTTGTCTATGCCACCAAAAGTCAAAATGTATGTACAATAATTCTGCGCTACCAAAAAGGGGGGGAAGCAGCTAACACAACCAACAAATGTGAAGAACAAACAAGGAAACAAAATAAGTGTAGCGCTCAAAAAAGGGGGGGAATAAAAGTATGTGTAATTTAGGAGCTAGCAATTCAAAGTTCGAATGCTGACAAAAACGTCTTTGAAGAAAATTAGAAAAATGAGATATAAAGTCCTCTGGAACAAAATATTTGACCGTGGTACAAATTCTCTATGAAGAGAGACCACACACCACCAATGACAATGAGGAGGCTTACCAGACTTGGTGGACCCGACAAGGCATACGCCAGGTGGGGTCAAACAGGCTTGGGTGGTGCTGGGCTGGAACGAATGCTGAAGAGCAGGGATGGTGGAGTGGCTTCCACGTGACTGTGTTCCTTGGACGTAGTCGGGCACAGAGGTCGTGACGCTTAAATCCATGTTGGAATGTATAGAGGAAGGAAAGGATGGGCCAAATAGTGTAAATCCGTATTGATTTAAAATTTATTAAAATGATAATAAACACTTACATGGAAAATAGCTAAAAACAGCGCTGTGAAGAAACGGCGACTGTGGGGTCCTACCCGACGCGTTTCGTCTGCATAGACGTCATCTGGGGGAATCGGGTAAATTGGTAGAGGTGGGACAATTGGGTGGGGGGTGAAAACTAGCTTCAGGTCTCGTTCCCAGGACCTGATGTATGTGGGTTTAATTGCAGAAGTGGTAGAGCCAATCAGATGGTAGAGTTCGGAGACCATATGTGGGATTGGTTCCTCTGCTATCAAGAGGCGTTCAAAGGGCGTAAGGGTAGAGATATCTTGTATGGAGAGCCTATGAGTCTCAAAAAAATGGTGAAGTTGTCTATGCCACCAAAAGTCCATAGGGAAACTACCATGCCGGTCCCGTAGGGTCTCTAAGGGTAATAATTTACCACAGTTAGCGTTGCTATCATCCACCCAGGGGCCGAAAAAAGCCACCTGTTCCCCAGGAGGGAACCTTAGAAACCCCCTCCCCAATGGGGCCAGTGGGGACAAAGGGGGTGCCAGGGCCAGTTTGGTGTTGAGGCGATCCCAGGTTGCTAAAGCCTGGGTCGTCAATGGGGAGGCAAAGTCCGACAACCCCCTGTGTTCCCGAGCCAGCCACGGGGCGTAGGACAGGTTCCTGCCCGCTATGTATTTCTCCAGGGAGACCCAGAGTTTGGATTGGGTGTGGAAGCGCCAGTTGAGTATCCTCTGGAGGACTTAGCCTTATAATACGTCTGGATGTCTGGTAGGCCTAGGCCTCCTGCTTCTCCTCCTGCTCAGAAAAGCGCAATTGTCCTGTCTTTGGTTTTGAATGTTCTTACTAGAACTCCCTTTGAACCCTTGAATAAGGCTTCCTTAGGATTGGTAACTATGTAGACTACCTTCCTTTAGCCATTTCTTTGGGGAGAAGGATTTCTGACTTGAAATCCCTCTCTTGTAAAGGCCCTTTCTTGAGATTTTGGAAGATAGGGTGGTTATTAAACCTGACCCTTTATAACTACCTTAAAGCGATTGTAAGGGTTCGTTAAAAAATAACAATAAAAATAACAAACATATTATACTTACCTCCACTGTGCAGCTCGTTTTGCACAGAGTGGCCCAGAACCTCCTCTTCTGGGGTCCCTTGGCAGCTCTCGCAGCTCCTCCCCACATCAGATAACCCCCTGGCAGAAGTGCTCTCCCAGGGGGTTACCTTGTGGGAGCACTTCCGAGTCCAGCATTCGGCGTCCATAGAGGCCGAATCCAGGACTCGGCCCCGCCCCCCGCCATTGAATTTGATTAACAGCAGCGAGAGCCAGTGGCTGCGCTGCTATCAATCTATCCAATCAAGAGCCGAAACAACGCATCCCTGTGGGTCAAGTTCTAAGGCTCAGGTAAGTAAAACGGGGGGGGGGGGCTGGGGGGCCAGTCACTGCCAGGTGTTTTTTCACCTGAATGCATAGGATGCATTCAGGTGAAAAACCACGTAGGTTTACAACCTCTTTGAGTCTCTTTCAGTTTTCACAGGTTACAAGAAGTAGTTCTTCTTAGCCTTTGTACCTCCCCCAGGTATTCAGAGGAGGAAAGATTTAAGTTTCTGGATATGGAAAGATGTCTACTACATTACTTAGAGGTTTCTAGTGAGTTTAGGAAATCCGTTCAGCTACTAGTTTCCTTTAGTGGTCCCAGGAATGGGAATAAGGCCTCCAAGGGCTCCATCTACAGATGGATTAGGCCCTTTTCACACTGGGGCGCTTTGCAGGCGCTACAGTGCTAAAAATAGTGCCTGCAAAGCGCCCTGAAACAGCCGCTGCTGTGTCTCCAGTGTGGAACTAGAGCGGTGTGCTTGCAGAACGTAAAAAAAACTCCTGCAAGCAGCATCTTTGGAGCGGTAAAGGAGTGGTGTATTCACCGCTCCTTCACCGCTCCTGCCCATTGAAATCAGTGGGGCAGCGCAGCTATACCTCCGGCAAAGCGCTGCTGCAGCGGCGCTTTGCGGGCAGTTTTAACCCTTTTCGGCCGCTAGCATGGGTTAAAACCACCCCGCTAGCAGCCGAATAGCGCCGCTAAAATGACTGTAAACCACTGGTAGGTTTTACCAGTGTGAAACCGGCCTTAAAGAAACAATATTGTGAGGCTTACAGTTCTTCAGTTCAGGCCCGTCCTACTTAGGAGGTAGGGCTCATTTAGCTATTTTTAGCGGCGCTTTACCATCGTTTTAGTGGCGCTTTTCGGCTGCTAGCGGGGCACTTTTAACCCCCGCTAGCAGCTGAAAAAGGGTTAGAGCGCCGCTGCAGTGGTGCTTTGCCGGCGCTGCTGCCCATTGATTTCAATGGGCAGGGGCGCTTTAGGAGCGGTGTATACACCGCTCCTAAAGCGCCTCAAAGATGCTACTTGCAGAACTTTTTTTAGTGTCCTGCCAGCGCACTGCTTCAGTGTGAAAGCCCTCGGGCTTTCACACTGGAGTGACAGGAGAGGCGCTTTACAAGCGCTATTTTTAGCGCTATATCGCCTGTAAAGTGCCTCAGTGTGAAAGTAGCCTAAAATATTGTCAGGGCTGGGCTCAGCCCTTCCTTCTCAAAGCTGGCTGCTCAGCTGTCGGCTAATTGCCAGCTCCTATCTCTCCACAGTGACTCACCTGTTGATGATATCCTGCTCGTCAGTCCTGCCTACTTAAGCCGCTCCGCTTCCCCAGCAATTTGGGGGCGATCCAGTTCAATGCAGAGGGTTTCTCAACCAGGTTGAGATATACATTGAGATGCTGTCCCAGGCGTTTCACACGGACAGAAGCAAAGTAGGTTTCGTGATATCTTTGCTTTCTGAGAGAGCCTTGACCTGGGCAAACCCTCTATGGGAGACACAAAAACCTGTTGTCTTGAGTTACCCTGAGTTTGTGGCTTCTTTTAAAAGGGTATTTGATATTCCTGCACGCTCCACTTCTGCTGCCAAGTGCCTCATGTCCATCAAACAGAGTACGAGAACTGTTGCCGATTATGCCATTGAATTCCGTACTCTGGCAGCAGAGGTTGCTTGGAACAATGAGGCCCTCGTGGCTGCTTTTTCTCATGGTTTCTCAGATACCATCAAGGATGAGATAGCATCCTGAGATACACCCACTGAGCTGGAGAAGTTGATCACGTTTGCCATCCTCATTGACTCCAGACTCAGAGAAAGACTCCCTTTTAAGAAGCGCTTAGGGAAGCCTCCTGTACATTTGTCTCCGAACTTTGCAGTCCCACTCTTGTCTCCCTCACCTCCCATGCCTCCTTGTACCGAGTCGGTCTGTGAAGATGAACCCATGCACTTGGGCTTCACGCGTCTCTCTGCGGATGAGTCAACCCTTGGGAGGAGGGAGAGATTGTGCCTTTATTGTGGCCAGGCAGGTCACTTTTTGAAGTCTTGTCCTACCAGTCCAGGGAACACCCGAACCTTGAGGTCCTGTCACAGACAGACCTTAGGTGGTGTTGTTTCGTCCCCAGTTATCCAGAAGGATAAGCCCCTGGTTTTGATTACCCTTTCTTGGGCTAAGTCGTCCATTGAGATACAGGCCCTAATTGACTCTGGGGCTGCGGGCCTGTTCAATGATGCTGCCTTTGTATCGAAGCACTCGATTCTGCTGCAGCTGCGTGACACTCCACTTGCCATTGAGGCTCTTGACGGGAGACCTCTATAGCCTGCCCATGTAACTCATGAGACTGTTCCGCGTTGTCGATGGCCGTAGGGGCTCTTCACCCTGAGATAATCTAATTCCAAGTTATTTCTTCACCTGTTTCCGCTGTTTATTTGTTATCCTTGGTTACAGAGGCACAACCCCTCTTTTGATTGGCTCCATGCTGAGGTTCTCTCCTGGTCGCCACAATGCAGTAAGACATGCTTACAGAAGGTAGCCAAGGTTCTGTGCACCTCTTCACTCTGGGGAGGACCGCGATTTTAGCGATGTCTTTGACAAAGGTCAGGCCGGTAGTTTGCTTCCACACCGGTCGTATGATTGCACAATTGACCTTCAACCTGGTGCCATACCCCCTCGTGGCCAGGTTTAGCCTTTGTCTGTCTTGGAGGATAAGGTCATGGAGGAGTATGTTGCAGACGCACTTTCTCGAGGTTTCATCCGCAAATCCTTGTCTCCTGCTGGTGCTGGTTTCTTCTTTGTGAAGAAGAAGAGTGGTGAACTGAGACCTTGTATTGATTATAGGGATAGGGGTCTCAATAGTTTCACGATTAAGAATGCCTATCCGATTCTGTTGATTACGGAGTTATTCGACCGCTTCAAGGGAGCAACGTTTTCACAAAGCTTGATTTAAGAGGGGCATACAATCTTGCGAGGATTAAGGAGGGTGACGAGTGGAAACCTGCGTTTAATACCAGAACAGGCTATTATGAGTACCTCGTAAGGCCTTTTGGCCTTTGTAACGCCCCGGCAGTTTTCCAGGAATTTATTAACGATGTCCTCCGAGATTTGTGGCAGTTATGTGTAGTGGTTTATCTCGACGATATCCTCATATTTTCCAAGTCCCTGGAGAGCCACCACACAGATGTCTGTTGTGTGCTTCAGAAACTAAGAGAGAACAATCTCTATAGTAAATTGGAGAAGTGCGAATTCCATAGTGAACAGGTTAAATTCCTGGGTTATGTAATTTCCATTGCTGGTTTTTCGATGGACTCTGCAGCGTTTTCTTGGCTTTGCCAACTATTATCGGAAGTTTATTCGTAACTTCTCGTCTCTGGTCAAGCCCCTGACTGATATGACCAGAAAGGACGATAACCCACAGAGTTGATCTCCGGAGTCCATTAAGGCCTTTGAAAGTCTCAAGGCTGCCTTTGTTTCTGCTGCTGTGTTGGCACATCCTGATCCTACGTTACCTTTTATCCTTGAGGTTGATGCTTGTGAGACTAAAGTGGGTGCCCTTCTGTCTCAATGTCCTACCTCTGAGAGCACTATGCATCCTTGTGGCTACTTTTCCAAGAAATTGTCACCTGCAGAGTGTAATTACGAGATTGGGGACAGAGAGCTGTTAGCGATCATTTTAAAATAATTGAGACATATCCTCGAAGGTACCACCGTACCTGTTCTCATTCTTACTGACCATAAGAGTCCCACATTTTTGTCTGAGGCTAAACGCCTCTCTCCCGGAAAGGCGCGATGGGCTCTTTTCTTGTCTAGTTTCAATTACATTGTCTCATTCTTACCCGATACTAAGAATGTAAGGGCCGACGCCTTGTCACAACAATTTTCCTCCACTTCCAAGATGGAGTCGGTTCCTGTGATTCCTCCTGATCGTATTCTGGTTACGGTTCGCACCAGTCTAACTTCTCCTTTGGGTGACAAAATTCTTGCTGCTCAGGTTCATGCACCTCCTGAGAAACCTTATGAGTGCTACTTTGTCCCAGAGAGTCTCTGTACTGCCGTGCTCCAGACTTACCATTCTCCCAAGGCTGCTGGCCACCCTGGGAAGAATCAACTCTTTTGGATCATTTACCAACAATTCTGGTGGCCTAGTCTACGTGCTGATTTAACTGCCTTTGCAGCTGCCTGTTCCGTATGTGCTCAGAATAAGACTCCACGACACCTTCCAGTGGGCCTCCTACAACCCATACCCAATGTAGAGAGGCCCTGGACCCACCTGTCTATTGATTTCATTGTGGAGTTACCCAAATTCCAGGGAAACACAGTTATCCTTATGGTGGTTGACCAGTTCACGAAAATGTCTCATTGTATTCCACTTAAGAAGTTGCCCACTTCTAAGGAACTGGCTTCCATTTTTGCTTCTTTCTCTTACATGGTCTACCCAAGGTGATTGTCTCAGACAGGGGTAGTCAGTTTGTGTCCCGGTTCTGGCAAGCCTTTTATGCACAGTTAGTAATTCAGCTTGCTTTCTCCTCTGTGTATCACCCGCAGCCTAATGGGGCCGCAGAATGAACCAATCAGGCCTTGGAGCAATTCCTACGTTGCTGTATTTCTGACCATCATAACAACTGGTCAGACCTCTTATGGTGGGCGGAGTTTGCTCACAATAGTGCCTTGAATTCTGCTTCCCGATTGTCCCCGTTTATGGCGATCTATGGTTTCCAACCTTTCATGTTGCCTGGCTCATTTGTTCCGCAGAGTATTCCTGCATTAGAGGAGCATCTCCATGGTCTTCGTTCCACTTGGGCACAAGTCCAGGAGGCTTTGAGACATGCTAATGATGCAGACTCCATGCTGACTGCAGACTCCTGCCTGCGCCTTCCTACCAGGTTGGGGGCAGGGTCTGGCTGTCATCTCGCAACCTCTGACTTCGTGTTCCCTCTCTGAAGTTCGCACCTCAGTTTAATGGGCCTACCTGTATTCTTTGCAGGATTAACCCTGTGGCTTACGCATTAGACCTTCCTTCTATTATGCGTATCTCGAATGTATTTCATGTCGCCTTATTAAAACGTTTGGTCTGCAACCGCTTTACCATCTCTGTGCCTCGTCCTCACCCTGCACAGGTTGAGAACCATGAAGAGTATTTCTACTACGCTCATCTTTGGCTCCCTGATGTTTTGGCTTGTCTGACTATCCGTTCCGGTTCCTGAACTCTGGCTATGTTTTGACTATGTTTACTCTGTTTACCTTTTTTTATTATTATTAAACTAGTGTGGTTTAACTGTACTTCTGTCTCAGTCTGATTCATGGTTTCTGACAAATATAGAATCTTGCTTATCCTCTCTAAGTAGCTGTTCTGGAAGATGAAGGGGGGAAACCCCTGTTAGACTTACCGGTAATGGTATTTCCATGAATCTTCCAGGACATCGTCAGATTTCCACCCTATTTTGGCACTAGTTCTTTTATTAAACTTAATGATAGTGATTTAGAGAGATTATTATTCCTCTGCCTTATGCACATTGGTGGAGGTTTACTTGATCTTCAAAACAACTGAGGGTCAGAGGAAGGGGATGGCCTTTTAAAAATCCTACATTTTGGGTTGCCCTCAGAAAATAATAGAGTAGAAACCTTCCAATGGGGACACTAGTTCTGGGGACCTGGGGGTCCCCAAAGGATTCCCTTAATTTGCAGGGAAAAAAAATAAACTGACGGGTTATAATTGTGTCCCCCTGCTTTTCTAATGACCCTTCCCCTCTTCCACAGTCAGACCCTTCCTTCCTGCAGCTCTGATCCCTGGCCCCTTTATTTCTCGAATGAACAGAGTAAGCAATAGGTACCTATTGTCCCTGTGTTCATTTATAACTGAAGAATAGTAAACTTTTGAATTTGAGCGCAATTGATTTTTGGTTTCGTGGAGATACGTAGGCTGAGGCTGCTCCTTACTTTTATGTCACAGGGGCTGGTGGGGAAAGTGGCATTTATTCCATTTAGGTCTGGGGTCTCAAACTGGCGGCCCTCCAGCTGTTGCGAAACTACAAGTCCCATCGTGCCTCTGCCTGTGGGAGTCATGCTTGTAACTGTCAGCCTTACAATGCCTCATGCATACCTCCCAACTTTTTGAGATGGGAATGAGGGACACCTATCAGCAAAAGTATGTAGGCATAGGACACACCCCTTGCCACACCCCCTTAAAGGAGAACTGTACCAAAAAAAAAACAAGATTGGTTAAACCCACAAGTGCTTTTTTTAACACTACTATTCCTTTATATTGGCTTTTGGAATTTACAAATGCAGCAATTTAGAAATCAGATGAAAGGTTTAGCTCTGGAAAACACTTTTCGATAGTTAAAAAGTGCATTTTATATACAACTATATAGATCAGACCAAAATGAGGGACATTGCTCCAAATCAGGGACAGTCCCTCCAAATCAGGGATAGTTGGGAGCTATGCCTAATGGGTAGTTTTGCAACAGCCGGTTTCAGACCCCTGATTTAGGTATTCAAACACACAGAAAAATCTATTACATAGAAAAAATTAAAAAAAATATCCAGGGAATGAAGATAGAAGGTGATTGGTTGCCATTTACAGCTGCTCCAGTTTTGATATTCCTTCAGTGTGATGCAGTATGTGGCATATAATTATTATTAAGACTGAATCAGCAAACACTCTCCTCTGGCAATCAGAGAAGTGAAGTTTCCCTGCAACACGCAACACTGTGACAGGATGACATCACACGTGTCTTCTAGCGCAGGCCCCGCCTCTCTCGGCGGATGGATACCAGAGCCCAATAGCGGATGTGTCTGCTCCATACAGTGACCAGTGATGCGGCAGTAAGGGGTACGTGTATCTAGTTGTAGCTCCTCCTCGTCTGTCCGACGTCAGCGGTCCCTTTCCGGCTCAACATGGCGCCTCCCATACCGCTGCTGGCAGGTCTGTGTCCTCTGTATTAGGGAGTTCTAGTGGACACCTGGGAGGGTGGTCCTGTTGGCAGCAATGAGCTCTCTAATAGCGGGCTGTGTTGTCGGTGGGGTGTCCATCCACTCATAGGACCTCACATGGGAGCTCACATAGGAGCTCACATAGGACACGTGTTCTAGGGATGAGAGCAAAGCATGTGTGGCTACAAGGAGTCCTGTGCAGGATGGCCCATGGAAAGCTCCGCTTGGCATTACAAAGCCTTCTCTTATTATTTGCCCCACCAATGTGTGCTATCATGTGTGTGCTCATGACATGCTTCATTTTTTCTTCTTTTTTTTTGTTTAAAAAAAAAAAACCCTTTGCATCCAGAGCAATTTGTGGCACGGTTTCTGGTTACATACAAGTGTACATACATGTGTCACACTGACAGCTTGAGAGGAGAGCTGATGAGGGTAGACCTGTACAGATCATCAGTGCAGCCCCAGCAGTCATTCCGACCAGTGCTGCATATTAGTGCCTCCTCATCAGCACACACCAGTGGGGGAAAATGATTTAGTTACAATGTTTTCTAACAGAAACTTTTTTTTTTTTCAACATTTTCAGTTGTTTTTCTTTTCTAGCAAAAAATAAAAAAAGACAGTAGGATAAATGCACCCTAACACTACAATCTCTACATCTACAGACATCCACAATCTAACACTAACCTATCCAACCCTATAAAGAACACATCAGTATACATACCTTTTTTTTAAGCCGACCCGATTAAACAGTGAGCTGTCAGCCGCGGCTTCGCTGTGGAGGCAAGTGCAACGGATCAAAAAACTCACGGTTCGGACCGTTCCTCGGATTAGGAGTCACAGTTCGGATCATTTTCGTATCAACAAATAAAAAAATCTTCCCCACTGTAATATCCACAATCTCCCCCACTAATAATATATTTGCAGGGTATTGGCAGCGTATTGTCAGGGCATTGCAGAGTATCGTCAGGGCATTGCAGAGTATTGGCACTGCTGCCACCTGATCTCTCCCCTCCACTGTACAGATCAGTACACAGAGGGGAGAGAGGAACGGGCGTCATGGCATGACGGCGGTTTGTCATTTAACGGAGTGATCACGTGGTAAACGGCCGCCGGGTGTACCAAGATGGCCGCCGCTCCAGAGCTAGGCCGAAGCCGCGGCCTTTCCTATGGCCGAGGCCACAGAGCGCTCTGCGGATCGTGGGTGTCCTGATCCGCGGAGGTTGATCCGTACGGATCGATGATGATCCGTTGCACCCCTACAAAGGACACAGCCGACAACGGAAGCCCCATAGTAGGTCTATGGGTGACGTCACTCCCCGTTCATTTCATAGCCGTTGTTGGCTGTGTCCTCTGCAGAGCTTCCGCCGCTGGAGACCGGGACCGGAGTGGCTTCAAAAAAAGGTATGTATACTGATTTCTTCTTTATAGGGCTGGATAGGTTAGGCTTATACCGTGGATGTCTGTAGATGTAGCGATTTTAGTGTTAGGGTGGATGGACTTGTCCTTTAACTACTTCAATACTAGGCACCCCCCTCCTGCCCAGGACAATTTTCAGCGCTGTCACTTTTTGAATGACAATTGCACGGTCATACAATACTGTATTCAATCTAAATTTTTATCATTGTCCTCCCAAAAATTGAGCTTTCTTTTGGTAGTATTTTATCACCACTGGGGTTTTTATTTTTTGCTAAACAAACAAAAAAATACTGAAATAATAAAATAATGAATAATAATGAAATAAATAATTTTTTTCTTTGTTTCTGTTATAAAATGTTTTTTTCTCCTTCACTAACGGGCACTGATGAGGTGGCACTAATAGATGGCACTGATGATGAGATACTGATAGTCATTATTGATGGGCACTGATTGGCACTTTGGGCACTGATTGGCAGATGTAGTGGGCACCTCTGATGGGGGCTATGCTGATAATCAATGCACTGATTATCAGCGTAGACCCCCCTCTGACAGGAAGGCCACGGATTGGCCCTCCTGTCAGCGCGAACCGAGGAAAGCCGTTCACCAGCACTTCTGGTTACACGCTGTGATTGGTCACAGCTGATCACGTGGTAAAGCGCCTACATCATAGGCTCCTTACCACGATCAGAATTGTGGTGTATAAAAGTGACACACCACCGATTGCTGCACTGCGCACACATCATTCTGTTATATGGCGGGCGGGAAACGGTTAAATACCCTCCAAAAAATGCTCTATCAGTCTAAAAAATAAAAAATTTCATTTGGGTACAGAGTTGTATGACCCTGCAATTCTCATTCAAAGTGCGACAGCGCTGAAAGCTGAAAATTGGCCTGGGCAGGAAGGGGGTGAAAGTGCCCTGCATTGAAGTTGTTAACTGGTAATTGCGTGGATATGTAACGCTGTACCTAAATGAAATTCTATATATATTTTTTCACACAAATAGAGCTTTGTTTTGGTGGTATTTTGATCGCCACTGGGTTTTTTATTATATAAATGAAAAAAGATCGAAAAGTTTTGAAAAAAAAAGATTTTTTACTTTCTGTTCCAAAACATATCCAATAAAAAAATCTAATTTTGTCATACATTTTGGCTAAAATGTGTTCTGCTACATGTCTTTGTTAAAAAAAATTCCAATAAATGTATGTTGAT
Organism: Lithobates clamitans; assembly: GCA_037952925.1. Lineage (NCBI taxonomy): Eukaryota > Metazoa > Chordata > Amphibia > Anura > Ranidae > Lithobates > Lithobates clamitans. The sequence continues at coordinate 1,972,409 of JBBGZY010001031.1, read as the reverse complement.
TGGTTTGCGTGAAAGTTATAGCGTCTACAAACTATGGTGTGTATATATATATATATTGGAATTTTTTTTTTTTATACTAGTAATAGTGCTGATCAGTGACATATAATGGGACCACGATAGTGTGGCGAGCAATCTGACACTAACTGATGCAGGGGGGGAACTGAGTAACTGCCACTGAAATCACCCATGACACTAATTCAGTGATCACTGCTAATAATATATGCTGACTGGGAAGAGGTTGACATCTAGGGCAATCAAGGTTTGTAATGTGTGCTGTTTTTTTTCTACAGATCACTTTGTTTCTTATCCCTGCTTTGCAGAGATAAACAAAGAGATTGTCAACACAGAGCTCTGGGCTGTGATTGGACACAGCCGATCAGCAGGTCCCAACCATAAATCATTGGCGAGGACTTGTTGACAGACTTTCACTGTGCACAATCACAGCGGCGGGGGAAGCGAACAGCACTGTACAGATGCGTTGCTTTGCCCTTGCGGGCCGCCCGGCTTCAAGTGATTAACTCGTAAGGCTATATTCACAGCAGATGCGCTGGGGGGCATTTTTTGAGTGCATTCCCAACGCATGGCAACCAAAAAATAATGGTTCCTTATGAACGCAGTTCATGCCAGCGCGTTGCGTCTGCCTAGCACTGAAAAAAGTATGGCATGCAAAACACAACTCATTCACTTGCATGCAAACTTGCACAAACAGATAAATGCAACGCATGTAAATTGCACGCCAATGTATCACAACACATTACAAAAATGCAACACATGCCCTAACAGATGCATTGTGAAGTGAATGAGCCCTATCTAAAGGCATTTTTAATGGACTGAGTGGAGAGGGTTTAGAACACCTTTCAGGTATGTATTGCTGTCTGTTACTTTGCATTCACATCTAGCGTTTTTAGCAAGACACACATAGGGCAGTCCCCTTCATTTGAATGGATTGCTCTACGCTCACCAAAGGCATCAAAGAAGCTCCTGCATCTTTTTTACCATGTTCTTTAGCGCATTTGCTGGCCACATTTGGGGTGTCAGTGACAATTAATGGCAACTCAAGTGTGACATGAGTGCTCAGATGTGTACAGAGCCTTAGGGAGATTCATCTTTGTTTACTTTTATCACTGAGAGTGAAGGTGAAAAATTCCTAAAATGTGTGTTTTCACCAGAACAGGCACAGAGAGGAAACCTTCCAATAGTGATACTAGTACTGGTGACAACTGGAGATTCTCTCACTTTGGAGGCATTTTATCTAACTTCCTGTTTTGGCTGTGGGACAGGAAGTGAAATCTCCCTAATGGCATATAGAAGGCAACGGAAAAAAAATACGGTTTATACCCTCCCTTATTCTATCCAAAATGAAAAAAAGTTTTTTGTCTCTTAGTCTTTTTTTATCTTTATTGCTATCTTAAGGGGGTTAACAAGCTCCCTATGTGTTCTCATGGACAGGTGACAGGTTATCTTTATGAGGACCTCAGGAGTCTGTAAGACTCCCAGTGTCTCCCCTGCACTCCATTTCACCTGATCAAGCAGAGGACATACTAGATTGACTATTTACATGGCATTTCAGTCAGGATTCTGACAGCTTTTCACTGAGAAAAAAAACTCAGAGCTGAGCACCTCCCAGGTTCAATAATCACAGAAGATATAAACATGATATGGGAGGATGTAGAACCACCCAATCACTTTTATGGTACTGTAAACATGATCAATCAGTTCTACATCCACCTGAATCACTTTTGTATGAAAGCAAAAAGAAAAGATGCCAAGCTCACAGCCTCTATTGCAGATGGGAGCTTGTTTTAACCACTTGAAGTCCAAGCCATTTATAAATGGTCAAATGACAAGCGATTCAACTTTATTTTTGCAGTGGCTTAGGGCAGCACTTCAACCAACTCTATGCACCACAGTGTGCCATGCTTCAATGCGTTTCACAGTGTAATAATGAAGACATGATGCATTTTTATGGATATGGTGGGAACCGGCATGTAGGGAAAAAAAGAATCTATGCTTTCCTGTATTGAGCCTGCTTTGTTCTGCGTAGACACGGTGTGAAGGAGTCCTCAGTGATAGATTTTCACTTTCCTTTCACACTGGGGCCTCCTGTGCGTTAGTGCTAAAGCGCCGCTAGTTTTAGTGGCACTTTAGTGCTGTTTAAAGAGCAGTGCTCTTTGGCCGCTAGTGGGGTGCTTTCACCCCCCCCCCGTTAGTGGCCGAATAAAGGGGTTAAAACTGCCAATGTTGCAGCGCTACCGCAGTGCTTTCCCATTCATTCCAATGGGCAGTGGCATTTTAGGAGCGCTGTATACAACGCTCCCAAACCGCCTAAAAAATGCTGCTGGTAGGACTTTTTCTAATGTCCCGCAAGCGCACTGCCCCAGTGTGCAAGCACGGGAGGCAGTTTTCAGGTGCTTTACAGGCGCTATTTCTAGTGCTAAAATTGTCTCCGTGTGAAAGGGGTCATAGACACGTCCAGATTTGAGCAACAGAACAAATCATCTCAAGTAGACCCACACCCCAATTAAATTCTACACCCTCTCCACTACTTTACAAGACTACTAAGTAGGGGTGCACCAAATGGAAATTTTGGTGCCGAAACCGATACTGAAAATGAAGGATGCACTAGGCCGAAAACCGATACCGAAAATGTCAGTTTTAAAAAAATATTTATATTATTTTTATATATAATTGTATTTAACTTTTTAATGTCATCAATTTAAATTAATATGAATTTATTGTTTTTCATTATTGGCACCTTTAGTGCAAGAAAGGTCAAGAAAAATGCAGTCTCTAACCATCTCTTGTATCATCTCTGCAATCTCTTACTTAAACTTAAACACATTGCTAATAGTATTAGCAAAATTTCCATTCCATGCACCTCTAGCAGACATGCTACAGAAGATGGTCAGAGACTGCAGACACGCTACAGGAGATGGTCAGAGACTGCAGACACGCTACAGGAGATGGTCAGAGACTGCAGACACGCTACAGGAGATGGTCAGAGACTGCAGACACGCTACAGGAGATGGTCAGAGACTGCAGACATGCTACAGGAGATGGTCAGAGACTGCAGACATGCTACAGAAGATGGTCAGAGACTGCAGACATGCTACAGGAGATGGTCAGAGACTGCAGACATGCTACAGGAGATGGTCAGAGACTGCAGACATGCTACAGGAGATGGTCAGAGACTGCAGACATGCTACAGGAGATGGTCAGAGACTGCAGACATGCTACAGGAGATGGTCAGAGACTGCAGACATGCTACAGGAGATGGTCAGAGACTGCAGACATGCTACAGGAGATTAATGCACCAGTGTCCATCAAATGCAGCCTGCCTGTGCCCAGCAGCCTCACCAGTGCCCGTCATATGCAGCATGCCTGTGCCCAGTAGCCTCACCGGTGCCCTGTCATATGCAGCTTGCCTGTGCCCAGCATCCCCACCAGTGCCCCGTCATATGCAAGCTCACCAGTGCCCCGTTATATGCAGCCTTACCAGTGCATGTCAAATGCAGCCTGCCTGTGCCCAGCAGCCTCTCCAGTGTCCATCATAAGCAGCATGCTGATCAGAGTGGTGATCTCCGTGTATCACTGAGCAGGCATTGAATTTCCTGGGGCGCAGTAACAATGTCCTGCCTCCTGTGATCACGTCACACTGATTCAATGTCCCGCCATTGGATCAGTGTGCCGTCTATCACAGGAGGCGGGACATTGTTATTACTGCCCGGATAATTCAGCTCCGTGACATGTGGAGATAGTAGGAATGGGAGGAGGAGGAGGGAGTGGAGGACTGGGGCATGCCAGGGTGACACTCCCTGCAATGGGCGGCACCCGGGGCGGACCCCGCCCCCTTTCGGTATTGGCTGTTTTTTGCTATAGGCTGAATGAAAAAACAGTTTTCGGACGATAATTTTCGGCAGCTGAAATTTCGGTGTACCTCTACTACTAAGAGCCCATTCACACAGGGACGACTTGTCAGGCGACCTAGTCGCCTGACAAGTCACCTTTCGTTCTGTACAATGGAACCGTTCTTGCGTCGCTCCGACTTAGAAAAAGGTTCCTGTACGACTTTGGGGCGACTTGCATAGACTTCTATACAGAAGTCGTTTTGCAAGTCGCCGCGGAAGTCGTTTGCAGGTCGCCTCGCCCCTGTGTGAATGGGCTCTAAGTGTGGCACTTTGTGTATGTAAACCCAAAATCTGTTTTTAGTAGGTTTGGGATCATTATGCATTGCATTCAGACTTCTTAAGGGGTAACTCCACTTTCGTGGGGAAAAAATAGCAAACAAAAAATATTATAGCATATAGAATTGTGCTGCAAGTCCTTTTCCATCTTCAGCGCTGTAATTCTCTGTAAAATGCAATGCAGTACATACCTACCTGGAGGCATTCTGTACATAGATGGTGTACAGCAGTGGTTCTCAACCTCAGTCCTCAGGTACCTTCAACAGGCCATGTTTGCAGGTTTTCCTTTATCTTGCACAGCTGGTTTAAATCACAGTCAATGGCTTGGTATTTTGGACAGCTATTTTATCTGAAGGCTGGTTCACACCATAAAAACGCACTCTGTATTCGGTCCGGATACCTTTCTGCATGCGCGTTTTTGATGCATTCCAGTGCGTTTTTTATGCGTTTCCGGATACTTTCCAGGTGCTTTTTATTTCTTTTTTCCTGTTTTTTTCCCCCCACTATACTAGGGTCCAGTACTTTGTTTTTTTTATGCGTTTTACTGCGTTCCAGTGCAGGTAAAATACAACATGTTCTACTTTTATTTTTTCTGGAACTGGAAAGCCCTGGAACTGATTGCACTGGTATAAATTATGCCATTGGAAAATATATAACCTACTTTCCAAGCGTTTTTGATGCAGAAAAAAAACACACTGGACTGCATGTGGTTTGAACTGGCCCTAAGAGAAATTTCCAAAACATGGCATGGTGGGGGTACTTGAGGACTGAAGTTGAGAACCACTGGTATACAGAACGCCCGCAGATATGTGATTTTCTGCTTGTGTGATTGTCTCACTGATTGGCTCACTGTTTTTCCCAGAAGTTTGCACTAAGATGCATGTCAGATTTTGAGCATCTCCTGCCACAAAAATTTCATTTTTTGGGTAGATACTCTTAAAGGGAAATCCTGTCTAAAGTAATGCAGACCATGCTAGTTTCCTCATTGGAGCGACGCAGGTGCAAAAAAACATGTTGGAAAGAATGGAGAAGGGGGAAACCTCTGTAATGTTTTATTAGCCATTTGAAGACCACCCACTGCATATATACTGAGACAGGGGTGCTCTATTGCGTTAACGTACCTGTACGTTATTTCGTGCAATAGATACTGTGGGCACACACGCGTCCGCTGCACATGGGAAATCGGCGGCAATGGCCGGCAATGACAACGTCCTAATCAGTGTGACGCCGCTATGGCAGTGCCGCACTGATTGCAAAAAGTAGTTTCTGTACTATTTTTGATTTCAGCTTGCGATTTCCATTGATATCTGTGCAGAAATCCACACAGATGTCTGTGAAATTGGGACTGACATGCGGGAGTAAAATTGTGCGAGTTCAGCTGAACTTGCACGGCTTCATTCCCGCAGCTCAGTGTGAACCTGGACTTGGTGACATAGTCAAACCTGGCACAGTTTGTGACCCTTCACCATGGTCTATGGTAATCTATGCTAAAATAGCAAGCCTTTACTGAGAGTGCCACTTTAATGGAAGAAAGGCCTCAGAATGCCTACTCTTGGTGCTATATAATTCACAACAAGTCTAGCTCTGCTTTAAAGTGGAAGTAAACCCTCCTGTCCTCTTCAGTCAAGAAAGCGGCCATCTTGCCCTCTGTTTAATCTTCAACTTCAATGAAGCTGCACATGTGATCAGTTATGACACTAGCCATTGGAAGGTTTGACAGTTTGTTTGCGAGCACAACAATTGTGACAGTTACATTTCTGACACGTGTCAGGAATGTAACTTTTTTTGAAACGGTTAAATTGATGGGTTTACTTGCACTCTAATGTTTTCCAAATGTGTTTATGTGACTAGGATTTTGATTGTGTTATTGTTTTTCTTCCCATAGTCAGAGGTTCTGACGGAATCCAATTGATCCAGGGGCCTCCAAAGTTTACCAACCATGACTCATTTCAGAAGTAAGTTTTTTTTTTTTCCCTTTTTAATAGTAAATTATTATTTTTTTTACCATTGATACATAACATATCCATTGACACCTTGTAAACAAAAAGTTTTTTTATTCAGTGTCTGGAAGTCACCAGTTCCCCTCCTATATGGCTCTGTGTGCTAAGAGCAAATAGGACAAAAAATTAGAAGCTCTTACCTTTTACACTCTGGATAGGTGTTGTATATGGTATCTAGTTGACGTCAGATTCAGAAGAAGGTGGCCACGTGCTAAATTTGAGGGGTATGGCTTCTGTGGGACATTATCATCTCTGAGGCAGAATAGGTCTAAAATAGGTTGTATTTGACTGCAGCGCTGCAGTTTTCAGACCAAGTAGAGGGAAACCAGCAAAGCCTTGAGTTTTGATTGCGCAAAGCAAGTGGTATGTAAACATTCCATTAAAGTGGAACTGTAGGCAACTTTTTTGGATAGAGCAAAGAAAGGTTATATCCCCTGCAAGGTTTATTTTTGCCATCTTTGTCCCATTGTGGAGATTTCCCTTCACTTTCTGTCCCATAACCAAAGAGGAAGTGGGAGGAAATCTCTGCAAATTAAGGGAATTTCTTGGGGACCCCCAGGTTACCAAAACTAGTGTCCCCATTGGAAGATTTCCCGCCTATTTTCTTTTTTGGGGACAACCGAACATTTGGAATTTTCTTTTACTTTCAGTAATAATGGTAAACAAAACAAATAGAGAGGGTAAATCCTCCTTAAAGTGGTTGTAAACCCACAATAAAAAAACAAAAACCTGCAAGACAAAGGCATAATAATGGGCAAAGGCATAATAATGAGCTAGTATGCATAGCATACTAGTTTATTATGAAAGTCTCACCTTAGATCGAAGTCCCCATACACCGCTCCGGCCGGCGACTTCGCTCCCGGAGTTACTTCCGGGTATTGCAGGCTCCGGTGCTGTGATTGGCCAGAGCCACGATGACATCATTGGAGCCGCCAGTAACGCCACACTAGCTGTAGTAACAGCACGAAAGTGCCATTGCTTTAGTGCGCATGTGCCGATGACTTTGGCAAATGCTGATACAGGGGATATCTCCTAAACTGTGCAGGTTTAGGAGACATCCAGGGTAGCTATAGGTAAGCTTTATTATAGGCTTACCTGTAGCAAAAAGTGGTCTGTAAGGCGCCTTTCACATGGACGGCTATTCTGCCACAGTTAAAAGCATGTTTTTTTTCCTGTGGAATTCAAGACTCCAGGCACTGGGATCAGCTGCATTTGCACAGTGCGATTAGCTGCGGTCGCGTTTAGCTGCGGTTTGCCATTTCCATGGCAACCCGACAGGGTGCCGACTCGCACTGTTTGGTATGAATCTTGAGGGGGAACTCCACGCCAAATTTTAAATAAAAAAATGGCGTGGGTTCCCCCCCCAGGGGCATACCAGGCCCTTTGGTCTGGTATGGATTTTAAGAGGAAACCCTACCTACGCCGGAAAAACGGCGTGGGGTCCCCCCCCCCCCCAAGATCCATACCAGACCCTTATCCAGGCATGCAGCCCGGTCGGTCAGGAAAGGGGGTGGGGACGGGCGAGCGCCCCCCCCCTCCTGAGCCGTACCAGGCCGCATGCCCTCAACATGGGGGGGGTGCTTTGAGGGAGGGAGCGCCCTGCGGCCCCCCCACCCCAAAGCACCTTGTCCCCATGTTGATGAGGACAAGGGCCTCTTCCCGACAACCCTGGCCGTTGGTTGTCAGGGTCTGCGGGCACAGGGCTTATCGGAATTTAATAAGGGGGCCCCCAGATCCCGGCCCCCCACCCTATGTGAATGAGTATGGGGTACATGGTACCCCTACCCATTTACCTAGGGAAAAAGTGTCAATAAAAAAAACACTACACAGGTTTTTAAAGTAATTTATTAGACGGCTTCGGGGGGTCTTCTTCCGGCTTCGGGGGGTCTTCTTCCGGCTTCGGGGGGTCTTCTTCCGGCTTCGGGGGTCTCTCCGGTTCTTCTCCGCGCTCACGGGGCTTCTGCCGGGCTCCTCCTTTATCTTCTGCTCACCTGATGATCATGCCCCCTAAAACGTCACAGTCCCAGCATGCCCAGGGACTGTGACGGCATAAGGGGGCGGGGTCACCGCCTATATAAGTCAGAGCGGAGCGCCCAGAGTGCATTCCAGCCGGAGAGAGCGTCGTGTCAACATCAGGAGAAGAGGGAAGAAGGCAGAAGGCAGGAGACCGGGCTCCTCCGCTAGCAGAAGATAACGGAGGAGCCCGGCAGAAGCCCCGTGAGCGCGGAGAAGAACCGGAGAGACCCCTGAAGCCGGAGGAAGACCCCCAAAGTCGGAAGAAGACCCCCGGAGCTATCTAATAAATTACTTTAAAAACCTGTGTAGTGTTTTTTTTTATTGACACTTTTTCCCTAGGTGAATGAGTAGGGGTACCATGTACCCCATACTCATTCACATAGGGTGGGGGGCCGGGATCTGGGGGCCCCCTTATTAAAGGAGGCTCCCGGATTCCGATAAGCCTGCAGCCCGGATTCCGCCTGCAGACCCCCGACAACCAACGGCCAGGGTTGTCGGGAAGAGGCCCTTGTCCTCATCAACATGGGGACAAGGTGCTTTGGGGAAGGGGGCTGCAGGGCGCCCCCCTCCCCCAAAGCACCCACCCCCCATGTGGAGGACATGCGGCCTGGTACGGCTCAGGAGGGGGGGCGCGCTTGCCCATCCCCACCCCCTTTCCTGACCGACCGGGCTGCGTGCTCGGATAAGGGTCTGGTATGGATTTTGGGGGGACCCTACGCCGTTTTTTCAGCTTAGGGGTTCCTCTTAAAATCCATACCAGACCGAAGGGCCTGGTATGCCCCTGGGGGGGGAACCCACGCCATTTTTTTATTTAAAATTTGGCGTGGAGTTCCCCCTCAAGATTCATACCAAACAGTGCCGGGCATTGGCGGGGATCCGAGTCGGATCCCCGTGCTTGTCGCTCATTGGGAAAGGAAAAATCCTTTTTTCCTTTCCCGGTGAGCAGCTCGGCGCTGTTATCCACAGCTGACACAGTGCACTGCGATTACCTGTGGTTATGTGCGGATAGCTGCGCTAAATCGCTCCTGGACGCAGTCAATTCTATTTTTTCTATCCGCACAGAACCGCATGTATCTAATTCGCAGCTAAACGCAGTGTGTGCATGGGGCCATAGGAAAGCATTGTGTGCTTTTAGCTGCGGTAGAAAATGAGAAAATCTGCAGCTAAAAGCACCATTCTATCCGTCTGTGTGAAAGGGGCCTAAGGGTTTACAACCACTTTAATGGTGACACAGCAATAAAAACCTAAAATATGTTCTAATCCCTCTCCACTCTATCCAGAACAAAAAAAAAAAGTTTTTTGCCTTTAGTTATACATTAAGCTGAACTCTTAGCAAAGGTAGAGCCTGTTTTTTAAATAAATGGGCCACAAACAAGTTTGCTTTTCACATTCCAAGGCCTATCAGCTAGGCTTCTCCTGCTATTTCCTATCAGCTAGGCTTCTCCTGCTATTTATCCTGCAGTTACCTTTATGGGCATCTATGGTTTGACACAATGGGGTTTATTTACTAAAGCTGGAGAGTGAAAGTTCAGGCTGATTTCTGCATAGAACCCAATCAGCTTCTAACCGCATGTTAAATTAAGCTTTGGTAATAAAACCTGGAAGCTAATTGGTTTCTTTGTAGAAGTGAGCTTGATTTTGCACTCTTCAGTTTTAGTAAATACAACCCCACAGGTTTCAGTTGCATCATCTATTGTTACCAGTGCACATGAATGAACTATTTTGAACATTTCATTTTGTATAAATTGTTAAATTACAGTGTGTTAATGTGTTTTGACACATTTGACAATATTTTGACGATATTGACAAGTTATATAAAAAATTTACTCCATAAACAGGGTTCCCCCAATGGCTCATTTATTTAGTGCTCCACTCAACTGCTGTAGCAGCCCAAGAGTACTTGGATAAGACTCTGTAGCCAGCTGAGAGATACCTGCCATTTGAGGATGAAAGCAATAAGGTGTTTGTCTATGGCCCCATGCATACTGAACATTAAAAACGATTCTTTTAGGTGTGTCTGGCATATCTTTTCTGCCTTTTAACTGCCCTTCCATGTTGGCCTATATGTCCATGCACACACAGGCATTTAGAGGCAGAAAAAACCCTCCCACTGCCTATGCATCCAGGAGCAGCAGCATTTTGTCAGAAAAAAATGTGACTAAACGCGCTTTAATGCTGTGCGTGTCAAGTGCTTGAGTGTTAATTCACTTCAATGGCCAGAATAAATTGTTATTCTAGCCAGTGGAATTGAATAATGCCTAAGCGCTTGACACGCATAGTGTTTTTTCTGCCAAAACACTGCTGCCAGGAGGAAAGGTGGGCAAACGCCCTGTGTGCATGTGGCCTATGAATGCAGCTTCTTGCACCTTTCAGAGTACTAAACTAGTTGAAGGAATTTCTGGGCATCATAGAGGAGAGTGTCAACAGGGAGGTATTCTGGAGCGCAAAGGATGACTTTTGGAGTCCCTATGATCTTGTGGCGGTGAGTGTAGAGTGTAGGGACTCAACAAGATCAGGCTTCTATACCTTTCACAAGAGCTTTGGTGGGAGCTTCCCAAACTAATTCTGATGCAGACTGCACTACTTTTGTAGCATGTCACAACTCAACCAACCTTTCTCTTCAGTAAATGTTTCTGGTTCTTTGAATTCCATTAAGTTGAACTCCATGCAACCACCCAAGCTGTTTCTTTACTAAAACAGCATCTGTGGAGAATGTTGGATAATGTTCTACACATGATCTCCAATGATATGAACGCTTGTATTTATTCTGATTTCTGCTCTTTTCTTATAGAGACAGTAGCAAAAATTGCAAATTTTCCACATTTAGCAGAGATGGAAAGCTATTTGGTTGGTGTAATGGAGAAGTGTAAGTCCTTCTTTTTTTTTTTCTTCAAATCCTACCATGATATCAAGTATGATGTTTCTGCATTTTATTTTATTATTATTATTTTATTATTAAAGTAAAAGGTAAAATGACTTTGCTAAGGGCACATATATGTGAAACAAGGCTACAAGAAGGTCCCGTTTCCTGTGCCCAGCATGTCTGAAAAGTGTGAGTTCACAAGTAAGTGGTGTGTAGTGCAATGTTTATCTCAGGTAAAACAAATACTCTCAAAGCGGAACTTTACAACTTGTTAAAAATATAAGAAACATACATTCCATATTAATAATTGTTACCAAAATTAGTGTGTGCTGTAAACTGCCTCCAGCATTGCTTCTGAATCTTGTTGCCAGAGGCTGCCCTTTTCCTGTAGCCCTGAGCAGCAGTAAATCTTTAGGTTGTCAGCAGATTGGCCTCTGGTGGCTTTGATTTTCGGCACAGTGCCTAAAAATAGAGAGCATCTGAGCATGTGCAGAGCAGGGCGAGACAGTGTATTACTGAATTTTAAATATATATAGGCACTTATTTTTAATGTTTTACATAGCTATACCTGCAAAAGGGACCAGACTGAAGTGATCTAGTAGGTAAATGTTAATGGATATCTTCTTACTTTATCCTTTTATGAAAGGAAAACCGTTCCAAAATAGTAATAAAATATCATTTTTAAACTCTAGCGGTGTATTTTTATGTCATTACCATGACCCACCACCAAATAAATTCTCCTACTTCTGACAATCATGATAAAACCACATGCAGTATATGTGTGTTTTTTATTCTTTGTACTCACAGTAGGGCCAAGAAACAATAGTATGCATTTTTTCGATATAAAAACAATGAAACTGACACAAACAATTGCACTAATTGCCAGTAAATACTGAAGCTAATGCTCTCTAATCTAGTTTAAAAAAATATTTAAATATAATTGTATTTTTTTTTAATTTTTTACGGACTTCTTTTCCTCACAAGAGAAGTAGTCTGTTTCACCTTTTCACAGGTAAACTATACAGGGATGAGCTATAGAGTGAATGATCACTGTGATAGCAGTCACAGATTATCACCGTCATGTGATCGGTTCTTTTGGTACCCAACCATTAGTATCAGGGCTGTCGGCAATAGCTTGGTCTCATTACTGGGAGCCTGCTTCCAGCACAATCACCAGAACACATATATGCGGCGCCCAGGCTTAAAGCCCACTTCTGGATGCTGCATATATGTGTTACTCGGTCATGAAGGGGTTACTAAACTCCCAAAAAAAACCAAAACATTTTACTGCTTTCCAATCCATAAATCAAACACCACTGATTCCTCAGCTCTCTCTGCCCCTCCAGCACACTCATTGGACCACTAGGCTGTCGAGGAGGCAGGAGCGGCTGGCTCAGGCTCTCAGTGGTTTGCTGAAAGGCTTAGCCAGCTGTCGGTCCAAGCATCTCGGTGGATCCCAACTGTAAAGTTGGGACCTTTCCTGAGCCTGGATTTGCTGAGTGAGGTCAGGGGACAGCGGGATTTAGCCCGCTGTCAGCTGAAAACGGGTCACAGGAGTGCAGAACTAACTGCGCTACTGTGTTCCATAGGAAAAAACTGGCCAGAAAAGCTTTGTCTATAACTCTTCTTTACAGCCTATCTTCTGCTAATACTTTTTAAGCGGTTATAGAAAGTGTGTGTGTTTTTTTTTTTTTCATGCTTTGGATAAAGGTTTGAACTACATGAATAAAAGCTGACCACTGTAGAAACACCTGTAAGTGGTTAAACATCTTTTCCTCCTCCATCTAATTGCCACTTTTGCTGGACAGCTTGCTCCAATAAAGGAAGTTGAAAAATAACAGACTTGGACCCCTTTCACACTGAGGCAGTTTTCAGGCATTTTAGCACTTGAAATGGCGCCTGTACAGCGCCTGAAACCTGCCTTCCATGCCACCCAAGTGCTTTCACACTGGGGCAGTGCGCTTGTGAGACATTAGAAAACGTCCTGCAAGCAGCATCTTTGGAGCGGTTTGGGAGCGCTGTATACAGCGCTCCAAAAACACCCCTGCCCATTGCAATGAATGGGCAGCACTTCCGAAGCACTACAACATGGGCCCTTTTAACCCCTTCGGCCGCTAGCGGGGGACAAAAGAGCCCCACTAGCAGCAAAAAAGCGCCGCTAAAACGAGCGGCCCCAATGTGAAAGGGGTCTTGGTGCTTACAGTATTTATATTTGTAGCAGTCCTTGCCGCCCCTATGAAAAGCAATCAGAGGTGGATCATATTTTAGAGGGCCTTTGCCAGGTGGCTGGGAGGAAATATGTTGCCTTTTCATCACCTGGCAATCTTGTAAGCCTGCACCACCGCACAGCAACCACATGCATTGGCCTTACTGACAATCGCCAGGTGAAAATAAAGGAAAACGCCTAAAAATGAAAACTACTGCAGCAACCACGTCTATGATTTAGTAAGCTGCAATATATAAAAGTTTTTTTTTTTTTTTTTTCAGATACACCTTAAGGGCTTGTGTACTCGGGATTTTGAGATTAATCAGCACTTTGTTTTCATACCTCTATGTACACGGCAAACGGAAAGTAGTAGCATATCAAAGACCCAGACACACTAGTCCTAAGGCAGTTAAGAACTTTTGCATGATCTCCCTTTATTTGTACTGCAAACATACAACTTGTCTGTATCACTTGTTGTGGTTCTTGGTACAGATCATTTATTCTTTCACTTCTTCTTTTTTCTTCTCGAAGTGTGGTGTGTGTGTGTGTTTTTTTGTTTTTTTTTACACATTATGACTGCTCTCTGAAGGGTATTAAAGCGGAACCATACCCTCTTATGCTTTTACAGCCAAGGAAGCTGCCATCTTAGCCTCTGTTTGATTCCCAGTTGCCATATGCTGTACGTGATCGGTTATGACACCAGCCATCTGATGTCTTGACAGTCCATTCTATTTTACATGCATACATTGATAGGAAATGTAGTTTTGGGGGATTCATCAATAGGAACTGACCTCTCAGCAGCTGTTTTTGTATGCCTGGTGATGATGTCCCAGGGATACTAAAATCTCCCTACAGGAACAAACTAAAATTTAAAAGAAAAATGCTAGGACATGCTCTTAAGCAGCGGTCACCAACCAATGGTCCATGAGAAAACGTTGGCAGTTCCCAGGAGTTCAGCTGCAAATCAATATTGTGGTGGATGCATACCGCCTAATATTGTTTCCAGTGTTCTCAATGCATGCTGACAGTCAATACTGATGCCTCCTCTAGTTCCTACTCCTGTGAACTCAGAGGGAGGCGCTGGGAGTAGTGAAGAAGTAGGGGACTTCCAATGGCAGCGCTGATAAGACTGGGAGGGATCCATGGCTGGATACATATGGACATATTCATTCATAGTTCATGACAGGAAGACTGTGTATAGGAAGCTCACTTGTTCAATGGTTTGGTTCTGCAGAATCAAGTTGGTAGGCTGTATTGTTGCCAGTTTTGTTACCCCCAACCTCCCTTTTTAATTTTTGCATTTTAGGTCTCTTGTTTGAACAGGACTGACAAGAAAATGTGTAGAGAAAACTTTAATAATATTCTTCTCAGTCTCATCAAAAAAGCAGATTTTCCTGGAATTCTAGTGGACTGGGGCTTATAGTAGAAGAAAAGTACCGTATGTACTCGAGTATAAGTCGAATTTTTCAGCACATTTTTTAGTGCTGAAAGTGCCCCCCTCGACTTATACTCGAGTCAAGCACTTTTCTGCAGCAAAAAATTTCATTTTCCGAACCGATTTTGTGGCCCCGTATCTCAGGGCCACTTGGTGCTAGGAACTCCAAATTTGGTGTGCAAACCCAGTGGACCTGGTACCACAACATATCCAAAGCTGAAGTTTTTAGCACTAAGTGGCCCCGAGATACAGGGCCCCAAAATCGGTTCAGAAAATGTCATTCTCTGCTGCAGAAAAGTGCTTGACATTTTCTGAACCGAGTTTGAGGCCCCATATCTCAGGGTCACTTGGTGCTAAGAACCCCAAATTTGGTGTGCAAACCCAGTGGAACTGGTACCACAACATTTCCAAAGCTGAAGTTCCTAGCACTAAGGGGCCTTGAGATACAGGGCCCCCAAACTGGTTCGGAAAATGTCATTCTCTGCTGTAGAAAAGTGCTTGACATTTTCTGAACTGATTTTTGGGGCCCTGTATCTCGGGGCCACTTGGTGCTAGAAACCCCAGCTTTGGAAATGTTATGGTGCTAGTTCCACTGGGTTTTCACACCAAATTTGGGGTTCTTAGCACTAAGTGGCCCTGAGATACAGGGCCCCAAATTCGGTCAACTGTGTCCATCTGCTGCAATGTCATTTCGGGACCCTTTGGGTTCAGAGACCCCAAATTTTGGCTGCAGCTAGGGGGCATCTAGGAACCCTTAACTACCGAGTTTGAAGTTCAGGGGATCTATGGCTGCAAATGGGCACAGTGAGGCTGCAAATGGGCACAGTGAGGCTGCAAATGGGCATTGTTGACCCTCTTTTCCACTTACAGTAGCTGTGCATTTCTCACCCTCGTCTTATACTCGGGTCAATAAGTTTTTCCCATTTTTTTGTGGTAAATTAGGGCCTCGACTTATACTCGGAACGACTTATACTCGAGTATATACGGTAAATAAAATAAGGACACTGTAGGTAGGGGATAAAGGTTGACAGCTCACATAATAAATAATAAGTCAATATTTCTGGATGGTTCTAGTTTTGTGCATTTTCTCACTCACAATCACTGTTTAGGAATGAATATTCTGTATTACATCCTGCATTGGGTGACAGGGCCTGGGAGTGGCTTCTACAGTCACAAATGTGAATCGCTTGCATCTGTGCTGATGGAAATTGGGACTCTGTTGAATCGTCTTTGTGGCCGAGTTATAATACTTGCATGCATTTTTCTGGTAGTAGCTGGCTTGCTTAGTAAACTATTAAAATGTAAAAAAAATGGTTCATACCTAGTAGAGCCACTCAGTTTTTGCTGTAGGCTAAAAAGGTATGAATGTGTACACTTAAATTGAGGTTAATACAAGTTTCTTAAATAGTGTCATCTATACATCAAGAGAGACAGCACAAGAGGAATACTGCTAAAGTGTGTATATCTTTGTATGGGCTGAGTACCATAATCTAGTAACTAAAGTTGTGTTTATTAATAGCCCATACACCTAAAATCCAGACTGTTTACATTTTATTTAATATCTTACTGATTATTTTTATCAGAAAAAGAAGCCACATTTATTTGGATATAGATTGAAGTCAAATTCAAGCTACACCAACTAATCCCTCTCCCCCCTCCTAACACCTATGATGACCTACCCTGTGTAAGGCCCCTTTCACATTGGGGCGGGAGGTGCGTCGGCAGTAAAGCGCCACTATTATTAGCGGCGCTTTACCGTCGTTTTAGTGGGGGTATTGGGATGCTAGCAGGCCGGTTTTACCCCCCCCCGCTAGCGGCCGAGAAAGGGTTAAAAACCACCGCAAAGCGCCTCTGTAGAGGCGCTTTGTCTGCCGTATAGCCACGCCGCCCCATTGATTTCAATGGGCAGGAGCGGTGAAGTAGCGGTGTATACACCGCTCCGAAGATGCTGCTAGCAGGACTTTTTTTTCCCGTCCTGCTAGCGCACCGCTAGCCCACTGGAGACACAGCCGCAGCTGTTTTGGGTCAGTTTGCAGGCACTATTTTTAGCACAATAGCGCCTGCAAACCGCCCCACTGTGAAAGGGGCCTAAGAAAGATGTAGGTACTTACTTTCAGGCTGCTCTGGTTGGGTCATGTGATCTCTCCTGTGTCAGCCAGCAGCAGCTGCAGGGGAATAGAGAGTGCTCAACAATGGCTGGAATGCTTTGGAGTAGTGACATCACCCATAGGATCCTATGGCCCATCCATTATTGATGGATGAAAATAAAATATATACATCTAGCTTACACAGGTTAGTCAGCATAGGTGTTAGGAGGGGGGAGAGCGCATTTTTAGGATAGTTACATTAAGGCTGTTGTTCTAATTTAACCACTGGTGGACTTTGCCACATTTTAAAACCTCTGAATATTGATTAACCACTTCACCCCCGGAAGATTTGGCTGCTCGATGACCAGGCCATTTTTAGCGATACGGCACAGTGTCACTTTAACTGACAATTGCGTGGTCGGCGACGCTGTACCTAAACAAAATTGATGTCTTTTTTTTCCCCCACAATCAGAGCTTTCTTTTGGTGGTATTTGATCATCTTTGTGTTTTTTTATTTTTTGCGCTATAAACAAAAAAAGAGCGACAATTTTGAAAAAAAAAACAATATTTTGTACTTTTTGCTATAATTTCCCCAATTTAAAAAAAAAAAAAATAAAAAAAAAAGCTGTTTTTTTTTCTCAGTTTAGGCCTATATGTATTCTCCTGCATATTTTTGGCAATAAAAATCACAATAAGCGTATATTGATTTGCGCAAAAGTTACAGTGTCTACAAAATAGAAGATAGATTTGTGGCATTTTTATTATTTATTTTTTTTACTAGTAAATCTGCGTTTTTTTTTTTTTTTATCGTGACTGCGACATTATGGTAGACACATCGGACACTTTTGACACATTTTGGGGACGATTAAAAATTATACAGCGATCAGTGCTATAAAAATGCACTGATTACTGTATAAATGTTACTGGCAGGGAAGGGGTTAACACTAGGGGACGATTAAGGGGTTAACTGTGTTCCCTGACTGTGTGTTCTAACTGTAGTGGGAGGGAACTGACTATAGGAGATGACAGAACGTGGTTCCTAGCTATTAGGAACTCACGATCTGCATCTCCTCTCCTCACAAAACAGGGATTTGTGTGTTTACACACACGTTCCTGTTCTGCCTCTCGTGGCCGACGGTCATGAGCATCGATACCCCAGCAGTGCAGCGGGTGCGTGCGCCTGCTATCCTGCTTAAAGGAGCTGATGTACAGCTACGATCTTTCGTGGAATCGTGCTGACCTGCCGCAGTATGATAGCGGCTGGTCGGCAAGTGGTTAATCATTAGTGGACTTTCTGTATACAGCATATAAAGGTTCAAAATTTAGTTAAGGCCTCATGGACCTTTAAATTGTTTGTTACCCTAACATTTCATATTTCTGATATGTGCCTGCTGTACTATGTACTTGTATGAAGACGCATCCTGTTCTCTTGTATTGCTTCCTTTATGTGAAATTCCTGGTGTTCCTGCCAGTCCCTCTGCTTTCCTATTTCATACTGACCACAAGCAGGAGAGCAAAGGGTAATCAGTACTCTATGCTGGGAACTTCGTATCCTCTCCTCCCAATGATCAGACCTGTCCTGACACACCTCTGCTGCACAGCCCATTCACTGGGGAGATCTGTGTGCTGCAGCTTCCCCTCCCCCCAGCACTCTATTAAAAAAATTTTTTATAATGGTTTTTGTTTTTTTGTTTTTTTTATATCTATAAAAAAATGTTTTGCATTTCATTTCTATTTTATACTGAATGGGTAGTTTTACAAGGTGATCATTTACAAGCACGCAGTCTGCTCACATAATTTGTAATAAAAACATCTTTGGCATTCTGAAGCTTCCCTCCAACCATTTTGCATATTTTATATATAATGTGATTCTGTACTTGCCAAATATGCTGCAGAAGTCTCCCTCCACTGAGTCTGGCTGCATCTATTTTAACTGTGGGCAGCTGAATCTGCAGCCTGTTAACTTCCTGGATTTACACAGACACACAGAGGCACACCTCCAGCACTGCAGCTCTCATTGGCCCTCTTATGACTCATCCCCCCTCCTTTCCTGGCAAACTTTCACATGATAGAGAGCTGTGCATGATGCCATAAGCCTAGACTTTTTACCAGACAAGAAACAGGAAGTGGGCTGTATAAGGTATTTACTGGCAGAAAAAAAATGTTTTACTATCCAAAGTTAAAACAACAAGGGCAGAGGATTTAATAGATGCAAGATGAAAAAAATGACTGAAGTTCCACTTTAACAGTAAAAGTATTTTGTTTTATCTGTTTAATGCAAAAAAAACTTGTCGATCCTGCCAGAAATCTTGTATGCTGATAACTTCCTGTGCCCTCAGCAGATGTTATCAGATAGCATTGTTCCCAGTTCTCTCTGTGGACTGCAGAATAGCCCTCTTCTCGTTATAGAAGTGAGGAGAAGAGGAGGTGTTCTGGAGTCCTAAGACACCATAGAGTGAATGTATAATGTGGCCCTAGGGCATGAAGTATGTTACTTACAGGATGACCAGGTTAATGTAAAGAAAATGAATGCAGCTTGCACATTTAAGCGCTGGTAAGCTGCAGTATATTTCATATTCTGTATATTGGTGGGTTTAGATACCCTTTAAAAAAGTTGTTTATTAGGCCCATAGCTGAAATGTAAAGATTTGTCTGATTGGGTCGTTCCAGGATTACACAACAACAGTGAGATAATGTTGGCTAAATATAGGCATGTAGGCACTTGACAACTACATTTTAACTACGTTTATGTGATTCCATAATGGCTTTTGATTACAAAAATGCCATGTTTGTATGGACATATGTGTTGTCATGTAGTGGCAGTGCATTGGTCAGGGACAAATGAGAATCGAAGGTGTAGTTTAATAATTAATCTGTGAAATCTGACTTTAAATGACCCTCTTGTGTTTCCAGAACAAATATAGTGAACAGTGCTGACAGCACACTACTGCACAGCTTTGATCTGCCTAAAGTAGTCTGCCTTGAAATATCTCCAAAGAACACAATCCTGGCAACATGGCAGACCTACACAAGTAAGTACCGTAAATGTCAGCATGACCAAGGTTGGCAAATAGTGACACTGGAGATGCAAAGTGATTCTGAGCTCCTCTAATGTGGCCTTATTTACAAAAAAATAATACAAAGGGCATAATATAGATTACCCCTGGAGACGACGATGGCTGTTCTTTTTCTAGTGAAGACGGAAAATCTTCACAATCCTTTTAGGCAGCAATTCCAGACCAGCAAGTAAACAGTAAACATTATTCTGCAGATTTTGCCAATGTGCTAAAATCTGTTCATTTTTTATAATCTTCTTCACAATGTCCCTAACTGCCAGATTGAGCAGAGTTACAGATAAGGCTGCAGCCTCCTGGCAAGGATCCTGTGCTGTGGATTCCTCCCTCACAACTATATATCGCTTCTTACTTTGTTGCCAGGAGATAGAGGGAGGTGTGAATATATTTTATGAATTATCAGACTACAAGACAGGTAGGTTTTATCCCCTGTACAGTATTTGTTTAAAGGATTAGTAAGGCCTCATGTACACTGCTGCTGGTAAACGGACATTTAGGAGCAGTTGGGAGTTTTTTCAAGTGCTCCTGAACTCTCCTCTATGTTATCAGTACTGTACATGTACACAGGGTCAGTAGAAATAGTAGTTTCTAGGCAGTTGAGTTCAGAGGCTTTTTTTTTTTGGAACGCAAAAAAATGGGTTCAGAAGCTGAATTTAGAGGCATTTCAAGCGCCAAATGCTTCTAAATGCGGTAACTTGTGATTAGCCACATTTCGTTTACAGGCGTTTTTCATTTTTCGCTATTTTGAAAAAAAAAAACTATTTTTTTAAAATGCTTCTAAACGCAAATGCAGCAAAACTAACATTTTAAACGTTAAGTTACATCGTTCAGGAGAGTTTGTAAAAACGTCTCATGTACATGAAGACTTAGACTTTTTAAAATGTATGTATATTTTACAAATTAAAATGGTATTAAACCCTTTTTAGTTTAGCACATTGAGCACAATAAACACTTCCCAGTAAAGTATTTGTTAAATTTCTTACCCCAGCATTTGCAGTTTACAATGTTCACTGCTGTTGGCTCCTGCTCTCTTGGTACTGCTTCCCTAAACATCTGGTCTTCACAGGAAAGAGATAACAGCAGTCTCCAGTCAGTCTGTTAGCTTGGAGGAACATAAAAGTGTCTTGCCATCCTAGACTACAAGGATGCTTGTTTCTATCGATGCATACATAGTAGGGAGATGCAGTCATGGCACAAGCTTAAAGTTCAAGTTTTTTCTTTTTTGTATCGGATAGGGTGGAGAGGGATTAGAACTCCTGTCAGATTCACCTTCTCTATTTGTCCTCATCATTGAAAGTGAAAGTAATTCCCAAATTTTGGGTTGTCCCTGGAGAAGTAATAGATAGGAAATCTTCCAATGGGAATACCAGCTCTGGTGACCTGGGGGCCCCTAGGGGATTCCCTTAATTTTCAGGGAATTCCTCTCACTTTCGGTTCTGGTCAACTTTGATATATATCCCTGCAAGGCTCTGACACATTGATTTGATGTCTTGATCCACATGGATTAAATCCACCGGATTACACGTAGAGCGCTGGCTGTTCTTTGATTTCATTGATGCCAATGCCTGTGTTGTCATGAACACGCATTTAAACCTAAACAAGTAATTTAGGCCATGTGATTAAAAGCCAGCCACACCCCCGGCAATGACATGGTTTGTTTTAATTCCCATCACTGTCACTTTTGCTAGACCGCTTTATCTTGGGGGGGAAATGTAGAGAACATCTAAAAGGTTTAGCTACTATGTTTTAGTTTGGTGTACTGTATCAATTTTGTTTCTTTATTGACTTGAGCATTTGGGCTGTGCCTGGTCCATCCAGGATCACAAATGCTTGTCTGTAGCAATGGCTATGAGCTTGTGTCTCTCTTGTACAGCCAGCTCCCGACTTTTTTCTAAAAGTGATCAGATGGCTGAAGAGGCCGCTGATCACTCTTACGGGACTCAATAAAAGCTATTATCTGCCTTTGCAGCAGCTGCCTCCAAAGTTTTTCATTTGTGGATGAGCCAATATTCACACTAAAATATTCAAATTTCCACCATTCACCCAACCATAGCATTCACATAAAACCGTTTGATTTTTCTGCCATTTGCACAACAACCACAACTTTATACTTTGTGCAAAACATACCTAAAACTATTGAGAGAATTCTGGGCAATTTGCACACAATGAATGTAGGTGCAAATTGTTTCTAAATAGGCCCCTTAATGATGTATATATCTATGCTTCTTAACATTTACTCTGTCTGCTCCTTTAAAAGCTGGGAAGGATGGTACAGCAGGTGTTCCTAATCTACAACTGTACGACCTGAAAAATGGAAAGTGTGTGAAATCCTTCATTCAGAAAAAGATGCAGAATTGGTAAGTTTCTGGCTAAGAAGTATGGAGAAGTTATTTTTAGGCTGCATATAATCAATATATATTTTACTTTTATTTTATGTAACAGGTATAGAACCATAAACCTTTAACATTGTTACTGTTACCTGCATAAACACTTGCAAACAACCAGATGACCAGATTCAGTGTTCTTTTTAATGAGCCTCTTGCTTGGTTGCTGTTGGTGTCCTTAGTGAGAACTCTGTAGAGCTTGCTCCCTCTCTTGGTCAATGGTCTCAGCTACTCTGTGAGCCAAGGTAAATGGGATGGAAAGCAGAAGGAGAATGGTAAACTGCCAATTCTCAATCTAGTTACTGAATAAGTCTGGAAACATTTAGCTCTGAGCACTTTAAGGCAATCCCAGCTTCAGTGGTCAGGTAAGCAGGTCTTCTAAACCTCAGATGTTACCATAAAGAGTATCTGTCAGCCCATTATTTTAAACCTAGATATGCTTAATATTTAATAAAGGATAAGCTCAGTTTAAAAAAAAAAAAAAAATTAAATGCAGGTAAAAAAAGTGAATTTACAATTTTTTATTTTGTTGGAGCCGGGAAAGCGTTGCACAAGTGATCAGCATATCGCGGGTGCCATGCAGGACTCCTACAGACTACGGGCAGGCATGTTCACACAGACAGGAAGAATCAATGAACTACCACAGTGCTCATCAGCGCCCTGGTGGTTGAGAACTACAAGCCGACAGCTGCAAAGGTTGTTGGTTACTTGTATTTCTTCCATTCATGAACAAAAAAGAATGACGCAGCTGGGCAGGCGGCACCCCGCATTGCTACATTTATTTTAAATTGTGAAGATCCTAGTCCAAAAAAATCATATACAAGGCTTTTCTTTTTGTCTAAATGTGGAACATTTGGATTTTTTTTCTTTATTTAGTTTATTTTCAAGTTTGAAAAAAATGACATGTAAGAACATGAACAAAAAACACCTGCTGCATAAGCACGGTAAAACCCCTCATGGATTTTTTGACAGGCAGACCAAAATGTTGGTAAAAAATATATATTTTATTATAACAACATGGTAAAATAGTACAAAACCATCAATGAACATCATATAGTATTAATGCAATTATGAATAGAAGATCATGATACATAATACCCAAAATAATGCATTCTGTATGTCTGGCACATACTGCCCATAGATACTGGTGGGCTAGCTGTCGTACATACTGGCGTAGACACCTTACATGTTTGAGACTAATTATAGTCATCCTTCAGAGTTGTTTTTTTTTTTTTTGCTAGAAAAAAAAAATGTATAATGTTTGGGGGTTCTAACACCCTAGAGAATAAAATGGCGGTGGTTGCAATACTTACAAGCGCACTTTTTTGGAAAAAATACACATACACATTTTTTGAATTAAAAAAATAAGCCAACAGTAAAGTTAGCCCATTTTTTTATATTGTGAAAGACAATGTTACGCAGCGTAAATTGATACCCAACATGTCACGCTTCAAAATTGCGCCCGCTCGTGGAATGGCAACAAACGTTTTTTATTTTTACACTGTTCTTTTAAAAAAAAAAAAAATTGTCACTTTTATTCCTATTACAAGGAATGTAAACATCCCTTGTAATAGAAAAAAAAAAGCATGACAGGACCTCTTAAATATGAGATCTGGGGTCAAAAAGACCTCAGATCTCATATTTACACTAAAATGCAATAAAAAATAAATAAAAAATTTTGTCATTAAAAAATGTAAAAAAAAAAAAATGTCCCTTTTAAGAGCTATAGGCGGAAGTGACGCTTTGACGCCGCTTCCGCCCTGCAATGGTATGGAGATGGGTGGGGGGCCATCTTCCCCTCACTCGTCTCTGTGCCACTGATGTGAGAGGATCCGATCGCCTCCGCCGCGGCCGACGGCTCTGGTAAGCGTCGGAGGGCACCGGAGCATGGCGGGAGGGGGGGTCCCTCTCCCGCCGCCGATAAAAGTTATCTTGTGGCCAATCCGCCGCAGAGACCACTATTACCGGAAACGGGACTGCCGGACGAAAAAGAAGATACCAGGATTATGGCAGCTAGCTGCTCCCATAGCAACGATATTCCTTTTCAAAGTTAGGACGTATATCGGCGTGTGGCGGTCCGGAAGTGGTTAAGAATAAATCGCCTTTTTTTTTTTACTAAAGTATATACCACACTTTTTTTAAGGTTATTATCCGATTAAGCAGTTAATGGAAACAATCGACCAACTAATCGATTATGAAAATAATTGTTAGTTGCAGCCCTGGTAATATTGGGGTTGATTTACTAAAGGCAAATCCACTTTGCACTACAAGTTCACTGCAAGTGCGGTCGCTGTAGATCTGAAATGAGGGGAAGCACTGCTGATTTTATCATCCAATCATGTACTAGCAAAAATGTTTTTTTTCTTTTCCTTGCATGTCCCCCTCAGATCTACAGCGACTGCACTTCCAAGTGCACTTGCAGTGCAAAGTGGATTTGCCTTTAGTAAACCCCATAGTAACATTAAAAATGCATATAGAGCAAAGAAAAGTGTATATATATCTATATTAGAGAGAGAGAGAGATGTAGATAGAGAGATAATATTCTATCCAGATGGAACCACGAGGACCATGAGGAAATGAGCCCAAGGCTGCACATGCAGGGACCCCAGGTAACAGAGCAGAGGCTCCCACCATGTAATGTCAAACAGCCAGTTCGTAATCGGTCGTTGGAGAGTTTATTATGACGCTCATCTGTACAGATAAGTAGATATAAAGAGTTGTTAATATGATGTACAGGTATGCAGGGACTCAGAGAGATTTAGATTGTAATATAGTCATAAGCAAGGTTCTTATAGATTAAGATCCAGTTACATATCTCATGATTGAATTCAAAACAGTCTGCCTCATAGTTCAGCATACCTTAGTCTCCACAGTCAGCTCCAGTGCAACCTAGTCCTAGTTGTCTGCTGCAGGAAGGAATGACCACACAGGAAGGAGCAGATATACTCAGCTGAAGGGCTTGATGATTCAATTCCCAGTTGAGTAATAGGGGACAGCTGATAAGGCAAGATGGAAATGCTGGTGCCTAAATCTGGGCATCCAGCATCCATCATGGATCTCTTGGCGTAAGGGCACTTGGTGCGGCCACGTCACCCCAGAAAGAGAGGGGCCGGGTAGAGCCGCATCCTGAGTCATCATGCCACCGACGTGTGTGTGTGGCTGCCCTACCGCGCTCCAGGGTGGAACGCAAGCAGGAAGGGAAATGAGGGTGGACCCCCCGCAATTTCCTAAGGCCAAAAAGGAAATCCGTCTATGACCCAAATAGAGGTGGTGGTGGTTTTGGGGAGTGAGGTGGACCCACGTGCGCTGGGCAGTGCAGAAAGGGCCCAATCCTCCCAGTCCTCCGGCGCCATCCAGGAAAAAAAAAAAGTGTCCCCGCATGCACAGTCCAGGGACATAGAATCATCCATTACACATAGACATTGCACAGCATATGCACAGGGTTGACTCCTAGTGGTGGTAAAAAATATGACATTTGTACACACTACAGTGGAACCCTGGATTACGAGCATAACCTGTTCCAGGAGAATGCTTGTAATCCAAAGTACTCACATATCAAAGCGAGTTTGCCCATTGAAGGCAATGGAAACGAAAATAATTTGTTCCGCAATGACTTCAATAGCATGCAATACCGCATGCGGCCAGAGGTGGGGGGCGCCGGAGAGCCTCGGAAACGGAGTTTGCCGAGGTCAGCCGAGCTGTCCTCGGGCCTTTCCGTGCATTTCCGAACGGCACCGGCACCCCCCCCCCCACCTCAGGCCAAACGCGGTACTGCACACGCTTTGGCCTAAATCGTGCTCGTTTTGCCCGAGTTAAAAATACAGTGCTCGTATTGTGAAATGCTCATTAACCGCATTACTCACAATCCGCGGTTCCACTGTAAATGTCTTTTATGCACACTACCAAATTGACAATGAACATAGGACTATAAACTATACTATATATCCCATAGAATGGCCGATCTGACCAATACAAAAAGAAAGTGATAACAGAAAAAATTAGTGAATGATAAAAAGTAAAATATAATAACAATATGAGATAGAATGTATGAATAGATTGTGCAGAATAAGCTATGAATCTAGTTCACATACACCTGATTGGAATCCTGATAAATGAGGTTTAAAATTTAAATGCCTCATTGAGGTCTGGTGGCAGGGTGGCTTTAAGATGGTAAATCCATCTTAGTTCACGCTGTAACAGCAATTTATTAAAATCCCCTCCTCTGGGATTCGCATAGATATGATCTAATGCCAAAATTTAAATTTTCGGAATAGTTTCCCTGTGAACCAGAGAGCTATGTCTACAAAGTGGTAATTCTGAATCTTTTTTATTAGTGCTCGTTATATTTCGATAGATCCTGCGCCAGAATTCCAACTTGGCCTTGCCAACATAGTAACATCCGCACTCACATGATAATAGATAAACTATTCCGGGGGGGTTCAAGAAACATAATGTTTAGATGTACATCTCTCCCCATTTGGTAAGGTGATACATTTACGGGTGTCTAAATTGCCATAGCCACAGTTCCCACAGGGAAAAGCACTCATAATCTTGTATTTTTTATCTCTCTATGCTTAGTACTCTGCACAAGTGTATCCTGTAAAGATGAGGCCCTTTTATAAGTGATCAATGGATGGTCAGAAACAAAAAAGGCATACTTAAAAGATGCAAGTATTTCCTAAAGATACCACTGATTTTCTTATGTTGCCTACAACAGTGGTCACCAACCCTATCCTTAGGGCCCACTAACAGGCTAGGCCTACAATATTTTGTTGTGATTCTAGTACAGGGATCTCCAAACTACGGCCCTCCAGCTGTTGCGGAACTACACAGACATGACTAGGCATGATGGGAATTGTAGTTCCTGAACACCTGGAGGGCCATAGTTTGGAGACCCCTGTTTTAGTAGACCTAGTTTCCTGCACCTTTTTTTGAGAAAAAAGTAACTCGTGCCATGATCTATTTTTTGCTTTTTTATATGCTTTTTTAGGGATCTCATTAGAATACCCTCTTTCGCGTAGTGTAGCTCTTGATGTTTGAGCCTCTTTCTCAAATAGGGCATCACTCGAGCAGTTGTGTCCAGCCCGAACGTATTGTCCACAGGGGATAGAGGCTATCCAAGGTTCCAGATGGAGCTAGAGGCCTTAAGTATGGTGTTTCCTGCCGTAGGTTTTCTAAATAGTTCGCTAAATAAATGACCGTTGGAATGTTTATGTATAGTTACATCCAAGAATGTAATGGTGGATGAACTACAAGTCAAAGTAAATTTTGAGATTGAAGGTGTTATTCTGATGTAAACAAGAAATTGGTTCAGAAGTGTAATGGGGCCGTCCCATAAGATTAGAATATCATCTATGTATCTGTACAATGCAATTGCATGGTCCGTGTACATAGATGCTGTATCTATAAGTACCATGCTTATGACTATATTACAATCTAAATGTCTGAGTCCCTGCATACCCGTACGTCATATTAACAACTCTTTATATCTGCTTATCTATACAGATGAGCATCATAATAGTAATCAGTCATTGAAGAGTTTATTAACTGGCTGTTTGGCATTACATGGTAATGGCCGTTACCTGGGGTCCCTGTATGTGCAGCCTTGGGTTCATTTCCTTGCGGTCCTTGTGGTTCAGTCTGGTGCATGTCTGCGCTGCCCTCTCTGGGAAACAACTGATCACTTACTCATTAGTTATATGCAATATCTATCTGTTTTTTTTAATAGTTTTGTAAGTATGACATATGATCCGTTTATGCCATATATAGATACATGCATGCACTTTTCTTTGCGCTATATGCATTTTTATGTTACTATATTGCTAATATGATAAATTTATATTGTAGAACTACTACTAATACCCATTTGACATAAAACCTCTGAAGGACTATAATCCTTCCAATCCCAATAGCATATAAGAAGAGCAAGTACATCAGATACAAATATGTAACCAAGACATATGCAGACAATATTGCTCCTTATAGAGGAGTTGTTAGGAGCTAAACATCCTGTGGAACTTTACCCAAAACAACTTGATAAAAATAATGTTCTTTAGCAAGGAACCTACATTCCATGTTAATAATTATGCTACCAAAATTTGTGTGTGCTCTAAATTGCCTCCAGCATTGTCGCTGTTTCTTCTTGCCGGAGGCTGCCATTTTGTTGAAGCCCAGAGCCCCTGAACAGCAGTAAACCTTTAGGTTGTCCGCAGATCGACCTCAAGAATTCAGGACAGTGTCTAAAAACGGAGCAACTGAGAATGTGCAGAGCAGGGTGAGACAGTGTATTAGGCCACTTTCACACTGATCCATCACATATGAGTTTTAGCCACAATTCTGTGCGTTTTTTAAAAGTACATGTGATTCATAAACCGCACCAAATAATGCATTGCGGTTGTGTTTTTGCCTCATTTTTATCGCATTTTCCATTGATTTCAATGGGAAGGTGCATTTTTGGTGCGTTTTTTTTAGTTCCCCAAGCATGCTTCAAAAATGCTGCATACAGGGTTTTTTCACCACAATGGAAGTGCACCGCCCCAGTGTGAACACATTCGTTGATTGATACCTTGCACTTTCTTCGGCGACACTTGGCACTACACTCTGGACCATGGACACAAAAGGCAGCATTAAAATCTCTTGTGGATTGTTAGCCGAGCCACCAATAATCCCACAATGGAGATCTGCACCTTTCCTGCAGTCCTTGCATCTATACCTGACGTTGACTGGTATCGCTCCCACAGTTCCCGATGTAGACCTCCCCGGACAGCCCTTGGTCCCTAGCGCCACATGTTAATATTCTGATCTGATTTATGCGCAGATTGCACCTGCTCCTGAGGTAGTGGAGCAATTTCCACAAAACGCATTGAACATTATAGGATGCAATTCTTCTGTTATAACAATGTGTTTAGATGTTTGTTTTTCTTTTAATTTCTGCCTTTTATGAACTAATATTGTAATACTACTGTGATCTTTCACGTAATCAGCTCTCAACCCTGTATCCATACGTTAGTGTGCTATGGCTCAATTGTACTATTGATGATGTATATATTTTACCATATAAATTGCTGCAATCATGATGTATAATTTTTACAATCTGCCGATTTAATAAAATACTTGTTCTGCCTAATGTTATCTTTTTTTCTATATAAGAATTTCTACTATGTTCATATGTAATATCATTTACCAACTGTTGGCTACGCACCTCATTTAAAGTCGTAACCTCCTCTACTCATATAATCAGGGATGGAGGCACATTGTGACATGCACCTCAGTTAAAGTCCCAAACTGTCTTTTTCTTGCAAGTGATTTTAAAAGGGAAGCATTTTTTCTTGAGCTTTTCAGGCACTTTTTATTTTTAACCCTCAATGTGAAAGCAGCCTTACTGGATTTTAAACTGTATAGGCACTTATTTTTAATGTTTTACATAGCTATACCTGCAAAAGGTGCCAGCATGAGGTGATCTAGCTTAAAGTGGTTGTTGAGCCCCTATAGCATATTCATGCCATCCCTTCTGTTAAATAATGATGTGTCCCTGTGTCTGTGCTATAATAAAATATGCTTTCTACTTCATATCGCAGTGTCTCCCGGCCTCTCTCCTCTCCCAGCCTGACAGCTACAGCAGGAGGGGCCGAGAACTCCCACTAATGTCAGCCAGGAGGAGAGAGGCAAGTAGTCACGTGAGTGCTGGGAGACGCTCAGATATAAGGTATAAATCCGCAACATTTTTATATAGCGCAGACACTGGGGGACACATCGTTAGTTAAAGAGGGGATGGCATGAATATACTACAGTTATTATTGCAGCAGGAGGGCAGTGATCGGCACTGTCGGGGGCGGGGGACACAGAGGAGAGCTGTCATCCACAGCGGCACGTGTTTAATTCACTGTTTTAGATTGCTATTGTTTAATAAACCCAATAAACATTTTCCTAAAAAAAAACTCTTGGGTTTCTCCAGGTCTCCTTGCTGGTCTGTGGATGAGAAGATATGTGCCAGGAATGTAAATAATGAAGTACACTTCTTTGAAGACAACAGTTTTGGTATGGTAATAATTAGCAAAATAGAAAAGCATACCAGCTAGTAAAACTTTCTTGTGGCCTAACATTGGTATAGAAATCCAGCTTTACCTAAAATGTGAGATGCTTGCCACTAGTGATACAGGTTCTCTATGATTGTTACTTAGAATTTGACAACAAAAAGCCATGGAATAAAACCCTTCTGGCTCACTGGTAGAACACCTATTATTCCTCTGCTACCTAGCAGTTGTGAATACCGTGTATTGCTTGTGCGAAAATGCACTTACTGTGTTGACAACCAAAATGCACTAGAGAGAGACTAATTTAAATGCTTGGCCACAGCTGTCTGTTACGTTTGGAGACGGATATATCATACCATGATGCAGGGTCTTGCAGAGTACTGTAACCCGTGGTTTCATCAGATTCCTGGTAAAAGGAGATGTGTAAAGATTGAAGTGGCAGTGTTGCCAAATACAGCTGATGGTACAGCTGTCATAATATAATATATTGAGGTTTTACTTATAAAAGATTGTGATGGTATTACACTGCTGTCTGAATTTTGAGATATATAAGCATTTCTAATGACAAAAGTGTAGGGTTTTGTGTTGGAACTGTAATCCTCAGCATACAAGTTAGTTGAATAGGAAGTAAACCCTGGAAGACTTCTCTCTGAATGCAGGTTTGGGGCTTTTTTATTTTTTCTTCTGAACGCTGTTCTAAAATACGCCTGTAAACGAAACAATGTGCATATGCCCATTCGATAACCTAGAGTTGCTTTCAGAGGCATAAAAAAAAAGCCAGATATCCCTAGCCGCAGCATTTTTGTCTGCCCTTGTGTCTGAGCCCTTATATGTAAATGAAGATTGTTTTTTCCTGGCAGACAGGATTCAAGATGCCCTGGCACAGAGCAGCTAATTTTAAGGGGAAGCTAGCTAATTTAACACTTTTATCTTGCAGAACTGTCTGTATTGGTTTAAAGCCACCAAACAGATCCAGAAATTGGCTAAGAAAAAATAGCTGAAATTTGGAAGATTTTTTTGTTGCTAAGTTGAGGACATGGAGGTGTATATAGTTCATGGATTTTAGACTTTCACAGTTAAACCCAAAAGCAAACATTTATTATAAAGCAGCTTATCAATTATAAGATGTAATGGCTGCATTTATTTTATTTTTCTGACTTTCTTTTTTTTTCACCTGGTGATCAAGCCAGTAAGTCTGTTTTTCACAAGAACAAATTGTCCTGCAGATGTAGAAGTTACAGGGCAAAGCATTTACTACTGGCAGTGGTGATCACTGACGGGTGCTTAGAGAGATCCAATTTTATTTAGGTAAAACCTTTATCCGCCTGCCAAAAACAAACCTGCTGTAACTGCTTATAAAGTGTTAAGTGAAGTTCTACTTCAGTTTGCTAGTACAGCTCACACTCCCCTCCCCCCAGACTGACAATGCTGCTGTCTAAAGGCGCCCCTGTGCTCCTTCATACAGAGTGGGGGCACTCTAATACAGTAGGTGTGTCATTGGCCAAATCACCAGGTGAAAACAGAGGGAAACAAGCCTAAAACTGTAATTTATTACATCTTTTGTTTTGGGTTTAACATTTGTTTTAAGTAGAAGCTTTAGTAATGTTTTTTTATTTTTCCAGATACAATTGCAAATAAACTGCACTTACAGAAAGTAAGCGATTTTGAATTGTCACCTGGAGATCATCCTTGCAAGGTAGAGTACCAATGTTTCATTTCATGGCTAACGTGCCTAATTTTAACTCCGATTCATCAAAAAGCAAACTGTACTTTGTTTCAACAGAGAAAGCTTTCTTCATTCTGTGTTTTTAGTGCTCTGCCTGACACGTTACGCTCCTATCAATTCTCTATTTCTAGCCTTTCAGTCTGGTCATCAAATCTTTATTTTTATTAAAGCAAACATATACTTAAGTGTTAATAAAACTGTCTCTTAACAGGCTTTCTGGCATTGATGAGCAAAATGAATAGCTGGCATACCTGTCCTGGAGAAAATGATGGTCTGGGCTCCCTCTAGTGCTGATCGCTTGTGTGAGGGTCTAGTCACTTGGTCATACAATGCCTGCAGAAGGAGATGTTAAGCCATTTGAAAGTCTCTTCAGTAGACATCATATGACCAGGGGGATGACCCATAATACATGCAGCTTGCATAAGAGGTAGCCTAAAGCAGAATTTTCTTCAGAAAAGGGAAGTATTTCAGCCCTTCTGTTACTAACACATTTTTCATGTTATACGAGGTATGTCTATTGAATAACGAGACTGTGATCCCACCTAGTAAACAAAGCAGTCAGAACCAGTTAGAACTGTATGTGTGGTGACCTTGAACATGTTTGAAAGCTTTGCAGCAGTTTCTCCAAACCCCCTCAACCCCCCCATACACTGAACCTTTTCTGCTGATAAGCATTTTTGTTCACATAATGGTTGATTAGTGCAAAATCATATGATTTTGCCAGTGAAGAGGTTTCAGAGTGAAAAAATTCATTCAGGAACTCGTGTGACTCTTTCAGCATTTTACTCAACTCCCTTGGGAACAATGTGAAGTTGTTCAGGGTTTTTTGTTTTATAAAACGATTGACCTTCTGTGTAAAAATAGGGTTGTAATGGTGCTTCACTCTTTCTTGCCACCTTGCCCTTGTTCCGTTGTGCCTGTACCCGATCCCCTAGTGTGCACAAAAGTAGAAGCAATGTTTCAGCACAGGAGGGATGCTTTATTCATTTAGTTTTTATTTGTTGCAAATGTTAACACTTTTTATTAATGTCTTCTCTGAAGCTTTGTTTAAATAGTCCTGTAGTATTATAAGGGACAGTGGACTATGTTTGAATGGGGAACTTCTCTGTGAGCCTGTGCTCCTATTGTAAGACTGAGAACATCTAGGTGTTTAGAGGTGTGGTCAAGGCTCAGAGCTGCATTTTATGGTAGGTTCAGGAACGCATATCGCTCAGAATACAGGATTTAGGAGTGCATATCACACAGGGCTCAGGAGTGGGTATCAGACAGGATGCAGGAGTAGGTAACACAGGCCAATGTATAAAAAAAAAATATTACTTCCTCCCAATCCCCCAGTACAGAGCTCCCCTTCACACACTCCCTCCCCACCCAAAAAACAAAACACACACTTACCTGAGAATGACAGGGAGAAGTTCTCAGGCGGAGCGGGGAGGCTGGTGGCTTATTTCAACCA
Organism: Lithobates clamitans; assembly: GCA_037952925.1. Taxonomy (NCBI): domain Eukaryota; kingdom Metazoa; phylum Chordata; class Amphibia; order Anura; family Ranidae; genus Lithobates; species Lithobates clamitans. Next base: position 1,938,948 of record JBBGZY010001031.1, on the reverse strand, counting down.
CATTACGTTTGAAAAAAATCCTAGATTGTAAGATTCTACTAGAGCAGCAATTGAGATTAGCTGCAGAGGTATAGTTCTGTTTTAAAGGATAAGTTCACCTTTAGTAACATGGTACATGTTACGCCCATATTTCGGCTGTAACATGCTACTAAAGCACCTGCCCGCACCCCGACCTGATCCCCCTTATGTGCGAGAGGACAGGGGATCCTCTCCCCACACCCACTGTTACAATTTTTTAAAAACAGCGCAGCTGTGCGAGGCACTGCCCACACAGCCACATCATTCATTCAAAGTTTTGTGAATGAATGAACTACAAGTCCCTTCTTCCACCGCAAAAGATAGCTTGTAAATATCAATGAACTGTAAAGGCACTGGTGAGTACTCTCACAGCTCATTGATTTTTTTTTTTCTCCTGGACTTCAGTAACTGCCTGTACAGGAGATAAGGGCAGACAGCTGTACTGAGAGTCTTCAGGAGCCTGACATTGCACCTGTGGTTTGCTGATCGTTGTGTGCAATGCTCTGCAGGCGCCTAAGTAAAAAATAATGGATGTACGTTGTTTTGCAGGTAAAAAAAAAAAGTGCCATTATTTATTTTTTAAAGTGAACTTGTCCTTTTTATAGCAGTAAAAGCATACATTTATTATATTGTGGCTAAGATGTGATGGCTGTATTGGTTTAATTTTTTAGGCTTGTTTTCTTCTATTTTTATCTGGGGACAGCCAGTAAGTCTGTTTTCAACAGAAAAGCTCTCTTGCAGTTACAGGGATGAGGCAGACAATTTAACACTGGCTATGGTGCTTAATTAATCTTCTTTTAATTTTGGAAAATCTTTAATCTCTAAAGGAAAAATCTGTACTGTATTTAAATCTGCTAGTATCTAATGCTTTCCTATCCTTTGTCTGTCGACACTGCTGTTCCAATCTGCCCCCTGTGCTCATTCATCCAGAGTGGTGTCTATAATACAGGAGGTGTGTTACTGGCCAGATCCCCAGGGAAAAACTGGGGGAAAACCCTAAAAAAAACAAATACAGCCACTATATCTAATGATTGGTAAGCTGCAATATATTAAAATTTGAGTTTTGGGTTCAATACCACTTTAACCAGTTATCTGAGTGACCAACCACTCTCTGCTCCTTAGTCTAGACTTGACCCTTTTCACACATGTGGACCATTCATTTCATCAGTTCAGTCATGTTTTTTCAAAGAAAAAAATGGATGAAGTTTACATCAGTTTCTGATCAGTTTTTTTACATCCACTACCGATGCAAAAACGGATGGTTTGTCCGTTTTTTTTCATCCGTTACGTCTTTTTAAACGGAACAAAAATAGGGCTTTGATCCTTTTTAAAAAAACGGATGTTGGCCGATGTTGATGTAAATGGATGATCATCCATTTATATCCGATTTTTAACTGTCAACAGGCGGATAAAAAACAAACAAACGGTCCACGTGTGAAAAGGGGCTTTACTGAGAGAAAAAAAAAAACAACACCTTTCATACAAAATGTAAACTGCAGTAGTTTATTGGTTTTGACACAAGAAGCACTTGTGATCTTTCTTCACCTGGCCCAATGATCCACAATGGCTCAAAATTGATATGGTCCAGAAATATTTATACAGAATAAAGCTGAATAAAGCACTTGGACCAGATGGCATTCACCCACAGATCCTAAAATAATTGAGCTCTGTATTTTTCAAAGGCGTTGTTTCTAATTTTTAGGGACTCTTTTAAATGACTGGGATAGTACCACTGGATTGGCGTAAGGCCAATGTGGTGCCTATATTTAGAAAGGGATCAAAGTATTCACCAAGTAACTATAGTTCCTTTAACATCTATAGTTGGGAGGATACAGTAGACTTTAACCACTTCAGCCCTGGAAGATTTGGCTGCTCAATGACCAGAGCGTTTTTTGCGATTCGGCACTGCGTCACTTTAACTGACAATTGCGTATGACGCTGTACCCAAACAAAATTGACGTCCTTTTTTTTTCCACAAATAGAGCTTTCTTTTGGAGGCATTTGATCATCTCTGCGGTTTTTATTGTTTGCGCTATAAACAAAAAAAGAGCGATTTTGAAAAAAAAAAAACACTATTTTGTACTTTTTTTATGTTCTAATAAATATCCCCAATTTTTTTTTTTTTTTTTCTAAAAAGCAAATTTTTTTCTCAGTTTAGGCTGATCTGTATTCTTCTACATATTTTTGGTAATAAAAATCGCAATAAGCGTATATTGATTGGTTTGCGCAAAAGTTATAGCGTGTACAAAATAGGGGATAGATTTATGGCATTTTTATTATTATTTTTTACTAGTAATGGCGGCGATCTGCGTCGTGACTGCGACATTATGGCGGACACATCGAACACTTTTGACACATTTTTGGGATGATTGACAATTATACAGCAATCAGTGCTATAAAAATGCACTAATTACTGTATAAATGTCACTGGCAGGGAAGGGGTTAACACTAGGGGGTGATCAAGGGGTTAACTGTGTTCCCTGAGTGTGTGTTCTAACTGTAGGGGGAGGGGACTGACTAGAGGGGATGATAGATTGTGGTTCCTAGCTATTAGGAACTCACAATCTGTCTCTCCTCACAGAATAGGTATTTGTGTGTTTACACACACACACACACACACACACACGTCCCTGTTCTGCCCCTCGTGCCCGCGATCGCTCGTGGCCGGCGGTCATCACGACCGTTGCCCCCCCCGTGGAGTGCAGCGGCACGCACGCCTGCTATTCTGCTTAAAGGAGCCAACGTATAGCTACGACGGCTTGTGGAATCGTGCCGATCTGCCGCAGTATAATGACAGTGGCTGGTCGGCAAGCCGTTAATAAAAGACCACATAGATGAGTTCTTGCTGAAAACAAAATATTTTGAGGAGGTAAGTAAAACCTTGGACAGAGTGGTGGTATACTTGGATTTTGCAAAAGCGTTTGACACAGTTCCCCACACATGGCCAAATGTATAAGGTAAATTTTACATGCCTGTAAAAATCAGTCTGTAAATTGATAGAAAACTGACTAAAACAACGAATTCAGAGAGTAGTGGTTAATGGTTCATACTTTGAATGGTTTAGAGTTGTTAGTGGTGTACCCCAAGGTTCAGTGTTGAGACCCTTACTTTTTAATACCTTTATAAATAATATAGGATCTGGGATTAAAAGTACCATATCAGTATTTGCAGATGACACTAAGCTATGCAGTGGAATAATGTCCTTACAGGACGTCTCCAATTTACAAGCCAACCTCAATGCACTGTCTAATTGGGCAACTATGTGGCATATGTTGATAAATGTAGAGTTATGCACTTGGGGTCTGGAAATATGCATGCATCTTGCATACTAGGAGGAGTACAACTGGGGGAATCAATGGTAGAGAAGGATCTGAGTGTTTGGTAGATCATAAGCTTAATAATAACATGCAATGCCAAGCTGCGGTTTCCAAAGCGAGCAAAATCCTTTCTTGTATTAAGAGGTATGGACTCCAGAGAGAGAGGTATAATTTTGCCCCTGTACAGATCATTAGTAAGACCTCATTCAGTTCATTCAGTTTTGGGCACCAGTTCACAAAAATGATATCGAGATCTGGAGAAAGTGCAACCAAACTGATAAGAGGCATGGAGGAGCTCAGCTATGAGGAAAGATGAGAGGAACTGAATGTATTCTCTCTTGAGAAGAGGAGATTAAGGTGGGATATGATCAACAGGGGTCCATATAGTGAACTTGGTGTTGAGTTATTAACTTTAAGGTCATCACAGAGGACAAGGGGGCACTCTTTACGTCTGGAGAAAAGGAGGTTTAATCCGGAATACTGAAATGTGGAATAGACTTCCTTTAAGAGCTGGTTCTGGCCAGCTCAGTTGATTGCTTTAAAAAAGACCTGGATTATTTACTAAACGTACATAATATTACTGGATACTAACATTTATAGGTAAAGTTGATCCAGGATATATCCGATTTGCCTCTCGGGGGATCAGGAAGGATTTTTTTTTCTCCTGCTGTAGCAAATTGATTCATGCTTTGCTGCGTTTTTTTGCCTTCCTCTGGATCAACTGATGGTATAGGATTGTGTATATGGGATTGTATTTTTTTTTTCCTTTTTATTGGTGGAACTAGATGGACTTATGTCTTTTTTTTTCAACCAGACTAACCACATAACTATATGTAACCTATCTAGGTAGCAGTGTATGTTCCTGGAAGCAAAGGAGCTCCATCATTTGTGAGACTTTACCAATATCCTAACTTCAGCGAACCCCATTCAGCACTAGCAAATAAAAGTTTCTTCAAAGCAGACCGGGTCACAATGTTATGGAATTCAAAAGGTAATTTTTATCCACTAAACTGTATATATTCTACATTGCAATAAGAGCACTTTATGTAAAGAGAATCTATACCCTGTTTCCCCAAAAATAAGCCCTACCCCGAAAATAAGACCTGGCACGTGTTTCTGGGATGGCTGCAATATAAGCCCTACCCTGAAAATAAGCCCTAGTTAAAGCCCTTGTAAAATCATGTAATCCGTTCTGTAAAAAGATTACATAATGTGCAGTGTGTCTCCTTGTGTAACTTTATTGTGGAAAATACCTTATTTACAGCACCGCTGGGCGCTCGCGTGACCTGCCGGAGCTTTTCTCTTCTCCTCCTGACTAATGTCAGCAGCCCCTTCCTCTGCAGTGCTCAGAGCAGGCTGATGTCAGTGGGGATCTCGGCCTCTCCCTCTCTGCAGTATTCAGAGCAGGTAAGAAGGGCTCAGCGGGCCACGTGAGCGTCCAGCGGTGCTGTAATTATATAATCTTTTTACTGAACGGATTACGTGATTTTACAAGGTCTGGGATTAAATAAATTTCACAACGCTGACACCTGAGCTGACAGGGGGAGGAACGTTTTTGTACATACTGTAAATAAATAAGACTGAAAATAAACCCTAGTGTGTTTTTTGTAGCCAAAATTAATATAAGACCCAGTCTTGTTTTCAGGGAAACATGGGTAGTTTTTTTGTAAATGTTATCATCAGTTTAAAGCAAACCTGTGCTTTGCCCATACAGGGCAAAATAACAGATTGCTTTTTGATACTCGCCTCCCCAGCAATACATACCTTTTATTTGGGTCCCTACCACATCATAGTTGAAGATTAAACTGGTTTGAGGGTTCTTCCACCTTCATGTCACCATGTTGTCATATACTTGAAAGAAGCTGGCATTTCCTTCATCATTGGCAGTTGAATGGAGCAGAGGGGGTGAAAGGCAAAGATGAGTACCGTATATAAACGAGTATAAGTCAAGTTTTTCAGCACATTTTTTTTGTGCTGAAAAAGCCTTGGCTTATACTCGAGTCACTGTGCCCATCTGCAGCCTCATGCGCCTGATCTCCCGGCGCTGTGACATGCAGTCTAGTCAGCGGCCGGGGCTTTGTTGCACTGCACGGCCGCCGACTAGACTGCATGTCACAGCGCCGGGAGATCAGGTACATGTGGCTGCAGATGGACACAGTGGGGCATGCAGATGGCACAGTGAGGTATGTAGATGGCACAGTGAGGTTGCAAATGGGCACAGTTAGGCTGCAGATGGGCATTGTTGACCCTCTTTTCCACTTACAGTAGCTGCTGCGTTTCCCGCCCTAGGCTTATACTCGTCAATACGTTTTCCCAGTTTTTTGTGGTAAAATTAGGTGCCTCGAGTATCTACGGTATGTACTGTCGGGGAGGGGAGCATTAAACAAACCTCAATGGGACAAGTAAAGATGAGCTTTAAAGTGGTTGTAAACTCTAATAATCAAAAATAAACTGACCAGTCTACCTCACACTGTAAAGCAGAAGAAATCATCTGTCCATAGTCTGACCAGTCGAGGAGCAGCCAGTCATCTAAAATCCTCGTATTCCTACACTGAAAAAAGACCCATTCAAAAAATTTGTTGCCACACTCTCTCTCCTGTGCCTGACAGGCCAATAATCAGTCTCCACAGCTGTGGATAGCACATCCACCTACAGTAGATCGCTCCCATATGATTGGCAGTTTCCTGCCAAAGCTACCCGGCGCTCTGATTTATTGGAATTCCTGACACCAGGTAGCTTTGACATGTGCACAGCACAAAGGGAGTAATGCGCTACTGAGATTTATGGGGGCGTCAGGGGCGTAACTACTACCATAGCGACCCATGCGGGCACAGCCAAGTGGGGCCCAGTGAGGATGAGAGCACCGCCGGCACAGTCTCCCAGCCAGGGGAAGAGAGAGGAGAGGAAGAGGCAAGCTGTGACCTGTGCCCAATGCAGCGTGACCTGTGCCCAATGCAGCGTGACCTGTGCCCAATGCAGCGTGACCTGTGCCCAATGCAGCATTGCCTGTGCCCAATACAGCCTGGTCTGCCTGTGCCCCATACAGCCTCACCTGTGCAGAGGAAGAGGCAAGCCACCCGGATCAGCAGAGAGCTGAATTGCCCGATGTAATAGCTTTCATTAGAACTTCCAGTGTTCCCGGGGCTCACGTCACATAGCTCCACCTCTTGGCCCGGCGCCTTTGATAGACAGAACGCCAATCCAATGCAGGACATGTGACGTCATCAAAGGCGCAGGTCACGTGACCCATAAAGATTATTTACTGAAAATTCAGCATGGTTCCTTTTTTACCCACTTGCCTACAGGGCACTTACACCCCCTTCCTGCCCAGGCCATTTTTCAGCTTTCAGCACTGTTGCACTTTGACAATTGCGCGGGTACAGTCATGCTACACTGTACCCAAATGAAATTTTTATTATTTTCTTCACACAAATAGAGCTTTCTTTTGGTAGTATTTGATCACTGCTGGTTTTTTATTTTTTACTAACAAAAAAAGACCAAAAAATGTGAAAAAAGTTTCTGACAGTAAATTTTGTAATTAAGTAATTTTTCTCCTTCACTGATGTGCGCTGATAGGCTGAACTGGTGGGCACTGATAAGGCGGCACGTGTGGGCACTGATTAGGTGGCACTGATAAGAAGACACTAATATGCCGCACTGATAGGTGGCACGGATAGGCGGTACTGATGGACATTAATGGGTGGCACTGGGAGACTGGATAATTGATGGATAGCATTGATGGGCATCACTGATAGACGGGACTGATAGCCAGCACGCACTGGCATCACTAATGGGTACTGATTGGTGGCACTTGTGGGCAGTGGTGGGCACTGATTGCTGGCACTGGTGGGCACTCATCGCTGGTACTGATTTGTGGCAATGGTGTCGCTATTGTAATCAGGCCACTGATGATCAGTGCCCTGATTACATGTGTAGATCTCTCCTGTGAGAAGATGCCGCTGGTCGGCTCTCCTCGCCACACACTCTGTCAGTGTGAGGCGAGGAGCGTCAATTACCGGTACCTCCGTGTTTACATGTGACCAGCTGTGATTGGACACAGCCGATCACATGGTTAAAGACCCGCAGACACAGCTCTTTACAGAGATCGGGGTTGCGCCGTGTCCTAGCAACACGGGCGTGCGAGAATGGCCATTTTGGGACACCGTCATTTGACGGCGGGGCGAGCGGCAACTAGTTAAACTATAACTAAAGGCAAAATTTTTTTTTTTTTTTTTAGTTTTGGAGAGGGATTAGAACAACTGTCAGTTTTTATTGCTGTCTGTGTCCCCATTAGGGAGATTCACCCACTCTCTTTGTCCTGTTTACTATTATTATTGAAAGAGCATTGAAAGTAAAAGAAAATCCCATTGGGCACTAGTTCTGGTGAAGGGGGGATTTCCTATCTTTTCCTGTTTTGGCTATTGGACAGGAAGCAATGGTAAATCTCCCCAATGGGACACAGATGACAAAAATAACAGACGGGTTAAAACCCTCCCTTACTCTTTTTCTCAAATGAGTAAAAAAAAAAAGTTTTGCCTATAGTTCTACTTTAATGGTTGTATTGCACATGCCTGACTGCAGGTAATGCTTTTAAGTTACAAGCCCAGAACAAATGTGCTGCAAATGACATTATAATTCCTGATCTGCATGCTTCCCTTGGGTTCTCAGACTCATGAAAGAGTGAAATCTGTGGATTAGTATGGCAGCAATATCAACCCCTTATTGTAATCATAACAGGTTTTCTTTAAAACACATTTTTTTTTTTTAAATACAGACATTCTAATAACTGGAATGTGTCACGTGAACATGACAGGAAACAGCCTTGTTTCTTACCTGCTAAATGCAGAGGTCCCTAGTGACCATTTGCAGAAGGAGAAGGCCAGCACTTGAATTTCACTGCATATTTCAGTTCCTTGGGTTTTTTGGCATCTGGGGTGATGAGAACTTAGATGAAGGTACATGTAGGTACTCAAGTGTCTGCATTTCAGTTATGTCATTGAAGGTAGTATAATGTACTGGCAGGTATACTTTAATTACTGCAGTAGTGTTCAAAGCTATCAGCTACAATATCCTCCAGCAACCTGCTAGTGTTTACGAGGCAGTTAATTTAAAAATGTCTTGATGCTTTTCTTAGCCTATCATGTTGGTTTGCTGCATTGCTGTAGCTTGTTTCACTGTTCTGCTGATGGCATTATATTGTTGTACAAGGTATTAGCAAGGCAAAAAATGAATGTCGTTGTAAAAGAGAACTATGCTTTATCTTCTCTGCCAGGTCATTTTAAGCTCCATGATTTCCTCTTGTATCACTGTAAAACACTGTTTTATATTTCTTATGTAACAGCTACTGCAGTACTAGTCACTGCCAGCACTGATGTGGACAAAACGGGAGCCTCTTACTATGGAGAGCAGACATTGCACTACATTGCAGTAAATGGGGAAAGTGCTGTTGTGCAGTTACGTAAGTGTAATAAACACATTTTTTTGATGAACTGACACTCTATATAATATGATCATGTGAAAGGAAACGAAAAGTTATGTAGGAAGCCAGTTAGGTATACTTTTGTATGAAAAGTCAGTCCTTATCTCACTTTCAGCTCTACACTTAAAAAATAACATTTGGAAGTTCAATGGTTGCTAAGGGTAACAAGAGGTTTGTTCTAGTACCTCTCATTAATTTATAACCCCCTTACGTAAATTGTCTTATTTTCTATATGTACAAGTCTGGTTGCCAATAACAGTCTTAGCTCTTAGTAAAGGTTAACTCCAGGGAAAATTAAAAAAGTCATTCTGATATATATTCTTCTACATAATAAGGCAGAACTGAACCTTCTTATTCGTTACAGCCAAGGAAACTGTTTCTTCACTTCTTTTTGACCTGCAATTGCCATGGTGATGCACATGTGATCATTTCTTTGATAGCTTTCAGCTGAAGTGTCACACCAACATAAGCACACTAGTAACTGTAATGGGTATCATAAACGGCATTCCGTAACTGTTTTGGGAAACCATTAAATTTGTGAGTTTGGTTCTGCTTTTAAATAAATGTTTTATATGATGAACATGTATACATAAAAGTGAAATTACTAAGACTAGAGCGGACAGAATCTGGAACAACTGTGTATGTCAGCCTTTTTGTTTCTAACCATCATTTTCAAAGCTTAACCGGTTTCTGAAAAAGCAATGTACATATAAGGCCAGACGGGTGCTCTCCAGTTCTCCAGCGGCACAATCCTATGACCGCTGTGTCTCGGACCGCTGTAATTGGCTCAGGTACCATGTGATCGCTGTGACAAATTACTTGATAAAAAGTAAACACAACGGTCATGAATGGCTTTTATTTATGACAGCTTGCTTACTATTATGATCTATGCGATCGGTCACGGTGATCACATGGTATATGACCCATCACAGCGTCCCTGTACCAAGTGATAGCTGTAGCATTCATAATAGTTGGAAATGCACAGAGCGGCTGCGAACCTCCTCTTCTCTGGTTCCCACCGCCACTCCTGGCCCCTTCTTTCTGTCTAGTGCCCAATGGGAACCTGCTTCCCATGGGGGCACTCGTGTGTTCTCGCTCCTAAGCCCCGCCACAGCGTCCATTGACGCAGACAGTGGTACTCTGCCCTGCCCCCCGCACCCTCATCACTGGCTTTGATTGACAGCACTGGAGGCCCCCAGCAAAGCCAGCGAGACCCAGGAGTAAGGGGAAAGAAGAGCTGCAGATGTGCACAGCGCTGGATTGAATGAGGGCTCGGGTAAGTAAAAGGAGGGGGATGCTGATGCCTAAACACTTTTAACCTTAATGCACGGAATGCAAGTTAAAAAATGTTTAGGCTTTAGAATCATTTTTTTAGGGTTTTTTTGGCTTAAAATTTGAGGGTGAATTTCCCTACCAGTAATAAAGATCACAATAAAAAATTTACATATCCTCTAAGTTTCCACTCTGTCCAAAAAGAAAAAATATTTTTGGCTTTACATACATTTAGGCATGTTTCATAGATACTTGATATGCTGGTTTCAGTTTCTAAGAGCCTGTATTGTTTGAAATTTATTTTTTTACTCCTCTGTTTTCCCTTTCCAGCAAAAAATGGTCCCATTTATGATGTTGTTTGGAACAAAAATTCTACAGAATTTTGTGCTGTTTATGGTTTTATGCCAGCCAAAGCTACTGTTTTCAACCTAAAATGTGATCCCATATTCGATTTTGGAACTGGTCCTCGGAATGCTGCCTTCTACAGCCCTCAAGGACACATATTAGTACTAGCTGGCTTTGGTAATCTGAGAGGCCAAATGGAAGTTTGGGACATCAAAAATTACAAACTTATTTCCAAGCCAACAGCTTCTGATGCAACCTATTTTGCCTGGTGCCCCAATGGGGAGAATATTGTCACTGCTACATGTTCTCCAAGGTTGCGAGTTGGAAATGGCTATAAAATCTGGCACTACACAGGTTCTATATTACATAAATATGATGTACCAGACAATACAGAATTGTGGCAAGTGTCCTGGCAGCCATTTACAGATGGAATCTTTCCTGCAAAGCCCATTAGTTATCAGCCTGTACCTGGAGAAAAAACGGCAGAAGAGAGCAAACCAGCTCAAGCATACAGGCCGCCAGCACTGAGGAACAAGCCCGTCACTAGTTATAAACTGGTAGGTACCAGTAGTCTAAGGAACATATTTGTGCAGAATTTTTCCTTTGCTTCTTTTTCCTTTAGCAATTATATTTGAGCTACACTCAACACAATTCTAAAAAAAAACTGCTTTTTTTTGTATTTATTAATACATCATTAAGTATATATTAATATATTAAAGGCATTGTAAGTAACTGAATTTGACCTGGTATAAGTCTTTTACAGTTCATCACAGAAAATATCAGACCAAGAGAGGTAGAAGCAGCACAAGGAGCCAATGTGCTGACAAGGGACATTCTGATAGGAGTAGAGAGCAGATTGACAAAGAGATGAGCTAATCAGTCTGCTGCTTCTCCTTTCACTGTATAGTCACAGAGCTTTTAATTTACTTTGGGCTTAGTGACAGTCACTTCTGCAGCAGAAAAATATCCAGCCCCTTCTCAAGCTAGACAGGGCTGTGTACATCTTAGGACTGGGTGGACAGAAATACAAATCCTTTTTGCAAGTAAAACAGCTTCCTTTATATGCATTTCATTTGTGCATTTAGCCATTTCCCTTGTGTTAAGCTTTATTGCATGATTCTTTTGTTAGGACTTGTATGTTAAAAGGAGATAAGAAATACTTAGCAATAATAATATGAATGCATTAGCATTTCTTTGGTGCATGCTGATGAGTAGGGGTTCTTCTTTTTATTGTTTTGTTCTTTTTTCCTAGCACTGTTTAACTGGGTGTGTCTCATTGGCACTAATACATTCTTTCTGGAAATGGCACATGACAGGGCTTGGGATTTACATGCGTGGAAGTCTAGTATGGGAATTTTAGTGTTATCTTTCAGTGTCAAACACTAGGGCAGTGATGGCGAACCTTTTTGGACCCGAGTACCCAAACTGATACACAAAACCAAATAATTTTTTTCAAAGTGCCAAGCGGTGCTATGAAAAAGGTATACACCGGTCAGTGCAGGGATAGGCATGGACCAAGGCTGTGGCAGACATTTACAGACCTTGGTATAGGACACCAAGGTACATTTCAAATTTAAAACCATCAAAAAACACTTTCTACTCTCTGGCCTAGTTTTACAAGTATAAATACGTTTAATATAACATTTATATAAAGACTGCTTGTGGTATACAGTTATATGCGGAGTATATAGCACAGTGTACTGCAGAGTATATAGTACAGTGTAGGGCGGAGTATAAGGAAATACCAACTTATGTTGCTGAGGCCAGAGAAAGTAAGGCTAGGGAGGAAAGGACTCCACACTGCGTGCACATAACTTACTCTGCTCCACTGCCACTCAGTCAGTCTCAGGCTCAGACAGTCCAGCTCTTTGGGCTTGACTTGCTGCCTTCCAGTTCCTCAGGCCTGTTCTCCCGCCACAGGGCCCGCGACCCGCGCTGCCTGGCACTGCACCCTCGCTCACAGAGAGATCACTCCACAGCAGGAGTCAGGACTCCACTAGAGTGGGCAGCGCTATGCCCCGGACGACCGGATCTACAGAAAGCCCATAGGAGGAGAGAGAGAGACGGAGAGCAGAGCAGTGATGAGTGGAGTCATCAAGTACATCAGAAAAACGTCAGCGGAGGACACTCCTAGCATGCCCACAGAGAGGGCGCTGCATGCCATAGGTTTGCCATCACTGCACTAGGGGATTCTGTGTTTGTGAAACCAGAAGACTGGATCTATCTACTTTTATGAGCACTAGTAATGTTTAGGAGAGGGCAGATCATTTATTCAACACTATTTCTGTAAGAAGCCTGAATTTTGGAATGACAGTAAAGGTCTGTGTTGATGGCATTAGTTTGAGACCCTGTAAGCATGACTCTGTGCATTTAGCCTACAGTTGATCTCCTTCGTACTTGTATTTGATCTGCTTCAAGCAGTTTTGCATTCTTATAGGTATGTATAAGAATGCAAAACCTGCTCGATGCTAACTAAAGCCACATGGCACAGGCCCAGAAAGTAGCGGCGGTTGAGGATCCATATGTATACATAAAGTAGATTGCACACAGATGGACACAGGTCTTTCAGAATTTTCTCTTAAAGTGATACTAAACTGGGGTTTTTTTTTAGTTAAAAATAACAAACCTGTTATACTTACCTGCTCTGTGCATTTGGTTTAGCACAGAGCAGCCCAGATCCTCCCCTTTTAGGGTCCCTCTTTAGTGCTCCTGGCGCTTCCCTCCTGTTGAGTGCCCCCACAGCAAGCATCTTGCTATGGGGGCACCTGAGCCACAACTCCCTGTGTCCATTCAGACATGGAGCTGTGGCCCTGCCCCCTTTCCTCATTGGCTGACTGACTTTGACAGCAGCAGGAGCCAGTGGCGCTACGTTACTGTCTTAGCCAATGTGGAGGGAAGTCACGGGCAGCTGAGACTCTCCTGCAACATCGCTGGATCTAGATGGGGCTCAGTTAAGTATTTGAGCCCTTTCACACTGGGGCGGTTTGCAGGCGTCATTTCGGTAAAAAATAGCGCCTGCAAACCGCCCTAAAACTGCCTCTACTGTTTCTTCAGTGTGAAAGCCTGAGGGCTTTCACACTGAAGCGGTGCGCTGGCAGGAGAAAAAAAAAACTCCTGCAAACCGCATCTTTGGAGCGGTGAAGGAGCGGTGTATTCAGCGCTCCTAAACCGATCCTGCCCATTGAAATCAATGGGGCAGCGCGGCTATACCGCGGCTATAGCGGCGCTATGCGAGCGGTTTTAACCCTTTTTTGGCCGCCAGCGGGGGTTAAAACCGCACCGCTAGCGGCCGAATACCGCTGCAAAAACGGCAGTAAAGCAGCGCTAAAAATAGCGCTGTTTCACCGCCGACGCCCCCACCGCCTCAGTGTGAAAGGGGCCTTAGGGGGGCTGGGGGGGGCTGTTGCACACAGAAGGCTTTTTATCTTAATGCAAAATATGCATTAAGATAAAAAACCTTCTGCCTTTACAACCCATTTAATGACATTAGACTGAACATGCCAGAATCTTTTGATTAGGTTTAATATAGAGTTCTGGCCATAAAGACTTTAACCTGCATAAAGTGCTCCTCATTTCTTATTGTCAGAGGAAGCTGCTGTTCCAGTGGTGGGGTGGGAGAATTTTTTTTTCCATGGGGCTGAGATTTCTCAGACATTTTGATAAGTAAGGGCCTCTAATTCTTATTCTTAAACCAAATAAATTTCAGTGATGCTTGCGTTAGACTTGCTGTAGTAAGTTGTATTCCAATAACCTAGGTAGGCAGATTATTATGTGTATAGAATAGGTGACACTTGACACAGCTCAGCAGCATAGACGTGTGAAAGAATACGGCATTTCTATGACAACAAAACTTTATTTGCCTTCACCACATATAATTAATTATTTCTTTACTGCCTGTTACAAGAAGTGACAAAAGCTAGCTATAGAGTAAATTATATTCTTTTTATAATATCTAAAACTATTTATAGTTGCAGAATGGTGCATCTAAGATCTGGGCTAACTCCCTGTTTAGTTAATTTTAATGTATGAATAATTTTTGCCTATGGCAATAAATTCTCCTATTTAAAAAATGTAAAAAGTTCAAAAATACCCATGATTGCCACTGTTAACTCTTATGCCCCGTACACACGGTCGGATTTTCCCACAGAAAATGTTTGATGGGAGCTTGTTGTTGGAAATTCCGACCGTGTGTAGGCTCCATCGGACATTTTCTATCGGAATTTCCATCACACAAAATTTGAGATCTGGATCTCAAATTTTCCAACAACAAAATTGGTTGTCGTAAATTCCGATCGTGTGTACACAATTCCGATGCACAAAGTTCCGTGCATGCTAGGAATCAAGCAGAAGAGCCGCACTGGCTATTGAACTTCATTTTTCTCGGCTCGTCGTGCGTGTTGTACGTCACCGCGTTCTTGACATTCGGAATTTCCATCAAGATTTGTGTGACCATGTGTATGCAAGACAAGTTTGAGCCAACATCCGTCAGAAAAAAATCCATGGATTTTGTTGTTGGAATGTCCGATCGTGTGTAAGAGGCATAACAGTAGCCCTTTCTAGTTTTCATATGGCAACTCAAATACATGTATACGATGAACCCCATTCTATTTCACAACCCAGCCCTTTTCTGAGCAGGCTTGAGCCCTGTTCAAAATTAATATTGTCCCCCCTTTTATATACTTGCTGTAAGTTCTTAAAAGGACCCAATCAAGAGAGATTAATGAAGGCTTCCATTACTGAGCTGTTCCTTGAGAATGATGATTCTCTGGTTGTTTTTCTTTTGCTTTGACTTTAGTGCTGCCTGAGTCGCTGACCCAGAACAAGTATAGAGATGAGCAGTTCTGACAGTTTTCTGATACTCATATATAGCATACTTATTCTTGATGACTGAAATATACCAAAGTCAGACACAGCCAGGCATCTAGCATTTTCTGGAGGCCAGGCGTCACCAGGACAGGCAGATTCATACAGTATTAAAAACACTGTCAGAATTTCTAACCCTTTCCCTATAACCTTAACCAGGCATCACTAAATGCCAGGGTTAGTCAATGTCCCATCCAGACTACTGCAGGCCCGTCATTTAGGAGCCATTCTGTCCAGCTGCGATCACTACTCCCACTTTCATTTTCACAGAGCTGACAGCGGGGAGCAGGAGAGCTCTGGATAGGGTAGGGACTGCCAGGTTAACAAGGAGGGGATTGGTAGCTACAATGCAGGAAGGTTTTAGCAAGTAATCACCAGCTTGCAGCGCTCGCCCTGTGTGCAGACCTGCTGTGCGCCCTCTACTCTGTGTAAGGTAGGACAGGAAGGGAGGCAGAGTGAAAGAGGGCTGAGGATAGTAATGTGAAAGTAATGTGAAGGGGAGGAAGCTGTTATGTAAAGGGAGGGCCTGTGATATGAAGGGGGGACTGAGGATGCTGATATAAGATTGTGATAGTTCAGATCTCTGCACGGAAGTTCATGCATTCATTTTAATAGGCTGCCCTACCCACGACAAACACAGGGAAAGCAGTCCCTGTTTTTTAGGGTTTTTTTTTAATATGGCACCATACCAAGCCTCATGGTGCTGCAGCACCATGTGGTTTGGCACACACAAAAATGTGCAGTCAGTGCTGATGTGTAGGGGTGCCATTAAGAACTAATGGCATCCCTGCACAACTGCTAAAGTGCAACATGTTTCTCTGTGGGTTGGGAACGCATGCAATCTCGCCAGACAGATTGCATTGAAGAAGCTGGCTTCCTTGATGTTTGCTAGTTAGAAAAAGCATTAACAGTGCAGAAATACTTACCTGTCACCAGAATCTGTGCCCCTGCTCATGTAAATCTCACTCTGCACTGGCATCCGGGAGGACATTGTTTTTAATTGGTTTAAGACCCTGGTGCCAAACCTCCGGCCAGAGGGACAGATTCAGCCCCTCTGATACATGTTTTCTGGCCCCCAGAACGCTGCGGTCAGTAGTGAAAGCACTGCTTTGTAAAGGGGCAGCAATGGCACAGATCCCTAACATTCTATTGTGTCATGTTCCCAATCTCTGAGTCTTGCAGCGTGTGGCCCTTTGGTGATGTCAGTGGCAACAGTTGCCCCCCCCCCCCAATACCTCATAAGTTGACAATTACTGGTTTAAGGTCTGCTTTAAAGAAAATCCTTCAGTGCCAAAAAGGAATTTAGGAGGATACAGCATCAGAATGCAGATGTCTAACACTGTTCATTTTACATGACCGCTCTAGCAGCCCAAATCACATAAAGCTGATTTTTACAGTTCCTGGTAGTGTTGTTCATGGCCCCCTCCTGCATGTTTTTTTTTTTTTTTTTGGCCAATAAAGCCATCGATCATAGTGAAGGGCCAGTAGGTTTACAGGGTGCACAAATTATGCAGCTTTCTTAGTTGCCAGTTCTGCCTTCTTCCTGATCCATGCTATTTAACCACCACAGTGATGGTATTTCCATGCCAACCATTACTTTTCAGAAGACTTTTTAAAGGAATTGCTACAGGTTTGCTTTAAAACAATGCCATTACACATGGAAACCATGTATTTTTAATTATATTTATTTTTCTTACACAGCATGAAGATGAGCCTCCTCAAAGTGTTAAGCCTCCGTCCACTGATAAACCCATGTCAAAAACAGCTCTGAAAAACCAAAAGAAGAGAGAGGCGAAGAAAGCCACCAAACAGGTATTACATATTCTCATTATACAGGGTAGTCCTGTGCAGCCAGTACCAATTTGACTCATCCCCTAAAGGGTTCATTTGGATATAGTTACATTACCTCCAAGTAAAACGCATCTTTACAAAACTGCAACATTGTCTTTACATTTAGCCTAGTTTTTGCCAAGGCACTTGCAGTATATAATCAATAACAAACATGGGAGACATGCAGGCTTATTTAGTGACTTCCCAGAGCAGCCAATTTGATGTCACATCACCAAGAGAGGAATGCAGATTAGTTGCTATTGATAGACTCTTTACCAGACTAAATATGCCCCATGGTCTTTACATGTAATGAAATTGCTAAGTCTTAAGCCAATATTTTGTGGCCACGGTGCATTTGCTTACATCTGCTTTCTGTAAAATGTATTTTTCTGATGTAACGTAAAATAATACAAGTTGTTTGAAAATGTGTCCTGTGGATCATATTGAACACATAAGTAAGACACTAAGGAGTATATCGAAGATTGTCTTCCTTCATTTCATATCATAAAGAACTAAAAAAACGTACAAACGGGCAGTAGAATGTACATTAATTTGTGGGATTGTGTACTTTTTAGGAGACCAAAGCAGATGAACCTGCTGAGCAAGTTTTGCAGAGTAATCAGAATATTGCTCCAGCCACTATGACAACAGGAGACCCAGAAACTGACAAAAAGATCAAGAATCTCAAAAAGGTGTGGTCGTATGTACAATGGCATTTTTAATTTCTGTTTTTCTTGAAATACAGGTTTGTTAAGAAAGGTGTTGCCCATGTCCTTTTATGTGTTAAATGCATTACTAGGATTTCCATGGTGACAGCACATTATTCACATGTACGGAGCTTCTAATACTCACAGCTCTTATGATGAGTGTTGGCTGTGTCCACAAGGTGAAGACAAATAGTGAGGTCATCTCAGACAGACTTCTGTAATGACTGTTCACATTTTTTTGTAAGCTGAAGATAAGTAGGTAGCGTTTACCTCATGGTAACACTTAAGGCTCATTTACACAAGCAGCACTCTCTACCACCCCTCTGAAAAGTAGAGGAAGGCTGTTCTGCCAATCAATACTGTCTCCCTCCAAATGTCCCTCCACTCCCCACCTATTTTTATTTCTTCTTCCATTTTTTTTTTTTTTTTAATAGAAATACAATGCTGCAATCAACCATTTAGCTAGCGGTTGCAGCGGAGCCCCATTCAGTTGAATGGGATGCGCTTGGCAGCAGTACTGACTTGCTGACTCAGGTCTCTCTTATATTCATATATTTATCCTTTAAATTTAGTATTTTCTATGTCTGAGCCAAATAGTTACAGTGCCTTGAAAAAGTATTCGTACCTGAAAGATTCCACATTTTGTCATGTTACAACCAAAGATGTACAGTGAGGGAAAAAAGTATTTGATCCCCTGCTGATTTTGTACGTTTGCCCACTAACAAAGAAATGAACAGTCTATAATTTTAATGTTAGGTTTATTTTAACAGTGAGAGACAGAATAACAACAAAAATATCCAGAAAAACGTATTTAAAAAAAGTTATAAATTGATTTGCATTTTAATGAGTGAAATAAGTATGTGATACCCTATCAATCAGCAAGATTTCTGGCTCCCAGATGTCTTCAATATAGGTAACAAGCTGAGATTAGGAGCACTCCCTTAAAGGGAGTGCTCCTAATCTCAGTTTGTTACCTGTATAAAAGACACCTGTCTACAGAAGCAATCAATCCGATTATAATCTCTCCACCATGGCCAAGACCAAAGAGCTGTCCAAGGTCATCAGGGACAAGATTGTAGACCTACACAAGGCTGGAATGGGCTACAAGACCATCACCAAGCAGCTTGGTGAGAGGGTGACAACAGTTGGTGTTATTATTAGCAAATGGAAGAAACAGAATTACTGTCAGGCTCCAGGTAAGATCTCACCTCATGGAGTTTCAATGATCATGACAACAGGAATCAACCCAGAACTACATGGGAGAATCTTGTCAATGATATCAAGGCAGCTGGGACCATAAGGTAAGAACTCACCGCTCTAGGCGAACCATCCCAAAGTTACACCTCCTGCTAGCAAAAGACAGGTGCAGGCTCTGCAAGTAGCATAGAAAGAGCAAATGGCTGGACGGCCACACTCCATTAAGACACCTTTAGGCCCCTTTCACACTGGGGCGGTAGGGGGCGTCGGCGGTAAAACAGCGCTATTTTTAGCGCTGTTTTACCGCGGTATTCGGCCGCTAGCGGTGCAGTTTTAACCCCCCGCTGGCGGCCGAAAAAGGGTTAAAACCCCTCGTATAGCGCGGCTATAGCCGCGGTATTACCGCGGTATAGCCACGCTGTCCCATTGATTTCAATGGGAAGGAGCGGTTTAGGACCGGTGAATACACCGCTCCAAAGATGCGGCTTGCAGGAGATTTTTTCTTCTCCTGCCAGCGCACCGCTTCAGTGTGAAAGCCCTCAGGCTTTCACACTGAACAGACAGCGGAGGCTGTTTAGGGGCGGTTTGCAGGCGCTATTTTTAACGCCTGCAAACCGCCCCAGTGTGAAAGGGGCCTTATTGAAAACAGATAATATCCACATAGTCACAAACGATCACATTGACCCCAGAGGAACAGGACACGGAACAGGACACGGCAAAGCTTGCATGTTTCACACCACAAATGGGTGCTTCATCATAGCTAATGCCAGACCAGCTATTCCCCTGTATATGTAGGAGTCCTCTACCAATCAAAACAAGTGACTGAACGGTGCAGCCCACACACACACAGCAGGGAATCCGGTCATCAGAACAGTGATACACCTGATGCGGAATCTATGCATATTATAAGTGAAACAAAATACAACAGAACGGCAAAAAATAAAATAAATTGTTCAGCTACCTATAGTCAAAATCAAAATCGAGACCAATTAAAGTGTTACCACATGCAGAAAAACTATCTTGGTGCTTCATTAAAAAAAATTTTTTATATACCGTATATACTCGAGTATAAGTCGTTCCGAGTATAAGTCGAGGCCCTAATTTACCACAAAAAAATGGGAAAAACTTATTGACCCGAGTATAAGACGAGGGTGAGAAATGCACAGCTACTGTAAGTGGAAAAGAGGGTCAACAATGCCCATTTGCAGCCTCACTGTGCCCATTTGCAGCCTCACTGTGCCCATTTGCAGCCATAGGTCCCCTGAACTTCAAAATTGGTAGTTAAGGGTTCCTAGATGCCCCCTAGCTGCAGCCAAAATTTGGGGTCTCTGAACCCAAAGGGTCCCGAAATGACATTGCAGCAGATGGACACAGTTGACCGAATTTGGGGCCCTGTATCTTAGGGCCACTTAGTGCTAAGAACCCCAAATTTAGTGTGCAAACCAAGTGAAACTAGCACCATAAAATTTCCAAAGCTGGGGTTTCTAGCACCAAGTGGCCCCGAGATACAGGGCCCCAAAAATCAGTTCAGAAAATGTCAAGCACTTTTCTACAGCAGAGAATGACATTTTCCGAACCAGTTTGGGGGCCCTGTATCTCAGGGCCACTTAGTGCTAGGAACTTCAGATTTGGATTTGTTATGGTACCAGGTCCACTGGGTTTGCACACCAAATTTGGAGTTCCTAGCACCAAGTGGCCATGAGATACGGGGCCTCAAACTCGGTTCAGAAAATGTCAAGCACTTTTCTGCAGCAGAGAATGACATTTTCCGAACCGATTTTGGGGCCCCGTATCTCGGGGCCACTTAGTGCTAGGAACTTCAGCTTTGGATATGTTGTGGTACCAAGTCCACTGGGTTTGCACACCAAATTTGGAGTTCCTAGCACCAAGTGGCCCTGAGATACGGGGCCCCAAAGTCGGTTCGGAAAATGAAATTTTTTGCTGCAGAAAAGTGCTTGACTCGAGTATAAGTCGAGGGGGGCACTTTCAGCACTAAATAATGTGCTGAAAAATTCGACTTATACTCGAGTATATACGGTATATAATATTTATGTGACCAAGCTTAAGAAAAAAAGTATTTCTGATCATAAAAACATTGATGTATGTAAAAAACACTCTTCGTACATAAAACTTATGTGTTTTAATATTAGAATGAATTAATTTTTTTTTCTTTATATACATGTTACAGAACATATTCATCCTAATATTGAAACGCATTCCTTTTATATATTAAGAGTGTTTGTTTTTTACATACATCAGTGTTTTTAGGATCAGAAATACTTGTGTCTGTGTATGTATATATGTGTGTGTATGTATGTATGTATGTATGTATATATATATATATATATACCGTATTTATCGGCATATAACACGCACTTTTTTCCCCTGAAAATCAGGGGAAAATCGTGGGTGCGTGTTATAGTCCGATACCCCCCCCAATTGTGTGTGATCGGAGCGATCGCGGCAATTGCCACGATCGCCGCCGACATACACAGCCGTGTGGAAATTCAAATACGGCGCCGAGACTGCAGTGTCTCGGCGGAGCGGAGCTATGGGCGGGACTGTAAGCGGCGCCGAGAAAACCCGAAGACTCTCGGCTATGTGTATCAGCGCTCCGCCGAGACACTGCAGTCTCGGCGCCATATTTAAATTTACACAGGGCTGTGTATGACGGCAGGGATCGCGGCGATCCCACAAAGCTGGACGGGGGCAAGGCTGCACGGGGGGGCAAGGCTGCATGGAGGCGAAGCTGCACTGGGGCAAGGCTGCACTGGGGCAAAGCTGCACTGGAGCAAGGCTGCACTGGGGCAAAGCTGCACTGGAGAAAAGCTGCACTGACATGGCTGCACTGACATGGCTGCACTGACATGGCTGCACTGGGGCAAAGCTGCACTGACAAGGCTGCACTGGACACTGGGGCAAGGCTGCACTGACACTGACAAGGCTGCAGATGGACACCGATAACGCTGCATTGATGGGCATTTTAATGTAAGTCTTTCTTCCTTAAACTTTACTCCTAAAAGTTTTTTTCCTTAAAATTCCCTCCTTAACTTGGGTGCGTGTTATACGCCGGCGCGTGTTATACGCCGATAAATACGGTATATATATTATGTGTGTTACAGTTCAGCTCATAAGTTTACATACCCTGGCAGAATTTTTTGGTTTCTTGGCCATTTTTCAGAGAATATGAATGATAACACGAAAACCTTTCTTTCACTCATGGTTGGTGTTTGGCTGAAGCCATTTATTATCAATCAACTGTGTTTACTCTTTTTAAATCATAATGACAACAGAAACTACCCAATGACCCTGATCAAAAGTGTACATACCCCAGTTCCTAATACCGTGTATTGCCCCTTTTAACATCAATGACAGCTTGAAGTCTTTTGTGGATGAGGCTCTTCTCAGATAAGAAAGCTGCCCATTCCTCTTGGCAAAAAGCCTCCAGTTCCTGTAAATCTTTGGGCTGTCTTGCATGAACTGCACGTTTTGAGATCTCCCCAGAGTGGCTCAATGATTTTGAGGTCAGGAGACTGAGATGGCCACTCCAGAACCTTCACTTTATTCTGCTGTAGCCAATGACAGGTGACTTGGCCTTGTGTTTTGGACCATTGTCCCATGCGCAGCTTCCTGGCTGATGAATGCAAATGTTCCTCCAGTATTTTTTGATAACATACTGCATTCATTTTGCCAATGTGTTATCATTCATATTCTCTGAAAAATGGCCAAGAAATCATAAATTCTGAAATTCTGCCAGGGTATGTAAACTTATGAGCACAACTATGTGTGTGTGTATGTATGTAGGTGTATATATATATATATATATATATATATATATATATATATATATATATATATATATATATATATATATATATATATATATATGCTGTTACTGATTCAAATTTTCGTGTTCGAATAATCGATTCTTTTTTTAATCGACTAATTTCGATTAATTATAATGCACATACAGATCCAACTACTTTTAGCTGATTTAGCACTGTTGTTATGGCAACGGCCGAAGCGGGGCATGGCTAGGACGTCACACGTTCATAAACTCAGCCTTACCGTGCCCATAATCTCAGCCTTACCGTGCCCATGATCTCACCCTTACCGTGGCCATAATCGCAGCCTCACCGTGCCCATAATCGCAGCCTCACCGTGCCCATAATCGCAGCCTCACCGTGCCCATAATCGCAGCCTCTCCGTGCCCATAATCGCAGCCTCACCGTGCGCATAATCGCAGCCTCACCGTGCCCATAATCGCAGCCTCACCGTGCCCATAATCGCAGCCTCACCGTGCCCATAATCGCAGCCTCACCGTGCCCATAATCGCAGCCTCACCGTGCCCATAATCGCAGCCTCACCGTGCCCATAATCGCAGCCTCACCGTGCCCATAATCGCAGCCTCACCGTGCCCATAATCGCAGCCTCACCGTGCCCATAATCGCAGCCTCACCGTGCCCATAATCGCAGCCTCACCGTGCCCATAATCGCAGCCTCACCGTGCCCATAATCGCAGCCTCACCGTGCCCATAATCGCAGCCTCACCGTGCCCATAATCGCAGCCTCACCGAGCCCATAATCGCAGCCTCACCGCGCCCATAATCGCAGCCTCACCGCGCCCATAATCGCAGCCTCACCGCGCCCATAATTGCAGCCTCACCGTTCCCATAATTGCAGCCTCACCGTGCCCATAATTGCAGCCTCACCGTTCCCATAATGCTGTCTCACCGTGCCCATAATCGCAGCCTTGCAAAGATATACATTGGAGTATATACAGTGGAATTTCGGATTGCGAGTAATGTGGTTAACGAGCGTTTCGCAATATGAGCACTGTATTTTTAAAAATCGTATCTCGGTTTGCGAGTGTTGTCTCACACTGTTGTCTGACCTCGGCAAATCTCGGGTAGGAAGTCTTTCCGAGGTCAGCAGAAGTGTCCTCGGGCCTTTTCGGCCGTTTCCGAGGCTCTCTGGTGCCCCCCCTCGCCTCTGGCCGCATGCGGTATTGCATGCCATTAAAGTCAATGCGGAACAAATTATTTTCGTTTCTATTGACTTTAATGGCAAAACTCGCTTTGATATGCGAGTACTTTGGATTCTGAGCGTACTCCTGGAACGGATTATGCTCGTAATCCGAGGTTCCACACTATATATATATATATATATATATATATATATATATATATATATATATATATATATATATATATAACTATATCCAGTTGTTGAATCCACTCCAATCACCAATGTGACATGTAATGCAAAGTGTGAATCCTCCACCCTTGCAGATTATCCTCTCGCCTCACTGCCGTGACCCCTGCGTTACCTGTAGGTCTCGCCACATGTTTTTCCCTCTCTGGGGATGAAGACAGACTGCTCCTGCTTCAAATGCCTCTTACTCAGATGGATAGATTATTAGATTTCCAATCCCCACAGCATGCATGCAGGAAGAAAAAGCACACAGATCTAGTTCTCTCCGTTTAAAACTTCACATTTATTTAGAAAAGGTATACTATTGCACTTTCAAAAATGGCACTATAGGCAGTGCTAACCATGAATTGCGTGTCTGTCATATACAATCACAGGATCCTTAGATGCAGACATGATCATGGGATGACACCATATATGCGAAAACCTCGTCCTATACGTACGTTACGTCCAAACCTCGGGACTGCCTCAGTAGGGGAGGAGTCACGTCTACTACTTGCCTTAATATAGTCACCCATTAATGAGCTCTTCCACCTAATTAGTCTGCCATATGTTTAGGCAGGAAGGGTGTGAGAGCAACAGCGATGTCCAAGAGTCCCTCGGCCGTCCCTCTCCCTCCTAATTGGCTGAGACCCAGCAGTGGTGCCATTGGCTCCCGCTGCTGTCAAAGTCAGTTAGCCAATCATATGAGAGAGAAGGGACGGGGCCGCAGCTCTGTGTCTGAATGGACACACGGAGCTGCAGCTCAGCTTGGGTGCCCCCTTAGCAAGCTGCTTGCTGTGGGGGCACTGGACAGGAGGATGGGGCCAGGAGCAATGAAGAGGGACCTGAGAAGAGAAGGATCCAGGCTGCCCTGTGCAAATCCACTGCTCAGAGCAGGTAAGTATGAAATGTTTGTTATTTAAAAAATAAAAAACAACGAGACTTTACAATCACTTTAATTCTCTCTTTTCCCCTTCTGTCAGTTTAGGCAGACTGCCATGTCTTGGTAGGTTTGCAGTTGTGCCATACTCTTTCCATTTTTTGGATGATGGCTTGAACAGTGCTCTGTGAAATGTTTAAAGCTGGGGATATTTTTTTATAACCTAACCCTGCTTTAAACTTCTCCACAACTTTATCTCTGACCTGCCTGGTGTGTTCCTTGGCCTTCATGATGCTGTTTGTTCACTAAAGTTCTCTAACAAACCTCCTGAGGGCTTCACAGAACAGTTGTATTTATACTGAGATTAAATTACACACATGTGGGCTCTATTTACTAATTAGGTGACTTCTGAAGGCAATTGGTTCCACTAGATTTTAGTTAAGAGTAAAGGGGGCTGAATACGAATACACGCCACACTTTTCAGAGATTTGTAATTTTCCTTCCACTTCACAATTATGTGCCACTTTGTGTTGGTGTATCACATAAAATTCCAATAAAATACATTTACATTTTTGGTTGTAACATGACAAAATGTGGAAAATTTTCAAGGAATGTGAAAACTTTTTTTAAGACGCTGTAATTTGACCCAGCAGCTATATTAGTAGGGTTGCACGATACCAGTATCGGTGCCGATACCGGGCATTTGCACGAGTAAGCACAGACCGCCTTGTATAGATTTCAAGAGATCAGCTGAGAACCGCTTCTCCTCCTCTCCCTCCCTCGGCTTTCAGCTGCTTTTATTGGAATCTATACTAGGAGATTGGCGCTTGTAACTGCCCCCACTGCCGCACATCACCTCCAAGCCCCCCCCCCTCCCCCGTTGCTCCTCCTACCCCTATCCAGCCTGTGTCCTCCTCCCTCACCCTCTCTGTCCTCCTCTATTCCCCCCCCCCCCGCCCCAGATCTGTCAGTATGAGGAGACGGTAAATATATAATTTACCAGCTGCTTCCTTTTCTGAATGAGCAAAGTCTGTAATCACTAACTGAGCATCGTAAACTGTTTGCGATGCTTCTGTTTATGAATGGAGAGGAGCCTGTCTCCTGTCCATTCATCTTTATTGCAGCTGAGGCTGCAGAGAAAGGGACTGGGGAGTCAGTGTTCTCAGTCCCTTTCTCTGTCTCAAAGGAAAGATGTCAGGGGTCCGTTTAGACCCCTGATATCTTACCAAAGCGCCCCCCCAACAGAGCTGATAACAAAAAAAAAAGAAAGAATTGTAATAAATATTTAAAAGTTAAAAAAATGTAAAAAAAAAAACCACTGACACCGTCTACGTAAAAGTATTTTATTGGGATAGACCATCCCAAAGTGGCACATAATTGTGAAGTGGAAGGAAAATGATAAAAGGTTTTTAAAATTTTTTTTACAAATGAATATCTGAAAAGTGTGGCGTGCATTTGTATTCAGCCTCCTTTATTCTGATACCCCTAACTAAAATCTAGTGGAACCAATTGCCTTCAGAAGTCATCTAATTAGTAAATAGAGTCCACCTGTGTGTAATTTAATCTCAGCATAAATACAGCTGTTCTGTGAAGCCCTCAGAGGTTTGTTAGGGAACCTTCGTGAACAAACGGCATCATGAAGGCCAAGGAACACACCAGACAGGTCAGGGACAAAGTTGTGGAGAAGTTTAAAGCAGGGTTGGGTTAAAGGTTCAAATATCCCAAGCTTTGAACATCTCACGGAGCGCTGTTCAATCTATCATCCGAAAATGTAGAGTATGGCACAACTGCAAACCTAGGAAGACATAGCCGTCCATGTAAACTGAGAGGCCAGGCAAGGAGAGAATTAATCAGAGAAGCATGAAGAGGCCCATGGTAACTGAAGGAACTGCAGAGATCCACAGCTCCGGTGGGAGATTCTGTCCACAGGACAACTATTAGTCGTGCTCTCCACAAATCTGGCTTTTATTGAAGAGTGGCAAGAAGAAAGCCATTATTGAAAGAAAGCCATAAGAAGTCCTGTTTGTAGTTTGTGAGAAGCCATGTGGGGGGACAGCAATCATGTGGAAGAAGGTGCTCTGGTCAGATGAGAACAAAATTGAACTTTTTGGCCTAAAAGCAAAACACCTATGTGTGGTGGAAAACTAACACTGCACATCACCCTGAACACACCATCCCCACCGTGAAACATGGTGGTGGCAGCATCATGTTGTGGGGATGTTTTTCTTCAGCAAGGACAGGGAAGCTGGTCAGAGTTGATGGGAAGATCGATGAAGCCAAATACAGGGTAATCTTGGAAAACCTGTTTGAGTCTGGCAAGACTTGAAAATTGCTGTTCACAGATGCTCTCCATCCAATCTGACAGAGCTTGAGCTGTTTTGCAGAGAAGAATGGGCAAAAATATCACTCTAGATGTGCAAAGCTGATAGAGACATCCCCAACAAGTCTTTCAGCTGTAATTGCAGTGAAAGGTGGTTCTACAAAGTATTGACTCAGGGGGGCTGAATACAAATGCACGCCACACTTTTCACATATTTATTTGCAAAAAATTGTGAAAAGCATTTATTATTTTCCTTACACTTCACAATTATGTGCCACTTTGTGTTGGTCTATCACATAAAATTCCAATAAAATACCGTATTTATCGGCGTATAACACGCACTTTTTTCCCCTTAAAATAAGGGGAAAATCGTGGGTGCGTGTTATACGCCGATCTCCGCTATTTTGTGATCTGTCGGAGCGATCGCCGCCGACATTCACATAGCTTGTATTTTTAAACATGGCGCCGCGGAGTTCGGAGGGACTCGGCGGCGCTCGTTCAGCTGAACGAGCGCCGCCGAGGACACAGTGACTGGGCGGAGCCGAGATACACATAGCCGAAGCTTCTTGGCTATTCTCGGCGCCGTTCAGTCACGCCCAGTCCCGCCATTGGACCTGTGTTATGTCCATCATAGGGACTGGGCGTGACTGAGAAGCCTCGGCTATGTGTATCTCGGCTCCGCCCAGTCACTGTGTCCTCGGCGGCGCTCGTTCAGCTGAACGAGCGCCCCCGTGTCCCTCCGAACTCCGCGGCGCCATGTTTAAAAATACAAACTAAACGTTTGTATGTCGGCGGCGACAAGGCTGCACGGACCACTGGAGACAAGGCTGCACTGGGGCAAAGCTGAACTGGGGCAAAGCTGAACTGGGGCAAAGCTGCACTGGGGACAAGGCTGCACTGGGGCAAAGCTGCACTGAGGACAAGGCTGCACTGGGGCAAAGCTGCACTGACAAGGCTGCACTGGGGCAAAGCTGCACTGACAAGGCTGCACTGGGGCAAAGCTGCACTGACAAGACTGCACTGGGGCAAAGCTGCACCGACAAGGCTGCACTGGGGCAAAGCTGCACTGACAAGGCTGCACTGGGGCAAAGCTGCACTGACAAGACTGCACTGGGGCAAAGCTGCACTCACAAGGCTGCACTGGGGCAAAGCTGCACTGACAAGACTGCACTGAGGCAAAGCTGCACTGACAAGGCTGCACTGGGGCAAAGCTGCACTGACAAGACTGCACTGAGGCAAAGCTGCACTGACAAGACTGCACTGAGGCAAAGCTGCACTGACAAGACTGCACTGAGGCAAAGCTGCACTGACAAGGCTGCACTGGGGCAAAGCTGCACTGACAAGGCTGCACTGGGGCAAAGCTGCACTGACAAGACTGCACTGGGGCAAAGCTGCACCGACAAGGCTGCACTGGGGCAAAGCTGCACCGACAAGGCTGCACTGGGGCAAAGCTGCACTGACAAGACTGCACTGGGGCAAAGCTGCACTGACAAGGCTGCACTGGGGCAAAGCTGCACTGACAAGACTGCACTGAGGCAAAGCTGCACTGACAAGGCTGCACTGGGGCAAAGCTGCACTGACAAGACTGCACTGGGGCAAAGCTGCACTGACAAGACTGCACTGAGGCAAAGCTGCACTGACAAGACTGCACTGGGGCAAAGCTGCACTGACAAGACTGCACTGGGGCAAAGCTGCACTGACAAGACTGCACTGAGGCAAAGCTGCACTGACAAGGCTGCACTGGGGCAAAGCTGCACTGACAAGGCTGCACT
Source organism: Lithobates clamitans (assembly GCA_037952925.1). Classification (NCBI taxonomy): domain Eukaryota; kingdom Metazoa; phylum Chordata; class Amphibia; order Anura; family Ranidae; genus Lithobates; species Lithobates clamitans. Next base: position 1,909,755 of record JBBGZY010001031.1, on the reverse strand, counting down.
GGGGCAAAGCTGCACTGACAAGACTGCACTGAGGCAAAGCTGCACTGACAAGGCTGCACTGGGGCAAAGCTGCACTGACAAGACTGCACTGAGGCAAAGCTGCACTGACAAGGCTGCACTGGGGCAAAGCTGCACTGACAAGGCTGCACTGGGGCAAAGCTGCACTGACAAGGCTGCACTGGACACTGGGGAAAGGCTGCAGATGAACACTGATGAGGCTGCATTGATGGGCATTTAAATGTAAGTTTTTTTTCCTTAAACTTCACTCCTAAAAGTTTTTTTCCTTAAAATTCCCTCCTAAACTTGGGGTGCGTGTTATACGTCGATAAATACGGTACATTTGTTTTTGATTGTAACATGACAAGATGTGGAAAATCTCAAGGGGTAGGAATACTTTTCCAAGGTACTGTACATTTAGGCCAGGTTCACATCAGTGCGGTGCAGTTTTTCTGTCGCATTTTTACACATTTTAGATCTTCCTTTTTTAGGTGCGCTTCCTTTAAACTCTATTAAAAGGCACATTTTTAAAAATTGGAAAGATACAGCATGCAGAACTTTGATGCACTTTTATGAAAATGAAAGTTTAATGACAGTACACCTAAAAAACATTTTAAAAGCACATAAAAAGTGACCTTGAAAACCGCACCACAACATAGCATTTAATGTAATGAACAATGAAGTGCTACAATAAAATATTAAGTGCAATTTTGTGTGGAATTCCCATGACTGGGGGCTGGTTTGGCCTGGAGTTGTATAAGAAAAAGCGCAAATGACCCATTTAAAAAAGGGTCTGACTTGCTGGTGGGTGCTTTGAGCAACTGGGTGGAGGAGTCACAGAATGGATTGCAATTTACATGTGGAGGGTAGATATTATACAGCATCATTTCACATGGTCTATTAATATTAACCTATGGTTTGCTGGAAGATATACGTTTAAAAGTGGGACTAATTCAATAATAACTGGCTTGAGCAGGAGTAGTTTATGCGCACTGGACACTTTTTCCTAGTTGCAGTTGTTTGCACATTTTGTGTTTTGTACTTTATTATATTGTTGTTTGTAATTTTATATTGCACGGGTCACATTTGAATTGTTTATTGAGCTGTTTTGCACATTTTTGTGATTTGCACTTAGTCATGTGGGTTTTGCCGTTTGATTCGCACAGGATTTCACGTTTTACCGTATATTATTGTAGTACTTATTGATAACATTATGAATGCTGTTATAAGGTTAAATGTATTTATATGTGAAATAGGGGTAAGGTACATAAAATTTTAGTGCAAATTTAGAATCTTATATATATTTATCCTTTTAAAACCCAACTCCAGGAATTTTTTTTTTTAAATGCCACACTTTCTGTAAGGTGCACACCAGCCTCCTCACAAACAATAGCTTTGTGCACAAGAGGTGAGCACTGAAACCTGCCAGAGAGAGAGGAATTTCTCCCTGTACTTTAACCCCTAGACGTATACACTCCTGTGTGATCACCAGGACAGGAATTTGCAAAGGAATCTACCCAGTGAGGACACAGACAGTAAAACCTAACACAGGTTCCAAACCTGCTTATCCTACCTAAATGGAATTAAAAAAAAAAACATAGTTTGGGATATACTGTAGATGACCTTTAATGCACAAGTTTATATTTACAAGAAAATCAGCCGCCCCCTCAGCTCTAGCTCTTTCACAGGTCCATACTCAACTACTGACAGCTGTGGCCTCCCCCACTTTTTGCAGCCTAACCAATAAAAATGTAGTGCCTTGTCTGCGCCCCCTACATGGGATGTTAGTGTTAAGGCATGGGCAGCAGCACTTGGTGGAGGTACTTAAAGGACCTGGGGGGAGGGTTGGGGGTGTTAACTTGTACTTTATGCCTATTATCAAGCCATACTTGTAATGGCCTACTACTTGACCTTTCTGGAACTGGAAACTTTTAGACAGCTGTACACTTTGACTTTGTATTTATGTTGTGTATGCTCTGCATTACCTGCAAACTTCCAGTAGGCAGTGCTATTGATTTTCTCTTCTAATATCTCAGACTGCAAATTTTTTCAGATGCTATCCATAAGATTTATGTATCAATGTGTTTATTGTTTGACAGAAACTGAAAGCAATCGAACAACTGAAAGAGCTCCAGGCTTCTGGGAAGACATTAGAAAAGAACCAGGTAATGCCCTCTTTGTTGATGTTAAATACACCATTTTGTGCTTGAGGGTTCTAAAATAGAGGGCTTTTATAATGTGGTGGCAGCTAAACACATGTTGCTGTGAAGAATTTCAGTATTTTGAGTTGGCTGTTCAATTTTGTTTTTTGTTTTTTTTGTTTTTTTTGTTTTTTTATGAATAAGAATTACATTTTGCATTGTACTTTACAGAAATAGCAATGAACACACCGATGTGCTTAGTACCTTTCAGGCAGAAAGCTTATCAATTTCAGTAATGTGTTTCTGGCCTTAACCACTTAAGGAACAGAAGGATTTGCCCTCTTATTGACCAGGCCATTTTTTGCGAAATGGCACTGCGTCGTTTTAACTGACAATTGCGCAGTCGTGCGACGTTGTACCCGAACAAAATTGATGTCTTTTTTTCCCACAAATAGAGCTTTCTTTTGGTGGTATTTGATGACCTCTGTTTTTTGGGGGGTTTTTTTCTTTCTTTTGCGCTATAAACAAAAAAAGCGACAATTTTGGAAGAAAAAAAAAAACATATTTTTTTACTTTTTGCTATAATAAATATCCAAAAAAAAATGTAAAAAAAACTAATTTCTTGATCAGTTTAGGCCGATATTTATTCTTCTATATATTTTTGGTGAAAAAACCCAAAAAACGCAATAAGCGTATATTGATTGGTTTGCGCAAAAGTTATAGCGTCTATAAAATAGGGGATAGATTTATGGCTTTTTTATTTATTTATTATTTACTAGTAATGGCGGTGATCAGCGATTTTTTAGCAGAACTGCGACACTGCAGCAGATTAGTCGGACACTTTTGACACTTTTTTGGGATTATTGACATTTATAAAGCGATCATAGCTAAATAGCCATTGATTACTGTATAAATGTCACTGGCAGGGAAGGGGTTAACATTAGGGGGCGATCAAGGGGTTAAGCGTTCCCTAGGGAGGTGTTTCCAACAGTGGGAGCAATGTACGTACTGGAGGAGGAGACAGATCGCTGTTCCTAATCACTAGGGACATCAGACCTGTCTCTCCTCCCCTGACAGAATGGAGATTTGTCTGGTTACATTGACAGATCCCCGTTCTGTTTCTCTTGGGAGCGTTTTTTTTTTTTACCTTTAATGAAGAGAATGCATTAGGGTAATATTAAACCGTCAGCCTTTACAACCGTTTTAAAGGTAATGCACATTTTTTAATGTGTAAAGATCAGTGACATATCCAGAGTGGCCATAAATATTTTCTTAACTAATAACACATATGTAATGTCCTGCTTGTATGCATTGTGTGTTTGTATTTTCTTGTTTGTTTGTGTATAGTAAAGGTTCCCATACATAATTAGAATTTTAGATAAAAGATCAAAGAACTGTAGGGGTTATTTATGAAAGGCAAATCCACTTTGCACTACAAGTGCAAAGTGCATTTGAAATTGCACTGAAAGTGCACTTGGAAGTGCAGTCGCTGTAGATCCAAGGGGGACATGCAAGGAAAATAAAAAACAGCATTTTAGCTTGCACATGATTGGATGATAAAATCAGCAGAGCTTCCCCTCATTTCAGATCTACCCCTCAGATTTACAGCGACTGCACTTCCAAGTGCACTTTCAGTGCAATTTCAAGTGCACTTTGCATTTGTAGTTTGCACTTGTAGTGCTCAGTGGATTTGCCTTTCGTAAATAACCCCCTGTGTCTTTTAGCTGGGACAGCAGTGACCATAGGCTTAAGTTTCAACCCTTTTTAGGGTTACAAAGCTCACCATGCCGTAAAAGTGAAGAAGCAGTTTTATCACACTTGGGACAGATCACGTTAGGACTACAGAACACATTCCATCTGCTTGCCTCCATAACAGGGCGGAATAGAGGGGTTCCTGTAGTTCAGAGGCCAACTGGACAGGGCTGATAATAACGCTGCCTGAGTTTAACCAGTTATCCAGGGTACGGTACTAGATTTCTGTCAGGATTAACAGTAATTGGTTTGCATTAAGGGTCCTTTCACACTTGGGCGGTTTACAGGCGCTATTGCGCTAATAATAGCGCCTGCAAACCCCCGAGGGCTTTCACACTGGAGCGATGCGCTGGCAGGATGGGAAAAAAAGTCCTGCCAGCAGCATCTTCGGAGCGGTGAAGGAGCGGAGTGTATACCGCTCCTTCACCGCTCCTGCCCATTGAAATCACTGGGACGGCGCGGCTATACCGCCGGCAAAGCGCCTCTGCAGAGGCGCTTTGCGGTGGTTTTAACCCTTTCTCGGCCGCTAGCAGGGGGGTAAAACCGCCCCGCTAGCGGCCGCATACCGACGGTAAAGCGACGCTTACAATAGCGGCGCTTTACCGATGACAACGCCCCCGCCCCAGTGTGAAAGGAAAGGACTTACAGAACAGATTTAAAACGCTTTTAAAAATCTTTCTAACAGACCAAAAGGAAACCAATGACAAATTCAATGTTGGGGTTTATTTATACTTTTTAAATCCTGATTTTTTTTTTAAATTTTTGGACACTAGAGGGAGCATTTAGAATCCGTATGCAAAATAAAGTAACGAAAATATGGAACTGCAATTAAAAATATGAAAGTTGTGTCTATTAATACATTTTGGGAAATGTTGCAGTAATAATGGTTTACTCAATGAAAGCACACCACCATTTCTTCCTTTAACATTTCCAGTTACTCTCTAGCTATTTCTAAGTTCAAAACACTTGTAAAGTGTGTGTATGGATTTGTGTGTATGTATGTATGTGTGTGTATATATATAGATATATATCTATATATATATACACACACAGTATCTCACAATTTTGTAAATATTTTTTTAAATCTTTTCATGTGACAACATGAAGAAATGAAACTTTGCTACAATGTAAAGTAGTAAGTGTACAGCGTGTATAACAGTGTGAATGTGCTGTCCCCTCAAAATAACTCTACACACAGCCATTAAAGAGATTGTAAACCTCAGAGGAAAAAAAAAACCTGCAACACAAAGGCATAATGAGTTAGTATTGATTGCATACTAGCTCATTATGAAAAACTTACCTTAGGACGAGGCCCTGCAATGCCACCCGCACTGCACTCCCTGGGCCGACATCTTTCACCGGAGTTACTTCCGGTGAAATTGGCTGTGATTGGCTGTGCATGAGGCAGTGATTGGCCAGAGCCGCAATTATGTCACTCCCGCCAGTTATGGCACGGGTCCTGAAGAACCGGCACCAGTGAGCCATTTCTTCAGTGCGTATGCGCTAATGACGTTGGCAGCAGCGTATATAGTGAATATCTCCTAAACTGTGCAAGTTTAGGATATATTTACAGTACCTACAGGTAAGCCTTCTGATAGGCTTACCTGTAGGAGCAAGTGGGGTAAAAGAGTTTACAACCACTCTAATGTCTAAACCGCTGGCAACAAAAGTGAGTACACCCCTAGGTGAAAATGTCCAAATTGGGCCCAATTATCCATTTTCCCTCCCCGATGTCATGTGACTCGGTGTTACAAGGTCTCAGGTGTGAATGGGGAGCAGGTGTGTTAAATTTGGTGTTATCGCTCTCACTCATTCATACTGGTCACTGGAATTGTTGCTCTACATTAAGATGGCATAGGCTATAAGAAGATTGCCAAGACCCTGAAACTGAGCTGCAGCACGGTGGCCAAGACCATACATCGGTTTAACAGGACAGGTTCCACTCGGAACAGACCTCACTATGGGCGACCAAAGAAGTTGAGTGCACATGCTCAGCGTCATATCTAAAGGTTGTCTTTGGGAAATAGATGTATGAGTGCTGCCGGCATTGCTGCAGAGGTTGAAGGGGTGGGGGGTCAGCCTGTCAGTGCTCAGGCCATACGCCACACACTGCATCAAATTGGTCTGCATGGCTGTCATCCCAGAAGGAAGCCTCTTCTAAAGGTGATGCACAAGAAAGCCTGCAGTTTGCTGAAGACAAGCAGACTAAGGACATGGATTACTGGAACCATGTCCTATGGTCTGATGAGACCAAGATAAACTTATTTGGTCAGATGGTGTTAAGCGTGTGTGGCAGCAACCAGGTGAGGAGTACAAAGACAAGTGTGTCTTGCCTACAGTCAAGCATGGTGGTGGGAGTGTTATGGTCTGGGGCTGCATGAGTGCTGCCGGTACTGGGGAGCTACAGTTCATTGAGGGAACCATGAATGCCAACATGTACTGTGACATACTGAAGCAGAGCATGATCCCCTACCTTCGGAGACTGGGCCACAGGGCAGTATTCCAATATAACGACCCCCAAACACACCTCCAAGATGACCACTGCCTTGCTAAAGAAGCTGAGGGTAAAGGTGATGGACTGGCCAAGCATGTCTCCAGACCTAAACCCTATTGAGCATCTGTGGGGCATCCTCAAACGGAAGGTGGAGGAGCACAAGGTCTCTAACATCCACCAGCTCCGTGATGTCGTCATGGAGGAGTGGAAGAGGAATCCAGTGGCAACCTGTAGCTCTGGTTAACACCATGCCCAAGAACGTTAAGGCAGTGCTGGAAAATAATGGTGGCCACACGAAATATTGACACTTTCGACCCAGTTTGGACATTTTCACTTAGGGGTGTACTCACTTTTGTTGCCAGTGGTTTAGACATTAATGGATGTGTGTTATTAAGTTATTTTGAGGGGACAGCAAATTTACACTGTTATACAAGCTGTACACTCACTTTACATTGTAGCAAAGTGGCATTTCTTCAGTGTTGTCACATGAAAAGATATAATAAAATATTTACAAAAATGTGAGGGGTGTACTCACTTTTGTGAGATACTGTGTGTGTATATGTATATGTATACATAGCCTGCATACCCCACTTGCACTCCTGGCTCCTCTTCTTTATGTTGTGCCACCATAGGAAGCCGCTTCCTATGGTGGCACACCAGTGGACTCGATCCCGAGCCACCTGCGTCTATAGACACAGTGTGGCTTGGCCCCACCCCCTGCTTGCCCTCAAGCCTGTGAGAACAGGAAGAGCCGCTTCAGAGGGGCACAGCACTGGATCGAGTGAGGTGAGGTAAGTATTGGGGAGGTGAGGACGCTGAGGGGGCTATACTAATACCTAAATATTTTTTTACATTAATTCAGGGAATCCATTAAGGTAAAAAAATGTTTAAGCTTTAGAATCATTTCTTCCTAAAATAACTTGCTGTTACACTCCCTTTTTTATTATTTATTTATTTTCTTTGCAGCTTGAGAAAATCCAAAAAGAGGAAGCACTTCTAAAGGAAATAGAAGATTTAGAGCTTGGCGAGTGAATGCACCTAGGAATTATTATGAACAATTATGTTGATGGTGGAGAGAAGTTAGGTTTCCTATTGAACAGCAGTGTTTTGTACTTTGACATCAAGGTTTAAATGTCTGTTAATACTTTATTTTATTCATTACAATACAGAAAAGCCAAAAACTAGAGATTGTGGAATGTATGCTTCTTAACAGTGACGTACTTACACAATCATTTAATTGGTTTAAGGTTTATCTAGCTTTTTCCATGGTGCATACTTGTTTTTAAAATCATTGCCTTCAAACGTACCGAACTGAAGAAATGGGAAGAAATGAGCGTGATGGAGGTGATCTATCAAGTGGAAAAACGTATTTCAAGACAAATCGAACTCCAAACATGTTCAACACGTTAAAGCTAGAAGTAAATAAAGATATGCTGTGTCATCCCGGCATGTTGTGTAAAACCCCTAATTTAAGGTACTGTTTAGGTGCTGGAAGCACAATAAACCAAACATCCAAAATGTGATACTGGAGATACTCGCATCGCAAAATGACAGTGAAAAATTGTCAAGTTTAATCCTACCTGATTAATCTTACAATGGACGCCCTTGTGAAAAAAAGTTATATTTGCAGTTCTTAGTAGCTCAGATGCATTTTCATTATCTTTCCAATCCTGATAGTGCTGCCTGACAAAATCAGGGTTTCCACTACACTCAATAAACATTAAAAGGTGATCTAGAACAGTGTTTCTCAACCTTTTTACAGTGAAGTACCCCTGCAGATCTAAAAAAAATATATATCTAAGTACCCCTGTCTCGAGAAAGTAATTTCTGTGTGTGTGTGTAATGTCAGTATGTACTTGTGATGATTTCTGTGTGTGTTTGTGATGGTTTTTATTTTGCGTGCAAAATCATCATCAAATGTAGCCTCACCAGTGTCCATCAAATCCATCAAATGCATGAAGGTGAAAAACCTTCAGCCATTACAACCACTCTAACTGTTAATCTACAATGCTAATTGTAATATGCAGCATGGAAGGGGTTAATGTATTGCCATTGGTCACTGATGCATTAGTGACCAGTGGCAATTAACCCCCTTGCTTTTGTGTCACCAATGTCAGTGTTTATTAACCCCTTCATGCTGCATCATAAAGGAGATTAATAAACACTACTACTGCCACTAATGTAGCACAAAGGAGTTTAATTGCCACTGGTCACTAATGCATCAGTGACCAATGGCAATACATTAACCCCTTCCATGTTACATATAACAAATAGCATTGTAGAATAATTAAACCCCCCTCAAAAAAAAAAAAAAAGTTAAGCACCGCAGCAGGAGCACACACACAACACACAGCAGTACAGTCTGCAATGTTTTAGCCTCTGTTCACTCACTTGTCCATGACAGTGGACGGTCCGAGCAGCTCACGGAGGCAGCACTCCTCCTTTTTCATCCCATGCTCCCAGCCACTGAAGTACATCATGCCAGTCGGGGCCTAGAAAGCTCCTGTCGGCACACCGGCCGGGTGCAGGAGCGCACTCAACATACTCGTACCGCTCTGCTGCAGGCAGCTCTGCAACTATAAAACTGTGTAGCAGCAGCTGTATACAGCAAGCTGCCCCTACATTAATGCAGCCTTTTTACCCATCATCAGTGATTGCCACCCTGCCCCCGGAACAGGTGCGTACCCCCTGCCCTTGGGGTACGTGTACCACGGGTTGAGAAACCCTGATCTAGAAGGCATGCAAATTTTTTAAGAAAGGCAAACTGTAAAATTTTCTAAAGAAATATTAGTGCTGTAATTGGTAACCTTCTTCTGAAATTACTGTACTATTTGCCTGTCTGCCATTTTGATCCCATGATGTCAATATTTTCCAAGGCACTGGCCTCGAACAAATAAGCAGCAGAAAAGTTAAGTGTAAAGTCAGACTACAGATTCAGCATAACAGGATACAGTTGTGCTCATAAGTTTATATACCCTGGCAGAATTTATGATTTCTTGTCCATTTTTCAGAGAATATGAATGATAACACACTTTTCCTTCACTCATGATTAGTGTTTGGCTGAAGCCATTTATTATCCATCAACTGTGTTTACTCTTTTTAAGTCATAATGGTAACAGAAACTACCCAAATGACCCTGATCAAAAGTTTACATACCCCAGTTCTTAATACCGTGTATTGCCCCCTTTAACATCAATGACAGCTGGATGTGTGGATGAGGCTCTTTATCTTCTCAGATGGTAAAGCTGCCAATTCCTCTTGGCAAAAAGCCTCCAGTTCCTGTAAATTCTTGGGCTGTCTTGCATGAACTGCATGTTTCGGATCTCCCCAGAGTGGCCCAATGATATTGAGGTCAGGAGACTGAGATGGCCACTCACTGTAGCCAATGACAGGTCAACTTGGCCCTGTGTTTTGGATCATTGTCATGTTGGAACGTCCAAGTACGTCTCATGTGCAGCTTCCTGGCTGATGAATGCAAATGTTCCTCCAGTATTTTTTGATAACATACTGCATTCATCTTGCCATCAATTTTGACCAAATTTCCTGTGCTTTTGTAGCTCACACATCCCCAAACCATCAGCGATCCACCTCCGTGTTTCACAGTAGGCATGGTGTACCTTTCTTCATAGGCCTTGTTGACTCCTCTTCAAATGTAGCGTTTATGGATGTGACCAAAAAGCCCAATTTTGGTCTCATCACTCCAAATTACTTTGTGCCAGAAGGTTTGAGGCTGGTCTCTGAGCTGTCTGGCGTTATGTAAGCATGATACTTTGTGGCATTTGCGTAGTAATGGCTTTCTTCTGGTGACTTGACCATGCATCCCATCTTTCTTCAAGTGCCTCCTTATTTTGCATCTTGAAACAGCCACACCACATGTTTTCAGAGAGTCCTGTTTTTCACCTAAGGTTATTTGTGGGTTTTTCTTTGCATCCCGAACAATTTTTCCTGGCAGTTGTGGCTGAAATTTTAGTTGGTCTACCTGAGCGTTTTTTGGTATCAACAGAACCCCTCATTTTCCACTTCTTGGTTAGAGTTGGAACACTGCTGATTGGCATTCTCAATTCCTTGAATATCTTTTTATATCCCTTTCCTGTTTTGTACAGTTCAACTACCTTTTCCCACAGATCCATTGACAATTCTTTTGCTTTTCCCATGACTCAGAATCCAGAAATATCAGTGCAGCACTGGATGAAAGATGCAAGGGTCTGTCAGGAGTCCAGAAACTCATTGACCTTTTATATATATATATATATATGAGGATGGTTACATTTAATAGCCATTCAAACCGCTTTGTGTCTACTTGTATGCATGTTTTCAGGCCAAAATCACCAGGGTATGTAAACTTTTGATCAGGGTCATTTGGGTAGTTTCTGTTGCCATTATGATTTAAAAAGAGTAAACACAGTTGATAATAAATGGCTTCAGCCAAACACTAACCATGAGTGAAAGAAAAGTTTTTGTGTTATTCATATTCTCTGAAAGGCTAAGAAATCATAAAGTCAAGCCAGGGTATGTAAACTTATGAGCACAACTGTACATTTGCTGAATTACAAGCCAACATTGGCTGGTATCACTTGCTATGTAGGCCACCTACATGTTTTTTTCTATTTTTTTCATTATTTGAATAACATTGGTAAGGGTTGTAAACCATTGCCAGTTTATTTATTACTGTTTGTGTCCCTATGGGGAGATTTCTCTTCACTGTCCTGAAAACACACTAGGAAGTGTGTCTACTTTGCAAAAAAAGGTTTCATTTTGTAACTTTTCCTATATTGGCATTTTTATTTTATTATTATTATACAGGATTAATATAACACCGACCATTTACGCAGCGCTTTCCAACCCTAGGGTAGACAGTACAAATACAATACACTTTTAATGCAGTAGGAATCAGAGCTTACAATCTACAGTGAGGGGAAAAAAGTATTTGATCCCCTGCTGATTTTGTACGTTTACAAAGAAATGACAAAGAAATGATTAATCTATAATTTTAAAGGTAGGTTTTATTTTAACACTGAGAGACAGAATAACAACAAAAAAATCAAGAAAAAACGCATTTCAATAAAGTTATAAATTGATTTGCATTTTAATGAGTGAAATAAGTATTTGACTCCTTCGCAAAACATGACTTATATACTTGGTGGCAAAACCCTTGTTGGCAATCACAAAGATCAGACATTTCTTGTAGTTGGCCACCAGGTTTGCACACATCTCAGGAGGGTTTTTTGTCCCACTCCTCTTTGTAGATCCTCTCCAAGTTGTTAAGGTTTCGAGGCTGACATTTGGTAACTCGAACCTTCAGCTCCCTCCACATATTTTCTTTTTGGGATTAAGGTCTGGAGACTGGCTAGGCCACTACACTGCAAGTTGAGTTGATGCCAAAGAGCTTGATTTTGGTCTCCTCTGACCACATTTTCACCTACCGTATTTATCGGCGTATAACACGCACTTTTTTCCCCTTAAAATCGCGGGTGTGTGTGTTATACGCCGATCCCCCGCTGACTGTGAGCGGAGGAGCGATCGCCGCTGACATTCATACATAGACGAGTGTACTAGGCTAGCTCCGCTCCGCTCACAGTCACGCCCAGTCTCGCCCTATGATGGACATAACACAGGGACTGGGCATGACTGTGAGCGGAGCGGAGCTAGCCTAGTACACTCGGCTATGTATGAATGTTGGCGGCCCTCGGCTCCGCCCACATGGCTACGAGAGAAGCCGAAAATCACCCGAGAGCCTCCGAGAGACACGGGACTGGCTCTGTGTCTCTCGGCGGTGCCAAATTTTAAAACGGCGGTGACACTACAATGCTGCAGTGTCACTGGGCAAGGCTGCAGATGACTCAAGGCTGCAAATGACACAACAAGGCTGCAAATGACACTGGACAAGGATGCAGATGGACACTGATAAGGCTGCATTGATGGGCATTTAAATGTAAGTTTTTTTTCCTTAAAAAGTTTTCCTTAAAATTCCCTCCTAAACTTGGGGTGCAAGTTATACGCCGATAAATACGGTAGTTCTCCTCTGAATCATTCAGATGTTGATTAGCGAACTTCAGACGGGCCTGTACATGTACTTTCTTGAGCAGGGGGACATTGTGGGTGCTGCAGGATTTCAGTCCTTCACAGCATAGTGTGTTACCAATTGTTTTCTTTGTGATTATGGTCCCAACTGCCTTGAGATCATTGACAAGATTCTCCTGTGTAGTTCTGGGCTGATTGCTCACTGTTCTCATGATCATTGAAACTCCACAAGGTGGGATCTTGCATTGAGCCACAGACTGAGGGAGATTGACAGTTATTTTGTGTTTCTTCCATTTGCGAATAATTGCACCAACTGTTGTCCCCCTCTCACCAAGCTGCTTTGCAATGGACTTGTAGCCCATTCCAGCCTTGTGTAGGTCTACAATCCTGTCCCTGACATCCTTGGATACCTCTTTGGTCTTGGCCATGGTGGAGAGATTGGAATCTGATTGATTGCTTCTGTGGACAGGTGTCTTTTATACAGGTAACAAGCTGAGATTAGGAGCACTAGCTTTAAGAGAGTGCTCCTAATCTCAGCTTGTTACCTGTATAGAAGACACCAGGGAGCCAGAAATCTTGCTGATTGATCAAATCTTTATTTCACTCATTAAAATACAAATCAATTTATAGCTTTTTTGAAATGCGTTTTTCTGGATATTTTAGTTGTTCACTGTTAAAATAAACCTAGCATTTAAAATTATAGACTGATCATTTTTTTGTCAGTGGGCAAACATACAAAATCAGCAGGGGATCAAATACTTTTCTCCCTTGCTGTATAAAGGGGGGGGTTCAAGAGATACAAGAGTTAATAACTGTGGGGGATGTAATGATGGAGAAAATAAACGTACAGTTGTTAGGTGGGGGCCAGATAGGCTTCACTGTAGAGATGAGTTTTCAGGGATCGTCTGAAAGTGGACAAAGTAGGAGATAGTTGAACGGATTGGGGTAGAGCATTCCAGAGGACAGGAGAGGCTAGGGAGTAGTCCTGGAGGCGAGCATGGGATGTGGTGACAAGGGAGCTAGTGAAGATGTGAAGATGTAGCTGGGGGCCAGGTTGTGATATGCTTTATAACGAGATACCGGAAACAGTGGGGTTTTTTCCAAATTTTTTGTCTTTTTTTTTTTCTTTTACAGTGCCTTGAAAAAGTATTAATACCCCTTGAAATTTTCCACATTTTGTCATGTTACAACCAAAAACTTAAATGTGTTGTATTGGAATTTTATGTGATAGACCCACACAAAGTGCCACATAATTGTGAAGTGGAAGGAAAATGACTATTTTCAAAATGTTTGACAAATAAATATGTGAAAAGTGTGGCGTGCATTTGTATTCAGCCCCCTGAGTCAATACTTTGTAGAACCACCTTTCGCTGCAAGTCTTTTTGGGTATGTCTCTACCAGCTTTCTACAGCTAGAGAGTGACAATTTTGCCCGTTCTTTTTTGCAAAATAGTTCAAGCTCTGTCAGATTGGATGGAGAGCGTGTGCGAACAGCAATTTTCAAGTCTTGCCACAGATTCTCAATTGGATTTAGGTCTGGACTTTGGGTCATTCTAACACATGAATATGCTTTGATCTAAGCCATTCTATTGTAGTTCTGGCTGTATGTTTAGGGTCGTTGTCCTGCTGGAAGGTGAACCTCCGCCCCAGTCTCAAGTCTTTTGCAGACTCAAAAAGGTTTTCTTCTAAGATTGCCCTGTATTTGGAGCCATCCGTCTTCCCATCAACTCTGACCAGCTTCCATGTCTCTGTTGAAGAAAAGCATTCCCCCAACATGATGCTGCCACAACCATGTTTCACGGTGGGGATGGTGTGCTCAGGGTGATGTGCAGTGTAAGTTTTCTGCCACACATAGCGTTTTGCTTTTAGGCCAAAAAGTTAAACTTTGGTCTAATTTAACCAGAGCATCTGTTTGCTGTGTCCCCCACATGGCTTCTCACAAACTGAAAACAGGACTTCTTATGGCTTTTTTTCAGAAATGGCTTTTTTTTCTTGCCACTCTTCTCTAAAGGCCAGATTTGTGGAGTGCATGACAAATAATTGTCCTGTGGACAGATTCCCCCACCTGAGCTGTGGGTCTCTGCAGCTCATCTAGAGTTACCATGGACCTCTTGGCTGCTTCTCTGATTAATGCTCTCCTTGCCCGGCCTGTCAGTTTAGGTGGACGGCCATGTCTTGGTAGGTTTGCAGTTATGCCATACTCTCCATTTTCGGATGATGGATTGAATAGTGCCTCGTGAAATGTTCAAAGCTTGGGATATTTTTTTTAAACCCTAACCCTGCTTTAAACTTCTCCACAACTTTGTCCCTGACCTGTCTGGTGTGTTCCTTGGCCTTCAAGGAGCTGTTTGTTCATGATGCTGTTTGTTCACTTTGGTCCGACTTAGGCACAATTTCAGCCCATCGAATTGAATGTAAATTGCATCCAAGTCGGATCATCATCTTAACTGATCCGACTTGTGGCATGTGACTTGTGCTCTGAGGATCTTGAAGGGGAGCCCTACACCAAAATTTTAAAAAATGGCATGGGGTTGCCCCAATTCTATACCAGGCCCTTTGAGTCGGGTATAGATCTTGAGGGGTAACCCCACACCAAAATAAAAATAAACAGTGTGGGGTCCCTTCCAAGACCACACCAGACCCTTCGGTCTGGTATGGATTGTAAGGGGAACCCACACGCCAACATAAAAAAAGGCTTGAGGTCCCCCCCAAAAATCCATACCAGACCCTTATCCAAGCATGCATCCCTGCAGGTCAGGAAAGGGGGGGTGAGCGAGCGGTGGATTTTGGGGGGACTCCCATGCCGTTTTTGTTTCTTGGGGTGTAGGGTTTCCCCCTCAAAACTAATACCAAACCGAAAAGGGGGGGTGGAGACCTTACGGCTGGGTTTTTTATTTTGGCATGGGGATCCCCCCTTAAGATTCATACTCTACTCAAAGGGCCTGGTATGGTTGTATCAAAGTTGGATCCCGTTCATTGAAATCGGACATGAAGTCGTAGGGCAAAGTCGGACTGGAAGTCGTCCGACTTCCATGTCAGAGCAGTGTGAGTCCGGCCTTAGGGAATATCCCACCAAAAATGCTATTTTTGTTTGAGGATGCCTAAAATCTGTATCTTAGTCCAGAGCTCTTCAACAAAGCAGGAAATGACATTTCTGGGGACATGCTGTATACCAACTGTGTACAGAATGCCTCCAGTTTGCTGTATTGCATTAAATTTTATTGAATGTTACAGCGGGTGCAGTTTAAAAAGAAATGGCAATTTTTAATAAATTAAAATAAATTACAATATGTGTTGTGCAGCAATTGCATATGTTATACTAATTTTTTCATTTGCGATTTTTTTCTGTGAAAGTGTTCCCTTTTAAAGCGGCATTAAACCTAAAACCAAAAATGTAAGATATCGCAGCTTACCAATCATTAATTGTAGTGGCTACATTCATTTTCTTTATTTAGGCTGTTTTCACCTGGTGATCTGACCAGTAAGGAGCACAGCAGACAGCTGCAATGTTCATTTAGGGGGAGGGTAGTGTTGGACTAGCAGATTTAGATACACTAACAAATTGAATTCAAACTCCAGCTCACACTGCACTTACACAAGCAGTTACAGTAATAGTTGTTTTTCTATTGGGATAAAGGTTTTACATGAATACCTAAAATCTGACCATTGTAAGCACCCCTGTCAGTGGTAAATGGTTTGTCTCAACACTCATAACTGCAGGAGCGTTTGTTCTATTGAAAAACAACAGACTTACTGGCTGGATCATCTGACAATAAAGGAAAGAAGGCCTAAAAAGAAAACATATGCAGCCATCACATCTAAGCTGCAATATAATAAATATTTGCTTTTGTGTTTATTACCCCTTTAAGTCTTATTGTTGGGATAGGTAAAGCTGTATTTAAACCCTGACACAAGAAATGACTATAGCTCAGCGTACCAATGTGGTGGCTGCATTAGGCTACCTTCAAACAAAGGCAGCCGCTGGCAAGAATTTGTTGATGTGTGGCAGCAGTTCTAAACGTTGCCTGCCTATACAGTGTGTGAATTGCTATCAGCGGCACAATTGCTCAGATGTCAGATTTGTTCTTGGCACAAATCAATGGCCGTGCCACCGCTGCTCGTATGTAAACTTTCATCATGCGAGCAGAACCTCTGACCAACCCTGTGCATCCAGGGTTGGTATTTCTGAGCACGCACCAACTGGCCACAACTAATTGGCCAGCAAAGGACTGTGGCCACAGCTTGTGCACAGCCTTGTCAGGCTGTAATTTCAGAATTTCGGTGGGCAGCCAGTGTGGAAGAGTCCTTTAAAGTGGATGTAAACTTGATTCGTGAAGTTTGACCTGGGCACATATATCTGTAGTGTTTACTTATCTCTCTCCAAAGCTCTAAGTCTTGTCTTTCTGCTTCTCTGTTCCTCTGGAAAAAAATGTGGGTGCAGCGCTTTGTGCAAAATATATTCCCAATACTTTAAAAAAGGAAAAATTCAGATAATAATAAAAAAATCTAAAACTAAAATAGAATTTCAAAACGTGAAGGTGAAAAACTACAACCAAATAAGATGGGAAACACATGAAATGCGTTAACCAATGATGTGCTCGAATGAAATAACAAGTGATCAATTAATAAATTAATAACTTGCTCAAAACGGTGAAATTATAATACACAATCAACAATAATGAATACTGAGGAATCAATAAAAGAAATTCATGAATGCATAAAAAATATCTTAACACCAAATAAATTTTCAAATGCAGTCCCAAGGATGGAAATTGAGAAACTGAAGCACAGTCCCGAATAGATATTCATGTGATGAAGGGTTAAACGGTAGGTTTTCATACAGGTGTAGAAACAAGATGTCAAGGAAAAATCGTGAAGAGAGATCCCTTCTTCAGATTGCTTTACACCCAAGTGAGTATGTAATCTCCTTACCGACTTATTTGACCACCAAGGCGGTCTCACCAAACACAGGGGATTCAGTCTCCCAAAAACCTATATAGATGTCTGGAGCTGCTAGATCCGTGTCACTCAAAAACATAAACAGAATAGGCTCCCATAGTGAAGTATTTAAGTAGATAGTTTACTATACTAAAACAGATTGCACTTACAGAAAAAAAAAATCTCTATGCGCAGTGTACCACGGTAGATCAAATAGCGGCGTCTCAAACTTCCTCCACTCGCTGCTTGCTGTAACCATCAACCTCAGATGACGTCAGTATCACGGGCCCCACCCTACGTGTTTCGTCACAATAGGACGTCGTCTGGGGATTGGGTTCTCTGTTCCTCTGTTATCAGCATGATAACTTCTGAAAGCTCTCCAACACAGGAGATAAAAGCAGCTGGAAATTTGTGTCGGGGAGGGTACCTATAAATAGGTTAGCAGAGAGCCGATCTTTTCACAGCACAGCTCTGCAAGTATCTTCGTTCTTCTGCCTATGTGGAGGGGGTGCCTTTCCTCCAATCTCCAATCCAATTCCTCCCACTGCTGAAAGAGGAAGTAAATATTCTAACAGAATGTTCACTTTCTAAAGAATATAGAAAGCTGAAGACAGCAGATATATATGTAGAAACCTATGTTGGAGGATTTGTTTCATCTCTGTGTATCATCTGAGGCTGTTAACTTCAGTGGGTACATCACACATTTTACCTTTACAGGTAAGCCTTTTCACGGGCCTACATTTACCTGCACTGCACGTTCTTTTATTCTATATTTTGATCTAATTCAGTCGTCACTCATTCATTCACATTTTTGGAATTGGTTTGTTTGCAGTTTCTTTTTCTTTCCCCTTTTTGTTTTGTCTTTGTTTTTTCACTAGTCCTCACACTTACTTGGTTTTTTACTTCATCCATCTTTCTGGTCACCCAGCATCTGCTGGTGTTTATTTTAATCTCTTTTTTCTGATCTGTTGGACACAATAATTGACATCACCTAGTCCTTAATCTTTTTATCCACTAATTTACACTCCACATATTATATTATATATATCCCTTGTTTTTCAGATTAATTTGATCCACATGTGTCTGCACATTTCACGTTATGGCATTTTGATGTCCTGGTCTGCCTGTGGTTGGCTTTCCTCTTCCCCCTTTTCTCCCCCCTCTTCTAGACTGGGTGGTTCATCTCTGCCATGGCCCCGAGCCAGACGTTTGTTTTGTCTTTCCCCTGAGATCCTGGGTTTACTATTTCTTAAGCTGACATGTAAGTGACAAGATTATCCCCCTTTTTATTTATTTTTTTTTTTATTTTTATATATTTATTTAAGATTTTTGCTTTTTAATACAATCTACATTTATAGATCTCCTTGCATCAAGCTCCTGACGAGTGGACAGTTCGCAATCCACGAAACAAGTAGAGCCCCACAGCTGCTTGGATACATCATTTTAAGCTCTATCATGCGTTTATAGGGACTATCTATCTACCCCCATAATATGAACTGCACTAATACATGAATGTTACATGTCAGCCTGGTGTATTTATGTCTGTAATATATTTGGACATCGATCTCGTGCATTTTTTGCACTATAAAATGTTTCAGAAATTATTGCTTTTTACTCTCTAAAAAGCGCTACACAGTATATGGTGAACATAAAATTTTGCAAAAAAAAGAGAAGAAAATCCAAAAACAATACCAAAATATAATATACACAATAGTCTTCTTTTTTTTTTTAGCAAAATATATTTGTTACTGTACTGTATATATGGTGTAGTGTGGCACTTATTGGGTATAGGAATACAAACTTATACTGTTCCTTTATCATAATAACCAGCAAGAACAGGTTCTGTTCTGACAAGTCCAGGGTGCAGAACATATCAGAATAGAACCTGTTCCTGTTGGCTATTTTACTAATTTAAGTAAAAAATGATTTTGTATCATGGTGTGCGGCATTCCTGTTGCTGGTACCATTGGATGTCAGAATTGTTGTAAAACTGCCATATTTAGTAGAACAATATGAATTGTTCTACCATCTTTACCCTGAGGAGTTTCACAAAAAGCTCATTTGTTCTGTCTTGCTGCTTATAATCTCCTTGGTCACAGGGAAGGGGGCACAATACTTTCTTTACAAAACATCTGTTGATGTCTGCCACTTGCCTCAACCACCCCTAATCCTGTTCCACAGTGAGTTAGGCATTAATAAAAAAACATGAATTCTTGATAGGAATCTGAGCTGTATGTCAGCTGGAAAAGCCCTGATTCTCATGTTTTGTTGTAACAGGTTCATTACCCTTTTCATTCCTGTGACAGAACAAACAACTGGGTAAAATACTCCAGCACAGGAAAAGGCTATCCCACTTTTTTTATTTATTGTTTTTCATTTTTTTATTATAGGTACTTATATAGCGCCCTCAATTTATGCAGCGTTTTACATACACACTCACCGTCCACTTTATTAGGTACACCTTGCATGTATCGGGTTGGACCCCCTTTTGCCTTTAGAATTGCCTTGTAAAGGTTTTTTTTTTTAAATAGCAAACATATACTTACCTGCTCTGTTACCTGCTCTGTGCAAGGGTTTTGCACAGAGTGTCCCCGATCCTCCTATTCTGGGGTCCCCCAGCAGAACTCCTGGCTCCTCCTCTTCTCAAGTGCCCCCACGGAGAGACACATTCCCTGGGGACACTCGTGCGCGTGTGCGCTCCTGAGTCCTGCTGCTGCTGTGTCCATTGACGCAGACAGCAGGACTCGGCCCTGCCCCTGGCTCCCGTGTCACTGGCTTTGATGGACAGCAGTCAATGCTCCTGCTGCTATCAATCCAGCCAATGAGGACCCGAGACAGCAGCTGGAGCTGCAATGCTTGTCCCCATCACTGATACGATCGGGTTCAGGTAAGTAAAAGGGGGGCTCTAGGGGGCCACTGCACTACAAAAGGTTTTTCACCTTAATGCATAGAATGCATTAAGGTGAAAAACCTTGAGGGTTTACAACCCCTTTACTTCGACATGGCATGGATTCAACAATGTGTTGGAAACATTCCTCAGAGATTTTGGTCCAGCTGCACATCCATGATGCAAATCTCTTGTTCCACCGTATCTGAATGGTGCACTGTTGGATTGCGATCTGGAGACTGTGGAGGCCATTGGAGTACAGTGATCTCATTGTCATGTTCAAGAAACCAGTGGTGAGATGATTTGAGCTTTGTGACATGGTACATTATCCTGCTGGAAGGAGCCATAAGAAGATGGGTACACTGTAGTCATAAAGGGATGGACATGGTCAGCAACAATACTCAGGTAAGCCGTGGCATTTAAGCGATGCACAATTGGTACTAAGGGGCCCATAGTATGCCAAGAAAATATCCCCCCACACCATTACACCACCAGCCTGAAACATTGATACAAGGATGGATCCATGATTTCATAGTTACATAGTAGGTGAGGTTGAAAAAAGTCCATTGAGTCCAACCTATGGGTGAGATTATATGTCAGTATTACATTACATATCCCTTTATGTTGTGGTCGTTCAGGTGCTTATCTAATAGTTTCTTGAAGCTATCAATGCTCCCCGCTGATACCATCGCCTGTGGAAGGGAATTCCTCATCCTTGCCGCTCTTACAGTAAAGAACCCTCTACGCAGTTTACGGTTAAACCTCTTTGCTTCTAATTTTAGTGAGTGACCACATGTCTTATTAAACTCCCTTCCACGAAAATGTTTTATCCCTATTGTGGGGTCACCAGTATGGTATTTGTAAATGGAAATCATATCCCCTCTCAATCGTCTCTTCTCCAGAGAGAATAAGTTCAGTGCTTGCAACCTTTCCTCATAACCAATATCCTCCAGACCCTTTATTAGCTTTGTTGCCCTTCTTTGTACTCGCTCCATTTCCAGTACATCCTTCCTGAGGACTGGTGCCCAGAACTGGACAGCATACTCCAGGTGAAGCTGGACCAGAGTCTTGTAGAGCTGGAGAATTATCGTTTTATCTCTGGAGTTTATCCCCTTTTTAATGCATGCCAATATTCTGTTTGCTTTGTCATTGCATGCCATTGCTGAGCCTATCATCTACTAGGACTCCCAGGTCCTTTTCCATCCTAGATTCCCCCAGAGGTTCTCCCCCAAGTGTATAGATTGCATTCATATTTTTGCCACCCAAATGCATTATTTTACATTTTACTACACTGAACCTCATGTGCCATGTAGTTGCCCATCCCATTAATTTGTTCAGATCTTTTTGCAAGGTTTCCACATCCTGCGGAGAAGTTATTGCCCTGCTTAGCTTAGTATCGTCCGCAAATACAGAGACTGAACTGTTTACCCCATCCTCCAGGTAATTTATGAACAAATTAAACAGGATTGATCCCAGCACAGAACCCTGGGGGACCCCACTACCCACCCCTGACCATTCCGAGTACTCCCCATTTATCACCACCCTCTGAACACGCCCTTGTAACCAGTTTTCAATCCAGGTACTCACCCTATGGTCCATGCCAACTGACCTTATTTTGTACAGTAAATGTTTATAGGGAACTGTGTCAAATGCTTTTGCAAAATCCAGATACACCACGTCTACGGGCCTTCCTTTATCTAGATGGCAACTCACCTCCTCATAGAAGGTTAATAGACTGGTTTGGCAAGAACGATTCTTCATTAATCCATGCTGATTACTGCTAATGATACCATTCTCATTACTAAAATCTTGTATATAGTTCCTTATCATCCCCTTCAGGAGTTTGCATACTATTGATGTTAGGCCAGTGGAGGCTGGTGGGTACTTCTGTTGATGGGGGCGGCAAACAAACAACACCCCCAGGCGGCGTGGCACTGAGACAGCACCCCCCCCCACGGGCAGTCCGGCACTTACCCACTCGTGTGGCGGAGCTGTGGTGTCCTCTCCTGGAGTATGACTCCGGTGTCTGCTCCTCAAGCTTCCTCCGCCGTGTGTCTCCTCTTCCACCAAAGTGCTAGGCATCCAATAGGATTGCCTGACGCTTTGGCCAATCGAGAAACAGGTCTCACGACCTGCCTCCTGATTGGCAGGGAAGAACTTTAATGTGAAAATAGTGAAAATTAATTCGCTAACCATCACTCAACTGGGTGGGCTCGGAGCGCAATGCTCTGCGCTCTGAGCCCACCTTTTTTTGAAGCCTATAAGAGCCTCTGGCTCTAATTAGGTGCTTAAAAAAAAACACCCTCCCCGCAACATTGGAATCCATAGTCCAGTGCCCTGATATGTAGATCAGGGGGCCAGACGCATGGATAGGGGAGGCGGCGCCTGTGCGCCCTCTATGGACGGCCGCCACTGTTATTGATCATCACTGTTTTATTATATAAATTTAAAAAAAAAACATTTTTAAAAACCCATATTTTTTACTTACTCTGCTTTAAAACAGATCCAAATAAAAAAAAAAAATCTAATTTCTTCATAAATGTTAGCTAAAATGTATTCTACTACATGTATTTGGTAAACAAAATTAAAAAAAAGTGTATATTGATTAGATTGTTTGAAAGTGATAGCATCTACAAACAATGGTATATATACTGGAATGTATATGTATTTATTTTTTATACTAGTAATGGTGGTGATCAGCGACTTATAGTGGGACTGTGATAATGTGGTGGCCAATCTGACACTAACTGACACTGGGTGGGAACTGACTCTGACATCACCAGTGACACTAATACAGTGATCAGTGGTAATACTATACAGTGTCACTGTACTAATGACACTGGCTGGGAAG
Organism: Lithobates clamitans; assembly: GCA_037952925.1. Lineage (NCBI taxonomy): Eukaryota > Metazoa > Chordata > Amphibia > Anura > Ranidae > Lithobates > Lithobates clamitans. Next base: position 1,886,675 of record JBBGZY010001031.1, on the reverse strand, counting down.
GGGTTAACATCTCAGGTAATCAGGGGGTTACGTGTGTGCCTAACAAATAATAATGTGTGTATTTTGTCTTACTTTTTACAAAAAATCGATTTGTTCCTTCTTCCTGCTTTGCAGGGAGAAGAAACAAAGAGATCATTCCCGCTGTACAGAGCCCTGCGTGTTTGTCAGCACAGGGCTCTGGGCTGTGATTGGACACAGCTGATCAGCAGGTCCTTGCCATGAATCATTGGCTGTGACCTGCTGACAAAATCCTGCTGTGTCTTATCACAGTGAGCTTTGGTGGGAAACTCGGAAGAAGGCAGTGACATACAGTACGTCGCTGTGCCTGTAGGAGCCGCCCGTCTGCAGTTCAATGCTGGTGGGTGGTTCTAAAGCGGTTTAAATATATTGTGGTATAGAATCTAAGAGGGTAAAGGACCTTCAGCATTTACAACCACTTTAAAACCCAATTTAAATCTCACATTTTTTTTTGTCTCTTTATAGTCTCATACCTTTGCTTTTTATGAATTGTAACTCATTTTTTTGTTTTGAAATAAATTTAAGCAAAACTTCAGCCAAAATAACAAGGTAAAAATAAATAGTCAATTAACCACTTACAGACCGGAAGGTTTACCCCCGTTCATGACCAGGCCATTTTTTGCGATACGGCACTGCATTACTTAAACTGACAATTGCACGGTCGTGCAACGCTGTATCCAAATAAAATTGATGTCTTTTTTTTCCCACAAATAGAGCTTTCTTTTGGTGGTATTTGTTCACCTCTGCGGGTTTTTATTTTTTGCACTATAAACAAAAAGACCGACAAATTTGGGAAAAAAAAACAATATTTTTTACTTTCTGCTATATTAAATATCAAAAAAATTAATATACAAAATCTAATCTATGCATCAGTTTAGGTCAATATGTATTCTGCTACATATTTTTGGTAAAAAAAATTTGCAATAAGTGTACATTGATTGGTTTGCGCAAAAGTTATAGCGTCCACAAAATAGGGGATAGATCTATGGCATTTTTTTTTTTTACTAGTAATGCCGGTGATCAGCGTTTTTTTGCGAGACTGCGACATTGCAGCGGACAGATCCACTGACACTTTTTTGGGACCAGTGACATTATTACAGCGATCAGAGCTCAAAATATCCTCTGATCACTGTATAAATGACACTGGCAGGGAAGGGGTTAACACTAGGGGGCGATCAAGGGGTTAAGTGTGTCCTAGGGAGGTGTTTCTAACTGTGGGGGGAGTAGACTGACTGGGAGTAGAGAGAGATCGCTGTTCCTGATCACTAGGAACAGACAATCTCACTGTACTCTCCTGTCAGAACGGGGTTCTGCTTTGTTTACATCAGCAGATCCCTGTTCTGGCTCTCTGAGAGCGATCGCCTTTCTGAGGAGCATCGCGCCACCCTGCCGCAGTATATATGCGGTGGGCGATCCTTAAGTGGTTAAAAGGTAAAAATAACAAAAACTGATTTTGCTGCAATATTCACATTCAATCCAGAGAATTTCCCACACGGTAATTTCTTCTGCCACTAGATATCTTCAGCTGATGAACATCATTTTTCAATCCAGTTCCTCTTAGCCCAGGTCATCCTGAACCTTCCCCAACCTGTGACTGGACAGTGGAAGGAGAAGCAGCACAATGATGAGTTCAATTTTCTGTCACTCTGCTGTTTCTTCCTATCATCATGCTTCTTGTCAGCACATGAACTGATTGGTTCCTTCCTCCTCTCACACTCCAGTTCTGCTGTATAGGGACTGTAAGAGGATGATCCTATGTCGAATTCTAGTACTTATTAAACTGCACTGCATTCTGGATTTAGAGGTGGTCACAAAAACACAAACAAATTATCGGCATGACTCAACTTGCTGTTATTAAGAGGAATAAACTATTTGTTTTTGTGACTTATGATGGAAACAATAGCATGCCAATACCGTCTGTTTTAGGCAAACAGTCCTCGACTTGTATTTCAGCAAAGGCCATTCTGGTCAATTTGGGCCCATTTCACCATTACAATATTGTCAAAAGTATTGGGACACATGCCTTTACACGCACATGAACTTTAATGACATCCCAGTCTTAGTCCGTAGGGTTCAATATTAAGTTGGCCCACCCTTTGCAGCTATAACAACTTCAACTCTTCTAGGAAGGCTGTCCACAAGGTTTAGGAGTGTGTCTATGGGAATGTTTGTGAGGCCAGGCACTGATGTTGGATGAGAAGGCCTGGCTCGCAGTCTCTGCTCTAATTCATCCCAAAGGTGTTCTATCGGGTTAAGGTCAGGACTCTGTGCAGGCCAGTCAATTCCTCCACCCCAAATTTGCTCATCCAGCAAACCCATCTCTCATCCGTGTTCTTTGTTTCAAAGATTTTATTCCAATTTATATCTTCTAGCAAGGTTGGTAGTTTAGGGAAGTTGGCTCTTTTGAAATTCAGTGTCTTTGTGTTCCTCTTGTGTTTCCTATTTGTGTGATTTATACTGAAGCCAATTGACCTGTTTCCTAAATTGGCCCGTATTTCCACAACTGTGATCAGATCTGTATTGTTGATAATCAGTAGATCTAGTAACACCTTGTTTCTAGTTGGTGCGTCTACCATCTGACCCATGAAATTGTCCTGCAAGACATTTAGGAACTGGCGAGCCTTAGACGTATGCGTGGTTCCCTCCGCCCAGTCTATGTCTGGAAAATTAAAATCCCCCATTATGATAACACTTCCCATCCTTGCTGCTAATCCAAATTGTGATAGGAGGTCCGTCTCCCCCTCCTCCCTCAGGTTAGGGGGCCTATAGCATACTCCCAGTATTATTCTCCCCTTAGTTTCATCCCTTTGGAGCTCTACTCATAAAGATTCCACCTCCTCACTAGCTCCCTCAGTGATGTCATCTCTTACATTCACTTGTACATTATTCTTGAGATATAGGCATGCCCCTCCCCCTTTTTTACCCTCTCTATCCTTGGGATAAAGGGAATACCCTTAAATGGTTGCCAGTCATGAGAGCTGTTGAACCAGGTCTCTGAAATTCCCACAAAATCAAAATCCTCCTTGTTCAACAGTATCTCTAGTTCACCCATCTTGTCCGCCATGCTCCTGGCATTGGTGAACATGCAACGTAGTTTAGACCGGTCGCATACTATCCTCTTATTGGGTGTTCCGAGATTGCAAAAAGGACTTGTTAACATACTTATCTTGGGTTTATGTGCTTTAGTCAACCTACCACTAATGCCCCTAATACTACCCTCTGGAATATGTTCATTGCTGACTAATTCTACCTCTGGATCCTCCCCTGTCGCCTAGTTTAAAAACCCCTCTAACTTTTCAGGCATCTTCACTCCTAGCAGATCTGCACCCTCCTCATTTAGGTGCAGTCTATCCATTCTTTATAGAACTGGTGACCGACTAAGAAGTTGGCCCTGTTCTCCAGGAACCCAAACCCCTCCTTACTACACCAGCTCCTCAGCCACTTGTTTACTTCCCTAATCTCCCTCTGCCTTTCTGGTGTGGCTAGAGGTATCGGTAGTATTCCTGAGAACACTACCTTGGAGGTCCTTTTCTTCAATTTAGCTCCTAAATCCCTAAAATCGTTCTTTATGACACTCCATATGCCTCTGACTTTGTCATTGGTGCCAACATGGATCATGACAGCCGGGTCTTCCCCAGCCCCTCCCAGTAATCTGTCCACCGGGTCCATGATGTGCCGAACCTGAGCGCCCGGTAGACAGCATAGAGTTCGGCGCTTCAGGTCTTTGTCACAGATTGCCCTCTCTGTCCTTCTAAGAATTGAGTCCCCTACCACCAGAATCTGTCTATCCTTTCCCTTCGCTTCCCCCCTTTCATGTTGTTTACGCCAAAATCTGACCCTACCATCTGAAAGTCGCAGCTGAAATCAAGATTTATCAGACAGACAAAGTTTTTCCAATCTTCTATTGTCCAATTTTGGTGAGAATGTAGCCTCAATTTCCTGTTCTTAGCTGACAGGAGTTGCACCCGGTGTGGTCTTCTGCTGCTGTAGCCCATCTGCTTCAAGGTTCGATGCGTTCTGCATTCAGAGATTGTACTCTGCATGCCTTGGTTGTAATGCGTGGTTATTTGAGTTTCTGTTGCCTTTTTATCATCTCCAACCAGTCAGCTCCTTCTCCTCTGACATCAACAAGGCATTTTTGTCCACAGAACTGTCGCTCACTGGATATTTTCTCTTTTTTGGACCATTCTCTGTAAACCCGAGAGATGGTTGTGTGTAAATATCACAGTAGATCAGCAGTTTTTGAAATACTCAGACCAGCCTGTCTGGCACCAACAACCATGTCACGTTCAAAGTCACTTAAATCTCCTTTCTTCCCCATTCTGATGCTCAGTTTGAGCTTCAGCAAGTCGTTTTCACCGTGTCTAGATGCCTAAATGCATTGAGTTGCTGCCATGTGATTGGCTGATTAGCAATTTGTGTTACCAAGCAATTGAACAGGTGTACCTAATAAAGTGACTGGTGATTGTATATTATACATTCACATCATTTCCTGCTCTCAAGGAGCTTACAATCTAAGGTCCCTATCTCACATTCATACATACACATACTAGGGCCAGTTTAGACATGAGCCAATTAACTTACCAGCATGTCTTTAAAGGGTGGGAGGAAACCGGACTACCCAAAGGAAACCCATGCAGGCACAGGTAGAGCATGCAAACTCTGTGCAGGTAGCTATGGTATCAAAGTTTCAATCTTCCCAATAACATAAATCTGATAATATTTTACTGTGCTGCAAACATTTTTTTACTAAGGCGTTTGTTCGTTCACAAGGCTAAGGGTAATGAGCTTTTTTACCATGTAGCCATTGCTGTGGTCAGGGCCGGCCCTACCATGGGTCCATGGGACCCAACCGGCACTTGCTGCTGCAATGATGTCCACTGCACCTACCCACTTCTGCAATGACCTCCACTGCACCCACCTACTTCTGCAATAACCTCCACTGCACCCACCTACCTCTGCAATGACCTCCACTGCACCCACCTATTTCTGCAATAACCTCCACTGCACGGTGCAGTGGAGGTTATTGCAGAAATAGGTGGGTGCAGTGGAGGTCATTGCAGAGGTAGGTGCCGGATTTCCCACAAGGCCACCGAGGCCAGGCCTCGGGGCGGCAGTGGTGCAGGGGCGGCGCCGTTAAGGTTGCCACCTGTCCGGTTTTGGTCACATGTGCCCGGTTTTCAAGCCGCCTAAAACCCGGACACATATAGCAGCAGTTCAGCATCCGATTCCCGCGCCCGCCATCACTGTTACACAACATATTTTACTGCCTGTGCGCTCCGCATCCGAGCCGAGCTCAGCGATGGGCAGCAGGCATACCTATTCAGCCTGTGATTGGCTGAATAGTTCACGTGCTGGCGGCGGACACGAGAGTCTGTGATTGGTCACGTGTGGAGGCGGGGCTGGACTGTGGGTGATCGCGGCCGCCCAGGGTCCCGCCTCCTTGCCTGGCATGTGCTCTGCTGTGTTTACCGGAGTCCTCACTGAGGTATCATTCTCATCTGCCCTCTCACCCCCCTCTGTCAGTTACCCCCCTCTGTCAATTACACCTCCCTCTGTCAGCTACCCCCTCTGTCAGTTACCCTCCCTCTGTCAGTTACCCTCCCTCTGTCAGTTACCCCCTCTGTCAGTTACCCTCCCTCTGTCAGTTACCCCCCTCTGTCAGCTACTCCCCCCTCTGTCAACTACTCCCCCTCTGTCAGCTCACCCCCCCTGTCAGCTACCCCTGTCAGTTACCCCCCTCTGTCAGTTACCCTCCCACTGTCAGTTACCCCCTCTGTCAGTTACCCTCCCTCTGTCAGTTACCCTCCCTCTGTCAGTTACCCCCCTCTGTCAGTTACCCTCCCTCTGTCAGTTACCCCACTCTGTCAGCTACTCCCCCCTCTGTCAGCTACCCCTGTCAGTTACCCCCCTCTGTCAGTTACCCTCCCTCTGTCAGTTACCCCCCTCTGTCAGTTACCCTCCCTCTGTCAGTTACCCCCCTCTGTCAGTTACCCTCCCTCTGTCAGTTACCCCCCTCTGTCAGTTACCCTCCCTCTGTCAGTTACCCTCCCTCTGTCAGTTACCCTCCCTCTGTCAGTTACCCCCTCTGTCAGTTACCCCCCTCTGTCAGTTACCCCCCTCTGTCAGTTACCCTCCCTCTGTCAGTTACCCCCTCTATCAGTTACCCCCTCTGTCAGTTACCCCCCTCTGTCAGTTACCCTCCCTCTGTCGGTTACCCCCTCTGTCAGTTACCCCCTCTGTCAGTTACCCCCCTCTGTCAGTTAACCTCCCTCTGTCAGTTACCCCCCCTCTGTCAGTTACCCCCCTCTGTCAGTTACCCTCCCTCTGTCAGTTAACCTCCCTCTGTCAGCTACCCCCCTCTGTCAGCTACTCCCCTCTCTGTCAGCTACTCCTCCCTCTGTTAGCTACTGCCCCCCTCTGTCAGCTACTCCCCCCTCTGTCAATTCCCCTCCCCTATCAGGCCACCCCCTATCTTACCACCTTTCTCTCTCACCCCTCCTCCCTCTCAGCCCCCTTCTCTCTCCCACCCCTCCTCTCTCTCTCACCCCACTCCCCCTCACAACCCCAATCCCCTCCCCCTCTCTCTTTCTCACCCCCTCTCTCTTCTGCCTACTCAACCTCTTACCCGCTCCTCTCACCCTTTCTCACCTCTCTCCCCCACCTCTTCTCCTCCCTCAGGGGGAGAGAGCCCCATGATTCCTAACAGCGGCCCTGTGAGTAAGTGCACAAGTTCAGATGTGTTTTGACCCCTGTGTCCTGCCGACACACTGGGCACAGCGATACAGCACCTGCCTCTACTTTGCCTTCTCTCCAAGTCCCCCACACAAGGGAAGGAAAGAAGGACAATAGCACTACAGTAGTGCAGCTTCGCTCCGCCCCCAAACTCCGGCTTACACATTTCCTGGCTCTAAAAGGCTCTCGGTAAGGCAGTCTAATGTGGGTCTTTAGAGGCAGGGGACACTGGTGGGGGGGGGGCGGCATTGAAGGACCCGGCTTTGGGGCGGCAAAGGGAGTAAATCCGGGCCTGACCCACTCACTTCTGCATTGACCTCCATTGCACCCACCTACTTCTGCAATGATGTCCACTGCACCCCCCTACTTCTGCAATGATGTCCACTGCACCCACCCACTTCTGCAATGACCTTCATTGCACCCACCTATTTCTGCAATGACCTCCACTGCACCCACCCACTTCTGCATTGACCTCCATTGCACCCACCCACTTCTGCAATGATGTCCACTGCACCCACCCACTTCTGCAATTACCTCCATTGCACCCACCTACTTCTGCAATGATGTCCACTGCACCCACCCACTTCTGCAATGACCTCCATTGCACCCACCTACTTCTGCAATGACCTCCACTGCACCCACCCACTTCTGCATTGACCTCCATTGCACCCACCTACTTCTGCAATGATGTCCACTGCACCCACCCACTTCTGCAATGACCTCCATTGCACCCACCTACTTCTGCAATGACCTCCACTGCACCCACCTACTTCTGCAATGACGTCCACTGCACTCACTCACTTCTTCAATGACCTCCACTGCACCCATACTTCTGCAATAACCTCCACTGCACCCACCCACTTCTGCAATGACCTCCACTGCACCCACCTACTTCTGCAATAACCTCCACTGCACCCACCCACTTCTGCAATGACCTCCACTGCACCCACCTACTTCTGCAATAACCTCCACTGCACCCACCCACTTCTGCAATGACCTCCACTGCACCCACCTATTTCTGCAATGACCTCCACTGCACCCACCTACTTCTGCAATGACCTCCACTGCACCCACCTATTTCTGCAATAACCTCCACTGCACCCACCCACTTCTTCAATAACCTCCACTGCACCCACCTACCTCTGCAATGACCTCCACTGCACCCACCCACTTCTGCAATAACCTCCACTGCACCCACCCACTTCTGCAATGACCTCCACTGCACCCACCTATTTCTGCAATGACCTCCACTGCACCCACCTACTTCTGCAATTACCTCCACTGCACCCACCTACTTCTGCATTGACCTCCATTGCACCCACCTACTTCTGCAATGACGTCCACTGCACCCACCTACTTCTGAAATGATGTCCACTGCACCCACCCACTTCTGCAATGACCTCCATTGCACCCACCTACTTCTGCAATGACCTCCACTGCACCCACCTACTTCTGCAATGACCTCCACTGCACTCACCCACTTCTTCAATAACCTCCACTGCACCCACCTACTTCTGCAATAACCTCCACTGCACCCACCTACCTCTGCAATGAACTCCACTGCACCCACCCACTTCTGCAATGACCTCCACTGCACCCACCTATTTCTGCAATGACCTCCACTGCACCCACCTACTTCTGCAATAACCTCCACTGCACTCACCTACTTCTGCATTGACCTCCATTGCACCCACCTACTTCTGCAATGATGTCCACTGCACCCACCTACTTCTGCAATGATGTCCACTGCACCCACCCACTTCTGCATTGACCTCCATTGCACCCACCTACTTCTGCAATGATGTCCACTGCACCCACCTACTTCTGCAATGATGTCCACTGCACCCACCCACTTCTGCAATGACCTCCATTGCACCCACCTACTTCTGCAATGACATCCACTGCACCCACCTACATCTACAATGACCTCCACTGCACCCACCCACTTCTGCAATGACCTCCATTGCACCCACCCACTTCTGCAATGACCTCCATTGCACCCACCTACTTCTGCAATGACCTCCACTGCACCCACCCACTTCTGCAATAATGTCCACTGCACCCACCCACTTCTGCAATAATGTCCACTGCACCCACCCACTTCTGCAATAATGTCCACTGCACCCACCTACTTCTGTAATGACATCCACTACACCCGCCTACTTCTGCAATGACCTCCACTGCACCCACCCACTTCTGCAATAACCTCCACTGCACCCACCCACTTCTGCAATGACCTCCACTGCACCCACCTACATCTGCAATGACCTCCACTGCACCCCCCTACTTCTGTAATGACCACCACTGCACCCACCCACTTCTGCAATGACCTCCACTGCACCCACCCACTTCTGCAATGACCCCCACTGCACCCACCCACTTCTGCAATGACCTCAACTGCACCCTCCCACTTCTGCAATAACCTCCACTGCACCCTCCCACTTCTGCAATAACCTCCACTGCACCCACCCACTTCTGCAATAACCTCCACTGCACCCACCCACTTCTGCAATGACCTCCACTGCACCCACCTATTTCTGCAATGACCTCCACTGCACCCACCTACTTCTGCAATTACCTCCACTGCACCCACCTACTTCTGCATTGACCTCCATTGCACCCACCTACTTCTGCAATGACGTCCACTGCACCCACCTACTTCTGAAATGATGTCCACTGCACCCACCCACTTCTGCAATGACCTCCATTGCACCCACCTACTTCTGCAATGACCTCCACTGCACCCACCTACTTCTGCAATGACCTCCACTGCACTCACCCACTTCTTCAATAACCTCCACTGCACCCACCTACTTCTGCAATAACCTCCACTGCACCCACCTACCTCTGCAATGAACTCCACTGCACCCACCCACTTCTGCAATGACCTCCACTGCACCCACCTATTTCTGCAATGACCTCCACTGCACCCACCTACTTCTGCAATAACCTCCACTGCACTCACCTACTTCTGCATTGACCTCCATTGCACCCACCTACTTCTGCAATGATGTCCACTGCACCCACCTACTTCTGCAATGATGTCCACTGCACCCACCCACTTCTGCATTGACCTCCATTGCACCCACCTACTTCTGCAATGATGTCCACTGCACCCACCTACTTCTGCAATGATGTCCACTGCACCCACCCACTTCTGCAATGACCTCCATTGCACCCACCTACTTCTGCAATGACATCCACTGCACCCACCTACATCTACAATGACCTCCACTGCACCCACCCACTTCTGCAATGACCTCCATTGCACCCACCCACTTCTGCAATGACCTCCATTGCACCCACCTACTTCTGCAATGACCTCCACTGCACCCACCCACTTCTGCAATAATGTCCACTGCACCCACCCACTTCTGCAATAATGTCCACTGCACCCACCCACTTCTGCAATAATGTCCACTGCACCCACCTACTTCTGTAATGACATCCACTACACCCGCCTACTTCTGCAATGACCTCCACTGCACCCACCCACTTCTGCAATAACCTCCACTGCACCCACCCACTTCTGCAATGACCTCCACTGCACCCACCTACATCTGCAATGACCTCCACTGCACCCCCCTACTTCTGTAATGACCACCACTGCACCCACCCACTTCTGCAATGACCTCCACTGCACCCACCCACTTCTGCAATGACCCCCACTGCACCCACCCACTTCTGCAATGACCTCAACTGCACCCTCCCACTTCTGCAATAACCTCCACTGCACCCTCCCACTTCTGCAATAACCTCCACTACACCCACCTACTTCCACAATGATCTCCACTGCACCCACCCACTTCTGCAATGACCTCCACTGCACCCACCAACTTCTGCAATAATGTCCACTGCACCCACCTACTTCTGTAATGACGTCCACTGCACCCACCCACTTCTGCAATGACCTCCACTGCACACACCTACTTCTGTAATGACATCCACTACACCGCCTACTTCTGCAATGGCTTCCACTGCACCCACCCTCTTCTGCAATAACCTCTACTGCACCCACCTACTTCTGCAATGACCTCCACTGCACCCACCCACTTCTGCAATGACCTCCACTGCACCCACCCACTTCTGCAATGACCTCCACTGCACACACATACTTCTGTAATGACGTCCACTACACCGCCTACTTCTGCAATGACCTCCACTGCACCCACCCACTTCTGCAATGACCTCCACTGCACCCACCCACTTCTGCAATAATATCCACTGCACCCACCCACTTTTGCAATGGCGTACACTGCACCCACCCACTTCTGCAATGACCTCCACTGCACACACCTACTTCTGTAATGACGTCCACTACACCGCCTACTTCTGCAATTACTTCCACTGCACCCACCCACTTCTGCAATGAACTCCACTGCACCCACCCACTTCTTCAATAACCTCCACTGCACCCACCTACTTCTGCAATGCCCTCCACTGCACTCACACACTCTTGCACTGACCAGCTGCACACAAGCACTTCACTACTGATTGCCACTGGATGGATGTACAATTCATCTCTGAGTCTGACCATGCCTAATATAACATGTATCACATTGCTGCAGTATGTATGCCAGGCTTTTCATTATATTCTCCAGGCTCCAGAACACTGAGCACTGTGTTGTACATTTAATTAACCCCCCTGGCGGTATTCCCGAGTCTGGCTCGGGTTGGATTTTACATACCAAAAGCGGTATCCCCGAGCCAGACTCGGGCTTGCATCGCAGGATCCAGGAAGAGCATACTTACCTTGTCCCCTGGATCCTGCGATGTCTCCCCGCTGTGATCGGCGAGCCGCTGTGTCTCGCTCGATTCACAGTGCCGAGCTCCGTTCCCTGTGAGCGTTGCGACGCACGGGGACGGAGTTCGGCGGTAAATTCAAATAGTGAAACACACAGTATAGATACAGCATACTGTAATCTTACAGATTACAGTACTGTATCAAATAACTACACATCCCCCTTGGTCCCTAGTGGTCTGCCCAGTGTCCTGCATGCAGTTTTATATATATATAAAACTGTTCTTTCTGCCAGGAAACTGGAGATTGTCCATAGCAACCAAAACTGTCTCTTTACATCAAAAGTTGTTTTAGAGCAGCTAGAAAAAAGCGATAATAAATTAGAATCACTCGCAGAATTGAGCGATAGTGATTTGTGGGGAGATCCGTCATCAAACACTAGAAGTAACGAAAGCTAAAATTCTGCAACTGAGCAAATTTCAGTGTTTTTGATTTGATTATATTATTATATAATTTTTATTATTATTATATTATTATTTGTTATAATTATTTATAGTTATTTATTATATTATAATTTTTTATTTCGTTTTTCAAACTTTATCATACCCGGGATGTCTACTAGACTCTTGTTTGGACAGATTTAAGTGAACTATTCCTAAGAATTACAGGCCTACAATATAAAGCGCCAAATTTCTGTGCAAAATAATTGTACCGCTTTCAGCACCTAAAATCAGAAATAATCATACCGCCAGGGAGGTTAAGGAACTCAGCATTCACTCTTTATAACCAACAGGAACACTTTGTTAGAACTCTGTAAAGCAGTCTTTGTCAACCTTGTTAATACGTAGGACCCTTAAATTATCTTGCTGGTCTGAGGGAGTAATCACTATATCTAGAACTCGTGGTACATTAGTGTGATGACAAGTGGGGATAGTGCTCTTTACATTGGTGGTCAGTGGGAAGAGTTCCCCTTACAGATGTCTTTTCTCAGTGGGAACTTATCTACAAGCCAGACATTGATGACTGCTCAAAGAACCCCTGAAAACCTCTAGAGGAAACCCAGCTGAGAATGGTTGCTGTAAAGCACTGCATGATGTAAGTATATTACAAATACAGAAAAAGATAAACCCAACACTGAGGTTGATTTACTAAAGAATTTTCACATAACCAAATGAAGCTTTGTTCACTTTGAATGCCCAGGCTTGCGAAGGAGAATTAAAAAAAAACAAAAAAAAACATATGTTTATTGGATATGATAGAACTCACAAAAATTGTTAAATCTGTATTAAACCCAAAGCCAAAAATGCTATATATTGTAGATTACCAATCATTAGATGTGGTGGCTGCATACATTTTTCCTTTTTAGGCTTTCTTTTCTTTCTTTTCACCTGATGATTCAGCCAGCAAGTCTGTTATTTTTCAACAGAACATGCTGTCCTGCAGATGTAGCAGTTGGAAGTTGAGACAAACCATTTACCACTGACAGGGGTGTGTACAATGATGAAATGTTATTTATTTATGTAAAAAGGTTACGCCAAAGGTGCTCCCTGTGCTCTTTCACCCAGAGTGAGGACACTCTAATGCTGTGTACACACGACCGGACTTTTCGATTGAACTGGTCCGACGGAACGAATCCGTCGGACAATTCGATCGTGTGTGGGATTCATCTGACCTTTTCTGTTGAAAAATCTGTCGGACTTTAGAAATAAAACATGTTTCAAATATTTCTGACGGACTCGAGTCCGCAAGGGCAGCTATTGGCTACTGGCTATGAACTTCCTTATTCTAGTCCGGTCGTACGTCATCACGTTCGAAAGGATCGGACTTTGGTGTAGGCAAGTCCGCTTCGTTGAAACTTCGTCGGAACTCCTTTGAAAAGTCCTTCGGGGTTCAGTCCGACGAGAAGTCCGCTCGTGTGTACGCGGCATAATACAACTGCGTTACTGACCAGATCACCAGGTGCAGTCATCACAGCTAATGGTAAGCTGCAATATATTAGGCCCCTTTCACACTAAGGTGCTTCTAAATGCCAGTAAAACACTGAGAGCTTTTCAGGCGCTTTTGAAGAGCTTTCCATTAATTTCAATGGAGAAATGAATGAATTAATCTGCTTACCTGCAAACATGTAGGGTGGTGTATTTATAAAGACATTCTATAGCTGTTTGGCCATTGAAACTGCATGTACACATGTTCTGTGTCCCCAAAAAGGAAAAAAAAAATGCAGCGCTTAAATATACTAATCAACAGTGACAAGTATTGAGGTGTGTAACCAATAATGCCAAAAAAAAAATAGTAAATATATATATTATGAAAAAAGTCCACCACGTGAGTGTGTGATATAATGACAGAAATGAAGGTATGAACCAAAAAAAGTCCTGGTATCAATGGACAATGTCAATAAATTAGCATCTCAGAGACATCAGTGGAATAGATGACATCAATGCAGACATATTGAGAAAGAAATCTTGTGAACAGTCACCAATTGCATGAAGGCTTACCAGAAATAATAGACTTAAAGGGGCATATACCTCTTAAGTCAAACAGGCTTGTGGTGATAAACACCATATGGAGTATGAAACCATCAGAGATCCAGCTAGCTACAATCACAATTCGGACTTTGAACGGTACTGGTCAACGGTAAATTCCCAATGGACAAGGGAATATGGTTCAGGTGGAGAGAAGGTAGGCCAGAGGAGATTCTCATGTTCACACGATGAAACCAAAAATTGAAAAAAGGTTCCACATAGTGTGATAATGTTTTAAAATTGTTTAATAAAAGAAAGGTAAGGAATAGAACACTCACAGTTCAGATGTAATCAAAGGTTATAAAAAGACATGGAATGGCTCGATGGTGATGGCAGAACTCTACCCGACGCGTTTCACCTGATTAGACGTCATCTGAGGTGTCATACATTTGTTCTGTGTGAATGGGGCAAAATCAAATGTGCTCAAGCTAGATTCCCTGCAATTTTGAATGTGTGAATGCAGAAAATACCACATTATGACCACTAGATAGAGTTGAGGAGCATACTTATTTCTTATGGTAGTTAACACCACCTAGTGGTAATAACGTGGTATACTTCTACATTCACACCTTCGAATTGCAGAGAATATAGCCTGAGAAAGATAAATTTTGCCCCATTCACATGTAGGGAAGTGTTCTTTTGTACACTGTCTGTGAGGTTGTTTACATTCATGCCTGGCAATTACTATAGAGTTCGTGTTACAAACAGATTCTTCCTGTTAATACGTTGTTTCCTGCCCCTGCTTAAGGATCAGGAAACCCCTCAAGGCTATATATGTGGATATCTTACAGAAAGTGAAGGAGAGTGTGGCCAGCCACATGCTGTGCAAGCCAATAGTGCTGGAGGCTGATTTTGTGCTGTATCCATCCAGGCTGAAAAGGGACAATTGGCAAGTGTTACTGCACTGTGTAGCTCACTGTTTGTTATATTACTGTCACTTCTGTGTGGGGAGATATCTGATATTCTCTGATTCACTGAAACTTCCTATTTGCATACTGCAATATACTTGGGCTATTCTCAAGTGTACGAGAGCAAAGCTCATTGGATTCTAACATATATCAAGTGACTGGTTTGTTTTGAAGTGTATATCTGCCACTTCATTATTTAAAGCAATAGTGTCCCTTTTTGGTTCATGGAGCTCCTAGCTTGTATTAGCCTAGGGAACGGGTAAACAGGTCAGGGTAGCGACAGGCTAGGCTTCCGATGGCCACTTAGATAGGTAGCTGTCCGGTATCATTGATAGCTTATAGTCAGATTAGGGACCAAGACATAGGCTAGATAGGCTTGATTTGCCTTGCAAGTGGGGCATTCCAGACTTCTTCTGCTTCTGCACAAGAGTCCCCAGGAATCCACAGCTCCACAGATGCATCAGCGTTCACCTTCTCAAGACAGATTGTGTTACTTTTTCAAGGCACTGTACATACCTTAAAGCTACCCAAAAGGGGAAGCTTCACTTGTTTGCCTCCCCCCCCCCCTTCTGTGCCACATTTGGGAGAGGGGAGCGGGACTTGGTTTTGACATGCGAGAACCATGCAAGGTTAGTTCAGTGATCTCCCCTGCTGAGCTGTTGTTTTCTGACAGGGGGATGGCCCCCCGCCAGAACACTCTGATCAGCGCTGAAAAGGAGTCGCCTGCTGGTTTTCCAGTATGCATGTCCGACATACACACGGGCTGAATGTCAGACATTTTTTTTTTTTGAACCGCCAGTTGTCTCCTCCTGACATTTGGCCCATGTGTACCCGGCTTAAAACAGATAAAAAGGAACTGTTGACTAGCTTTTCAGTAAAAAGAATAGAAAATAAACTTCACCTATTTCCCTGTATAGCCAGGTACTTTTACAAGAATGGAGAGTGAGAAAAACACTGGCTGCAGTTCATCTCTGTAGCAGCTGTCCTGCGGTGTTGAACTGGTTAACAGCTATATCAGCAGGAAGAGTGCAATAGACAGGCAGCACTGCACTGTGGGAACTGTAGTCCAGAGGAGAGAGGCTCTACTGTAATCAAGAGCTTTTGAACTGCATTTCCCAAAGGGGGATTGCCAGGAGGAGGTGAAAGAGCTGCATTTTACCAGGCTGCACAGGGCACAGCTTCCTCTTGCTGTTAGGGAGCCCAGGAGTGCGCATCGCTGTCCAGTGTGCACCACCACTGCTGCATAACAGCAGCCTGAGCAGGATCTGAAATGCTGAGTCCAGATGTGCCAGAGTCACCTGGGTGCAGAGCAGAAAGTGGACTAATCCCTGTGTGTGACCAGAGGGTAAGCTACAACATCACTGGGACTGGTGAGCTGTTGCTGTGGGGATTTACTATCTGCTGCTATTGAGACTTCACCCTTTAGGAACTGACCCTGCACTCATCCAGTAGCCTTATTTCTGCCTGCAGGCTTGACTGGAACTGGGGTGCCTCTAAGGGGACATTGCACCATATCCTAGCCATTCTCCTAGATTGCACTGTAGACTAGTTATAGTATTGTTATTCACATTGCAGTTAGTGCTTATATGCACTGTTTATTGCTGACTTTGCTAATTATGTGTTAAAGTGGTGTTCCGGCCAAAATTATACTTTTTAAATAAAAATACCCCTATAATACACAAACTTAATGTATTCTAGTAAAGTTAGTCTGTAAACTAAGGTCTGTTTTGTTAGTTTATAGCAGTAGTTTGTTATTTTATAAACTTATAGCAGGCCGTGGACATCTTAAGTGTGGGCATCTGAAGCCAGACTGTATTTCTTCCTGGATCTCATCCTTGCAGATCTCGCACATGCTCAGTGCAGCACAAGCAGTGTAATAGGTTTCAGGTCAGGTTTCCATAGCAACGGCAGTTTCAGAGGAAGTTGCCGCCCCTTCCCAGAAGGCATTGCAAACAGGAAATGATGCGATGGGCCGCGGCCAGGGAGGAGGAAGTGAAAAATGAATACAGCAGATATACAGTAGGTGCTGAGAAAAAAAATTAAAAAATATCCAATTTGTTTACATTGCACAGTTTAGTGAGGGATGCTGAAGAGTTGTAAAAGTGGGTGGAACTCCACTTTAATTCCAGTCTAGTGGTACATAACTCTATTCTAAGTTACTTTGGCATAGTGATTATACTGTCAAGCAGCCTGTGTCTGAACCTACGTTATGTGTGCTCATTTATGCTTAAACCAACATTTATTCTAACCCCTACCAATACATTGAGTTGATTTACCACTAAATGTTCTTGTGTCTATTTCCTGATACTAATACACAGTCGAGTAAAAGGTGTCTTGTGTTATCATAAGTGCTTGCAGTAACTTTCACTCAAAGAAGTGTGTCAGGGGCTGAGGCTATTCTTGGAGTCAAGGCGCAGAACAGAGGACCCAAATTAACAAGCGGCTCCTGCAGTAGTAGTTCTACACCTATAATCTTAGTCTGAACATTTTATTATCACTCTCTTGCATCCAAAGCTCATGTGCCGGACACTCACTGAGATATTTTATTATTTAAAGAAAAGGACATCTTGTTAAAACAAAAGTTTTATGGCCCGTACACACGGTCGGATCTTCCGACGGAAAATGTTCGATGGGAGCTTGTTATCGGCAATTCAGACCGTGTGTAGGCTCCATCGGACATTTTCCATCTGAATTTCCAGCACACAAAATTTGAGTTCTGGATCTCAAATTTTGCGACAACAAAATCCGTTGTCGTAAATTCCGATCGTGTGTATACAATTCCGACGCACAAAGTTCCACGCATGCAGTTAAGCAGAAGAGCCGCACTGGCTATTGAACTTAATTTTTCTCAGCTCGTCGTACGTGTTGTATGTCACCGCGTTCTTGGTGTTCGGAATTTCCTACAAGATTTGTGTGACCGTGTGTATGCAAGATAAGTTTGAGCCAACATCCGTCGGAAAAAATCCATGGATTTTGTTGTCGGAATGTCCGATCGCATGTACGGGGCATAAGAGTTTGTAGTTTACAGTTTGTTTTCTTTAGAAAGCAGTCACAGCTTGAGTAGAAAAGCCTGTTCTCTGCCAGTATGCTGTAGAGAAGGACCCTTGCTCTCTGTGTGGAAGCAGTGGTCTCTCTGTAGAGTTCTGACACAGACCCTGCTCAGTCAGCACAAGACCTCCCCAACCAGCAGGGAAAATACGCTTTGCTGAATGCAGAGCTATATGTCTGACCCTGTAAGGCTAGGTTCACACTACCCCATTCTCTGAAAAGCAATCCACGATGGAGCAGCCACTGGCAGGCTCTCAGAAGGTGATTCTGCCACCTCCTTTGTATCAAAGGCAGCCAAAAGGTCCAGAAGTAGGAGTACCGAATAGTGTCCATTGGTTTTAGCTTCTAGTAAATAGTTTATACGTTTTAGGAGAGCAGTTTCTGTGGAGTGTTGAGGGCAAAATCCATACTGAAGGGAAATCAAGAAGGTTATTCTCAGTAAGGTGGTCACTCAGTCAGTTGTAGACCATGCGTTCAAGGAGTTTAGAGAAAAAGGGGAGCAAGGAGATGGGACTTAAGTTGTTAAGATTGGTGAGGTCAAAGGAAGGCTTTGTAAGTATGGGGGTGACTAGTGCATGTTTTAGAGAGTTGGGGAAGATGCCAGGAGAGAGGGGGAGATTGAAGTTGTGAGTTAGAGAGTGTAGGATAGAGCCAGAGGGCGACCATACTATTTAAGAGGGAACAGGGTCCAAGGGGCAGGTGGTTAGGTGGGCATTAGAAAAAAGTTTAGCAACCTCTGAGGAAAGCAATGAAGGTACCTCTGGACATGGGGTGTTAAGTGGGGGAGGTATCTGTGCAGTGGAGATCTCATCATGAACTGTATAAATCTTATTTTTGAAGTGATTGGCGATCCCCTGGGCAGTGAGTGAGTTAGTTGGTTGAGGAAGTGGAGATTGAAGTAGAGAGGTAAAGGTAGAGAAGAGTTGATGGGGACTAGAGTGATAAAATAGGTCTGCTTGGCAGTGAGGAGGCTGGAATTGTATTTTTGGAGGGCAGGTGTATATTGTTTTTTTTTTTTAACAATAAGTTTATTGAAAATCACAGAGCAGATAAAAATCCAGGAGTACATTGAGAACAGAATCAGGGAACAAACAAAAACAAAGGAACGCAATAAAGGAAATAAAGATAGTAGTAAGTACAGACATTAATCGTATACCATTGGCAGATATGAATGCAGAGTGATACAGCAAATGCAGTAAACATCTAATATATATATATATATATATATATATATATATATATATATGAATATATATATATATATATGAATATATATATACTGTATCGCCTATGTCCAGAGCATCAAGATTATAGGAATACACACCTCAGGCAGAATAGAGTAGCCTATCAGGGATATCAGGCCTAACTTGGTTTAAAATGTAGAAGACTCAGGGGACCGTTATAGATGTAAAGGGGGTTTTATAGATTTACTCGAGAGTTAACTGACTAGCCTCCACCCATGCTGCCCATATATTATCCAGATCGGATGTCTCTAGGAGTACCTGGGAGGGGAATTGGGAGCGAAAATCATGGCGTAACCGTAGATATCTGAAAAACATATGATTTGGAAGGCCCCAACTCTGTTTAAGAGCGTCAAAGGTGGTCAATTGTCCTTGAGTCATTATGTCCACCAGTGTCTTAATCCCATGCCTGGCCCACAAGACTGGGTCTGGAATGGAGTGGAAGTGAGGCAGACAAGGGTTGCCCACAGGGGGGTTTGGGGTGCCCACGTGTTAGATTTCCCAGTTTTGAGGCGTACAACCTCCCATACCTTAAGGGTCGTATGCATGGATGGAGTCACATGTGGGTTGGATCTGGGGCCCCGATATATTAACTTCCTTAACTTGGAGTAGGAGCCAAGCAGCGCCGCCTCCAAAGTGGAAGCAGGGTTGGTTGGCATCTCAGAAAGCCACCACTTGATCGTAACCAGGACCGCTGCCCAATAATATTTAATGAAGCAGGGGAGGGCTAGGTCACCCAGTGTTACAGGCAACTGTAGAGTCGCTTTTGCTATTCTGGGAATTGACCCATTACAAATAAAGGAGGTAATGATGCTGTCCAGTCTCTTAAAAAACAGGTTAGGTATGGGTATAGATGTCTGTCTAAAAAGGTAAGTAAACTTAAGGCAGTACTGACATTTTCACCAGGTTACCATGTCCCACCAGAGTTAAGGGCAGGGATTTCCAGGTGGCACATCGCTGAGACAGCTGGGAAACTACTGGGTTCCAGTTAAGGGTGATAAATTGTTTAAGGTCTCGGTGGACCTCAACCCCTAGGTATCTAAATTGGGGGACTCTCTGAAGCTGCACCCCCGGTATCTGTGGGGCCGAAACAGAGTGGAGTGGAAAAAGAACAGATTTTCCCCAGTTGACACCTATTCCCGAGAAGCGCCCAAATTCATCAATGACCGACAGGGCAGCCCGTAGGGAGTCCCCGTCATCCCTGAGGTACAGTAGGGTGTCATCGGCATACAATGATACTTTCTCTTGAAGGGGGCCTATAGTTATACTGCGAATTGCGGGTGAGGATCGCAGTAAAATGGCCATAGGTTCAATTGCCAGGGCAAAAAGCCCCGGAGAAAGTGGACACCCCTGCCTAGTGCCTCTGTACAAATGGAAGGATGGGGACAGCACAGTTCCGGTGCGCACCCTGGCCACCGGAGACTTATACACAGCCCTGACCCAGGAGAGGAAGACAAGCCTGAACCAAAATCTGCGTAGGACCTCCCATAGGTATTCCCATTCCACAGAATCAAACGCTTTTTCAGTGTCCAGGGAGGCCACTACAGCATCTCGGCCCTCTCCATCTCCAGAGGCCAGGACTGTGTACAGCCTCCTAAGGTTAATATCCGTTCCCTTACCCGGCATGAATGCCAACTTACCCGGCATGCACCAGATCTAGTATTTCCTCATTGAGACGCTTGGCGAGAATCTTGTTCAGGACTTTAGCGTCAGTATTGAGTAGGGAGATAGGTCTATAGGACGAGCACAACTGAGGGTCCTTCCCAGGCTTTGGTATCATAAGTATTATGGCCTGGGCCATGGATGGAGGAAGAGCTCCTTCTTTCAAGGTTTCTACAAGCATTGTGTGTATTCTAGGTGCCACCTCTTCCATGCATTGTTTATAGAATTCTGGTGGGAACCCATCCTCCCTGGGTGTCTTACCCATTTGTAAAGAGCGCAATGCCTGCTGGATCTCCTCCAACTTGATCGGGCCGTCCAGACTGTCCCTTGCAGAGGGGGTAAGAGGAAGAAATGGCACTCGATCAAGGAATTCAAATAGCTCCATGCTGGAGTGTTGTATTCTGGATGAGTATAGTGGAGAGTAAAGAGGCAAAGCAGGCATTGATACCCAGAGGATCCATCACTGTTACACCGTCCTCTCCCCTAATCCGGAATATGGTAGAAACCAGGGATTGTTCCCTGAAGATCCAGGCCAAGAGTCTACCAGTCTTCTCCCCCTGTTCAAAGATTATTTGTGTTTGGGCCAGCTGGGATTTTTTCGCTTTGGGCGTTCTAAGCAACAAGACCTCCTTGTATGCTACCTTCATATCCTGACCTGTAATGGGATTAGCGGTAGGGGAATAGCGAGACTCCAGGTCCTGGGCCTTATTTTCAGCCTCCTCCAAGGTAATCGTAGCATACCTACGTTCCCTGGCTATAGAGGAAATGTAACAACCCCTAATGGAAGCTTTGAATGCTTCCCATGCAGTCCCAGGCGAGGCGGAGCCTGTATTTACTAACCAATATTCCTTAATTGCTTTAGCTATTTCAATCTCTATGGTGGGATTTGCTATCCAGAACCTGGAGAGGCGCCATATTCTATCTGTCGGAGGTGTTTTAGTTTGTAGACAGCAGAGGAGTGGGGAGTGGTCTGATATGCCCCGTGGAAGCACTGAGGTCTTTTTAATTTTGGGTAGCATACTAGTACTAGCATAGATCAGGTCAATACGAGATAAAATATTGTGGGTAAGGGAGTGACAGGTATAAGAGCGCTCTGTGGGGTGTTTCCAGTGCCAGACATCTGTCAACCCAAATAGTTGTGCCCAGCGGGATAAGGCCGATTCAGTAGCAAGGTCAGGGGCTAACCTATCGAGGGAGGGATTCGGTGGGAGGTTAAAGTCTCCAGCAAGGAGAACATTGTCTGTAGGATACTGGGAGTGTATCGAGGTGAGCTTGTGTAAAAGAAATGGAGCAGCAGGAGGAGGCAGATATATACCAACTATCACCATAGCAACAGTGTCTACAATTGTATTAAACAGCACATATTGTCCCTCGGGGTCCAATTTAACATCCAGTAATTCAAAGCTGAGGGACTTATGAATTAAAATACTAACTCCTCGTGCATAATTGGAGTGGGTGGCATGGTAATGATGGCCCACCCAGGGTCTTTTCAGGCCCAAAATTCTACCCCCAATCAGATGTGTCCCCTGGAAAATGCAAACATGAGGGACATATTTCTTTAGGTAATCAAAAACTAACGAACGTTTAATCTTATTATTAAGGCCTCTGACATTCCAGGAGAGGACCTTCAAACGCCGCCATATCAGAGGGGGGCCGGAATAAGCAACGGGGAGTTTCTGATATCCCAGACCCGGAGGGAGAGGTACACCAGTCAGGCCAAGTGGCATGTAGGTGCATTCGGAAATAAGAAGGTTAATTAGCAGAGCATAGGCAGGCAATATATAAACAATGCATTCACTGTCTTGTTTCTGTCTGTGTAGTAGGAAAACCAAGAAAAAAGAGGGGGAGAACTCAAAAGAAAAACTAACACCCAACCCATCCCTCCCCACACCCTGATAACCAAAGAACTACGGAGCGTTTGAATACCCAAAACTAACCCAAATTTACCCATGGGTAATTAAGCCATAGGACAGTTTCCTATGGGGGCGGTGCGTAGCAGATAATACACCATGGACACAATGTCAACGGTGGGGAGCTGCTGCTCTGCCAATTGCCTCTCCTGAAGGCAAGATTGCAGAAAAAGGGATCACTTTTAAATTGGCAGGTTTGCGTACACACGTACGTCTAAACACTTAGACTAAGCTAAGGGTGCATACTTAGTTACTGTGAGCAATAAGTAGAGCAAAATAGAGAACCAATAGAGGGAGAAAACAGACAAAGTTGCAGATTAACAAGGAACTAAACCTTAAAACGGTATATCAGGTCCACCAAACCTGAGTAACATAACAGGCAGAGAGAGAATCCCCTCCACTCGTACCCCCACCCCTCCCCCACCCCCGCTGTAACAAAACAGGCAGCCATTGTACTCGGGCAAAGGGATACCTCCCAACTGGTAAAACAAAGTTCCAAGTGAAGTCATGAGGAATCCCGGGGTTGGGGCCGTCAAAAAATCCGGATGGTGATTAGGTTGGTAATCAGCTTTCTGACCCTCGACAGGAAGGGGGAGAAAGAAGGAGGGAGGAGGCCCAGGCTCAAGAAACCTTCAGATCCCGGCCGCGCTCACAGGGGGTGAAGTTCCATGGTGTGATTGTCAGGAGGGGGGGAAGCCCTCAGGAGTCTCCGATGTAAAGTCTTAGCCCTCCAGTAAGGTTCAGCAGCTGGGGGGCCCCATTACAGTGCAGCACAAAAGTTTCCATAGAGCAGGGCGGCCCCTCTTAAGCTGTAAGAGTGGGCATGGTAGGGCAGTATCAGAGACAACATGGCCAGGTGTGAAAGGGGCGAGCATAAGGGTTAAAACAGGAGTGGTGGAACAGCATATGGGCTCCCGATTATCTGGCCCTGGGGAGGGATTCCAACCATTGAGAAGCCTCCTCTGGGGAGGTAAAGTAGCGGGTCAACTCACCGTCCACAACTCGTAGACGGGCAGGCAACATCAAGTTGTATTCCAGCCCTTAAAATGAAGCTGGGCTTTGACATGATCAAAGGTACTGCGAAGGCTCTGCGTCTCCAGGGGATAGTTGGGGAAGATCATAATCTTCGCATTCTCGTGGCGTTGTTCTTCCAATTTCCTCGCCTCCCAGAGGACCAGATCCCGATCTCGAAAATTGAGCAGCCGAAATATGAAGGTTCGCGGTGGGGCACCGGCGGGGCCTCTGATTGATGGCATCCCGTGAGCCCGTTCCATCGCGAAATGGGAAGAAAATGGCACCTGTGGGAGGAGCATGCGGAGCAGGTTTTCCATGTAGGTTGCCGGATCACGACCCTCAACCCCCTCAGGAAGGCCCACCAGGCGTAGATTATTTCTACGGTTGCGGTTCTCCTGGTCCTCAGCGTGGGATTCAAGTGCTCTCATTGTGACCTGTAACGTGCGGAGGGACGCGTCATGGTCACGGATCGTGTCTTCGGTATCACCCACCCTCCTTTCCACCTCCGAGAGCCTGTCTCGGTATTTGTCCATGTCACGTCTGATCAAGCCCATCTCCATCTGCATAAGTTCAATCTTAGCAGTCAGTGTAGTCTGGCAACCCGTGATGGCTTGCATCAAGGCAGTGAACTGGTCAATTCCCATCGAGGTCGGATCGGTCTGGGACACCATGCTGGGATTGCGTGTAGGCTCCTTGCTAATGGGGGGGTTTTGGGAGCCGAGTTCCGCTTCTTACCAGCTCCGGAGTTCCTCCACCGCATGCCCGAAGCTCACTAGGTCAGAAAAGCGAGTCAGGGTGATTATAGATCCCTTATAATTGGATAATTAATCCTGCCAGGTGCGGAGCCCAAGCCCCCATGTCCTCTCAGGTCGCCATCTTGACCACGCCCCCAGGTTAATATTGTTTGAAGTCTTCCTGAGACTTAGTCTTAGGCCACAGACACTCAAAAGTGTGGTTATGTTTTTTGAGACTTTTGGTGTCATCTGTTTGCCAAGGTTGTAGGGGTTGGGCCCTGATTCTGTGTGTATTGAGCGGGGCGAGCGTGTCCAGAGCAGAGGACAGGGATCTATTGTAGACAGAAGTGTCTAGGTTGGAGCAGGAAAGGGTGAGGTTTTGTCATAGAGGCAGTCAGTAGCAGAATAGAGAGGAGAAAATTTAAAGTAGTAAAGGTTTCTTTGGGTAATTGTTAGGCGGTCAGAGGAAGACAGGGAGAGAGTGAAACTAATAGGGTGATAATCAGAAGGTGGAAAAAGTTTGTTGGAGAGGTTGCACAGAGTGCATAGGTGGGAGAAAACAAACTCAACGGTGTTGCCATCAGAGTTTATTTATTTATTTCAGGTACTTATATAGCGCCGTCAATTTACGCAGCGCTTTACATATACATTGTACATAGACATCAGTCCCTACCCTCAAGGAACTTACAACCTAAGGTCCCTAACCCACATTCATACATATACTAGGGCCAATTTAGACAGGATCCGCTTAACCTACCAGCATGTCTTTAGAGTGTGGGAGGAAACTGGAGTACCCAGAGGAAGCCCACACAGGCACAGGGAGAACATGCAAACTCCAGGCAGATGGTGTCATGGTCGGGATTCGAACCAGTGACCCTTTTTGCTGCTAGGTGAAAGTGCTAACCACTACACCACTGTGCGTGAGAGTGAGTAGAAGCATGCATCCATTGCTTCAGGTCAAAAGAGAAGGTTAAACTGGGAAGTTTGGAAGTAGCAAGAGCATAGCTCCCAACTGTCCCTGATTTTGAGGGACTGTCCCTAATTTGGAGCAATGTCTCTCTGTCCCTCTTTCCTCCTCATTTGTCCCTCATTTTGGTCTGATCTATTTAGTTGTATATAAATGCACTTTTTATCTTTCCAAAAGTGTTTCCCAGTGCTAAACCTTTCATCCAAATTCTAAATTGCTAATTTAATTAACTTCTTTTTTGGTTATTTACCCATTAAGGGGGCGTGGCAGGAGCATGTCCTATGCCTACATATGTTTGCTAGTAGGTATCCCTCATTCCCATCTCAAAATGTTGGGAAGTATGCAAGAGTGTTAGTATTACCAGGGATTTTGAAGTCACTGATAATTATTGTGGGAATTTCAGAAGAGAGAAAGTAGGGTAGCTAGGTAGAGAAATCATCAAGGAAAGTTGATAACGGTCCAGGGGGCCATTAGATAAGTCCAAACAAAAAAAAAATCCAAAGTCAGCACTGATCCCACAACCAACTCTCAAATGTTCACAGTCAATATAGAAAAAGTTCTCTTGCTCTAGGTGCTGCAGCTCTCTCAAAGATCCACTGGGTGGCAGACTTAATCTGAAATATACAAGGAAAAGAGAGCACACGGCTGCCCTAGTGTAATTCCATTTTAATGATCCAAATGCAAAATCAAACAATAGAGGATTGCACTCACAAACATGGGACTTTGATCGCATGTACAGCAGGATGTATGTCTCCCTTCCTGGCCTATATAACTGGGTTGGCTCCCAAGAACGGGTGGTGATGGTATGAGAAGTCACTGCGGACTCTGTTTCCTCAATTCCTCAGCCTGACGAGACGAGGAAACAGAGTCCGCAGTGACTTCCCATACCATCACCACCCGTTCTTGGGAGCCAACCCAGTTATACAGGCCAGAAAGGGAGACATACATCCTGCTGTACATGCAATCTAAGTCCCATGTTTGTGAGTGCAATCCTCTATTGTTTGATTTTGCATTTGTATCATTAACCTCCCTGGCGGTATGATTATTTCGGATTTTAGGTGCTGAAAGCGGTACCATTATTTTGCATGGAAATTTGGCGTTTTATATTGTAGGTCTGTAAATCTTAACAATAACACACTTAAATCTGTCCAAACCAGAGTCTAGTAGATATCCCGGGTATGATAAAGTTTGAAACACAAAAACATAAATTATAATATAATAAATAAAAATAAATAATAATAAAAAAAAAAAAAAAATAGTAATAAAATAAATTTCCCCACAATTCACTATCGCTCAATTCTGCAAGTGTTCTACTGTAAGATTACAGTACTGTATGTGTTATGATTTTTACTTTTTTTTTAATTTGTCGCCAGGCTCCGCCCCTGTGCGTCGCGCCGCTCGCAGGGAACGGAGCCTGGCACGGAGAGGCTTCGGAGGAGGACAGAGCCCTCGAACACTGCGGGTGACATCGCAGGATCCCGGGGACAAGGTAAGTAACGCCGCCCCAGGATCCTGCAATGCGATCCTGAGTGTGGCTCGGGGTTACCGCTAATGGTACTGAATTTACCCCCGAGCCACACTCGGGAAAACCGCCAGGGAGGCTACAATAAAATTACACTAGGGCAGCTGTGCGCTCTCTTTTCCTTGTATAGATACAGCAGTAGATACAGCAATTCTTAAAGAAATTGGAAAAAATAGATGTATACAGTAAGCTTCAAATAATGAGAGGGACAGAGAGGGAGGAGAGTGGAGAACCTGAAAGGTGCTCTGTGGGGATAGGAGGATACCCACTCCACCTCCCTTCCATCCACTGGGTCTGGGGGAGTGAGTCCAGAGAAGGCCACCATGGGAGAGGGAAGCAGGAGAATCTGTGTTGGATTCATAAAGCCAGGTTTCATTAGGAGCAAGTAGATTAAACAAGTTAGTGGTAAAGAGGTCGTGGACAGAGGTGAGTTTTTTGCAAACAGAGCAGGCATTTCAAAGGGCGCAGGAGAAGGGAAGGCTGGTTTTGGAAAGAAGAGGAATGGAACCTAAATTGTGTTAATTACTGCTGCTGCCAGAGGTGTGATTATAGTTGCAGTTAAATAATGGGGGCCAAGGGTTTGGGGAAATATATCCAGAAGTTAGGAGAAACAGAAGGGTGATATGGATATTAAGGGACATGCCTCAACATCCTGAAGTTTTTATTAGCATGTGGGATTAGAATTAGGAGGAGGTGATGAGTGCAGTAATAAGGGGAAGACAGAAGAGAGGGTGATATATACAAGCTGTGGGGTGAAGGAAACAATGTTTAAGGACAGAGGACACAACTGTGAGAAGGAGAGGTGGAGAGCATGTTACAAAGAGGAAGGAGAGCTGAATGGGGAAACTAGGTCACCTGTAATCTGTCTGGTGTTCTGCAAAGTAGTTTGCTATAGATTTTCACTTTGTGCAATCGCTGAAGTGCCACTTAACTAAACAAGACACTTTATTGAAAGAACCCAACATATACCAACCACCCAGCCATCTGCTTCCCCCATAAGGGTGGGCTAGCTTTATACTGTGGTGGGTGGAGGTGGAATTTGACAAATAATCAATCAGGAGTTAATAGCAATTCATCTTGATCTTATTATTCAAGATATTTCACCAAAAGCTTTGTTTTTACTTGGTAATCTTTATCTGTATGCAGTGAATGTAAGGAAGATCCAGGTTTTGTTACCTATACGTGGATAGATATCTAAAAGCCAGTACTTCAGAATGAAAAAAAAATGAAGCATTGGTTGTAGACCTCTTCCTGCACTTCTGTTATTTAAGTCATTTAGCAAAGCAAACTTTTCACACCACAATCAAACTACAAGAGGACCACGAGAATCTGCCTGCTTGTTCTATAAATAGATTGCACCTGTTTGTTCTAAAATTATATTGTACCCTGATAGTTCTATACATAGATTGTACCCTGCTGATTCTATAAATAGAGTGTACCCTGCTGGTTCTATAAATAGATTGTACCCTGCTGGCTCTATAAATAGAGTGCACCCTGCTGGTTCTATAAATAGAGTGCACCCTGCTGGTTCTATAAATAGAGTGCACCCTGTTGGTTCTATAAATAGAGTGTACCCCTATGGTTCTATAAATAGATTGTACCTTGCTGGTTCTATAAATAGATTGTACCCTGCTGGCTCTATAAATACAGTGCACCCTGCTGGTTCTATAAATAGAGTGCACCCTGCTTGTTCTATAAATAGAGTACACCCTGTTGGTTCTATAAATAGAGTGTACCCCTATGGTTCTATATATAGAGTGTACCCTGATAGTTCTATAAATAGGTTGCATACCCCCCCAACTTTTTGAGATGGGAATGAGGGACACCTAAAGGAGAATTGTACAAAAAACAAAATTGGTAAACCCACAAGTGCTTTTTTACCACTACTATTCCTTCATATTGACTTTTGGAATTTACAAATGCAGCAATTTAGAAATCAGATGAAAGGTTTAGTGCTGGAAAACACTTTTCGATAGATAAAAAGTGTATTTTATATACATCTCTATAGATCAGACCAAAATAAGGGACAAATGAGGGACATTGTTCCAAATCAGGGACATTTGGGATCTATGAGGTTGTACCTAGCTGGTTCTATAAATAGATTGCACTTGGTTGTGCTATGGATAGATTTTACCCAGCTTGTTTTAAAAGACGCTTTATATTCTTACTGAAGCTTTCCAGTTGAACTTGGCTTTAAGACATGAACCCTGCTGCTTCTGTAAATTCCGAACGAATGTGGGAAACGTCTTTTCCCAAATAACGAAATACCATCTTCCCCTCTTAGCATATCCCCACAGTCATCATGGCCGAAGCACGCCGCTAGTTCCGCCCCCGCCCCACGTGACTCGCCGTACGGTGTACGTGCTGACGTCACGAAGGGCTGTACCCTGCGCTTGTAGTAGCGGCTGAGGTCAGGATGTCGGTGCGGTGTGTACCGTGGTTGTTGCTGGTAAGCGGGGTACTGGCCGGCTTACTGAGCGGGGCCTCGGCGGACGGTAACGGCTTACCGAGCAAGAAGCTGAGGATGCAATACACGGCCGGTCCGCTCCTCAAGTTCCAGATATGGTGAGTGCTGGACGCCAGGCCCTCCAATACCTCTCCGCCATTATGACAGGGGGGAGGGGGCAGCATGGTGCTGAGTAATGACGGCGGCCTGGGGCTTCCTCCTTCTATTTGTATAGTAATGGGGGAGGGGAAGAATGGGGCTTTGTGCCCATCCCCCTACCTCAGGGATGAGGGTGATGGGAGGTAAAGAGGAACCTAACTTTCCCTTTGGTTTTTTCCACCACCTCCAGTATGTTGTCATAGAAAAAGCTGATTGGCTGCCCAGAGAACCCAGCCTTGTCCAATGTAGTCCTCTGTGTGGGGTCCTCCCCCACCATCGTCTCATCTAATGTCATCAAGAGCTGGTTGGGTTCTAACAATGTGCCCTATTAGTTCTGGTGACCAGAGATTGTGTTCAGGTTGTAGATAGACGTGAGCTTGTCATCATGTAGTCTGTTAGATATAAATGGGGGGGGGTACAAACCTCTCCACCATGACAGAGGCCTCTTCCCCTCTTTACATCCCAAAATCTCTGACACCACCTGTGCTCAACCTCTTTATAGAGTTCAATGGATCTGTACTCCAAACATCCCTGCTCTACAAATATGACCACTTCTTCAAGTCTATGGGGAGTTAGTGACGGGGCGATGATATTGACATAGGGGGCCACCGCCATCAGGTTAAGTAAGCACATGGGGGGGGGGGGATCTAGGGTTACATTATTTTAGGGGGCTGGGGTGGGTCGGTGGTCATGTTGAGAAAGTGTAGTTGTCCTTGAAATGTTTTATCTGTTCTCAAAGCAGATCCATACTGAAATGTTAAAGTGGAGTTCCACCCATTTAAAAGTCAGCAGCTACAGAAAGTGTAGCTGCTGACTTTTTTAATAATCGGACGCTCACCTGTCCCACAGTCCAGCGAGGCGGGCGCAGGAAGCCCCGCTCCTCTCCCCCCTCCTTTGAGCCGCCGGCAGTCTAACTGTGGGCGCCAGCCGGGCACGCACTGCACGAGCTGCGCTTTGAATGGCCGGCCAATCTTCTGGGACCTGTGACATGTCCCAGAAGATTGCAGGGAGGTAGGGGGAGAGGTGATCTTCTTTGCGGAGCCCCTGGAGGAAGTGGGGGCCTCAAAAAAGAGGGTACCCGCGCCTCCAGAAAAATGACATGCCAATTGTGGCTTGTTAGGAGGTCACCAACACTTACAGCGGAAGTTCAATTTTTTAGGGGAACCCTGTTTTAACTTAAAACGGAACTTTGCCCAAAAGGGGAAGTTCTGCTCTTCCTCCTGTCACCCCCCCCCCCCCCCGCCACATTTGGATATTATTTTTTGTGGGAGAGGGGGGCACCTAGCTTAGACAGGTACCAGCTCCCACTTCTGTTCTGATCAGTCCTAGAAGATTCTTCCATCCACACTATTTAAGCCAGCCATAGCCCGATTGAAATTTGGCCAGTTCAGCAGCAACCTGCCTATTTTCGATCCATCTATATGGGCAGGCTGGTTGTCTGAAGTCTATCCATCGATTGTAAGTGTAAATGGATAGCCTCAGGGTCCTTTCACACGGGCTTGCTTAGCTGGGCATCCGTCTGGATTTCACGGACAGGATCAGATAGCAGTGGGTGTCAGCGGACATGTCACCACTGACATCCACTGCTCCATAGGAGTGAATGGAGGCTCCGATCAGGTCCGCCTGAAAAACTGACAGGCGGACCTGATCGGAAAGCTTGTGTGAAAGGGGCCTTAGGGTTAGATGATGACCTCCAGCTAGCAGGAGCATTATTAGTGTCAAATATAATTAGTGCTGTTTAGATGCAGGCAGACCCTGTCTGAGGATCAGCAGGAAGCAACCAAATATGGCCGCTCCAGTGACGTATTATTACAAAGTGTATAGTAACAAGTCTTTTAATATGTTAATACAGATTGCACAAAAGCCCCTAACTCTAATCTAGTGCATAGATCTCCTTAAAACAAAAGGTACTTTTATGTCCCATACAATCACTTATCCCAAAAATAAGAGCGTTATTCTAGATTTCGGGGGGGGGGGGGGGGCAGTGGACAGAGCAATGCAAATCCTATTTACATTAAAATAAACTCTTATACACCTATATTAAAAAGTACATGAAAATGGTTTCTTTTTAACACCCTTGCTGGGATAGAGAAGTGTGATAAAAGGCCAGGAACTCTTGCATTTCCTGAAGATACTTTTTCATCTCCTATTGATGTTCTCATGATCGGATGTGTGGGTCTATGTTCAGGTGACATCCGTTGAACATGGACAAATCATGAGTTCATGTTGGCTGATCATTGGTTGTTGGTTACAGCATTGGAGGAATCCTGAATCAGTAGATCTTTAGTAAAGGTGCGTCAACCCTTCTTCCCCCTCCTTAGCCGATCCTATAGGGCAGTTAATATGTGACTATAGGCCCACTTTATTAACTATCTACATTTTCCAGACATTTGTAAAACCAGTTCATTATATTTCATGAGATCTCTCTGGGTTCATAGAGATACATAGAAATGATCACAATTTGCTGGATGTCATTTGTCCTCTCTAGGACAGCTTAGAATGCAATATTTACATAAACACAGACTAATCTCTTGTCATCTGTATATACATTGCGTCAACATCTATATCAACATGGCTATTTGCAAAACGTGACTTATTCTTGTTTAGTGAATGTTTGGACAAGAGGGGAAAAAGTACATTGTGATTCTGCATTCGGGGGAGCGTGTAGCGCTATCTCTCTTCTACCACAATGTAGCACTGGGTGCCTAAGTGGGCAGTCCCCTAGGCAGAGTGCTGACATGTCCCCTAGGCAGAGTACTGCCATGTGGGTTAGAGTCCTAAAGCTGGTCATAGACTATACAAATTTTTGCTGGTTCCCAAATAACTAATCAAAATTCATTCTCTGGGTGGTCGTCATCCTGCTTCTGCCTGACATCCTTTGATTGAAAAATCATAGGAGCTGGACAGCAGTTGTCAAACATTGCATCCAATCAGCTATAATCTGGGTATTCTAACAGCTGCATTTGCCCACTGTCAGAATACAAAAGCAGCAGGAGATTAGTGCATCCACTCTGTAAAACTGGCCATACATTATACAATTTTCTTGTTCAATTTCTTTTAGATTTACCTTCATCTATGTATTGTAAGGGCCTGCCTGATTAAAAACAAGTGGAAAGTCTTTAGGTTGGACCTCATATTATATGGTTTTGGTAAATCTAAAAATTGTACAAGACAAATTGTATAATGTATGGCCAGCCTTAGTGGCTGTATGGAAAAAAGTCAGGTTTAAAGTGGGGTAACACTATGAGAAAATCAAGAAATTTCCGTATGAGGAACGATCATTTGATTTTTCGCCTAGTGTGTACACATCTAGTGTTTTCCCGATTTACCACTTTTTTTTTTTTTTAAGACCGAGTCCAAGTACCGATACTTTTTGCAAATACTCGCCGATACAGATACTATTTTTTTTTTTTTTTTAACCACTTCAGCCCCAGGAGAATTTGCCCCCTTCCTGACCAGGCCATTTTTTGCAATACGGCACTGCGTCGCTTTAACTGACAATTGCGCGGTAACCTAACAAAATTTACGTCCTTTTCCCACAAATAGAGCTTTCTTTTGGTGGTATTTGATCACCTCTGCGGTTTTTATTTTTTTCGCTATAAACAAAAGAAGAGCGACATTTTTGAAAAAAAAAAACACTGTTTTACTTTTTGCTATAATAAATATCACAATTTAAAAAAAAAAAAAAGATTTTTTTCCTCAGTTTAGGCCGATATATATTCTTCTACATATTTTTGGTAAAAAAATTGCAATAAGCGTATATTGATTGGTTTGCACAAAAATTATAGCATCTACAAAATAGGGGATTTATTTATGGCTTTTTTTTTTTTTTTTTTTTTTTTTTTATACTAATAGTGGCGATCAGCGATTTTTAGCAGGACTGTGATATTGCGGTGGACAAATCGGACACTTGACACATTTTTGGGACAAGTGACATTTTTATACAGCGATCGGTGCTATAAAAATGCACTGATTACAGTATAAATGTCATTGGCAGGGAGGGGGTTAACACTAGGGGGCAATCAAGGGGTTAACTGTGTTCCCTAGGTGTGTTCTAACTGGGGGGGAGGGGGACTGACTAGGGGAGGAGACCGATCAATGTTCCTACTTGGTAGGAACACACAATCTGTCTCCTCCGGTCATCGTGTCTGCCGGGCACTCGCGTCATGGCTGGGGACACGCTGCTGGAACGTGCATCTCCTACAGCGTTTTTAAAAGGCTGATGTACAGCTACGACGGCTCGCCCAGGGGAGTCAACCTGCTGCAGTATAACTGCGGTGGCTGGTCGGGAACCGGTTAATGTCATGTGACATTGGCACTAATATGCAGTACTGATTACGTTGGTGGGTTTTTTTTTTTGTTTTTTTTTTTTTTTTTTTTGTTTTTTTTTTTATTATTTTTACTATTTAACCTGAGATAGGGAAAGGGACTGAGGACACAGATCCCCCAGTCCCTTTCTCTGCAGTCTCAGCTGCACTGATGATGAATGGACAGGAGACAGGCTCCTCTTCATTCATAAACTGAAGCATCCTAAACACAGTTTACAGGGCTCAGTGACTGTTATGCATGAACAGTCAGTGATCACTGAGGAGCATGGAGGAGGATATGGGGGACAGTCAGGGGTTATTGGTTCGGCGCTGGAGAGGAATTACAATGACGATCTACTTGTATACATTTCAATAAAGCATCTGACAGCCATGGGAGGGAGAGGAGGAGAAGCGGCTGTCAGATGCTATATTAAAATGTATACAAGGAGATCGTGATTGTAACTCCTCCCCAGCGCCGCACCAATAACCCCTGACTGCCCTGGTATCGGATTAAGCATCGGAGCATTTGCCCGAGTACAAGTACTCGGGCAAATGCTTGGTATCGGGTCAACCCTATACACAACTGTTGACATCCGATTTAGACTTTCCGAAGGGACATATTTCAAAATTTTTCTCTTGTGTGAACAGAGCTACCGATTTTCGTTTTTGTATACTATAGACTGCACATGATCAGAAACAAACAACAAAAGAAGTCTATAGATTGAGAATTTTTGTATAATTAGTACCTCCTCGAGTTCAACCTGCTGTGAAACATCGAGGAAAAACAGACGATCGTTGGTCGACTTTTCTTAGAGGTGGTCAGGGCTAAGCCTGCCTGATTGCATGCAAATTGAAAGTGTTTAGGTTTGAACTCCTATTAGATGTTTTTGGTAAATCTAAAGGAAAGTTGCAAAAGAAAATTGTATAATGTATGGCCAGCCTTAGTTAGGTCTAACCAGACTTAATTGGAATTTACAAAAGGCATTTTACCTTGATTTTGCAGGTGACATGAGAGGCAGGATCAAAATGTGTGGCTTGCAGGGGTCTTTTTGGATTCTGTTACTTTACTCTGAAAGTGCAAAACCAATGCTCACTTTATAAATGCCTGTATTTCTATGGCCATCTTTATTTTAAAATTGCATTTTCAAAATTCAATTTTTTTTTCATGCATTCTATTTATAGATCCTGATTGCAAAATACTGATTGATGCAATCACTGGTGCTGTTTTGTAAACTGGTGTCCAATATGGTTGCTAAGTTTCTGTTGCAGAAACAAAAATATTTCTCTGGAAGAATCCACAAGAGAACTAATAGGAGCAATATCTGTAACACTGCTAAAGCACTCCTTCATTGCCAACAATGCCAAAATTGAACGTGTGTGTGTGTATGTGTGTGTATATATATATATATATATATATATATATATATATATATATATATATATATATATATATATATATATATATATATATATATATATATATATATTTATATTTTGTATTGTATTTTTTAACTGAAGGATTTATTTACATCATTTTGGTTATGCTGCTTTTTAAAGATTTGCCTGGAATATTTTTCAAGCTGTTTTTCTTTTCCAATTTACTTACACTTTATTGTTTGTTTTTGTTTAAAAAGAAGGCTAAGGGATAAATGAAATGAGAACTGGTAGAAAATTGTTTTTGACATTTGAGCGGACTTTACCGGTACCAGAAAGGAACACTATAGTTTTACAAAAAGAATTGTTTATTTAATGTTACGAAATGAATAAAAATATGCACAAAGTAAAAACAAGAGAAAATAGAGCTCTCATTGATAGAACCACAGGTATATATGAAAATAGTAGTTTCCCTGTTATTAATGAGTCAAAGAAAGGTCAACGTTTCGCTATCGCTTCTTCAGGACCTATTTCCATTGACTGCAGGTAAAGGGATTCTGTATGGGAAAGAAAAAAGTATCAAAACTGCATCAGATGGATATCCAATGCAGACAAATTATATATATCAATATAAACCCCATAAATAGTATGGGGACAGTGTATATAGTGTGCCACTCACATAGCAGAGAGAACACTCCCATGTGTGGCATGCCGTGTGCCGCCCGGAGGCAGCCAGATCAGCGAGACACTCCCTAGATCAAGACGACCAATAACATCTGATGCCCCATTCTATGAGGAGGACAAAATGAAAATAAGCCCCCACATAGATATACAGTGTAGTGTGTATATATAATAATATCATCTTGACATAGTACTCGCAAAACCAAAAAAAGTCCACAGAATCACTGCACTAGGATCACCATTATACACAGTATGTACAGCAACCCTCCTATTGTGCAATATAAATATACAAGCCACTGATAAATACTTACAATAACCTATTGTGTAATATGGCAGAAAACAATTAGCAAAGTCAAATACCTAAAAAGAATGATTCAGGACAAAGGTCAGTAATCGGATTATATAGGAACTTCCCAGTGGTATACAAAAGATCACCTAAGACCTACATGGACCAATATAAAAGTTACCATTAATTTAATAGTCAACTCATTGCAAAAGCACACATCACTGCATTGCAAACTTACCAATAGACTGGCATGAAATAGCATCCGATGATTTGCATTAGCAGGCAGTTGGAATCATCAGTGCTAGCGATGACTAGAGATATACATCTGGAGAGCAAAGTAACACACATTACTTCCCAGTTAAGCTAAATCATTATGGTAGCCATGATTATGTCCACATTGAAAGTCCCAGTGTATAGATTGACCTGCTCCTATGTGTCCTGGATCAGCCTGCCGCCACAAACACTTCCTGCATCTGAGCTTCAATTAGGGCTGACAATTAGCACCACATGACAGCATAAACCAGCTGACCATAATCGGCTGTGAGGGCTATACCATCCTGTGTAAGCAAGTGGAGCATTAGCACATGTTAAATGGGAAATCCCCCATAGGTTAAAGGAATTATACCATCGTATCGCGCGCATGCGTCGTGGGAACATCAGTGAATATCAAAAGCCAAAAGTTCGCTCGTGCACACGAGCATATAATAGATACTTAAAAATTCAACACAACCAAACCATAGCCTGCGCAGCAAGACACCACCACACAACTGAACCGCACAAACATTGCAGGGTCAGGCAAATTATGCCAGCCCCTATATAATTGATATAATTAATAGGTCTGATATAGAGCTGAATCTTCTCATAATGGGATTCCCCTGGCTCCTACCACCTCAACACCACCACCTTGATACTGCAGGGGCTAATAAAAACCATCTGCAACCAGATTGTCTATGCCGGGGGTCCCCCAGAAAAAGAAATAACTCAAAAGTGAACCCCGATCTGAAATGCATCCAGGGAACACCAGGGCAAACTGCACATATATACACTGTGCTAAAATATAGGGGATCAAGGCCAAAAAGCCCTGGTTCCATATTAAAGTGGAGTTCCACCCAAAAAAAAGGTCAATGTGCATGAAATAAATTTAAAAAAAAAAACATTTGGATATTTTTTTTTTTTTTTAATTTACTCCTCTTTTGCTAGGGGCTCCCTCGTAATCTGCCTCCTTCAGTGCCTGGGCTCCTGACGTCACTTCCCTCGGCGCCTCCGCTCGCTACTGCTCCTGGGAGATGTGTGTCATAATTTCCTAGGGTCAGTTGGGCAGCGCCGAGGGCTAGGTTGCCATAACAAGGGGGCGGGCACTTCCGACGCCCGTTATGGCAACCTGTATACTTTACAGCGCCGCATTGCGGTGCATGCTGGTCCAGCAGCAGCACAGTGTCCCCAGAACTGGATGCTTGTGGGCTTCACATGCCCACCAGCAAAATGAAAACAGACAGGACACAATTATATCGGTCACCCTGTCACAGCTGACAACCCCCCCCCCCCCCCCCCCCCGTTGGTAGGCCACTTGTAAGAGACCATGGGTAGCTGGAATGAGGATTGTCATGGACAATGCACCCAAAACAATCTGTTTTTGCATTTAGCAGTAATGCAGACCTTTCTGGTGAGATTCAAAATCAAGTGATGTTAAAATGTTACTTCCAAGGTTGCTGTGGGAGCCTAAGTATTGACTGTGTATATAACTGTTTAAGGGGATGATCCTCTAAAGATCAATTCCAGCAAGAAACATTTCAAAGGTCAGGGGTGAGGCACCATAACATCAATTGCTAATGAATTATATTTTGTTCTTTGCAGCATCTCCTGAGGTTATCGGCGGGTGTTTGAGGAGTACATGCGGGTTATAAGCCAGCGGTACCCAGACATCCGCATTGAAGGAGAAAATTATCTTCCTCACCCAGTTTATAGGTGAGTATATGAGCACAGTCATGCATTTACTGCACCATTCTGTTTGTTTCTTAAAGGTACTAAACTGTATTTTCTGATATGATTACCATAGAGAGGAGGTTCCTGGTTATTTACAATAGTGTTTTTTTGTGGCAGATTTTTAGGTGGAACTTTAGTCAGAAAATTAAGTCCTGCTAGATCACTTCAGGCTGGCCCCTTTTGCAAGTATAGCAATGTAAAAAGTACTTATACTGTTTAAAGTCTGGTAATACTGTCCCACCTTGCTCTCCACATGCTCAGTTGCTCTCTATTTTTTAGCATTGTGCTAAAAATGTAGAGGCCGATCTGCTGACAACAAAAGTTACTGCTGCTCAGAAGCTTTGGGCTTCAACAAAATGGCAGCCTCCAGCAAGCAGAAAAAGGAACAATGCTGAAGCAATTTACAGCACACACTTATTATTATTGTAGCATAATTATTAATGTGGAATATACTGTATGTTCCTTGCTAAAAGCATTTTATATTTTATCAAGAAGTTATGGGTAAAGTTTCACTTTAACCACTTCAATATAGGGCACTTTTAACCCCCTTCCTGCCCAGGCACGGTCATGCAACACTGTACCTAAACAAAATTTTTATCTTTTTTTTTTTTTCCCTCACAAAAGAGCTTTCTTTTGGTGGTATTTGATCACCACTGGGTTTTTAAAATTTTTTTGCTAAACAAATAAAAGACTGAAAATTTTAAAATGTATTTTTTTAGTTTCTGTTAAAGTTTGTAAATAAGTTTTTTTTCTCCTGCACTGATGGGGCAGCGGGTTTGCATCCCTGGGGGGATCTAGTGGGCATCCTTGATGGGTCTGCACTGATAATGCAGACCCCACCCCGTCAGGAGAGCCACTGATCGGCTCCCCTCTACTCGCGCCTTGTCAGAGAAAAAGGGGATAAGTGGCACTTCCTGGTTTACAATGTGACCAGCTGCGAATAGACACAACTTATCGCATGGTAAAGAGCCTACGTCATAGGCTCTTTACCTAGATCAGAGATGCGGTGTGTCAGAGCGACCCACCGCACCACCGATCGCTGCGCGCCCAAGCTTCTTATTTTGCTGGACGTCATATGATGCCCAGTCCAGATAACACAACCACCCTGCGGCCGTCATTCTGTATACGGCGGCCGGGAAGTGTTAAAGAAGTTACATTGTTTATAGTTGGCTCAGCCGCTGAGGAATGTTTTGAAACTTGACAGACTGCCTTTTTTTTTTTTTTTTTTTTTTTTTTTTTTTTTTTTTTTACAGCTGTCAGCTTGAGCAGAGAACTCTGCATAAAATCGGGGAAAAATGCATTAGGATCACGAGGGGAAAGAATCGCGATCTTGATTCTTAATGTTTAATCGTGCAGCTCTACAATGTACATTCCTAGCCCGGGTGTCTGGGTGCATGTACGATCTGCACTGTAGGGCACTTTGAGCGGAGGGGCTCACGCAGTAGCTTTGTTTGTTTGGTTTGTACCCTGGTTGTGTTCCTGTTTGACCGCATGATACACAGGCATTTAATCCCAGTAGGGATTAACTCATTTCCAGGCAGTGGAGTCTCTGGTTCCAAGCCTCATTTTTTGCGCAGGGGGATTGGGGGTTCCTTCAAGCAATGGCTGTCGGGACACTACAGGTGGAGGAGCTAATACTACATGGATTGCAATGCAGGTACTCCTGGCATTAGCAGGACAAGGGTAAGCTGGAGGTTGCTGACATACTGCTTTTACATGTATTTGTTCCTACGTTTTTACCTATCCTCTAATCTGTCACCTAGGGCCCCTTGGTGTTGGGCCTAATGTGGCAGGGTACTGTTGGGCTTTTTCTATTTAGAACTTCTTAGAGGGAGTTTGGGGAGTCTGACTGAATTTCTCTGGCTGGTTTAACGCTAAGTAATAGCTTTTGGAAGAGGAGGGTGAATCTCTCTCAGTGCTTGTAGCAAACTCCTCTACTGTGAAAGAGTTGTCCTCCACCTTCCTTCCATTCCTTGAGTTTTTTTTTGGCAGATACAAAACCCCTAACCAATGCCAAGACCCCCTACTCCCATGCTGTCAGCTGTAGGGGTTCCTCAGAAGGTGGATCTGGTGGGGATTTTACTGGCCCCACTACTCCTTCACAGCTGGATTCATCTATTAGGTCCAGGAAAAGGAAAATTCCTCTAGACAGTGGTCTTAATTCTCTAGCAGTAGGGGAACATAGTAGATTAAATCTTCAGGGGTTAAATTTCTTTAGAGGATGTGGCAGGTACTTGACATTCAAGGTCAAGGGTCTGTTTTTTTTTTTTTCCATACAGGCATGTATTAGAGCTTAAAGCGGGGTTCCACCCAAATTTTGAACAATATCTGTATGTATTCTCTTCCTTGCCTAGATGCTGACATGCCGTTTAAAAAAATTTAAATCGCCGTAATTACCTTTTTATTTTTCTATTCTCCTTTGCACTTCCTGGTTCTCCTCCCCGTGGGAGTAGGCGTGTTTCTAGCCTCTCCCAGACTCCTGGGAGCTAGTCTCAGGCTTCCCAGGATGCCACTGAGCATGTGCGGGAACGAGAGGTGAATGCTGGGAGCACAGCATTCACCACATCCAGGAAATAAATGCTTGTGGGCTTCAAATGCCCACAATGAAGATGGAAACCGCCTGCAGTGAATAATATAAGTTATTCTTTCCGACGAAATCTGAGATAGGCGGACATATTACACACAATATGCGAGTATGTAATGCTGAGAAGAAAAGTTTGTGAATGAACTAAAAAAAAAAAAAATAGATAGGTGGACCCCCGCTTTAAGGCCCCTTTCACACAGGCGTTCTGTCTTTTTTTTTTTTTTTTGTTTTTTTTGTTTTTTTTTGTTTTCATCCGTCTGTTGACAGATGAAAAATCAATAGTAATCCTTTCCTATGGACATCCTCCTATTTACATCAGTTTTTAATCTGACACGGTCCCTTATAACTGAATTTCACTCAGTCTTCACTGTCTTCTTATATAACCATAGCTTCCATAGTTATGTAGTCTGATTGAAAAAATACACAAATCCATCTAACTGAAAATTTCCCGGATTTGGTGTAACCTTGGGAACCAGACCTGGACCCCACATCGTGGGTACGGGCCTGTAATTTTTGCTTTGAGCAATAGATCCTGCATGCAATAGATCCTGCATGCAGGATGCTATATAGGTTCAGGGTTGTGGTCCTATCCCTATGGAACCCAGAGTTAGGCCCATTGTGATGGGTAAAGCCTTGCTATTATTGCTGATTGTTGGATGACT
The DNA here is from genome assembly GCA_037952925.1 of Lithobates clamitans. Classification (NCBI taxonomy): domain Eukaryota; kingdom Metazoa; phylum Chordata; class Amphibia; order Anura; family Ranidae; genus Lithobates; species Lithobates clamitans. Next base: position 1,845,168 of record JBBGZY010001031.1, on the reverse strand, counting down.
TACATTGTGCTGTTCTGCCTCGCGCTGACCAGGCTGGTTACAGAGACTTTTACATGTAAGTGTGCTGCTTTTCAACAAAGGTGTTTCCTGCTATTAACCCTAGTGCCCTGTTTCCATTTCTGTTTCTTGCGTGAAGGGAACCATCCCAGGTCTAAAACAGGAGCTGAAGGGGTTAACGGCTCACCCATCCATCCCACGGTTTTGATTTTACATCCTGCGCACCATCTTTGTTTCCTGTGGGCTGCCTGAAGATGATCTTTCCCCATTACTGACATGGGTACCTTGTTGCTTGAAAGCAGTGATGTCTTATTGGGCTTTTCTGGTACTGACTGCCTCCTAAAAACTCTTCCTTTTCTGCTACTCTGTAGTATTGTAGCTCAGAAGGCAGGCTTTGTTTGTGTAATGGGCAACACAGCAGTGCATGTTCACAGGGCATTATAAGAAATTAAATTTCCTGGGATTGTTTAAAAAAAAAAAAAAAAAATTACAAACTGATTAATAGGTGTAGTCAGAAACGTAACATAACCACTTCAGCCCCGGAAGGATTTGCCCCTTTCTGACCAGGCCATTTTTTGCAATACGGCACTGCGTCGCTTTAAGTGACAATTGCGCGGTCGTGCGATGATGTACCCAAACAAAACTTATGTCCTTTTTTCCCCACAAATAGCTTTCTTTTGGTGGCATTTAATCACCTCTGCGGTTTTCATTTTTTTTTTGCTATAAACAAAAGAGCAACACTATCTTTTTACTATAATAAATATCCCAATTTTTTATTTATTTATTTTTTTGCGATACAAACAAAGCGACAATTTTGAAAAAAACACTTATTTATGCTTTTTGCTATAATAAATATCCACAATATGCAAAAAACAAAAGAACATTTTTTTTTTCTAGTAATGGTGGCGATCTGCGTGTTTTTTTTGTTTTGTTTTTTTATCGAGGCTGCGACATTGCGGCGCACAGATCGGACACTTTTGACACTATTTTGGAGCTAAAAATAGCCATTGAAAATGTCACTGACAGGGAAGGGGTTAACTGTGTTCCCTAGGTGTGTTCTAAAAGTAGGGGGATGGGACTGACTAGGGGAGAATACCGATCGGTGTTCATATTTGGTATGAACACACAATCTGTCTCCTTTCCCCTAAAGAACTGGGATTTTTGTGTTTACACACACAGATCCCGGTTCTCGATCTGTCATGAGCGATCGCAGGTGCCCGGCGGTCACCGTGCCCGCCAGGCATGCGCATCGGCTCCAGGGACACGCGATGCGCGCCTGCTGTGATGTCTTAAAGGAGCGACGTACAGCTACGGCGATTTGCGCAGCCGTGCCAACCTGCTGCAGTATAACTGTGGCGGCTGGTTGGTTAGTGGTTAACCACCCATCATTCTGCTATAGGTTGGGCGGTGGTTCCGTTATCCTGACTGGACGTCATATGACGTCTTTATGGGTAACAGCCGGCGCGTTATCGGTAGTGTGGCGTGTCGGTCTGACACACCACAATACCGATCTCGGTAAAGAGCCTCTGACGGAGGCTCTTTGGACACGGCTGATCACGTGGTAATCGCAGTGTAAACAGGAAAAACCGTGTATCGGTATCGCTCGCGTCTGACAAACATGAGTAGAGGAGAGCCGATTGGCTGCTCTCCTGTCAGGGGGTGTCTGTGCTAATTATCAGCGCAGACGCCCCAAGGATGCCCACTTCGGACCACCAGGAATGCCAATCTGTGTGCCAAAATCAGTGCGCACAAATGGTGCCAGCCAGTGCCTCCTAATCAGTGCCCACAAATGGTGCCAGTTAGTGCCCATCACTAATGCCTGCCAGTGCCACCTATGAGTGCCTATCAGTGCTGCATATTAGTGCCCATCATCAATCTCACCTTGTCTATGTCCATCAGTGAAGGAGAAAATGTACTTATTTACAAAATTTTATAACAAAACTTTTTATTTTTTCGAAAGTTTTCTGTTCTTTTTTGTTGCGCAAAAAAATAAAAACCCCAACAGTGATCAAAAATCACCAAAAAGAAAGCTTTATGTGTGGGAACAATGATAAAAAAATTTGTTTGGCTACAGTGTAGCATGACCGCGCAATTGTCATTCAAAGTGCGACAGCGCTGAAAATTGGCCTGGGCAGGAAGGGGCGAAAGTGTCTGGTATTGAAGTGGTTAAATGTGTAAATATGATTAGAGGTCGACCGATATATCGGCCTCGGCCGGCCGATATATCGGCCAATATTTGGCGTTTTTTACTTAATGGGCATCGGCCGATTGTGCTGATAAAAAAGGCCGATTGTAACTTCAGCAGTGACTTGCAAATGACTTCTGTAATAGAAGTTAATGCAAGTTTCCTGGAGTTATCTGTGGAGAGAATTCTCCCCTCCTCTGGGCAGCCTGCCAAGTCTGATAAGAAGATACATTTGTATCTCTTTCAGGTTCTTTTTATCAATAGACTGAACTCCGTGTGTAGAAGTTCTCAGTTTAACCATTTAAAGACTAAATCTTTTCTGACACTCGTTGCTTACAAGTAAAAATCCTGTATTTTCTGCTAGAAAATCACTTAGAACCCCCAAACATTATATATATTTTTTTAGCAGAGACCCTAGGGAATAAAATGTTGGTTGTTGCAATATTTTATGTCACACGGTATTTGCGCAGCGGTCTTTCAAACGCAATTAAAAAAAAAAAAATACAGTAATGAATTAAAAAAAAAACCTAAGCAGTAAAGTTAGCCCATTTTTTTTCGTCCAAAAGTTTTGATTACCTGTTTTTGTGTATTTAATATTTAAGATAGTTGTGTTTTTTTTTTTTTTTTTTTTTTTTTTTTTTTCTAAATTATACATACAAGTGAACTGATTGGAGGTTTGTTTTGTTTAATGTTTAAATGAAAAAAAATTCTGTATTACTTAAGGCTGCTTTCACACTGGAGCGGGCATGCATTGATGGTAAAACGCTGCTAGTTTTAGCGGCGCTTTACCGTCATTTTAGAGGCGCTATTCGGCTGCTAGCGGGGCGCTTATAACCCAGCTAGCGGCCGAGAAAGGGGTTAAATGCGCCCCTCAAGCGCCGCTGCCAAAACGCTTTGCAGGCACTTCGGCAGCGGTGCGCATTCATTTCAATGGGCAGGAGTGGTGGAGGAGAGGTATACACCGCTCCAAAGAAGCCGTTTTTTTTAAAGACTTTTTTTTACATCCTGCCAGCGCATCGCCTCGGTGTGAAAGCACTCGGGATATCACACTGAGACTGCAGGGGAGCCGTTTTACAGGCGCTATTTTTAGCCCAAAAGCACCTGAAAAATGCCCCAGTGTGAAAGGGGTCTAACTGTTAGATTTTATGAGATGAAGGGAAAAAAAAAAAAAAAAAAAAAAAAATCGGCCAAATATATCGGCCCAAAAAAATCGGCATCACATATCGGCCATCGGCCACCGCGATTTTTAAATATCGGCATCGGCCAGAGAAAAACCCATATCGGTCGACCTCTAAATATGATTTTACATTTTGACCATAGATGTACTTTAAGCTCGCTCCTTTAAATCATTTTTAGAAAGGGTAGTTTTTTTTTTTTTACTATTCTCATCCCTGTGATATTTGCTATTTCTTTCTTTCAGACATCTTGCATCGTTCCTGTCCATCTTCAAGCTAGTATTAATAGGATTCATAATTGTTGGAAAGGACCCCTTTGCTTTTTTTGGCATGCCAGCTCCAAGTCTTTGGCTATGGGGACAAGAAAATAAGGTAACTTCCGCAGTATTTTGAAGAATGCCAGTGTGGACCTCTTAAACTAAAATTTGGAACAAAGCTGGACTGCAGGCAACAGAATGGAATCTGCTTCTACCCTTACAATGCTACCTGATTTCCCAATGAATCACAAAAACTATGTGAAACAGCAAAGTATAAGGGCAAAACTAGAATTGTATGTAAATAGCACCAAATATGCTGTGCGCTTCACATCCAGTTCTGTGCAGTGCGATTTCAGCCCCATTTTATTTTGTCCTGTACAATTAAGCAAATAGGTTTTTTGACTCGGCAGTAAAATCTGTTTTAGGCTGGGTTCACACGAAGCGGATCCGTTGGACGGACTCGGCTAGCTCAGCGGGGGATTGCACCGTTGACCCCTGCTGAGTCGGCGGATGACAGGTCCATCTCTGCTCATTGTCTAAGGACGGACCTATCAGCCCCGCTGTTCTCTATGGGGAGATCGAATGAAAACTGACAGCTTGTCCATTTCTCATCCGATCCGCTGGACGGATGGCGACCATCTGTCCAGTGGATCGGATGAAAACTGACAGCTTGTCTGTGTTTTTTTTTTTTTTTTTTTCATCCGATTTCCCCATAGAGAACAGCGGGGCTCTGACAGGTCTGTCCTGAGCTGAGCTAGCCGAGTCCGTCCAACGGATCCTCTCCTTGTGAACCCAGCCTAAAACAGATTTTACTACTGTTTTAAGCGGATCTTGTTGGATCGGATGCACAGGTCCCTTCCCTCTGTTCTTTATGATTTTCCTATTGCGTTCTGCAAAATTTAGGCTAGCTGGGAATGGGAGGGGTTAGATGGGGATGTCCCTGCAGTTTCTCTTTTGTGTCCAATCTGTACTCTAAGCAGGGTGGATACAAATTAATGATTTAAAAAAAAAAAAAAAAATCAGATTTTTTGTTTTTTTGTTTTTTTTTTGTTTTTTGGATTTAAATCTAAAGATATAGTTTTTTCTATTTTAAGATACATTTAATAATTTAGTTTATTCAGCATGAAATGAAGCTTAGTTATATAGCATGAGGCTGTATATTCTGCAATATTTACATTTTTGTTAAACTCATTTAATGAATCCAAGCTCTGCAAGCTGAGAACATTCACATAATTTCAGTTTTACTAACCTGACAGCTTATTCTAAATGGGAAACCTTCATTTTGTTTGCAAATATTAGAGATTCTAACTACCAACTACTAGCAAGAATATGTCCTTAAATATAAAGAGAACCTGTCCCTTTCAGATACATCATGGCAGTGCCTGGTAGCTGGCATCCACTCACCTGCTGCCACCGCATCACCAGCCGTCCCATTAACCGGTTTCTGACCAGCTCACGCAGATATACTGCGGCAAAACGGCTCTCCTGGGCGAAACCCCATACGGGCACGTCCTTCCGCTTTTCAGCCACCAGAGGGCACACGTGCATGGCAGGGAGCCCAATGCGAGATTGCGCGCACGAGCGCCAGCACTGGGATTTGTGTGTAAACACAAATCCCTGTGCTATCAGGTAAGAGGAAACGCATTGTTCCTACTAAATGGTCACTCCCATCCCCACACAGTTAGAACACACTGAGGGAACACAGTTAATTCCTTGATCACCCCCTAGTGTTAACCCCTTCCCTGGCAGTGACTTACACAGTAATCCATGCATATTTGTAGCACTGATCGCTGTATAATTGTCAATGGTCCAAAAAAAGTCAAGTGTCTGTTCTGTCCAACTTTTGTGCAAACCCATCAATATATGCTTATTGCGTTATTTTTGGTTTAAAAAAAAAATGTAGAAGAATATATGAAGACATTTTTTTTTTTTTGTGTGTTTATAGCGCAAAAAATAAAAACCGCAGAGGTGAACAAATACCACCAAAAGAAAGCTGTATTTGTGGGGAAAAAGACGCAAATTTTGTTTGGGTACAGCGTCGAATGACCGCACAATTGTCAGTTAAAGCGACACAGTGCCAAATTGTAAAAAGTGCTCTGGTCAGGAAGGGAATAAAATATTCCGGGGCGGAAGCGGTTAAAGTGAATGGGACTGTCGAGTCAACAGCGGGTCAGAGGAGGAGCCGCTGCGGGACAGAGATGGCAGTTGCTCTTTAAAAATCATGTTTTAAATCAAACCTTTTTTACTAATGATTTAAAGCGACTTGAATTAAATCAAATCCACCCTGAGTTCTAAGTTATAGATTTTACTGGTAAATCAAGAATCCTATTTTCCAGCCAGTTTCCACCCTAGTTCCTGTCAACTGTTTGCTTTAACCACTTGCCGACCGCAATACGCATGTATACGTTGTGGTTTACCAGGATTATGGCTATCGTCCATAACCTTTGGGTTTTTTTTTTTTGAGCCATGCGGCATGCTTTCTCATGAACACGGTCTGAGTGGCTCATTAACGAGTGCTAAACGGGGTAACCTGTAAAAAAATAATTTTTTAAGCGTCGCCTATAGAGATTATTAAGTACTGTAGCTTGTCGCCATTCCACAAGCGTGCACATTTTTAAACTAAAATGTTGGGTATTTACTCTGTGTAAAAGCCTTTTTCATATTTTACAAAAAATTGGGGTATATACCTCCTCCTCCCTCATCATATCGTGTGACATAAAAAATTGCAATGTCACCATTTTATTCCTTAGGGTCTTTGCTAAAAAAAAAGTCTGTGTCTTTATATAGATAAATTTGGGGATACTAAGTTTTCTAGCAAAAAAATACTGATTTAAACTTTGTAAACAAAAAGTACCAAAAAAAGCCTGGTCTACAAGTGGTTAACCATGAAAAGTTGACTCCCATTGATGTGATTTTTCTCCTGGTCTGTACTCATTGGTAAGGAGGCTTACTTGTCTATGGCTTGACTTTCTCCCACATAAGAGTTGCACTTAAAGGCGAAGTTCACCTTTGTTTACCCTATGTAAAAGCATTATTAACCGCTTTCTAATAATTCTACCCAGCCTTACCTCACACTCTTCATAGCAGTTTAAAAACACTGCTCGATTACTTCTGCCTTACTTCCTGGACAGACTTTAGGTCATGACACAAGGAGTTGACCAGCTGAGGGTAGATAATGCAGAGTGTGTGGTAATGAGATCAGCTGGTTAACTCCTTCCTGTGTTATGACCTAAAGTCTGTCCCAGAAGAAAATCTCCCTAAGGGTACGTTCACACTAAATGCGGGTTTGAAATCATGCCCCTTCAGCTGAACATGCACGATTTCAAGCCCACATTTCAGTTTGAGTTTGGTGGCGATATGAAAGACATCTGTGTGGGTTCATGCACAGATGTCTATTGAAATTGCCCCCAAAGTCGCCAAAAGTAGTGCTGGCAATGATCTGCGATTTGGCATGCGATTTAACCTGTAAAATCTCACCGATGTGAACGGGCTCAATGGCACAGAGCAGTAATAAAAGCCTGATAGTGGTTCTACCCCCTTCACCATTCTAACCAAAATGAAAAAGAAAAAAAGCTTGCCTTTAGTTATACTTTAATAATTGCTGTTAATACTTGCCTTTTGAATTGTTTTCTTGTCAGGTCTATGCCTGCATGATGGTCTTCTTCCTGAGCAACATGATTGAGAACCAATGCATGTCCACTGGAGCCTTTGAGATCACTTTGAATGGTAAAATTTTCAGTTTCTTTTTTTAGTTGTGGCATTAAGTTGAAGATTTGCAATTTTCATAACTCTATATTGAAACCGTTTGCCAGAACTGATTTAGAATGGGTATAGAGGTCTGCTTGAAAATTTCTTTCGCTTCATTTGTTTGGAAAATATGCCATGTAGTACAAGACAGTATGTCAACATTAGAAGAACTCATTTTACCACTTGCTTACTGGGCACTTAAACCACCTTCCTGCCCAGACCAATTTTCAGCTTTCAGCGCTGTCACTCTTTGAATGACAATTGCGTGGTCATGCTACAGTGTACCCAAATGAGATTTCTCTAAGCGCCTTCCAGGACAGCCCATGAGACCTAGGGCTCCTCCTACCAGGACAGGAAACACGTTAACCCCCACCAGGTAGAAGGGCAGTCCTCCAGGCCCCATGCCAGTATTAGTGTTTCCTCCAGACCGGGGGTTTCATGCCCTGGAACTGGTTCCCCTAGGTCTCGTGAGCACGGCTTGTGTGGCGTTTTGGGGTGGTAGTCCTACCTTCTTCTTAGGTCCCAGAGTGGCACATCCACCAGGGGAGTAAGCTTGTGGCTGCTGTCCCTGCTTCTCAGTGCATGGGGAATGCCAGCACTGCAGTGTATGTCGGAGCTCCGGTCCGCGAGCCACATGGCGGCAGTTGGCTGTTCTCCCTGTTAAACAGCATAGTTGGCGTTTGCAGGGGAAGAGAGGAAGCCGTGCTCATGAAGGGGTGGAATTTCCAAGCTGGCCCACAGGAAGTACCCGGCGTATGGCTTAAAACCTGGTCAGGCGATGCTGCCTCAAAGTTACACCTATGTGGTCTTCCCTTAACAGGCGATCATCTTTTTGGCCCAGGTCTGCAAGAGGCGCTGTAACGCACGGCCGATGGGAAAAAAGGCCTTTCCAGAGAATAAGAAAAAGCCGACAAAGTTTTTTTTCATGGCCAAAGTAGGCAGCAAGGTCCTAGAGAAAGACAATGGGCCCAAAAAACATTGGACCTGGTACAAGGGTTGAGGTAGAGGGGGTGTCTTGTTTAACCCTCCTCAACAACCCATCAAGCCACAGTGACTCGTGTCTCCCAGTGGGAGGAGGATTGAGGGATTTTCTCCCACAGTGAGCAGCAGTCACTTCAAGTCCATTCATCCTGGACTTGGTGACCAATGGGTAAAAGGCTGGCATTTTCTTGCCAGCCACCAGAGCGATTATTGGTCACCTTCCCTCCCCAAGATCGGGTAAAAGTGAGGGCCCTGGGTCTCCAAATTGGATACTTGTTAGATCAAAAGGCCCTGATCCCGGTTCCCCGCTTGGATCAGGGCAAGGGATTTTATTCCCATACATTTGTCATCGGAAAGCTGTCAGGAAAGTATAGGCTTATCCTGAACCTCCGGTCTCTAAACTGTTTGATCAGGCACAAGCACTTTCGTATGGAGACGGTGTTCTCAATCAAAAACCTGCTTTACCCATACTGCGTCATGGCCACTTTGGATTTGAGGGATGCCTATCTGCACATCCCTATTCATCCAGCCTTCCAAAGATTCTTGAGACTAGCGGTCAAGTTGGGAACAGAGATTCGGCACTTTCAATTTTAAGACCTCCCTTTCGGTCTGTCCTCAGCCCCACGCATTTTTACAAAGGTGTTGGGAGAGACGCTGGCTCCACTAAGGTCCCATTAAAAGTAATTAGCGGATCTCCAGACTGTACAGGACTTCCTTCAATCTCTAGGCTGGTTAATAAACGAAGAGAAGTCTTCCCTAATTCCGGCCCAGAAAGTGACATATTTGGGGTACGAATTTTGCTCAGTAGACCAAAAAGTTTTTCTCCCACAGGAAAAGGTCTCAAAAATGATGCAAACAATATCAGCCTTACAGACCAATCAGTTGGTCTCGCTTAGAGAGGTTTCAAGAGCAGTGGGTCCGATGACCTCTTGCTTTCCCGCAGTGCCATGGGCAAGATTTCATTAATGCCCATTACAGCTGTATCTACTAAGGAACTTGGACGGAGACGCAAGTTCCCTGGAATCATGTTGGAGGAAACACCTGCACCTAGCAAGAAGTCTATCATGGTCCATTCCTATATCCCAGAGGATCACAACGGATGTGAGTTCCTGGGGATGAGGAGCCCACCTCAGCAACACAATGGCACAGGGAGAATGGTCCTCAAGGGAAGCAAGAGCTTCATCGAATCAGAGAGAGCTTCAGAGATTTCAGATGGAAATCGGGGGTCACAATCTCCAGACTCCGACAATATCGCTACGGTTGCGTACCTCAACAAATGGGGAGGTACAAGAGATTGAAGTATCCAACTCATCACCCAGGAGATTTTATCATGGGCACAAGGGAATCTAGCCTCAATTACAGCAGTGCACCTGAAGGGGACACAAAACTGTCTGGCAGATTATCTCAGCCACTGCCGGGTATGTCGAGACAATTGGTCTCCTTACATGGAAATCTTTGCGGGTCTCACCGACAGAAGCGGATCTGTTCGCAGATCAGAACAATCGCAAGACAGAGGACTTCTTTTATCTGAACCCAGTGGTTTGATCATTGGGGATCGATGTTCTGGCAAATCCGTGGCTATTCTTCCTCTGTTACATCTTCCTGGCGTTCGGGCTAATTCCGGGAGTTTCTTCTAGATGAAACAGATCTAATCCTTATAGCCCCTTTCTGGCCCAAGAGGCCATGATTTTTCCTGTTACAGACTCTGGTCTCAGAGCCCCAACTGAGTCTTTTTCGAAGAGAGAACACTTATTATCACACGGTCCACTGTCGCACCCACAGGTGGTTTCCTTAAGCTTGACGGCCTGGTATCTGAAGAAAAGATACTAAGCGACCCAGGGGTTCTCTGACAAAATAGTCAAGACCCTGGTAAATTGCAGAAAAACAGTCACTAGAGCCATATATTCCAAGGTTTGGAGGAAATTTCACTCTTGGTTATCTGAATATCAAAGATTAACTTATGATGTTCCTTCAATTTTGGAATTTTTTCAAGACTGTGTCGCCAAAGGTCTTTCAGTTAGTACCTTAAAGGTACAGGCGGCAGCTATCGGTGTTTTTCTCCAATTTTCACTCTTGGAAATCCCACTATAGCTAGATTCTTCAAAACAATTTCTAGGTCCAGGCCAGTAGTGGTTAGAAGTTGTCCAACCTGGGACCTGTCCCTGCTGCTCCAAACTCTGGTAGAATTCCCTTCTGAGCCCCTAGTAGATATTTTAGTTAAGTTGCTTGCCTTTAAAAACAAATTTTCTTGTGGAAATTACCTCAGCTCGTAGGGTAAGTGCGTTAAAGGCCCTATCAGTGAGGGAGCCTTTCCTCACAATTCTAGAGGATTGGGTTGTTTTGAAAACTGATCCATGATTTCTGCCTGAAGTGACAAGTACATTCCACAGATCCCAGGACATTGTACTGCCAACCTTTTTGTAGTTCACCAAAGGGCGACCAAGAAAGAGAAAATTTTTTTTTTTTTTTTTTAGACGTGAGAATTCTTCTTGTCTACCTTGAGGTCACCAAGACCTTTAGAAAAACAGAATCCTTGTTTGTCGTCCTTTTCAGGAGCAAGGGAAAAAGTGCATCTAAAGCCACCTTGGCTAGATGGATAAAGTAAGCTATTTCCGAAACTTAAAAAATTAGCGAAATTCCTCTGCCTTTTGTCACTGCGTACTCAACAAGAACCTTGTCTGCATCTTGGGCTGAGAGGGCTGGAGCCTCACTGGAACAAATTTGCAAGGCTGCCACATGGTCCAGTTTTTTGAGCTTCATTAAACATTATCGCCTGGATCTCCTATCTGCTCAGGAGCAGGCGTTGGGTCGTGAGGTCCTTCAGGTAGTTGTTCCTCCTCAGACTGGTAAGTTCTGGCTCATCGTCTCATGGACTGTCCTGGAAGATGCTTAGCAAAAAGCTGAGTTAGACTTACCGGTAACTCCTTTTCTGAGAGTCTTCCAGGACAGCTGCATTCCCACCTGGTTTTGTCTTGAAGTTATGTGTATTATGCATATGTTTTACAGGGACATCTTGCGTTTCTTGAGAATACTGACATGGGGCCTGGACGACCGCCCTTTTATACATACACCGCAGTGCTGGCATTCCTCATGCACTGAGAAGCAGGGACAGCAGCCACAAGCTTACTCCCCTGGTGGATGTGCCACTCTGGGACCTAAGAAGAAGGTAGGAATACCTCCCCATAACGCCACACAAGCCGTGCTCGCGAGACCTAGGGGAACCAGTTCCAGGGCATGAAACCCCCCCGGTCTGGAGGAAAAACTAATACTGACATGGGGCCTGGAGGACTGCCCTTTTATCTGGTGGGGGTTAACGTGTTTCCTGTCCTAGTAGGAGGAGCCCTAGGTCTCATGGGCTGTCCTGGAAGACTCTCAGAAAAGGGGTTACCGGTAAGTCTAGCTCTAGGTTGTTTTTTTTTTTTTTTTTTTGTGTTCACACAGATGGAAATTTCTTTTGGTATTTAATTGCTGCTGAGTTTTTTTTATTTTTATTTCTAAATAAAACAAAGGACCAAAAATTTTGAAAAAAAACAGTTTTTTCATAGTTTGTTATAAAATTTTGAAAACCATTAATTTCTCTCCTGCACTGATAGGCTGTGCTGATGGGCACGGGTCGGTGGCACTGGCAGCTGACACTGGTGGGCACAGAAAATGCAGCCGTGGCTTTCTGTGTGAGGGACTGATGTCCCTCTGACAGAAGCCGGTGATCAGCTTTTTTTTTTCCCCTCTCGCTGACAGCGTGAGGGGGAAAAAAATACCAATTACCGAGCTCTTGTTTACATCACGTGATCAGCAGTCATTGGCTGACAGATGATCGCGTGGTAAGGGGCCGGGATCGACCCCTTACTCGGATCTGATCAGCCGCGTCTCATAGACTCTGATTATAGAGCGCGACGCACAGACATCGCTTGCTCGGGAGGACGTCCATGGATGCGCTCCCAGCAATCAAGGTCCACGCTGTAGCCGTCTTTCCGCTATAGCGCGGGCGGCAAGTAGTTAATGCTGTGTGAACTTTACTCTATGGTGTATTCTGTTAAGTGAAGAATGTAGTACAAAGGTAGATTCAAGCTAAAAGCTTCCAGTTTTCACATTTTGCCCTCCAATCGGCGTAGCTGAAATGATTGAAAATGATTACCTTTTTTATTTTCTAGCATTATGCTTGTTGTGCATTAAAATATTAGGGATCTCTGTGTAAGTCTGATGGAGTTTGTAGGCATTTTGTTCTGACACATTTTACAGGAAAGTCTCTCTGTGCAACTTGCGGGAAGTTTTAACAAAGCGATACCATTGTTTTTTTGTTTTTTTTCCCCTTTCCACAGATGTTCCTGTGTGGTCCAAGTTAGAGTCTGGACATATTCCATCAGTGCAGCAACTTGTCCAAATAATTGACAATGAAATGAAGCTAAATGTTCACATGGATGCGATTCCTCATCATCACCGCTCCTAGCCACATTTTTTCAGCACCAGATTTATTTTGTAAGTATTAACCCCTTTGTGTTTTTTTTTTTTTTTTTTCCCTTCAATTCTGTGCAAATGCTAAACAATTTTAAACATGATGCACCTAGAACCCTAAGGGCCCATTCACACTGCCCTCACACTAAGTGCCGGTTCACACTGGTGCGATGCGAGAACACTGCGAATCCACTGCGTGTTCCCGCATCGCATGTCAGTTCACACTACCATATACGAATCGCTGGGGAGTGTCAATACATTAACGACACCCCCAGTTCAGCTTGCATATCGCACTGCGAACTGACAATGCGGACATGAATCGGATCGCATATGTGTGAACACACATCCGATCCGATTCTGGTCCGAACAGCAAAAAGGGTCCTGTGCGTGTTTGCACTGAATGCGGTGCGATATCAGCCATACTATCTCTATGGCTGATATCGCACCACACAGACATCGCATGTAATGTGAACGGCAGTGCGCTGCGAATTACATGCGATGTCTGTGCGATGTTTGGCATCGCACCAGTGTGAACTGGCACTAAACCAGAGTGGTTTTGTTTGCAGGCATCTGTCTGTTATGGGCTGCAATGATTGCTGCATGTTTTTCTGCATCACACTATTTCCTTTTTATTAAATTTTATGAAATGCCCAAAATCACATATCATTCATGTCACGGCACAGCAGTGTGGTGTGTTGCGCTGCTTTGCAGTGGCAATGCCATGCCATCCAGTGTACTGCATTAAAAATGCGGCAAGTTTGCTTTTTATCGCACCTTTGTTGCGTACCGCACTAGTAGTAACTGGCTTCCTTCTAGTGAGAGAAACTGACAGTCACCGCAAATGCGTGAATGGGCCGTGAAACTTTTTCTGAAAACGAAAAGACCCTGTATAATAAAATGGTGGCAGCTGCATTTTTTTTTTCTTGTCCCATTTGCGCAAGTTTTTTTTATTTTTTTTTATTTTTTATTTATTCATTTTTTTTAATACTCCTATTTTAGTGCTTTCAAACAATCTATTTTTTGAAAGATGAGGTTGTGTCTAGTGAGTACCAGATGTTGAGCCCCCAAATTGGGTGCCCCCACAAAGCAACAAAGATCTGCAATACTGTAAGTTTAGAGTTCATCTCGAATCGTGGGCGTAGTACTATTGATCTGTGCTGCGATAACCAATATGTGCGGCGCGATCCTCATTTTCGAGCATGGGGTCAGCATGAGGCCCTTTAAAAAAATGTTTTAATTAATATTTAATAAACGTATTTTTTTTTTTCTTATCGTACATCACGTGACACAGAGCCATAGTAATCAATATGTGGGTTATAGGCCACCTTTAGGTGATGGACACTGGAACGCCCTAAGACAAAAAGTCCACTCCCTATATAACCCCTCCCATTACTGGGAGTACCTCGGTTTTTTTTGCCAGTGTCTAAGGTTTTGGTCACAAGTGAAGATGTGCTGAGGTCCACTGGAGCAATCCTTGCTGGGGGGCTAGCCATGAAGCCGGATCCATTCAAAGTGTATGGTACCTGGGCCTCGTATCCGAAGAAACAAGGTTTTGCCTGTAAACACTTCTCTTTTAGAGAGCTGGGCCCCGGGATCCAGTACTTTTGGTATTAAGGCCATAAAGTTTTTACTGGCGGCGGTGCTATTACAGGTCCAGGATTGTGGGTTTCCCCAAGGATCCCCAGCTCCTGAAGGTTTGTAACGGAACCCACCGTGAAGGGTGAAGATTGGGTCTGTTGGTTTTACCACAGAAAACCCTGCGGCGGGAAAGTTAAGTGGAGTTTTCTAAGAAATTTTTTAAATTTTCTTATGAATGTCTCCTTTTAATTTAGTGAATGTTGTCATGCCTATGTGTCACCACTGGGGGCTGTATTGAGCACATACCTACTCACACTTCCTCAGAGAGCTCAAGTTGTTTCCGGAACAAGCAGTTTCTTTCCTCCAGCCAACAGTCCTCCGGTAAGTCCGGGGGAGGGGGGGTTTTCCTCCCTACCAGATGCCCCACACCTGTGCTATTTTCTCCCCCTTTTCACGAGGAGAGGCGCCAGGACAAAAACACGAACGGCACGCCGCCCTACTCGGCAGCTTCCAGGTTCCCTCCTCGCTATTTTTCCCCCTCACAAAAAGCGATCCCATAGGATCAGAGGCCTGCTCTCACATGGGAAAAGCTCTTTTTTTAAGAGAGAAGGGGAGCAGGGCTTCGCGTGGCATTGGCATCCTCCAACGTCGTCCTCCAAGTGCGGGAGATTGTGCTGCAAGCTGCGGAGGGACACAAGTGGAAGGGTGGCACAAAAGGGGTTTAGTAACACAGGCATTCCTTTTGACAAATTTACTATTGCACCAGGCTGAGCATTATCAGTAGGGTTGTCCCGATACCACTTTTTTAGGACCGAGTACAAGTACCGATACTTTTTTTCAAGTACTCGCCGATTACCGATACTTTTTTTTTAATGTCACGTGACAGGTTTTTTTTTGCTATTTTTTTGGGGGGGGGGGGGGGTGAACGTTGTATGTGTGTGTGTGGGTTTTTTTTTGTTTTTTTTTTTACAATTTTTATTTTTTACAATAATATTTTTTTATTCTTGTTTGTTTTTGTTTTTTTGTTTTTTAAATCAGCCCTGTTGGGGGGCTTTGGTGAGATATCAGGGGTCTTAACAGACCTCTGATATCTCCCCCTTGAGACAGAGAAAGAGACAGAGGATACAGATTCCCCAGTCCCTTTCTCTGCAGCGTCAGCTGCACTGAGAATGAATGGAGAGAAGACAGCGGCTTCTCTCCATTCATAAACTGACACATTGTAATCACAGGAGGTTACAATGTTTCAGTTATGTGAATGGACAGAGTCAGCTGACTCTATCCATACACAAAGGAAGGAGGGGGAGGACGGAGGAACTGGGGGGGAGAACGGAGGGGACAGATAAGGAGAGAGGAATGCAGGGGACAGATAAGGATAGAGGAACAGAAGGGGAGAGATAAGGAGAGAGGAACGGAGGGGGACAGATAAGGAGAGAGGAACGGAGGGGGACAGATAAGGATAGAGGAATGCAGGGGACAGATAAGGATAGAGGAACGGAGGGGGAGAGATAAGTAGAGAGGAACGGAGGGGGACAGATAAGGATAGAGGAACGAAGGGGGAATACGGAGGGGGACAGATAAGGAGAGAGGAATGCAGGGGACAGCGGAGAGGCACAGAGGAACGGAGGGGGCATAGAGGAGGATGCAGTGACAGTCAGCTGTGAGCGATCACCGCTGTATGTCACTAAAACTGGTGAAAGCCGCTGGGGGAGAATCTTGTAACTCCCCCACGCGCCGATCACAGCTGTCCTCTAGGTATCGGGGGAAGCATCGGGAGCATTTGCCGAAGTAAAAGTACTTGGGCAAATGCTCGGTATCGGTGCCGATACCGATACTAGTATCGGTATCGGGACAACCCTAATTATCAGCAACGACAGGGCTGGACTATTGCTCAGGCAGTGGATTTGTTCCTTCTGGTATTACCTCTGCTTTGTGCATCGGGCAATGGTCAGAAGGGGGGTAAAAACACCTCAAAAAAGGGCTCTAGAAAGACTTCTACAGTCACAAGTAAGCCTAAAGCCATCTCAAAAAAGATGGCATCCTCCCCTGAGAGGGATATGGCTGGTCAGAGTGAGCCATCAGGGACGTCGGGTGTTGCAGCTGCTCCTAACGCTGCAGCCCCTGTTTATATTACTGAAGAGGTTTCTTTCTCAGCCATTTTTGTCTTGGAGCAAAAAATTGATGCTTTAATCACATCCCAGAGTGGGACTAAGCGTAACAGGCTCCCATCCATTACTCGGGACCCTCAAACTGAGGAACAGGGGGCAAGAGATGACAATTTCTCAGGGGACCAGGAAGAGGCTGGTGACTCCTCTTCTGAAGAGTCTAATATGGATAGATCAGGTTCACAGGAAAGGTTATTGGTACAATCACTCACTGAATTGGTCCGCGCCACATTTTTGCTGCCAGTAGCGCAGTCAGTCGACGAGCCCCCTTCTGGTTTGGGTTTGCTAAAACTTCCCCAAACTATTCATGCTTTTCCTATCCATTCATTGTTAAAACTTAGGTATTCTGAGTGGTAGCACCCAGATAAAGTTTTTTTCCTCCAAAAAAAGTTTTCAACACTTTATCCTATGGAGGAAGAGTTTACTACAAAGTGGGGGGATTCCAGCAATTCACGCTGCTATATCCTCTGTGAACGAAAACTTGACTTGTCCAGTAGACAATGCTCAAATGCTAAAGGATCCAACAGGTAAAAAGTTGGAATTCCTTTTTAAAAACTATATTTTGCTTGCAGGTTCAGTGGTTCAGCCTGCGCTGGCAGCGATTGGGGTATCTCTGTTCTTTAAAGGACTAATTTAAAGAGGTACTCAAGGTTATTCCTGATCAGCAGGCCCAAGATTTGGCTGGGATATCAGAGACGTTATGTTTTACAGTACACGTTATGAAAGATTCTATTCTCCAGGCCTCACAGCTTATGCTAGGGTTGGTACATGTGCGTAGAATCTTATGGTTGAAAAATTAGTCAGCCAAAGCGCCATGCAAAAAGCTCTTGGTCAGTTTTCTATTTCTTGGTGAACAATTATTTGGGGACGATCTGGATAAGTATGTCCAAAGAATTTCTAATGGGAAAAAGTTCCCTTTTACCAGTTAAGAATAAGCGCTTTTCTTTTAAACGAGCTTCTTCTCCAGTGCCAGGAGGATCAGCCTCCAGGAAGTCACGAAAGCCTCCACCGTCAGTTTCAAGAGGTAAACCTCAGGGTCAGTTGCAGGGTCAAAAGAGGACCTGGGGGAGGAAGCCCACAAAACAAAATACTAAAACCTCCTTATGAAGGGGTGCCCCCGCTCGCTCTAGTGGGGGGGAAGGCTTCTGCCGTTTTCAAGGGTCTGGCAGGAACAATGTCGGGACAGATAGGTGGCTTCCTCAATATCTCTTGGTTACAAACTAGAGCTCCAAGAGTTCCCGTCTCCTCGTTTTCTCAGATCAAACGTTCCTAGAGATCCCAGTAAAAAAAGTCTTTCTAGCTTTGAATCATCTCTCTTGTCTCAAAGAATGATATCGGTGGTCCCCTTGGAAGAGCGAGGATTAGGGTTTTATTCAAACCTTTTCACGGTACCAAAACTAAACTGGGATGTCAGATCATTTTTAGATCTAAACCGGTTTTTGAATATCCACTCTTTTCGCATGGAGTCAATCCAATCAGTAGTCTCCATCCTACAAGGTGGAGAACTTCTGGCGTCAATCGACATCAAGGATGCTTATCTCCATGTGCCTATTTTTCCTGCTCACCAGAAATATCTACGCTTCGAGATAGAAAATCTTCATTTTCAGTTCGTAGCTCTGCCTTTCGGTCTAGCTACTGCACCCTGAGTGTTTACAAAAGTCTTGGCTCCTCCTTTAGCCCGATTAGGGCTCAAGGCATAACAATTCTGGCTCAGACGATCTACTCTTGATAGATCAGTCGGTGGCCCGCTTAAACCAAAGTTTGGTCACTGATTCAGCTGGTCAAAGCAAAGAAGAATCCTTATATTCGACTTTGCATGAAATTGTTGGGAAAGATGGTGGCTTCATTCAAGGCCGTTCCTTATGCGCAGTTTCATTCGAGACTGCTGCAAAACTGTATCCTGTCAACTTGGAACAAGAAGGTCTAAGCTCTGGACTTCCCAATGTGTTTATCCCCCAAAGTGCATCAAAGCCTCAGTTGGTGGTCGATATCCAAGAATCTTAAAGGAAAATCCTTTCTACCCGTTACCTGGAAGGTGGTAACAGATGCCAGCCTTCTGGGCTGGAGAGCAGTCCTGGAAGAAGCATCTGTCCAAGGGAAATGGTCCAAATCAGAAATGACCCTGCCCATCAATATTCTAGAGATTCGGACAGCACGCCTGGCCCTGAAGGCCTGGACGCTCAGATTACGGAATTGTCCTGTCAGAATACAATCCGACAATGCCACAACAGTAGCCTATATCAATCACCAAGATGGCACGAGAAGTCGCGCGGCCCAGAGAGAAGTGAAACCTATACTATCTTGGGCAGAAGACAACATTCCTTGTCTATCAGCAATCTCCCTTCCAGGAATAGCGAATTGGCAGGTGGACTAGTTGAGTCGCCAACAGTTGTTCCCGGGAGAGTGGTCTCTTCACCCCGACATCTTTCTGCCAATATGTCAAAGATGGGGAATTCCGGACGTGGATCTGTTTGCGTCCAAGTTCAACAAAAAAACAACTGTGTCAAGGAAAAGGGATCCCGTGGCATGTGGAACAGATGCCTTGGTTTTTCCGTGGGATCAGTTTTCACTGATCTATGTGTTCCCTCCTGTTCTGCTACTTCCACGTCTTCTTCGCAGGATCAAGCAGGAAGGGGAAGGAGGTGATTCTTGTGGCCCAGGAGATCTTGGTTTGCAGAGATTGTAAAAATGGCAGTAGAGGACCCATGGTCCCTACCAGCACGGCCAGACCTTCTCTCGCAAGGTCCAGTATTCCATCCCACCTTACAAACGCTAAATTTAATGGTTTGGATATTGAGACCCACATTCTGAAAGACCGTGGGCTGTCAGCTTCAGTAGTTTATACGTTAATGCAAGGAAGCCCGTCTCCAGAGTCATATAGAATCTGGAAGGCATATGTCTCCTGGTGTGAATCCAGGGGTTGGCACCCCAGGAAATATGTCATAGGTAGGATCCTTGAATTTCTACAGCTGGAGTTAGAAATGAAGCTGGCTTTGAGTACTATCAAAGACCAGGTGTCGGCTTTATCTGTGTTTTTTCAACGACCACTTGCTTCACACTCTGGTTTGTAGCTTTTATTCAGGGGGTAATGCGGATTAATCCTCCATTTAAGTCACCCCTGAACCCTTGGGACTTAAATTTTGTTCTGTCGGCGTTACAGAAACAGCCTTTTGAACCAATATGAGATATTCCCTTGGTCCTCTTGACGGGGAAATACATTTTTTGGTTGCCATATCTTCTGCAAGAAGAGTATCCGAGTTGGCTGCTCTTTCTTGTAAAGAGCCATATTTGATTATTCATAAGGATAAGGTTGTATTACGGCCTCATCCTAATTTCCTACCGATGGTAGTGTCAGGTTTTCATTTAAACCAGGATATTTTTCTGACTTCATTTTTTCCAGAACCTCATTCTGCAAAGAAAGGTCACTACATTCTCTTGATGTGATGAGAGCAGTCAAGGTCTATTTGAAGGCGACCGCTCAGATTCGTAAAACAGATGTTTTGTTTGTGTTGTCAGAAAGTCCTAAAAGAGGACAGGCAGGGTCGAAATCTACAAATTCTAAATGGATTTTGTCAAGTGATTGTTCAAGCTTATGGTTTAAAAAGGAAAATTTCACCTTTTCATATTAAAGCGAACTCCACCAGGGCTGTTAGTACTTCCTGGGTTGTGCATCACCAAGCCTCCATGGCTCAGATCTGCAAGGCCGCAACTTGGTCTTCAGTCCATACATTTACCAGATTCAAGTAGATGTAAAAGTTCATGAGGATATCGCCTTTGGGCGCAGTGTACTACAGGCTGCAGTATAAGTCTTCTACTTTTGTTGTCTCCCTCCCTTCAGTTGGCATTGCTATGGGACATCCCACATAGTAACTACTATCGCTCTGTGTCCCATGATGTACAATAAGAAAATAGGATTTTTAAAACGGCTTACCTGTAAAATCCTTATCTTTGAAGTACATCACGGGACACAGAGGTCCCTCCCTTCTTTGGTATACACATATATTGCTTTGCTACAAAAACTGAGGTACTCCCAGTAATGGGAGGGGTTATATAGGGAGTGGACTTTTTGTCTTAGGGCGTGCCAGTGTCCATCACCTGAAGGTGGCCTATAACCCACATAGTAACTACTATGGCTCTGTGTCCCGTGATGTACTTCAATGAAAAGGATTTTACAGGTAAGCCGTTTTAGAAATCCAATTTTTTTTTTTTTTTTTCCTCTTTACGGCTGCAAAGCCTATGTGATTTGAACGTTAAAGTCATCTACGCACACTGTTTCCCCAGGCCAGAGTGGCTGGGGTTTGACAGCTGATTAGAGCACTTCTTGGTTCATACAAAACAGAGGGAGGTCAGCACATGTATGTTAACTGAACTCCTACCACTCTGCTATAGCAGTCAGGCATTCATTCAGTAATTGCAATAAAAGGGTTAAAAGAACCCTTGACGAAGGAATGAAAGGTTTATTGCATTTTCAGTGTGTGTATAGATTTTGAGTTGTTGCTATGTGAAGCTAGCAGCAATGCTTGATTGGATTTTCAGTGTTTTCCTGCTGTGTTGTGAGCAGAACCATTGTTAAGATAAAGCAGTACCAGAAGTCGCTGGGGAATTGTACTGTGTTCAAGGGCATCAATATTGATTTGAACTGAGATCAAAGACTGAGCTTTATTTCTTCTTTGAACAGCATGCATATGTAAGAAGTAATTAAGCACCATTGTACCTAGGATGTCAAACCACAGAGGGAAAATAAACTCAATGCGTTTGCATTAATCTTATCGCATTTGAATAAGATCTTTCCCACGGCCTCCGCAGAGTGTTGGAGATGTTCTCACTCACCTGCAGATCACATTTTTTGGCACTGCCCTCATATACAAAAATTTTGGGATGACCTCACATCTTGTATTCATGCATTAATATCAGTACTGATACCAATGACTGTCAGGGTTTGTCTGGTGGATGTGGTAGTACCAACATGTGCCATGCGAACAATGTTAAATGTATTCCTTTTCTATGGTAGGAAGGCTATTTTGCTGGCCTGGAAAAAAAATCAGAGGCACCAAGTATCTCTTCTTGAAAGGGCCTAGTAAACTCCATGTTACCTTATTACAAACAACGTATGAAGCTAGAGGCTGCATGAAAAAATTCAATAAAGTATGGCACTCATGGTTTAATTCTAGTGCCACCGTTGGATAAACACTCACTACTAAGGATGTAATTAGCTGAATAAGTCCTTTTGGAGGCCGCATTTAGTACAAAGGAATACTTATAGAAGAACTAATGTTGTGACCTTTTGTTATATGATAAATTCACAGGTTCTAATACATTGATAGAGAATTGCAGTATCCTTTTTTTTTTTTTTAAAGATATTTTTATTATTAATTTTATAAATCAATAGTACAAAACAAGCACAACAAACATCCACTTAGTATGCTCGGTCAGTCATTGGTAAACAGCAATAACATGTAGCTCATATAAACAGAGATAGACATTGGTACATCTGCGAATATTGTACGCAATAACTCATACAAGCAATTCGTCTGTACATAACTGTACCAATAGTTTGCATAAATTATATATTATTATTATCCTGGCGCGACCTGTAAACCCCCTAGCTACATATCTTACAAAGTGAGGGTCAGAGGGCTAGCAAGCCATCTGTCCCAGAGCTTATGAAATGTTTTTGTCCGTTTTCTTAGTTCGAAAGTGAGTCTATACAGTGGTATCACATCATTGATCAGTTTTAGCCATAGAGATTTCAAGGGTGTTGATACACCCTTCCATGACAACAGGATGGTCTTTCTGACATAAAAGTATAGGATTCGCAGTAGTCTTTTGGCCTGTGTGGATATCTGTAAGTCTCCAAAAATCCCCAATAGACCATTTTTTGGGTGGATAATATTGGGAAGGCCCAGAGCTGAGGAAATAAAGGAGCCCACTTCCACCCAGAAGTCCTGAACCACCGGGCAGTTCCAGAAGCAGTGCATAAAATCTGCACTCCCTCCGCAACCGCGGAAGCACTCATCAGAGGTCTTCAGTCCCATTTTGTGTAATCTGGCCGGGGTAAGATGAGAGTGGTGAAAAAATTTAATCTGTATAACTCTATCTCTAGATGAGATGACTGTCGCTTTATATGTGTCTCTAAATTCAGTCCAGTCTTCCTCAGTAAATGAGATGTTCATAGATGCCCATTTGTCCTGTGCTTTACTAAATCGGGGGTTAACGTCCGTCATTAGGGCCTCATAGTAGGTTGAAATAAGCTTATTGGGGTCTGGTTGTCTTAGTAGTTTCTCTAGCGGGGGCAAATTAATGGGATTCTTCAAGGAGCCAAACTGAGCTCGTATAGCATGCCTAAGTTGATAGTAGTAAAGTAAATAGGAGCGTGGTAAGTCGAAGTCCAGTCTCAGTTGTTGAAAGGTTTTAAACCCCTGGGCATCATACAGATGACATAAGTATTTTATTCCCTTAGAGTACCATCTCTGAGTGTCCGGCAATGAGTGTAGTTCCTGCAGAGTAGGGTTAAACCACAGGGGATTGTTTGGAGATGTGGACCAGGAAGATTTACATATTTTTGTAGTGATATATCGAAAAAGTAAAAAAGAAGTTGCTAGCATGGAGGTGCCCGGTCGACTTGGAACCCCACCTCTATAAACAATGTTATGTAGTGTTTCCATGGAAGACGCAATGGCTCCCTCGGTGGTAGTACATGCGTTTGCCGGGACCGGGCACAGCCAATCATGCACATGCACTAACTGTGATGCTAAGTAATAAAGAAAAAAGTTTGGAAACGCCAACCCCGCCATATGTGACGGCAGCCGTAACGTCTCCAGTGCCACCCTGGGGGTCCCCCCACTCCACAGGAACGTTGTACAGATCGCATCTATCCTTTTAAAAACAGATCTGGGGATTTTGCAAGGGGAGTTAGCTAGTACATATAGTAGTTTTGGTAAGTAGATCATTTTAAGGAGGTTTGCTCTTCCCATGAGATCCAGGGGTAAGTCCATCCACTGTTTAGTTTGTTCCTGTAATCTATTCAGTATGGGGTCTAAGTTATTAGTAATGTAAGTGGACAGGGGCGACTGTACCAACACCCCAAGGTATCGAAAGGAAGTCACTACCTGTAGGTTGGAGTCCGGGTGAATCTGGGAGACCGCCTCTGAATCCAAGGGGAATAGGCTGGACTTGTCCCAGTTCACCCGGAATCCAGAAAAATCCCCAAATCTATTAATCTCAGCCAGTAGCGACCGAAGTGATGCACCAGTGTCTGCCAGATACACCAAAGTGTCATCTGCATACAGCGAAATGCGTTCCTCAATGGTAGCTATAGGCAGGCCTTTGATGGAGGAGGATGTACGTATCCTAGCCGCCAGTGGCTCCATAGCCAAGGCGAATAGAAGCGGGGATAAAGGACATCCTTGCCTCGTGCCCCTGGTAATGGAGAATGATTTAGTGATGGAGGAATTAACGCGCACTCGGGCCTGGGGGGATGTGTAAAGCAGCCTAATCCATGCCACCACGCGAGGACCGAAACCATACACCTGCAACACACGGAAGAGATATGGCCACTCCACACTATCAAATGCTTTGCATGTGTCCAACGACACAATGGCACGGGTAGGGGGACATTCATGAGGGTATTGCAAGTTTTGGAATAGTCTGCGGATATTCATTCTTGTGGACCGTCCAGGTATAAAACCCCCTTGGTCGCTATTAACCAGGGACGTAACTACAGTATTTAAGCGATTTGCAAGCACTTTTGCTAGGATCTTAACATCCACATTTATGAGGGATATTGGGCGGTATGATTCACATTTAAGTGGATCCTTGCGGGGTTTCAGCAGGAGCACGATCAAGGCCTCTCGCATGGTGGGAGGAAGGATACCAGCATCCAAAGCCTTATTAAATGTGCGTAGCAGAAATGGGCACAGTAATTCCTTGAATTGTGAATACCATTCAGTGGGATAACCATCTAGCCCAGGAGTTTTGTGGGCTGGCATTTGAGTAATGGCTACTGCAATTTCTTCAACCGAGATGGGAGCGTCTAACATTTCCCTTTCCTCAGTGGAAATGGAGGGGAGAGATATGTCAGCGAGGTATTCGTTTAGCTGGGGCTCAGTGTACTCAGCTCTAGAAGTGTAAAGTTCTGTGTAGAAATTTAGAAAAGTCTCCATAATATCCCCAGGGGCCTCACTCATTTGGCCTGTCTTAGTATAGATACGAGGGATAGATACTGGGGGGTGGTCAGGCCTCGTCAGATATGCTAAGAGGCGCCCGGCCTTGTTGCCATGCTCAAATGATTTCTGTGCCGTGTGTAACAATTTCTTTTTTGTAAGGTCTAAAAGACGTATTTCATACTCCCTACGTTTCAATAGCCATGTTTCTCTTTTGTCTGGAGTTGGATCAGAGGTATATACCGACTCCGCTTGTACCATGGCAGTTTCAAGTTCTGCCGTATGTTGTTGGTTATTTTTTCTCAAGACTCCAGTGATGGACATAAAGGTGCCCCTCAATGAGGCCTTGAAGGCCTCCCACTCTATAGAAGGATCCACTGTCCCTACATTGTCTCTCCAGAATTCCTTGATACCTTGTTTACATGTTCCCTGTACCACCTCATCCTCCAGCCAATAAGAATTTAACCTCCAAATGGAGGGGGTAGATCCTGGAAGGATGGTGAGGTCCACAGAAAGGGGCGCATGGTCTGAAACCCCCCTAGGTAAATAGGAAGTTGCAGCGACAAAGGGGAGGGTGTCTGCTGGGGCAAAGGCCATATCAATTCGAGACATGGTGTGAAATGAGTCTGAATGACAAGAGAACTGACTATCATCTGGATGTTTCCAACGCCATAGTTCAGTAAGGTTATAAACCTGCATCCAGTTCAAAAGGGAGGGAAAGGGTCTACCCCCACCCCCCAAGCGATCCACGGCCGGGTCTAGTACAGCATTAAAATCACCGATGTAGAGGAGAGGTCCGGGGGGTCTATCCAATAAGTGCAATGACAATTTCAATAATACCTCCACCGAAAAGGGTGGAGGAATATAGAGGTTAACAATAGTAAACGTTATTGAGGAGATTTGTAGAGTAAGCACAACATATCTCCCGTTTGGATCTGTCTTGACTTGTAAAGTTTCTGCTGGGAGGGATTTTGCCACTAAGATGGAGACTCCTCTAGAGTAATTTGTGTGTGTAGCATGATAACCCCGAGCCAGCCATGGACGCTTAAGGGCCCTCACCTTCGTGTCAGTTAGGTGGGTTTCCTGTAGACATATTACATGAGGGCGACATTTCTTTAGGACTGAGAAAACGAGAGCTCTTTTCTGGGGGGCATTTAAACCTCTAGTATTCCATGATACTATTTTTAGGGACCTCGACATTGTATGCCAAACAATATATCATGTTCATAAGGATACATATGCACATACTCATCTAGTACCTCACAGGCCGCGCCAGGCCACATGCATTCAATGATATGTATAACACATTTCAAATATCTATGTTTACCTGAGCCTGTATCGTCAGTATACAGGCCCGAGTAAGCCCACAAGTCGATCCGAGCAGTAACTATATAAATTGTAAAAAAGAGAAAAAAAGAGAAAAAAAAATAAGAAAAAGTACCAAAGAGCACGAAAAGGTGCAAACCGTGTTTGAAAAACCCGTAACCCCCGCCCCGCTCGGCCATCCCCAACTTAGCGAGCCTTGGATCCCAAAACCCAAACAGACCCCTTCTACCCCGTAAAAAGGGGGGAAGAAAGTGTTATTGAGGGTCTAACTATTCCGTGGTCACACCACTATCCGGTGGGGAGGTAACGTGGAGATCAGTGTGGCTCCCAACTGATATTGAAAAAAAAAAAAAAATAAAGTTATGTCCTGATTCAGGAACAGTCCTTCACACTAGTAAATGGAAGAAAAAGGAAGTTGAAATGCCGGATCAAGCGAAAATGCCAAGGACCGTTGTAGGATTATAGATCTTTCTTCCTTCTTCTCTCTCTTTTTCCTTTCATTACAAGGCCTCAGGTATAGGTGAGTAGTCCCATATGCTGACGCAGGCCTATGGTGAATAGGGGACTGCATGGTGTCATCCAGGAAGAGTTCAGCCAAGGGGAACATTACACAGGGGAAGCTGTCAGTGTCCTCTGCGCCTGCCTGCGGGCCGAATTGCAGTATCCTTATGTCGAGCTGTGGTTCGTGGGTGGAGGGAGGGGGGGAATTGGGAGGAAGTGTGGGGGGGGGGGTTTAGATAGTTGGTCTTTGTTAGTTAGAAGATATGGGTCAGTTGACCTATTGTGGACAGTGTCCCATTGACACGGTCAATGTTGTGTGTTATGCCTTAAAAACGAACAGAATTTTCAAAAAAAAAAAAAAAATCTTATCTCATTTATATCCAAATAAAAACATTGCATATGTATTTTCCGCTGAGCAACATGAACATTTTATATTTGCCTTCTACTGGGAATCTTTTCTGTCTGAAGATCTAAAACAGTGGTTCTCAACTCCAGTCCTCAGGACCCACCAACAGGCCAGGTTTGCAAGATGGCTGAAATACATCACAGGTGATATCACTTGCTGCTCAGTGATTTGCAGTATTCTAGTCTGCAACTCCCCAAGGTAATACTTAAAATCTGGCCTGTTGGTGGGTCCCGAGGACTGGAGTTGAGAACCACTGATCTAAAATCATTACCATTTATTAAACATCTTTTGCAATGTCTTCTAGGCATGATGTGGACTTTTAACAAGGTATTAGCGGGGCTGGTGTTTATGAAGGCCTGCTCTGAAGACAGTTCCTGTTAGTGCAAGCTGGATGTCTCTCTGCCGTCTCGTTGTGCCTTTTGAAGTTCTAAATGCAAGATTTTCTGTGTGCTGCCCTCTTGTGGAATTTTACAGACAGTGCAATGATATACTGTGTAATGTCACCCCAGATTTTATTTCAAAGCCATTTTTCCACTGTTCCGTACTTCACATAATGCTGGCATTAAAAGGTTTCTTTTTTTTTTCTTTTTCATAATTTACAGTGTTTAGCATTTATGTAATTTATGTTTCCACCTGAGACATTTTTGTCTTTGATATCTAATTTTTATAAAAATCTGTTCTTTTTATAGTTTAAAGTGATGCTCTGACTAAATGACTCAAATGTCCCACAGCCGTTAGCCCTAAATGTGTAGTTCTTTAAATGTTCTACTGATAATAAAAATTATATTGCAGATCTAAGTTATTCTAAATTATAAGCAAAAATAGCAATGTAATTGCAGGTATATTGGTGGCTACGCATACTGAACCTCCAGCTGTTTGATGTACTCAACTTAGAGTTTTTAAACTGAGCCTTTATACCGGACCTCTAAAGAAGATGCTAATTAAGTTAAATAAACCTATCATTACAGTAATACTTGTGATGTCTGTTTTTTTTTTTTTTTTTTTGTATCGTGTCATTCCTGTTGCAGGTGAGAGCCACTAAAGTCCTCTCAAAGGGAATCCCTATATATTTTTACCTTTTTAATTTTGCTAAGCAAAACAGTGGTAATAGAAGCAAATATTAAAGCAAACCCCTAAATGCACCGTTGAAATAGGTTTTCTGTTTTACTTGTCAAAGGATTAGTAATTGTAGTCACAAATCAGTCTTGTGATTTATAAACTTCTTGCACACTAGACAGGCAGCATGCTTATTTTTTTGGTTCAACAATTAAAGTGGTTGTAAAGTCCAGAAGGTGTGTGTGTGTGTGTGTGTGTGTGTGTGTGTGTGTGTGTGTGTATATATATATATATATATATATATATATATATATATATATATATATATATATATATATATATATATATATATATATATATACATACATATACATATACATACAGATAATGAGAGGTCCATTATTTTGGCAATCTCTGTTCTATTCACTGGGCCCGCCCCTCTCCTTTTCTATGAGCAAAAAGCTCCTTTTGAGATTTATGATATGCTTTTCTTGATACAACACATGATATTGGCATGAAGACTTGACATCTTATGTTATCTTATCGTATTTAATTTGAAAGATTTATAAAGTCAGGTTTCAAGAAAATGTAGGGAACCTGTTCAGTCTGTAGGGCTTATAAATGAACAAGGTGTTAAAGCACTGGTGCTTTAAAATTGTTATAGTCAAATTTAGAATGACTGAACTAAATGCAGCTCCCATATTTTTGTCCTGGCAGGTTCAGGTCTTCTTCGTAACTAAGCAGTCCAGAGATCAGAAATGTGCTTTTAGCACTGGATCAATATTGGTTTTTGGACTAATGTGTTTTTTATATTAATGCAATGGATCTAAAAACAAAGTCATTAAAGCTTACTGACATGTTTATTATTTATTATACAGGCTTTATATAGCGCCAACAGTTTGCACAACACTTTACAACCTTGGGGCAAACAGTACAGTTTCAATACAGGAGGAATCAGAGGGCACTGCTCATTAGAGGGTCAAGTGATACAAAAGGTAATGACTGGGGGATGAGTTGATAGAGAAAATAAGTTTAGTTGTTAGGTGGAGGTGGATAGTGTTCTCTAAAGAGAAATGTTTTCAGGGATCACCTATAAGTGGATAGAGTAGGATCATTTTTGCAAAAGCCACTGTCACCAATATAAGAGACAGTACATGTGTAACTGAACTGTATTCACCTGCACTTTGTCAAGGGGATACATTATGTATGAGAAAAACGTGACCATTATTGCTGTGTTAGAGTTTAAAGTGACCCTGCCCCCAGACCATTCATTTCTGAATCAATCTTCCCATAGGATTATACATATGTGGATTTTATGTATTTTAGGCATGTTACAATAAAAGTTTTATGTAGAGAGGGGTGGGGCAGATGAGTTGCCAACACAGTAATTAGACACTGCCAAGAGGGAGAGGAAGGAGAAGCCTAATGATATGTCAGGAGGGAGGGGGGTGTGCTAGGAAATTGACTAATCCAATTTGCTAGTGAATTGAATGTTAACCGCCACCTGCCCAGCCCTGGCGTCTAGTTTAGTTTATATATTGAGAAGCGGGAAGGGGTGACCGATCACATGGCCACTATGATTCAGTGGCGGCTGGTGAAGTTTTAGGATGGGGGGGCGCTGCAACCCCGCCCTTCCTTTTTGACCCCTTCACTTGGTGAAAATGGGCGTGGTTTCAGCGAAATGGTGGGCGTGGCTCTAAGGTGGTGTAGTTAGCATCTGAGATGAACGAGGGACGGTAGCACCAGATCCTACACAACAATAGAAATGTATTCTAGAAAGTTTAACAATCAGCAGATAAAGATACTCCAAACACCTGTTAGTACTTCAATCATCCCGGCACCATGGTTGTTATGGTGTCAGGATGATTGAATCGCATTATTACACTGTAATATAAAATGAAATTATTCAACTCGCCATAATGCAGAATCAGTGGGAGCCCCGAGCGTGTCGCCTGCCATCAAGTGTCCCCAGCGGAGTCGCTCCTTACATGCAGCCTGTGTCACACAAAAAGCAACCAGCTGTGTGTAGAACATCTTATGTAGGACATGCTATGAATTACATGTACATAGCATGTCCTACACATAGCATGTTCTTCACATAACATGACATGTACATAGCATGTCCTACACATAGAATGACATACACATAACATGTCCTCCACATAACATTCCATAAACATGACACACACATAACATGTCCTCCATATAACATGACACACACATAACATGTCCTCCACATGACATACACATAACATGTCCTCCACATGACATACAAATAACATGTCCTCCATATAACATGACATACACATAACATGCCATAAACATGTCCTCCACATGACATACATGTAACATGTCCTCCACATGACATACACATAACATGACCTATACGTAGCATGACATATACATTGCGT
Organism: Lithobates clamitans; assembly: GCA_037952925.1. Taxonomy (NCBI): domain Eukaryota; kingdom Metazoa; phylum Chordata; class Amphibia; order Anura; family Ranidae; genus Lithobates; species Lithobates clamitans. The sequence continues at coordinate 1,814,772 of JBBGZY010001031.1, read as the reverse complement.
GTTCTCCACTTAACATGTCCTACACATGACATACACATAGCATGTCCCACATATAGCACGTCGTCCACATAACATGTCCTATACCTACAATTTTTTTTTACCCATAGCATATCCTCCACAAATCATGAGTTGCACAGCAAGTCCTCCACATAGCATGTCCTACATAGCATGCCATATAACATGACATACACATAAAGCAGCCCAAACATATGTGTAGTCATGTGTAGGACATCATGCTGCAGCCACCCACTCCTGGCCAGAGACAACACCTCAGATTGTAAGCTTTGTTGCTGTCATTATGGGATGGGGATGGATTCTCATTAGGTGATCAGTCACTGAATGGACGGCTTTAATTTGAGTGGGGTGGGTGGGGGAGGGAAGGAGGTCATTAGAGCGGCTGAAAAAAAACTTCTTACCTTCCCCGGCCGGCCATCCTCATCATTCTCCTTGTCCTCTGTCATGCTGTTGGTGTGGATGGAGGGATCACCAGCCAGATTCCAGTGCCCGGAGAGACAGTCTGCAGTCCTCATACTTCCTGTTTCCTCTCTCTCTTGGGCGCAATGAGAAAGAGAAAACAGGAAGTGACATCAAACAGATGTCAGTCAAACCGCCCGGCCGTAGTAATATATACTAGAAGCGCCGGGTGGAAGCTCCGCAAGGCGGGCTAAATGCCTGCAAATGCAGCGCCACGTCTTTAATCTCGTGATTGCATAGACGTGGCGCTTCCAATAAGTGCACTGTGTCTGGCGTCCGAACACAGTGCACTTAAGGACCTTTTTTTTTGTCTTTTTTTTTTTATATTTAAAGGGCCACTATTAAAAAATTTTTTTTTTTTTAACTTTTTTTTTCTTTTTTTTTTTTTGACTGCCTGGAGGGGGGAGGCCCAGGCGCCCCCTATGGACGGGCCGCCACTGCTATGATTTGCTGTCAGTGGTCACATGATCGGGAGTCCCGCAGACACCCAATCGGCACAGTGCTGGAATAGTGAGTGCGTTCTCAGCACAGAAATCTCTGCTACCCATGGACTCGTATATGCTGCATGTAGCCCACACTTTGCCACTGCATACATGTGTTATGTGGACAGCAAGCGGTTATTAAGTTTATGGAATGGAAAAACACTGCAAGTATTTGAAATTGTTGATTTGTATACCTTTAACTGCCATTTTTCAAGTTGGTGACAGGGTATCTTTAAATGGAGCAATAAAAGTGTCTGACTTTCCAGGTAATTGAAGTTTTGTTCCACCCAAAATTACTTCTATTGTAATATAGGAGAGATAAACCTCTAACACCATAGATAACCTCTTGGGTTTAATCAGTGTCTGCTTTTATTGCTACTTTCAAAACTGAAATTTTATTTCTAGTAGTCTGCATACAGAGAAAATGTTTATATGCTGTAGATGTAGATAACTGTGGTTTAGTAAATTTGTGACCTTGACAGCAGTACGTCAACAATTGGGTCAAAGCGGGAGTGTGATAAGTTTTATAGCAGTTAATAGAATATCCTGCACAAAGCTACTTGACAATGTAAACTATTGAAAGCTCTTCTTAATGGACAGACAATGCAGGATTTCCAAATCAAATTTTATTGATCTCATAATTTCCTTGCAGATTAATGCTAACAGCAATGTGTCGATGGCTGTGGAAATAAACGTTTATAAAATATTAAAATCTCTTATGTAAACTTTTGCTGTACTCTCTTTACAATACAATATACCATAGTGAAATAGCGTGGAAAATCAATGAGAGTAATTCTTGTTGATGTTCGTGTGCTGCTAGCCTGAATTCACAACTAGAAGCGTTAGCTTTTCACTGATTGAGCAGTGTGTTTTTTTTGTTTTGTTTTTTTTATGTATATTTTTGTATCAAATAAGTCCCCTGTCTGTATTTATGAAACAAAATATTCTTATGTAAAATACGTATATGTTAAGAACATTTTAACTCTAGGGGTCATTTTTTTCCATTTCCCAGGTGTGCTATTCCAACATAAAGATTCTCAGTGTCTTTATTGGCCTACCCCCCAAATCCAAAATGGTGTCCAGTCAGTCTGAGATAGCCTCTTTATGCAAGAGGGACCTTTTTGTGTAAGGCAGCCGGTCCAACAGAAGCTGGCTTCTGTCGGACGAGCATGCTGGAAAACCAGAAGCCGACCAGCACTCTGAGAACGCTGACCGGAGTGTTCTGTCGGCCCTGTCAGAACACAACAGCTCAGCGGAGGAGATCGCTGTACAAACATTGGACCGATAGTACAGCGGCTCCGACTGGAGCTGTCAGGTTTTTTTTTTTCTGTTCAAACCAGAGAAAAAAAAAAGCAACTTAATATGTACTAGGCTTAAGGCATTTACAGGTCGTAAGCTACCTGGAAGACCCTCTATTAGGTTAGCAGTCATTGTTGTACTCAGCATCCGATATCGACGTAACTCTTCAGACACTAGATGGCTACTGAATGACCAGAAATTGGCACCAGTTTGAATTAATTGACTGGAATATCATGGTCTCACCCTAAACACAACCCTAGCCAGAGACTTCTTACATCATGACAAACCGGCAAGACCTTGGTCTCAGATTCAGCAACTCCAGTTATGCTGTCTACCTTTCAAAGTAGCATGAAAGTGCCTATACTCTTGGATTCAGTGAGGTAATACCCTTACACTAGCTTGAGGACTCAGCTGGAGAGAACTGGCTAGTGTCTCAGACCTTGAGAGCAGACAAGTACTTTCTCCCACTCAGGTTGCAAGTAGTTGTGACAGAATCAAGCCTAAGGCTGGAAAAAAAGAGTACTGGTGCAGGGCTGTTGGGTGCAACGACTCCAGTCTGTTGCCAGATTGCAGCATCCATTGGCAGTGGCTGCAGATGAAATGGTGGCTCTGTGGTATCAGTTCTCTTTACTTTATCCTTTCCATCCTCTGTGGCTTCAGCTACATTGAAGTGGGGAGCATCCTAGTGATTCTCGTAGCCTCAGATTGGCTTGGGGGGGGGGGGGTTGGTTTACCAACCTAACCCATATGCTCACCAACAAATCTTGGGCCAGATCTACTGTACCAACACTCAACCTTGTACCCGCCTTCTTGGCCATTTAATTTCATAGCTGTTGAAGTCCAGTTAGAGCATGGTGGTGATACTGAGGCACATAGTGGACTGGGAAAACTTGAGGCACGGTGAAGATTCTATTTCTGAGCACACGACTGTCTACTAATTGGATCTTCTGGGGACCTAATATACAGTATATTCTGTAGTTTTGGACACATAATCTGAATTATTTTTTTAATTTGGTTCACATGAAATATATTCTTTATGTACATTTATGTATCGTATATAAATGCATACGGTTTTGCTGTATGTATTTATGTACTGTATGTAATTTTGTATAACATTGTATATAGATACTGGTTTATCCTTGCACACTTCAGAAGAGCGCTTCACTATTTTTTTTTTTTTCCTATTTAGTAAAAGATTGCTAACAATGCAAATTTAATTTCTATAAAATCCCTGCAACTGGATTCCAAACCAGCCATGTTTGTTTAGATGTCTGTCTTCCTGAGGCATGTACTGTATGTACTTTCTATCTGACTCTTATTTTTATGGGGAGACTGTAAAGTTTTATTGAAAGATTTATACAGTACAATAAAATATTGTAAAGGGCATCAACAATTAGGCATTGATTGTGTCATCAAGGTGCACAGTGATAATAAACCTCTAAATTCAAAGGGTCCTATTACAACTACATGCCATCACTAATAGCTGGTGTAATATAGGTAAGTAAAATTGAAAACCGTGATTACACCCAGGTAGGAACCAGCACAAATTAACAGAATACAAACAAGACCATCAAATCTGGGTAATGAAGATTACATTTGAATTATGTGTTTAGGTAGACAACTATGCTAGTACGTGGCTATGTTGCATTCAGTAGAAATGTCACAAAAAGAAGGGGGACTATTCTAGGGTCACACATCATTTAATCCGTAGCTATGACATCAAGGTATGCATTTCTAGTTTTATATGCCCACTTGTAAGCCCATATTTTGTGTGTTGTGAGTGTGTGTGTGTGTATACGTTCTTATATTAATCTTCAACCTTTTGAAACGGCGTCTTTATAGAAGGGGCAGATTTTTTTTCCCCCAGCTCAAAGGTATAGGTGATTTAGCTGCAATCAATAGATGTGTTGTAATTAATCACTTATTTTGGCTTGGTGGAAGGCCTGTACAATGAAAGAACACGTCAGGGTTTTATGGTATGGAAGAACCTTGGATCTCCTAGGAGTACTTTAAGTACTGAATATTTTGACATTGCCACCAAAGCTGGGCAAATGTTTCATGAGCTGGGAAAGTTATCCAAAAAACAAAAATGGTGTGGGTGGGTAGATGGAATGTAGTTTTGTTGGGGTATAGTACCACGTGAGTTTTATATTCATACTCTCCATTTTAGAGCTAATGGAGAAAACTTGTGAGTTGCAGGAGTGTACATTTTTGTTCCTTAGATAATGACTGTTTGAGATTTTGCTCCAACTGGAAGATGTAAAGCTGGAAATTGGGATATTACAGTTGCTTTATACAGCAGTGCAACACAGTGTGAAGGAGGTTGATAGTCTCTCTATAGTCTTTTGGGTTGAGATAATGTTGGGAACATAGCAGTTTCAGAAGAGACTGCGAAACAGTGACTAGTTTGATAACTATCTTTTAAAGGCTTGTTAATTTAGTGCAGGGTGAAAGAAAAGGTGGCCTAGTACTGGAAGTAAAAAACAGAAGGTACTTCTAAGTGCAGTATTAAAGTGGTTGTAAACCCTTACAGATCACTTTGACCTACAGGTAAGCCTAGATTAGGTCTAAGAAATATCTCCTAAACCTACACGGTTTAGGAGATATTTGCAAAAAAGACAGGCACCACTGTCTACGGCGCATGCGCCGTAGACAGCGGCGTGCAGGCGTACTGGCGCACTGAGCATGTCGCTGCTAACGGCGATAGGCCGTTAGTGGCGCTCCCGTGCGCATGCGCAGGAGTGACGGCATTGCGGCTCCGGCCAATCACAGCGCCGGAGCCACGATACCCAGGAAAGAAGATGGAGCTCCGTAGCAGAGGGACAGCAGTGACATCGCAGGCTCCTGTGTCAGGTAAGTGACACATAATGGGCTACTATGCGATGCATAGTAGCCCATTATGCTTTAACCTTTGCAGGGAAACAAAGAGGAAGTAAACCCATTAGGAGCCACCTACTGCCATGAAGTGGCAATGTGAAATATTGTATAAATATGCAGTAAATATAAATATACTGTATAAATATGCAAATATACAGTCAGGTCCATAAATATTGGGACATCGACACAATTCTAATCTTTTTGGCTCTACACACCACCACAATGGATTTGAAATGAAACAAACAAGATGTGCTTTAACTGCAGACTTTCTGCTTTAATTTGAGGGTATTTACATCCAAATCAGGTGAATGGTGTAGGAATTACAACAGTTTGTATATATGCCTCCCACTTTTTAAGGGACCAAAAGTAATGGGACAGATTAACAATCATCCATCAAACTTCCACTTTTTAATACTTGGTTGCAAATCCTTTGCAGTCAATTACAGCCTGAAGTCTGGAACACATAGGCATCACCAGACACTGGGTTTCATCCCTGGTTATGCTCTGCCAGGCCTCTACTGCAACTGTCTTCAGTTCCTGCTTGTTCTTGGGGCATTTTCCCTTCAGTTTTGTCTTCAGCAAGTGAAATGCATGCTCAGTCGGATTCAGGTCAGGTGATTGACTTGGGCATTGCATAACATTCCACTTCTTTCCCTTAAAAAACTCTTTGGTTGCTTTCGCAGTATGCTTTGGGTCATTGTCCATCTGCACTGTGAAGGGCCGTCCAATGAGTTCTGAAGCATTTTGCTGAATATGAGCAGATAATATTGCCTGAAACACATCAGAATTCATCCTGCTGCTTTTGTCAGCAGACACATCATCAATAAATACAAGAGAACCAGTTCCATTGGCATCCATACATGCCCACACCATGACACTACCACCACCATGCTTCACTGATGAGGTGGTATGCTTTGGATCATGAGCAGTTCCTTTCCTTCTCCATACTCTTCTCTTCCCATCACTCTGGTACAAGTTGATCTTGGTCTCATCTGTCCATAGGATGTTGTTCAAGAAATGTGAAGGCTTTTTTAGATGTTTGGCAAACTCTAATCTGGCCTTCCTGTTTTTGAGGCTCACCAATGGTTTACATCTTGTGGTGAACCCTCTGTATTCACTCTGGTGAAGTCTTCTCTTGATTGTTGACTTTGACACACATACACCTACCTCCTGGAGAGTGTTCTTGATCTGGCCAACTGTTGTGAAGGGTGTTTTCTTCACCAGGGAAAGAATTCTTCGGTCATCCACCACAGTTGTTTTCCATGGTCTTCCGGGTCTTTTGGTGTTGCTGAGCTCACTGGTGCATTCTTTCTTTTTAAGGATGTTTCAAACACCTAATGTTTTTGCTATCTCTCTGATGGGTTTGTTTTGTTTTTTCAGCCTAATGATGGCTTGCTTCACTGATACTGACAGCTCTTTGGATCTCATATTGAGAGTTGACAGCAACAGATTCCAAATGCAAATAGCACACTTGAAATGAACTCTAGACCTTTTATCTGCTCCTTGTAAATGGGATAATGAGGGAATAACACACACCTGGCCATGGAACAGCTGAGCAGCCAATTGTCCCATTACTTTTGGTCCCTTAAAAAGTGGGAGGCACATATAAAAACTGTTGTAATTCCTACACCGTTCACCTGATTTGGATGTAAATACCCTCAAATTAAAGCTTAAAGTCTGCAGTTAAAGCACATCTTGTTCATTTCATTTCAAATCCATTGTGATGGTGTAAAGAGCCAAAAAGATTAGAATTGTGTCAATGTCCCAATATTTATGGACCTGACTGTAGTAAATAAATTATGTACAAATGCAATAAATTCCCCTTTAAAAGTACCTTCCAGGCAGAAATAAAGACACGACAAAGAATCCAGTCAAAATCTGAATGCAACTAGGATCCCTAAATAATATAGAAACCTATTTGCAAACTCCTCTCTCCTGACAATATTCACATTAGATATTAAGGGCTCTCTCCTCACCCACTTTAAATGTTCCTAAAACTGGCCTATACTTCCAGTACTAAAGGAAAAAGAATAGGGTGCTTCTGTCAGGAAATGTCCTCCAGTGAACTGTACTAGATTATTTTCACATCAGCATCAGTCGTATCCAAACCGTATGCGCAATTTTGGAGAACACCACTGGTTCGTTGAGGAGGGCAAGGACAAGCAAAGCATCCCCAGGCACTTTGCCGAGTACCACAATAAATCTACAGCAGGCCTCAAAGTCTAGACCAGGGATATGCAATTAGCGGACCTCCAGCTGTTGCAGAACTACAAGTCCCATGCTGCACAGCAAGATTCTGACAGCCACAAGCATGACACCCAGAGGCATGATGGGACTTGTAGTTTTGCAACAGCTGGAGGTCCGCTAATTGCATATCCCTGGTCTAGACCATTGAAGCAGTTCCAGGTAGCCTCCATGAGGCAGAAAGATTTCAGCGTCTCTGCCAAAGGGAGACATATTGGATATATGCCTTTGATGTGCTATCTCCAGGAGGTATGAACGAGGTGTTGGAGATTATCACGATACTGTAACTACTTTATAGCCATATATAGCTATTTACACCTATAACGTTATGCCCATCTATTATTCTTTGATGTCTACACATTACAGGCTTTCCCTGTGGTGTAAGGGGCACCCAGTTTACCCTCCCCTTTTTTTTTGCCTCCTCACTTACAAGGCCAAAGTACTGGCCCTTTAAATGTGTTGGTATATATATATATATATATATATAATCCTTTAGATACGTTCCTTTAGGCTCAGTATAACTATGCCTGCGTGTATATTAAGTTGCATATATGCAATTGATGCACAGTCTTACATCCCCACATGTGTGTACTATGTACCCATTATATTGTTTTATTCCCTCATTGAATCCACTGACTCTTCCTTACTGTGTGATTACACAGTAATCTTACTTTGGATTCATCTATGCCTGCATACATGTCAAGACGCATATTTGCGACCAATGTATAATCGCACATTCACTTTTATCTATCCAGGTGTTCTCAGGGGCGGACTGACCATTGAGCCACTCGGGCACTGCCCGAGGGCCCTGGGCCACTAGGGGGCCCCATCAGGGTTGCCAGCCTCAGTAAAACCAGGGACAGTATGTATAAATCTGTGTTTTTTTTACATCTGTCTGTGTATACTGTGTGTACATGTATGTGTATATTGTGTGATTGTATACTGTGTGTGTGCGTACTGTGTGGCTCCATAATCTCTGATTGCCTGGGGGCCCCATAATCTCCTATTGCCCGGGGGGCCCCATGGGTTATCAGTCCGCCCCTGGGTGTTTTTTATTGTTGAATTTATCTTGTTCCTTTAATTGTGCATAATGTTTAAACATGTGCTTAGATATATGCATGTGTAACTATACCAGTGGACACACTTCATACTCAGGTTTTTTATATACGGTTATTTCTATTATTAATTTATCAATACCTGCTTTTATTTTCACTACCACTGATACCTGAGCTAATAGCAAACAATTCCTTTCCTCTTTTCTTTTTTTTTAACAGTAAATTTTTTATTTGAACATTTAAGACAGTACAAACATTGTCAGCATTATATATGGATCCGATATCAAACAGTTGACTACAAATGTGCGACATTACATGTATGAAAAGTGTTCCACTCCACCCCATATTATAGGAGTACACAAAATACATACAGTTTGTGGGATTATAACATCCTTTATTTAGTGTTTCGCTGTGGGGTTGTCCTAAGGAAGTATATAAAGTTACATCAAGGCGGAAGCACCTGAGCTACCCTACTCCATCCCAGAGGGAGGGGGGGGGGTGAACACCTGGGGCAACCACCCTCCATCAGGGGTCAACCGCATGCATCCAACCTGAGCTCATTGACAATCTAAAGAGAGACAGCTTTTGCAGCTTTCCTGTTTAAGAAAAGTAACAAAGCTATGTTTATACATAAAAAATATGAAAAAAACATTTATTTAATCGTAAAAAAGATCTAAAACATTTGTTTAAAAAAGTAAGTAAAACAAAAGCTTCATATTTAAAATGGGCAGTCCAAGGTTACAGCAGTAGGTTGCTGTCTCCTCACCAGAGGTCTACTCTTTTCTGGTGTCCAAGGGCACTCTATAAAAAAAAATCCAGATACATTTGCAAGCACAATGGGGAATACAGTATGTGTCAATTTGTCATGTACAGTACATTTTAGAGTTTAATTAACCTTGTTTTTTTTTTTTGTTTCAAATATTTTATTGAAGATTGAAGAAATTTTACAGCACTTGTGTAACAAACATCAGAAAACATAGATCATGAAATCGTTTACAGAGTGAGTTTAGAAAAAAAAAGGGGGAAAAAGGAAAAGAACTTTTAGGGAAAAAATTTCCCATCCGGGTCCAGGGATCGTCGGGATAACGTTGAAGCCAATATAGGGTAATGAACCCAGCACCCCTCTGGGAGAGGGTCATAACAATCTAGGGGTTTAGACTCCCTTGGCAATTTATTCTGTGTGCTGCCATTTGTTCGGTGTGGGGTATGTGATTGGTACATGTATACATAGGGAGACTACGTCCGAAAGTTTGGGGTCTCGCTTTATTCGTGTCGGACACTCTCCCAGATCTCTGGTACATAGTTCTCAAGTTGTGTTTCTGAGTAGTGGGAGGTGTGGGTGAATTGCAGGCTCATAGTAACTATGAGAAACCAGGCATGGGAGAAGAATGAGGATGGGAGAGGGGGGGGGGGGGACGGGTGTGAAGGGTAGGTAGGGAATGAAGTGGGGGGAAGGAGGGATGGGACATGTGGGGCAGGGTGGTCTCTGACTCCTCCATATGAGGGTGGAAATGTCTGGATAACTCCAAAATGTGTGGGTATAGGACTATTAGGGGATAAGATCTCAGTGAGGTGGGGGTAAAGGGTAAGTATTCTCTGGGCTGTACGTGTGGGTGATAACCTTGGTCAACCGTGTCGTTTTTATGTAGGAGAGTTCAAAGTGGACTTGTATTCAGGCAGAGTCTTAAAGTGGGTCCAACACGCCCACTTGTGGCTAAATTTCACTGGTGTATCCTGGGCGATATGTATGAGTTTTTCCATTTCTTCTATCTTGTTTATTCTGGCAAACCATTCCGCCAGAGTGGGGGTCTTGTTTGATTTCCAGTGTATGGGGATGCATTGTTTTGCTGCATTAATCAGGTACATCATGAGTGACTTGTGGTATGTGCTGTATGGGTGGGGGGATAGGTGAAGTAGGAATTGAGCTGGGGTGAATTCTAGATTATAGGTGGTAATCTGACCAATCAATTTGTGGACCTCCGACCAAAAAGCTTGGAGGGGGGTGCAGGACCACCATATATGGAGTAAAGTGCCCTTTTCCTGGTGGCACCTCCAGCATGTTTCAGGAATATTGGTCTTGAATTTGTGTAATAATGCTGGGGTATGGTACCACCTCGACAATATTTTGAATCCATTCTCTTGAGTGGATACATTGATTGAACCTTTATGTATGTGCGAGAATATTCGCTCCCAGCTCTCTTCCGTGATTTGTATGGAAAGATCCCTTTCCCATTTTTTGCAGAACTGACTGTCGTTTGCTTTGAGGTCAGTAAAAAGCATGTTGTGTATTTGAGAAATAAGGTGTGTTTGTGTAGTTGATTTGGTGCATAATATTTCAAAGGGTGTGAGTTGTCTGGAGCAGTGGCCCGTCCTGTCAAGCGTTTGGAGGTAGTGTGCTATCATTAGATATGTCCATTGCGGGATAGGCGTTTTTTCCGAGCGTGTTGCCAGTTGCGTCCTGGGGATAATTTTACCCTAATGGAGGAAATGAAGGACTCTAGTTTGTCCATTTGGTACGTTGTCATCTAGGAACTGATGGTGCATGCCTGGGGGGAAGTCCGGGTTCAGTTTAATTGGTGTCAGTGGACTAGGAGTGGAAGAGAGCGAAACGGTTTTGCAGGTTGAGTGGAAGCAGCGTAGGGTGGGACCAATCGTCGGGTGAGTTTTGATTTCTTGTGGGATTTGGCTAAGAGAAATCCACGGGAGTGATTTACATTCTAATGTCGTAAAGGAGGCTTCCAGAGAAACCCATTCTTTCTGTTGGGAGTGAACATTCCAGTCAACTATCCTGGTAAGATGGGTAGCTATGTGGTAATTGGAAATGTTGGGAAGGCCTATTCCTCCTAGGGTTTTCGGGCGTGAGAGTAAGTGGTGGTTGATTCTGTGTTTGTGTTTACCCCATAAAAACTGAGAGCTGATCTGTCTGTATGACCTGAAGAATAGAGGAGGAATCTGTATCGGGATCGTCTGTAGTAAATATAAAATCCGGGGGAGAGCGTTCATTTTTAGTATGGCCGCTCTGCCGAACCATGAAACTGTCAGTTTGTTCCAAGTTTCAAAGTCGGAGGCTAATCTGTTTAAAAGGGGGAGAAAGTTTTTAATGTAAAGGTCTGAACGTGTGGGTGGAATCTGTATCCCTAGGTATGCTAAAGTGTCTTGTTTCCATTGGAATGGGAAGTTGTGTTTACATTGATCTACTATGTTTTGGGTTAGTGATATATTAAGAGCAAAAGATTTAGAGAAGTTAATCTTCATATTGGATAGGGATTGGAAGAACTTGAATTCTGATAGTAAAATTGGGAGGGTGGTTAACGGTTGTGAAAGGAATAATAGTATGTCGTCCGCGTACGCTGCATACTTATATTCTTTTTCTGGTGAGTGAATTCCCTTTATGTCTGGATTATGTTTAATTTTCCTTAGAAAGGGTTCTAGGGTTAAGACAAACAGGAGGGGTGACAATGGGCACCCCTGTCTTGTACCATTGCGGATCGGGAAGGCGTTCGACAGAGTACTGTTTATCCTCACTTTCGCTGCTGGAGTGCTATATAACGACATAATGAAGCCAATCATCTGGGGACCAAATCCTATGGCTTGTAAGACTGCAAGCATGTAGTCCCAAGATACTCTGTCGAACGCCTTCTCCGCGTCCAGTGACAAAAAAAATCCTTTTTGTTTGGTGCGTGTAATTAGATGATGAAGGTTGATTGCTTTGCACGTGTTATCCCTGGCTTCTCTTCCAGGGATAAAACCGACTTGATCCTGGGATATGATGGATGGGAGAAGTGTTAACAATCTGTTGGCTAATATTTTGGAGAAGATTTTGATATCCACATTTAACAGGGAGATCGGTCTATAATTACCCGTGTGTAATGGGTCCTTACCTTCTTTGGGGATGACTACTATGTGGGCTTCTAACATTCCACTTGTGATAGGAGTTGTAGGGGAGAGAGTTAAAGGTCCTTAGAAATGGAGCTTGAAGGGTGTCCGTAAACGTTTTGTAATAGGCGGCCGGAAGGCCATCAGGGCCAGGGCTTTTGCCGGGTTTAAGTTGTTTGAGCGCCTGGGACCATTCCAAAGAGGTAATTGGTGAGTCTAGAGATACTACTATCTCTGGGGATAGTTTCTCGGGGACATATAGGTCTAAGAATGATTTAATGTTTTGGTTTCTTACTGATGCCGGGGTAGATGTTGGTTCTGATGTGCTTAAGTCATAAAGGGAGGAGTAGTAGTTCGCAAATTCCTGTGCTATTTCTTCAGTTTGTGTGAGGGTCTTTCCGGAGGTGGATTGTAATTTATATATTGTGTTATCAGCTCTTTGTTTACGTAAGGCCCGTGCTAGCAATCTGCCACTCTTGTTACCAAACTCATAGAATAATTTGTGCGAGAGGATGAACTTTTTCTTAAGGTTAGAATAGATTTCTTCTTTGATGAGTGAACGGATCTCCGTTAGTTCAAAATGGGTGCTTTGTGCTAGTGTTTGTTTGTGGGATGCTTCTAGTTTTTTTAGTTTTGCAAAGAGGTTGTATAGATTGGTTTTCTTGGCTTTTCTGATGGAGGCAGAAAGGGATATTAATTTCCCTCTTATGACGCATTTGTGCGCTTCTCATTGCGTCAAAGGGGACGTGTCCGGAGTGTTATTTTCTATGAAGTAATTCTTCAGGCATGAACGTATTTCAGCTACCTGTATTTCGTCTGTTAGGAGTGTGTGGTCTAATTTCCACAGGTAGGGTCTTTGGGGCGCGTCCGAGAGATTGAGCGACAGTGAGATGGGGTGGTGATCTGAGAATAACATAGGGTCTATGGTTGCTGATGAGAGAGTGGGGAGGTCAGGTTGTGAAATGAATAGATAGTCGATACGGGAATATTTATTATGGGGGGCTGAAAAGAAGGTATAATCTTTGTCTTTTGGGTGTAGGGTTCTCCACGAGTCGTGCAGAGATAGTTCTTGCAGACAGTTTTTGATTTGTTTTAAAGCTCTGTACGGTAGGTGGGATTTACCTGTTGAGGAATCTATAATAGGGTCAAGGGGGACATTAAAATCACCTCCCAGAATCAGAAGGCCTTCTTGAAAGGATGTTAGTTCTCTCGTTATTGCGCGGAAGAATGAAACTTGGGATGTGTTGGGGCTATAAATGTTTGCTAGGGTGATTGGTCTGTTTTTGTGTGTTCCTTTTATAAAGATGAATCTGCCTTGTGTGTCTATTAATGTGTCCGAAATTTGCAGGAGTGTGTTCTTGGAAAGAAGAATTGAAACTCCTTTTGTCTTTGAAGAGGGTGTAGTGGCGTGATAGCCATGGGGAAAGAAGTGGTTCGTCAGTTTGGGGATGTTTGCGCTAGAGAAATGAGTTTCCTGAATGAAGATTATGTCTGCCTTAGAGCTACGCATTTGAGCCAGTAGCTGCGAGCGTTTCTCAGGGATGTTGAGGCCCTTTGCATTGATGGATATGACTTTCAGCGAGTGGGTAAATGGGGGTGCCTGATGAGGGGCCATTGTTAACCCTAGTGAACTTGGATATCTAAGTTTGTAAAAGTATTTAGGAGGAGTCAGAGATTGGGTTGTGAGTGTGTTTTGGGGTGAGGGTCAAAGGATAGCTGTGTAGGGGGAGAAGATTTGGTGTAGGGGAGTTAGGGGAGGGTGTGTAGAAGTGTGATTTCAGGGGGGGTATACTGGTGTACCGGTAGTGTGGGCTGGCCTGCAGACCCACTTAAGGATTATGGGGGGACCGGTATGAGTCAGCTAGAATCACTGGATTCTGCTGAGTGTGGGAGTGGAAGGTGTCGCCCGGAGAAAGAGGTCATGATGTGCTAACTGTGTGGTCGCCTAATGTGCGAGTCGGGACTTCATTTAAGGTTTGTGAAGGAATCTAGCTGTGAGCCCGATTAGAAACTTAGTTGTTTTCTGACTATGGTGTGTTAAAGTTAGTATCGCATCCTTAGTTTAGGTGATTTATAAGTTGTGAGGGGAGATCTAGGTATCGTGGACGTAAGAGGTTGTTTTGTTTGGACAGGGTATTAAAGAGAGTTCACCGCTGCACTAATGTGTGTTCTTTAAGTGTGGAATGGAGACAGTGACAATCTGCCTCTTATGTCAAGCGGGTTGAGGTTGGCCAGTGTTAAGGTGAGTAGGGTAGATATTGTTGTCTACGCATACAAGGCCATACAGGCCACTGGTATAGTTCTGGAGTGTGTATGTGTTCTAATCTCTGTTAGCCTGGAGACGTATATAACATTGAGCAAACTTGCTCGGTTGCAAACTTAACAAACTTAACTGAACAGAAAAAATAACAGTGATAATTGTACCTGCAGAAGAGAAAATGGATCTGCACCACTGTCTGACTGGA